>JAVRXN010000003.1:53268143-53933143 GCA_033556935.1 Timema podura
TCCTTAATGGTCCTTAGAAATGGAAATTACTTCTATCTCCATACAGTCCGTAACCGTAATCACGTGACCGTGCCAACCAATGAAAGGTTGGAAACAGCGTCCAATTAAACTTTTCAAAATGAAATTTTCTAGAGCTAGGCGCAAGCAGACGATATCACAGCTGAATAAGTTTTAACACAATTGACTACAAAACATATTTTGAAAAAAAGTCCAGGTTAGGCCACAATTAATAAATTTTAAAACATGAGCTAGTTGGTGTGATTGCTATGATAATACAGTTTGTGCTTTCATTTCGATGCGCGCGCACGCTTACCTTCCTGTGATTGGTAGTCCTTAGCAGTCCGTATCGACAAGTCCTTAGAAAGTTAAACTATTTTCGTGCTTCCTTTATTTATATATGGGTTTTGATCTTTAACAAGAATATTACCAATCACAAAATAAAATCTAATTATAAACAATTTATTTGGGTGTTTAAGATGGATCCCAACGTGCATACACATATTTACTCGACTGTGATTGGTAGACCGTATAAACTAGTCCTTAGAAAGTTAAAAGTTAACCAACTTCTACGGAGTACGGACTTACGGATAAAGACACTGTGGCATCGATTTCTTACGGACCACGGACCTACGGATACGGAGTTTGTGTCAGGGCCTTTACGCACCTTACGAATAAGGAGTCTGTAGATGGGGCTTTAACCCAAAATAAAGTGATATTTTCTAAGTCTTCCTTCCTACACCTACCTATAATCAGATCATTGTAGTAACAATATTATGTTAACAATTCAGAAACTCTCCCCGATGTATGGACACGTGGGTAGAGGCATCATTCTCGTCTTGTTCTGGGGCTGCCGGCGGCGGGGAGGCCAGTTTTAGAATCCTGGCCTAGTGTACAGAAGTGTTCCCCCCAAATGAGTTCTCCTTCTAAGCAAATGTGGGTACATTTTGCTAAAACCACACCTTCTTAAATCCTACTCCATTAGGGTAAATATGCTGACTTGCCCAAACGGATTGTAAGAGTCAGAAACATGTCATAAAAAATAAATAGTTCAGAAAACTACTGGTTATATTTCCATGTATTAATACGCCAAGTAATTTGCTAAGTGGATGACACTTTCGACTGTTGTGAGGTTATAAGGAACTTTCGTCAATATAGGGCGCTTTAGTTTATATTCTTTAAATTGAAAAAATGACACCTAGACACTGGAATCGAACCCGGGACTTAGTACGCCAATGCTCTAACCACTGAGCTAGCCAGGGACTGGACATGGGATGATTCCTGGATAGCTCAGTGGTCAGAGCATTGGCGTACTAAGTTCTGGGTTCGATTCCCGTGTCCAGATATCATTTTTCAATTTAAAGAATATGATATTTACACGCGGCTATAACCGTAAATATATAAAATATATTAGTTTGGCTATTTAAAACATCACGCTTTAGATTTAGTTTCTCTAAAAGTTTATTTTTATGGTGATCCTACTATATTTACTTACTATCTGAAATTAGAGGTATTTTAAAGCTCCACGTCTTACAATCCGTCTGGACCAAACGCATATTTACATTAATATGGTATTAATAAAGTATAATCGAGAAAAAAATTTACCCACATTCTCGATGAAGGAGAGTGGGAAACAATCGCTCTAAAACATCTCCAGTACACTCAATAAAGATACAAACCCTGAACTCCCGTCACCAAAAAACTAGACTAGATGAAGTCAACGCCTTAGCCCACGCATCCACCGATTTAATAATCTTTTTACTCTAGTCAAGGGTGACCAAATTAATATATATATATTTATATTGTTTCACGTTCAAAATTTTGACGACGAATTTAGTTACGTTGATTAAAATGTGATCAAGGTTAAATTAAGCAAGAGTGTATGATTTTTTTTTCATACTGAGAAAATATTATGAACGTGAACATTTTCCATCCCGAGACTATAATGTATCTTGCTTGACGTTTTATCTGCCCTAAACTAAAAACTAGCAGGTTCTACAATACTTTAGGTTCCTTTATAACTGGGTCTACAGCTGAAGCGATTTGATAGATTCCGTTAAAACTTGATATTTAAATTTTACAAGACCATACCTCGAGGAGAAATGATGGTCTTAATTATGACTCTAAAATTAAGGGTTGTTTATTGATTCTTGAAAATTAAAAGTTGTTCAAAAAGGGCGTTAACGATTTTGTTCAAAATAGATATTTGGCAAGGGCGTAAAAAGCTCCAACAAAATTCCAGGGATGTACGGAACCCCCCCCCCCCCCAAACCTTGCCTTACCAGACTTTCTAGTCCCTTGATTTTTGGAGAGTGCTTTACTTGATTAAAAAAAACACTGTATACTCTCTCTCTTCTTTTTTTAAAAAAATTCAGGATAGTTTTCTGATAGTTAATAATGATGTTGTAGATTATATTAGACAGTATGAACAATGTTGTCATTTTGTTATTTTAAAAATAATAGGGTCTACATTTACTGTAAAATATTTAATAGAATACTCAAGGCATAACAGGGACTAATAAATAAATATGATCTGTGTGTACTAAACCATCTCACCTGGTTATTACTGGTAGAAAAGTGGAGGGACAGTTTGGATCATTCATAAAGTAAGGGGGCCTTGCCCCCCCCCTCACCCATCTCCCTCTTCAACCCCGGCAACCCTACTAGGAGTGACAGGATGAAGCTGAGGGTTGATAGAAAGTCTGTGTTGTCCCTTAGCACGATGAGGACGCACCCCGCTACGCAGTATCAGTTCCCGCAGTTCGCAGACCTGCCGCTAGAGGAACTCGCCTCCAGCGAAGAGTTCAAGGTCCAAGGTCGTAAGACCCTGGAGGCTTTCACCAGGGTGGTGGATGATTTGGATAGAGAGGACGACAGGATCGACACGTTCCTGGCTGGTATCGGGGACATGCATAGAGTGCGCCAGGTGCCCATCGACGACTTCGAGGTGAGGACTCGCACACAAAGGCTATTAGCTGCTTCATTTAAGTGATAAGGACGAGGGAAGTTGTTTAGAGGAAGTACACCCACGTTAGTGTAGGAAAACCTCACTTATAGATCACATGACTGTATAACCCCAACCCCCCTTCAACCCACACACCCATCCGGGTGAGATTCGAACCTCGACCTACCTCGTTACCAGCAATAAAGTATATTTCGAGCTTTATATTTCATGTCCTTTAGTTCGGTTTGCTATCCTATTCGTAAATATATTAACTAAGGCTGTGTGCGTTCAGTACTGTCTTGGGCTTAGTTAGTTTGTAAGTCGTGTGCTGATATATTTTCTATGTCTACAAAGTCCACGCTAAACGGACCCTTTCTATTCCGTAAAACAACCTTGATGCTAAACGTACAATCCAATTTTCATACGAAGTGTCTTTAAATAAAAATACAAACGTATATTTTTACGGCTAAAACTGATGATAGTTTTTTTATTAGTATTATCTAATAGGATTGGTATTAAATACCAAAACGTGAGAGCTGCAGGTCACATTACTTGACGTATGAATATGTGAAAGTAGAGCTAGTAGCTTGTATAGCCGTATGATAAAGCTGTTCCTATGAAAATTGGTCAGCACTAAGGCTGGGCTTGTATTCATACACAACGCATAACTAATATCAAATAGTGTATACTGTAAAGGACATAGTACGAAAATAGTTGAAAGACGATCTAAGTTAGGTTGCACACCCATGTAGGGTCTCAATAGAGGTACCCTACTTCCAATCCCCCACAGTGTGGTCGTGCTGAAACTTCACGTTTTAAAATGACGCCCCCTTAAATTTGGTCAATTTTAAGTGGCGATAGAAAGTGACGCTAGTTTCGAACGGTATTTTTTCAGGTTTTTTTTCAAGTTTATTAAAATGTTTAATAAAATGCGGTTGTAGTAGAAATGTTTAGTATCCTTGGATTAGATTAGAAACTTTTTTTATTGAAGCGAAGAAATTATCATCAAATTCCGTTTCACATGACTAATGTTCAAGAAATGTTGATAATGTGTATAAAAAATTAATGCAAACGTTTCTACATAAGTAACATTTTATTTATTCTGCCCCCCAAAAATCTTTGTTATAAAAATTGAAAAATTTCTTTCCTTGATTTCCGTTCCCTTTCATTACCTCTTATAATTATAACTAAATAAATAATCTTATTACCATCTACTGTTAAAACATTGAACTTCTTCTAGTAAGTGTGCATGTAATGCCCTCTTTAGGGAAAACTTTAAACTAATGTTTTTAGCTGGTTAGAAATTTCTTGTGTTGAGACCCTGCTTGTTATTTGATCCATGCTGCGCCAGTGATCTCTATGCTACACTGGATGGACATAAACCATTGATTTCTATAATATAACTGGATGGAGATAATATACATACACATTGCCAAGGACGAAAGCGTGACGCTCAAGTTTATCGTCTACTACACTGTGGGGGGACAGATTTAACGGTTTCTTTCAATGTTCTTATGCGAAAACATGTATCTGATGAATAAAAGTGTTATTGTTTGAAAATAGTGAAGTATTAATATCACACTTTCCTGAAGAAACATTTACATTAAAGGATATACAGTTCAGTTTGAGAGGTAATACTGTACAAATATGAATAAAATCTTTAACATATTTAAATATGTAGTTATCATCAATGTTGTTTACACTATGCCAAGACTACACTTATATTTAAAGTTGGTTACTAGCTTGTATATTGGTTTCAGAAACTAGAGGCTATTATATTGAAAGTTCGATAAATATAATGAATAAGGTATCTTAAAACTTGATTACATTTGTTTGAATGACAAACTTCGTGTAGTTGCCATACAGTCAGCCTATCACTTAGGTTAGAGGCTTGTAGAAAGTATTATTATATTACCAATTTTTTTTAAGTTGGCTCATATCTTGTGTATTACTTTCAGAAACCAAATTATGTTGAAAGTTCGATAACTATAATGAAACAAGTTAGCTAAAAACTGTATTTATTACATTTGTTTGAATGACATACTTTGTGTAGAAGTCCTAGGTTCAAATGATAATTTAGGTTATAGGCTTATAGGAAGTACGGTATATACTAAACTCTGAATTTAATAATAATCCCAATCTATAAGGCTTTATTTGGTATTAGAATACTATCATATATATATACATATATATATTGGTAGGATAAACGTCCATTTAGAACGGAAGTAAAAATTTTCTTTTGAAAGCTCTTTTATCCTAACTAAACACAACTATAGGGTAGGATTCTGGTACGAAATAAAGTCTTAAGCTACTATCACACGACACTTGCTTGTACAAGAAATCAAGTGTGCTAGCTAGCGCCTAGATATCTGTATACTAGCTAGTACAATAGAAATAGGACTAGAGTATTCACACGCTGCTAGTTTGGTATTAGGTTCTAGTGCAAAGTGCAGATATTTAGGGAACGTCAGAGATTAATTTTGGGTGCAGCAGCTGCATTAATTATTAATAATGATATTGAAAATTATGAGAGGGAGCATAGGAAAAGAATATGGACACGGGACTGGCTGGAAAGACGAAATAATGGTCGCGGGATGCTAAAAATGATACATTCGGAGGTTAGGTAAAATAAATTCGGGGTGACACGTTTAGTATTTCCCTAAATTTGTATTCATTTGTTTACGATGTGGTCAGAGGCCCCTAAGCCCTTGGGTGTCCAAGTGCAGTATCCTTGATACACAAATGTTCATTTTTTAGGCCTACGCCCACCTTATATTCTAAAAAAAAACCACCCATGGTTGGAATGCTATCAAGTTTATTTAGATTAAAATTGGATTTGGACCACAGTTTGTCGTTTTTAGATGATATGTTTCTAATTAAATATATATTAAATATATTGTCATATTATGGAAATTTGGTATTATATAAACAAGGATGTTTAGAATAATTTTTTGCCAACAACAAAATCACATCCGATGACCATGTCGGCGCCATTTCTACCATTTTTCTACACACAGTCTCAGCGCGCATTGATTGGTCGAATTACACAGACTAGTGTCGGAACTAGTACGAAAATAGCGCCTGTTCTATCCTCACAACTAGTATGGTAGCCAGTACCAAGAGGCAGAACCAGTATACTTATTCTCATTTACACGGCACTAGATGATGACGTGCTAGCTAGTGCTAGCTAGCACACTGGATTTCAAGTACGAGCCAGTGTCGTGTGATACGGGTTTTACAAGCGAGCTTCCTTCAAAAATCATCGTGTATATTAGGCTACATCAACTTATTTAAAGAAAAAACTAATCAGTTTCAAACTTTGATATGCTCTTCAAAGCTTTTACTAACATATTTATTTCATTTAACTAATCACACATTGAGGTATCTCATCTATTCAATCAATTTAATGAACGATGTCAAAATGCCACATTGCCTTGTATGGGTCTAATAGAGAGTTTATCCTACCAAAATACCAATATATAATAGGATTTTGGTACGAAATAAAGCCTTACAGATCGGGATTCTTACCAAAATCGGGATATAGAGGTAGTACCTAGATACCGTACATCCTACAAGCCTATAACCTAAATTATCATTTGAACGTAAGATTTCTACACAAAGTATGTCGTTCAAACAAATGTATTAAAGTATTTGGCTAACTTGTCTATTATAGTTATCGAACTTTCAACATATGATTTCTGAAAGCATTTTACAAGATGTGAGCCAGTTTTTATTTTTTTTTTAAATTGTAAAATTGCACTTTCTATAACTATAAACCTATAACCTAAACGATCGTTTTATCGTAAGACAAACTACACAAAGCTTGACATTCAAACAAATGTCATCAAATTTCAAGTTATGTATATCTTATTTCATTATATTTATCAAACTTTCAATATAATATATGGTTTCTGGAACCAATACAAAAGATGATACGCAGCCATTAGCCAACTTTAAATATATTGAAGTATTTACCTGTAAAATGGAATTGTATATCCTTTAATGCAAATGTTTCTTCAGCCAATTGTCATATAATACTTCACTATTTTCAAACAAAAAACACTTTTACTCATCAGATACATGTTTTCGCTCAATAACATTGAAATAACCCGTTAAATCTGTCCCCTCACAATGTTGCAGACAAAAAACTTGAGCGTCACGCTCTGGTCCTTTGCAAGGGGTGTGTTTATGTTCATCCAGTTTAGTATAGAGATCACTGGCTGTGCATCTTCTGTTTTCCACTAGAATAAATGGTTAAGTGGTTGTGACAAAGTTCTGGTCGCTAAAATGTCTTATGTTTATGTTTGAAATGCCTTGTGGTAGTCATACTTGTTAGTAACGAATTCTCTTTGTTTTAGCGTCAGTGACTAAGTTTGTAAATATGATTGAAAATAAACTGTTAATGCGAAGTAATTCCAGCAGAATTTTCATGACAATAATAAAACTTGAACCAAATAGAAATATAGTTTTCTTTATGGTACAGGCACCACTTATAATTTGCTTATTTTCATGTTTCAAACGATACAGTTTAACTAAAGTTTCTTTTTGAGTGAACCATTAAGATAAGTATTATAAAATACCTTAGTTAGTAGAGCAAAGAAGTTAAGCCAATTTATATTAATAAAATACAATCTAAAGTAAGACTTTCATTAAAACGTTGCATTATAAACCATTGTATTTTTCTTACAAATTGTCTATTGTACGCTATGCACT
Source organism: Timema podura (assembly GCA_033556935.1). Taxonomy (NCBI): domain Eukaryota; kingdom Metazoa; phylum Arthropoda; class Insecta; order Phasmatodea; family Timematidae; genus Timema; species Timema podura. Next base: position 53,275,798 of record JAVRXN010000003.1, read on the forward strand.
ATTTTCTCTTAGCTATGCATTAATATAAACATAGCCTAATGCACCCGTGTACAGATAGTAAATATCTCGGGGGATCTCCCCCCCGGGAATGAAACTAGGGGGACTCTAGACTGGTTCCTAATGTCCCCTAGAGATTCAACGTGTCCGTGGTGCGGGTGATGAAGACCCAGCTGGGCTCCAAGATGTCCCGGACAGAGAAGAGGGCGGTGCAGAAGATGATGGCCGCTGTCCTGCAGCGCATCATCGACCAATACGAGAGCACCTCGCTACCGACAACTCTCGAACCCCTGACCACCGCGAGAAGGGACAACAGCTCGGTGCAGACTGGACTCGAACTTCAGATGACTGCGGGAAGGGGAGACTCGTCGCTACCGACCAGACTCGAACCTCAGATCACCACGGGGAGGGGCGACTCTTTGACATATAGTCAAAAGAACATGTCAATATCACCCTAAATAAATAATATAAAATATGTGTGTGCTTGATCCGTTTCGACCCTGTCGGAAATTAATGTTACTTACAACCAATAATGACGGTGGTCACAGGCCGAGATACAAAAACCAGAAATTACCTAAAAAATATACGACCGCGTTGAACACTTAGCCATACGGGCCGAGCATCCATTCTAAGATAGTATTATTTCGACATCAAGCACGTTTCAAGTATTTTTCCTATAAAAATTTGTTGTCCTACTACCCATCTAAGGTATCCGTATGTTGACACTGATGGAGTGGATAGGAGGAAGATACCATCGAGAGGATACGAGCCCGCAATTTTATGGCGGGAAAGTGGCAAAACTATTTTGGTGAAAAAACACCTCCGTACTCTTGGCCAAGATTCGAACCTCAATCTTTCCGTCCCAGACAAACCACACAAAATGAGATTAAAGCTTGGTTCAAACGTTCAGCTAAAATTGAGATCATAATCTGATCGAGTGTCACAGCAATTCATACGCTAGAAGCAACGTATGTTGACCCAAGATGCTTTGCAACGCAAACTTGAAACCGCGGATTTCTGACATGTTTTATTTTTCTAATAGATGAACATATTTTTAAGATTAATATCACAATTAATGTTATCAAATTATTGTATTATGTCATGAAACAAAATAAAAACAGAACAAAAATGACACACGCGCTTTCCATTTAACGAGTTGTTTCATATCGTCTCACAACAGTAGATACAGCTGTCTGCTAGTATCTCACTTTGAAGGTTCATGCTCACCGATTGGATGAGTTGGTAGTCAGAATTAATGGGTCTTCCGAGCCGATGCTGTGCAGAAAAAGGAAAGCTAAAGTCGTTTCAAGTCACGCCGAGCGGACAACGCCGAGCGGACAACGCCGATAAGGTTGGAATGTTCTGACTGGTTTAGAGCTCGTCCTGTGGTTACGTTACTACTCAATGGTCCATTATGTAATGTATTTCAAGCGAACAGTTCGGTATTTGTTCTATCATATCATAGTTTCAATATTTGTAAGTAATTTAAGTGAAAAATAATCATTTGCCTTGTACGGCAATGTTAATAAATGTGTTTATTTGTATAATTTGCCTCACATTACAGCTCTGAATTTTTTTAAATTTAACAATACTTTATTGAATAAAAAATATTTATTTATTAACTACAAATTATCTAAGTACTCCACTTGAGATCAAACTGGTTCCCAATACTGTACTAAAGCTGAAAATGTGTTTTTTTTGTTTACTATTAATTTCTACGATAGATCAAACTATCTCGAGCTATAAACTCTGTGATAAAGACTGTTTGGGGACTTTATTTGGTGGTATGGAAGAACGTTAGTGAATGCTCAATGGACCGATAGTGCGGTCCCGAGCACACTATCGTTCCACCTTTTAACCTATGATGACGCAAGCAAACCCCCACCTGTGTTCACTTAGCATCCATTTAGGCAAGTCCTTGCATACGGCCTCATATGTGTACCCATAGAACCCTCCTAGAAGTATTAATTCATATTATGCATACAGCCCGAACGGGTAGCTTTCTCTCTTCCCTTTTTGCGATTCTTATCTAGAAAGCTAGTTTCATGTTTGGGTATAAAGTTGAAGATAAATAATTATATGTATGGGTACGCGGAAAAAAAAAAAGTTGAATACCCGTCACTGACCTATTCTTTAACCTCCTTTTTGAACAAATCTACTATAAACCATATTGAAAAGATTGACTACTTCTACACTAAGCTGCTACCTGGTGATGAGTTATGTAACTATCACCTCCATCCAGCAGCAGCAGATGAAATAAAATATAATGGTAGGCACCTTGCGCTGATGCTAAGCTAGGTGTTATTTATGGATGTTTAAATTATGTTTTATATGACTCAATAAATCAAGTAAAAAGAGTCAAAATAGGAAATAAAAATTGTTGCATAATAGGTTGTTCAAATCGATATATACACGTGATCTTAAAAAAAATTGCATATCATGGGCTGAAGGGGAAAAAATCGAGTTCAAGCCATCAACGGAAATAATTATAGGTGTCATCATTGTACCTTGTATTTTTGACAAATAAATTACTAGTTCATCTCAAAGTTTAGCTATTAGTTTGATTAATTTGTGTATCAAAGTCTAATGTGGTCCAAATTTTAGCATTATAAAGTAATAAGCCTACACACGCCTGACTTTAAAGCTTAGAGGTTATACAAATAAAATATCCATCTTAAACTTCGGTAAAATCAGTTAATATGTTCTGTTTAACGACAGGTCCCTTCCTTTTGTCAGTGAACTTAGACTGTCAATGCAACATGTACCAAAATAGTCTTCAAAAATATGAAAATATATAGCTAGCGCCCATGTTGTTTACATTCGGCCAAGACTACAATATATTTAAAGTGGCTATTAGCTTGTACAGTATAGCCTATTGCTTTCAGAAGCGATATAATATTCAATGTTCGGTAACTATAATGAAATAAGGTAGCTTAAAACTTGAGTCCATATGTTTGAATAATACACTTTTTGTAGTAGTTTGACATTCAAACTATCATTTAGGTTATAGGGCTTGTGGGAAGTATCACTATATTACAATATATTTAAAGTTGGTTCTCAGCTTGCATATTGCTTTCAGAAACCATATTATATCGATAACTATAAGGAAATAATGTCGTTAAAAACCTGATTACCGTTGTTCTAATGACAAATATTGTGTAGAAGTCTTATGTTTAAACGATCATCTATAGGCCCTTCCACTCTCGAATTGCAGTACAGGCTCTTATGAACTATTACCATCTCTTTCCAACCCATTGGTTTCTCTGTTAGCGCTGTCCTTTTTCAACCAAGCGGAGATGCCATTTGTCTCTTAAATTTGAACGTTGTTATTTCTATGAATTAAGCAAGGCATATTAAAGAACATTCACTTATGCATCTTATGAAATCAATTTAAACCACCATAGATGTTTTTAAATCACTTTTTTTTCAAAATATGAAAATATGCATTGTGTCAAAGTTTTATGAGGTTCCAAATATATCACGTCATAAGTCTCGTTCCAATTGTGTGGAAAATCCAGTAATTTTATAGTGACTGTTATAATAGTTATGAACAATGTGTACAAAGTTTGAAAGGAATATCTTTTACACAATGTAAAAAAAAATTAAAACGTATTATACCTCCTGAAATATTTAAAGTAAAACATGAAAAAGTTGTTTTGGTATAAACTTTTTTATTTTTGATTTTGCAAAGGTACATTATGTTTAAGAAATGATAAGAAAAGCTCAAATTTATTTTTGAAAAAAAAACAAACTAAGGGCCAATAGCGCCCCTCATTTATGTGTGGTAGCGTTTTGAAGTTGAAGAGGGTGTAGTTCACTCTATGCTCTGTCTAGTCTTGAAGAGCAGAGCAATGTTATAAAGTCGTAGTGTTGAGAACTGAAGCGTTAGTTCATCCCATCCACATCAAAATTGATAATATTGGTTTCACAAAATACAAGGTTCAGTCACTTAAACATACATTATACCAGTTTTTGTTTTTAATTATAGTTTAATAAATAAGGATTTACTGTACTTGCCGAGATAATGTTAAAAAATTGAAAATACATTTTATATGCAACTCCAAATTTTACTATACTATGCTTTTGAATTAAAAAACCAGCTATCCACAGAGGTGGGTGGCTGAGCAGTCTCAGGTTTTACACTCGCATTTACACTTTGCCACCGTTTGTAATCAGGCCCAGGTTCGAATCCTGGTCGAACTTACTGGCATTAATTAAAGACTTTAGCACAGTCGGCAGCGCGTGAGCCAACTGAGGTAGGGGTCTCGGCTACATTCCTGAGATGGTCTGAGATTTATCTTTGGTAAATTGTCAGATAGGGGACTGGATGTTGTGTTTTCTTAGTATTAAGGTAGTTTGTAAGTCGTGTGTTGATATAACCAGCGTGTTCGAAAAGTACATCTACATACACAAAATAATTATCTGAGATTGATTTTAACAAATTATTTTTCCATAGTTTCAAGAAAATACTGGTGCACATACTCTTAGCCACTTTCCTCGTCCTTTACTCCGCTATATTATTGATTTAAATCAGTGTAAGATGCTGAAAGTCAAAACACAGTCTTCAGGCGTAGTACTCCGTTTAAAAATAAATATAAACCTGCTGAGCTTCACACCAAGGAATCCTACTGATGACAGTCCTCTTGGAAAAGCAAAGCACAGCTTTTTGAAATCCATCAAAGAAGCGCTATCTCCAGTTGTGAGCCATTATTCTTGTGTTACGGGTTACGGTCATCAAGGCCGTAGTCAAGGGGGGTTTTGGGGTTCAAACCCCCCCTGAAATTTTATAAACAAAGTATATATGGCTTTATTTATGGTTCAAACAATATCAAAATTAAGGTATAAATACAAATTCAAGTGGCTGTGTTACCATAAATAGCACTTCAGAGAGCTTCTAGAGGTGTTCAATATAGATTTTTCAATGTAGATTGTTCTTAACCTCTGGTAGTTAGGGGCTTATGTTGCCATATAAAAACACTTCAGTTAGATTCTAGAAATGTTTATCATTTAGAATTTTTTCTAGCCTCTGGCAATTGGAGGATGTGCCCACCAAACCCCCAGTGAAATCATTGGCTGGCTACGGCCTTGACGGTCATTATATTGGTGTGGGTCTACAGAGTGCTAAGAGTGTTTGGTGGTTTAATCATAATTTTTATCAAACGTTTGATCATATTATCATATTTTAGTTTTTCCTTATATTTTTAGTTATAATAATTTTACTTTATATATATATATATATATATATATATATGAGATAATAATTTTATATATTATTTTTATTGATTCATAGTGTTTGGTGTTAGTTTTTTTAAACTATTTATCATGGAAAAGGTAACAAGAAAAGTGCATAACATAGGTATACTGAGAAGTAAAGAACGTCAAGTAGTAATGAACGTTTTCAATTATTTTACTAAGACAATGAATGTCATCAAAGCAGTTAGGGAAACATGTAAAGCCACGAAATGTTTCGAAAGAACTATGTACGCATTAAGAGAGGAACAAAAATGTGGTCCTTTGCGGACTCCTAAGAGAAAACAAAAGAGGAAAGGGGGAAAAATAAAAATTCAAGAACGAACATATACGACGGTATCGTACAAAGTGGTGTTCGTCGTATTGTCCATTCCTTGCTGTTTGACAACTTTCCCCGTACTTTAAGTATTATTTTAGCGAGGTTAAGCGCAGACGACACACTGCCAAATTTCTCACGAACTACCTTATACAGATTTTTTGCAGGAGATGGTTTTAAAGTACAAACGGAGGGGTAACAAGAGTGCTTTCATTGAAAGGGATGACATTATTAGGTGTCATCATAAGTATTTGAAGGATATTAAGAAGTTCAGAGCTGAAGGTAGAGCTATTATTTATACAGATGAATCATGGGTAAATATTGGATATATAGTTTCCAAGGCGTGGAAAGATACTAGCATTCAGAGTTCTCGGCAAGCATTTCTTGAGGGGTTAAGCAGGTTAAGCACGGGACTGAAGCCACCACGGGCTCGTGGACCACGCTTTGAGATAGTTCACACTGGAAATGACAATGGCTTTGTTGATGGTGCTGAGACCACGTTTTTATGCAAGAAAAACACAGCAGATACCCATGACGAAATGGATAGTGACATTTATTAAAAGTGGTTTTCAGAAAACTTCCTAATACACCTGAAGGAGCTGTTATCGTAATCGATAATGCAGTATATAACAGCAGAAGGTGTGAAGCGATCCCGACCACATCATGGCGTAGCGCTCAGATAGCTGAGTGGCTTATCCAAAAGAACCTTGATGTTGATGACGAAATGTTGAAACGGGAAATGCTGTATTTGGTTTAGAAACACAAACACAAATTTGGAAAATAAAATGGCGAAGGTGGTGAATCGACAAGTCATTCGTTTGCCTCCGTATCATTGTGAACTTAACCCTATAAAGATAGTTTGGGCTCAAAAAATTATTAAAATAAACAATACTAGTTTTATGGTTAAAGATATGAGGCCTTTAATAACTGCCGCCTATGTAAAGGTTTCTGTAGAAAACTGATTCAATTAAGTAAATCACGTCAAAAAAATGAAAATGACATGTGGAAAGCAGACGAGCTGCAAGATGATGAGGAGCAGTTTTTAATAAGATTAACTTCATCACCTTCATCGTCCCTTGTGACATCACCTCCACCGATAAGTCCACCTACTCACTCTCAAAACTTTGAGCTACCTGGGCCATCCACTAAACATTACTTCCCATTATTGATGGAGCCACACCTTTGTGCGGGGACAGCGATGAAGCATAAAGGTATTTTTATGTTTAAACTAATATGTTATTTACTTTACAGAGAGGGCTTAAATTTGCCATGAATAGCTTTAAGAACTCCCCCTCCCCCTTTATAATTACCGATATTTTGATTTATAAAATTATTGTATATTTTATTATTATTATTATTATTGAGTTTTTAGCTTTTACTATCATAAATATCAATTAGCTAGGCCAATTGTTTATAAAAGTGCACACACATTCACATGCAAACAGGGATTTTTTTTGGTATAAACCTATGTACTTGGGAAGACCATCTTTGAAATGATTCTATCTCTAACCTATTCATCGCAGGTGACAGTGTACAGTGTATATTAAAAGCGGCATTAATATGATAATAAACAGAATACACAATTCTTGATAACCCAAACTTCAAATTGATTGCCATAGCGTGTATAAACTTTGTATAATTGCTAAGTTTGAATGTAAAAGTTGTCCGTCTGTTTCGATCGAGTGGGTGACCTGGTGGTCTAGGGTAAGGTGTCAGACTTCTGTGCTGAGGGTCCGGGGTTCAATCCTCGGTCCCGGCACAGATTTATCTGATTGCCAAACCCTTCCTTCACCTCTGACAAGAAGTGAATTAATCAAAACTTGTGAATGTGAGGAATGCCAGGCCTCCACCGTGGTTCGGATTCCACGTTAAACTGTAGGTCCTCCATTTCATCTCACAATCACCCTACCATCACACATTAGCGTAAGTGCGTATAACCCGAACGGGTAGTAAGACGAGGTGCTAAATAATAATAATAATAATAATAATAATAATAATAATAATAATAATAATAATAATAATAATAATAATAATAATAATAATAATAATAATAATAATAATAATAATAATAATAATAATAATAATAATAATAATAATAATAATAATAATAATAATAATAATAATAATAATAATAATATAATAATCGATCGAGTGAGATCTGGCAACTGCGCACTCCATAAGACCTGTACTACAAAGTAAGAGTGGAACGGACTATAGGTTATAGATATGTAGGAAGTATTATTATTTTAGCCTAAATCGACTTATTTAAAGAAAATAGTCATGAGTGTTGAACTTATTTATGCTCTTCAAACCTTTTATTAACCCATTTATTTCGTTTAACTAATCATACATTGATAAATCTAATATAATCTTACAAATTAGAAAACGATGTCGTAATGCCACATTGCCTTGTATGTGTGTAGGAGAGAAAGAGATATCCGATAGTTTTTTTCTCTCTTTCACAATGGTGTCCTTACAACAGCTCGAAAATTTTAGCCGCAGATGTCTATCCAGTTGTATTATAAAGATTAATTGTCTCAGGACCATTGATATGTATAATATAACTGGATGGACATACACATACGCGTTGCCAAGGACCAAACCATGGCGCTCAAGTTTATCGTCTGCTACACTGTGGGGGGACAGATTTAATGGTTTCTTTCAGTGTTCTTATGTGAAAACATGTCTCTGATGAATAAAAGTGTTATTGTTTGAAAATAGTGAAGTATTATACCATACTTTCCTGAAGAAACATTTACATTAAAGGATATACAATTCAGTTTTACAGGTAATACTGTACAAATACGAATAAAATCTTTAACATATTTTAAATATGTAGTTATCAATGTTGTTTACAGTCTGTCAAGACTACACTTACATTTAAACTTGTTATTAGCTTGTATATTGGTTTAAGAAACCATATTATATTGAAAGTTCAATAAATACAACGAATAAGGTATCTTAAAACTTGATTATATTTGTTTGAATGACAAACTTTGTGTAGTTGCCATAAATTCAAACTATCACTTGGGTTATAGGCTTGTAGAAAGTATTATTAAAATGCTGTTTTTTTAAAAGTTGGCTCATATCTTGTATATTGCTTTCAGAAACCATAGTATGTTGAAAGTTCGATGATTATAATGAAACAAGCTAGCTAGAAACTGTATTACATTTATTTGAATGACATACTTTGTGTAGAAGTCTTACGTTCAAATAATAATTTAGTTTATAGGCTTGTAGGAAGTACGGTTTCTAATAAACCCTGATTTTAGTAATAATCTCAACAAAATTATTATATTATTAATATATATATATATATATATATTATATATACAAAATATATATATATTATATATATATATATATATATATATATATAAATATTTTGTTGGGATAAACGGCCATTTAGAAACGGAAGTAGAAGTTTCCTTTTGGAAGGTCTTTTATCCTAAGTAAACACAACTATAGGGTAGGATTATTGTTATGTATGTGAGGAAATGTGTTGTGGAGTGATTGGCTACACTGGGTCATATGACGGAGTCATGAAAAGGTCAGAGTGGGTGTACACAGATGTGATCGTGATTCCGGAAAGTAAAGTTGAATGAGATTCGTTAAAATATAACAAGTTAGAGCATAACAATTCTGGTACGAGATAAAGCCCTGCAAGTGAGCTTCCTTTAAAAATCATCGTATATATTGGGCCACATCCAATTTATTTAAAGGAAAAACTCACTAGTTTCGAACTTTATTATGCTCTTCAAAGCTTTTACTAACACATTTATTTCATTGATTTAATACCACATTGATGTATCTCATATATTCAATCAAAGTAATTAATGATGTCAAAATGCCACATTGCCTTGTATGGATGTGAGAGAGAAAGAGATACCCGAAAGTTTCTTTCTATCTGACACAATGATATGCAGACAACAGCTCCAAAATTTCAGCCACAGATGTCCATCCAGTTATATTATAGAGATCAATGCTCAGGACAGATCCAAAGAATAAAAAAGATAAATAGAAAAATGAAATAGTGTTCGTCACTTAGCACAATTAAGAATTGTGCACAATTCAGTATTCACTATAGTGATGGGTCATACCAGCTCGTTGACGCGAGCTAGCTCACATAAGCTCGCTCACTCAAAAGAGTCTTTCTATGAGTCATATCGTTCACCACATGGCTGGCTCGCTCCCAATCCCTTCACCACCCTAACTTGACGAGCGAGCGCTAACTAGTAATGACAATTCCCGTTCCAAGCGTGCAAATTTGTCCCTTACATTTCAACTTATGAACGAATTAAGATTTATGTGTAATTTATCCGAAGCCTATTGCGTCTGAGTCTTTAACTCACAGCTCTCGTTCAAGAGTCGTTCAATTTGAATGACTCTTGCTTATGATGTTATAGCTCCAACGTTAAATAATAGTTACTAAGGAAAAATTGAAATCAAGTGTTGGAAGCATTGTTTAAATATTTAAATTGAAATTCATTTGTTAAATAATTATTTTTACCTTACTATTATATAATTATATTATTTTTTATATTTGAATTTTGATGTAGCACTATACAATGATACATTTAGGTATCATTATTAATGACATCGGTTAAATTCTTTAATATTAAATTTTAACCTTTAAGAGGTACGTTAAGCCAGCTAAGATTTGATAAAGCTTATTTTTGTTTTTATTTATTTTATTTGAAGGAACAACATTTATTAGCTAAGATTTTAATTGTTTAATAGTTTGTTGGGTGTATGGCTGAGGATGGATAGTGGTAAATTCACCAATACTCATCCAGAAGGAATATAAAAGGGGAAATAAGCATGCAAATCCGGCTAGAATTTGAATTACCTGCCATGTTTATGTAGGTAATGTGAACACTCAAGCCCCGTCTACATACTCCGTATCCGTAAATTGCCGTAAGAGATCGACTCCTCACAGATTACACAGTTTACCTGTCTACAGAGTCCTAATCCTTAAGTCCTTAGTCCATACCATTATGTAGGAGTTAACTCAACTTTAAATTTTCTAAGGACTACCAATTGCAGCAAAGTAAATTTGTGCGCGCATCAAATGAAAACACCATCAGCGAAAGGATCCGTTTCTTTGGAAACAAATACATAATTATAGGGCCTAGGCCTACGGTACTATAGTTTTATGAAAGCAGCTTTTTCATTAATAGCTTTCTTAAATTTAAAAACCCCGGAAGTTTGGTATCTCAAAATCAATTTTCTGAAAAATACCAAGCTCTCAGAAAGAGTGACATTGCTTTGGTAGGTTAAACTTCCCACTAGTAAGATATAATATATATTACATTATAAACTCTACTTTACAGATCATGTCTGCTTGCACCTTGTTATAGACAATTTTCTTTCAAAGAGTTTAATTGGATGTAATCTCCAACTTTCTAATTGGCTGGCATGGTCACGAGATTAAGGATATGCAAGGCCATAGCTAGCCAATGATTTCAGGGGGGGTTTTGTGGGCACATCCCTCAATTTCTGGAGGCTAGAAAAAATTATAAATGATAAACAGTTCTAGAAGCTCTCTAAAGTTCTTTTTATGATAACACAGCCCCCTAATTTGTATTTGTATCTTAATTTTGACATTGTTTGAACCATAAATAAAGCCATATATGTTTTGTTCATAACATTTCGGGGGGGGGGGTTGAACCCCCAAAACCCCCCTTGACTACGGCCTTGAGGATATGGATTGTGTGGACGCGATTCTCATTTCTAGGACTATACGGATCCGTCACTTATGGTCGCCATAGACAGGGCTTTACAGCTAAACACCGATTTAAAATCTATTAAGGGCACAAGTAGGGAGTACATTTTAAGAACTGGAACCAGAAATTATTGGATGTATTTGTGAATCCACTTTGTAAAATATAACACTTTTGCAGCAGGTCAGAATCGAACCCAGCCTTTCAAATGCACCTCAGCAGGATAGAATCAAGTTAAAGCTCTTGAGACCCGCATAATAAAAGCAGTATAAATGAGTGTTTTTCTTGGGCACCCATTCTGAATTATATTTAAATTAATGGAGTAGGAATGAGAAAAGTAGAATTTAGAGGTAATGTACCTGCATTTGCATAAGGATTGTGGAGTCAGTAGACCAAGCCTTCAACTCGGACTCCTTTATTTTTCTACTGTCCAGCTCAAACTTCAAGTATATTAATTAGTAAAAACAAATCTACTGCAGTAAAATGCTCCAATACAGATGACTCCATGGAAAGCTTCTTTGGCATTGTGAATTTATATTTGAAAAAAATTTGTCATGAAAAATTACAAATATATAAGTCCTAAAAAATAAAAAAATAAAATGATATATTTATCATATTATATTGTTATACTATTATAAGTTTTTATTTTGAAGGCAGAATCTGATTCAGTACATTTCTAGAGACTCCACCCAAAACTGCTTCCGACTCCACAGCCCTTGCTTGAAAGGAGACACGAAAACCATTTAGGGAAAATCCCCCTCAGTAATTAGGCTACCTCTATTATCATCTGAACCTCGATCTCCCCAGTCAAATCACACGAGATGAGACAGATGCCTTACTTAGTTTCTTCTGATAGGAGTTAAACACTTTTATAAAAAATAAGGATAAACTTAAAACTTTCCACTTTGACATTGACTAATGATGGGCACTACGACTCGAGTAAAAAATTTTTTTTGTCATGGTACAGGTAATTTTCAAATTTATTGAAATTTATTCTACACTTCGCTCTAATAGTTTTCAATACAAAGTGCCATAAATACATACACTTATTACTTGTTAAATATAGGCCTAAAATGGGGGGAGGGGGAGAAATCCAGGAAAGTTAATGCAATCCAGAGGTCATGGCTGTGTGATATAAAGAAGAAACATTGAATGAACAATAGAATAGAGATTAAAATGATTAAAAAATGTATTTCCATTACTGTTTCCAGCCTGTGGCCTGGGTTAATTCAAGGCATATATTATTTTCCACTACCCGCTTGCTAGCTAGGCCTGTCGTAGCTTCATATGTCTTATAATCTAACTTAAGACTAGGACAGGCACAACATCCATTCCCCGGCCATTAATTTATCAATGTGAAAGGGTAAACCCACATTTCACCAATGATAAATTTTTTGGCCATGCCGGGAATTGAACCTGGGACTTTTAGCTCAGTAGGCAGACACGCTACAGACTAAGCTAAGGTGTTGGATGATTAAAAGATCATTACCAAAAATACTCTTCCATTTTGTGACATTTCTTATTCATATTGGAGGAACACTCTTTAAAATTAAATACTCTTTTTGGCCTAATTGAAAACTGTAAAAACTAATTAATACGAAATAAATATTTATAAATGTTGTTTTAAATGCAATTTGGATTGTTAACATAATTACATTTTATCCCATAACTATTTATTTATTCCCCTCAGTTTCATTTGTGGAAAGTGACGAGCTTTACATGTTTACTATTAACTGAGCTGAGAAGTGCCTTGTTTGAATCCTGGTTGATTCAGAAATTAGTTTTCATGCTTTCGAGAGATTCATAGAAGACTAAAAGTGTGATCCCAAGGCATTAAAAAACCCCAAGCAATTTTTTTTTTATTTAGCACCGCGTCTTACTACCTGTTTGGGTTGTACTCTTTAAGTACTAATTACGCTAATGGGTTAGTAAATGGGAAGGTTTGATTTAGAGGGAGTGAACACACATTTGTGTGGAGGGAGAGTTGAAAACCATTTAGGAAAAACCACCCCCAGTTCACCTGACCAAGATTCGAACCTCGAATCTCCCCGTCCTCAGCAGCCTAGCTTAAAACGGAGCTAGCGTGTTAGCTAACTACACCACCGAGGCGGGCTTCCAAGCAAATGTTAAATCAATATTTACATTTTTGATTGCTTTTACTTATCAGGCTGCATATAACCTCAAAAGGTAGTAAGACGTGGTACTAAAAAAACAAACTTACCTGGTCGACTTGCATCAGTGGACACATGGGCTGGTGACAATGTCGGGGTTCAAATCTCAGCTAGATGTATTTAAGGGGGTTTTTCCTAAATGGTTACCCACTCTCACTCCATGCAAATACAGGTACATAACCTTTATATTCTACTTTACTCATCTCTTATGATCTGTTAGTGTAAATATGCAACTAGCCTGGACAGTCAGTAAAAAAGGAGTTAAATAAAGACAACTCATTTACTTAACCTAAGACAACATAATTAACACTATACCTAAACTATGATTTTTATAGGAAGCCCTCTTTCTACCACCAATATTGATTGAAAGGCACAAACATTTTGTGTTCTATAATTATGTCTTATTTGATTTATTAATTAATAAAGTTAGTCTAAAAGTTAGCAAAAGTTTCCAATAACACATCCTTGTGCATTACTTTATCATTTCTCTGCACAGCACTAATTAAACAAAGTAATAATGTAAATACAACTGTAATATTTTTATTGCTACCAAATGGCGGTTGAGTTTCCAGTTTTCAAATAACGAGCTTCCTATGAAAATCAGTCTTAAAAGCCAATAATAGAGCCAAGTGTATGAATTTAGCATGAATGAACAAGTAGTCAATTATCTTAGACACTGCTTGGTGTCGAACAATGTTCTTCTAAACCTGTGGCAAATTTTTTTTCTATAGATATCACTAAACTCTTCTTGATTTCAGGTAATCTATCATCACAAACACTTGCACTATGAGTATCGTTATAAAAACTGATATTGAATTGGGGGAGGTGGTGAAATTGGAACCTTCTTCAGGGGACAGTAGCGAAACTAATGACTTACTTCAAACAAGTGAGTGCGTCACATCGGCGGATTGTGGCATCAAACAGATTCATGATTGCTTCCCATCAGATGAAGTAAAAGTTAATGTTGTACTGTCACCAGAAATAAAAAACGAAACTGACCCGCTAGCCGGCATTCACGAGCCGGAATACAAACTAAATATCCGACAGTTAAATGACTTGGTCAACGTAAAGTCGCTAAATGGGGAACGAATAAAAGAAGAACCTAGCACACATACAATTAAACCAGACCCTGACAATCGTTCCAAGATGATCAAAATTGAAAATGACTTAACCTCCTACGACAAGCCCTGCCTTCCCAACTCAAGGGACGATTTAGGGGGAGAAGGTATTGCTAATAAGGCACCTGCCGATTCAAGCGGTGGCGTTGATCCATTGAGCGGAATCAGAGGGTTAGTGGATGCACTAAAACACATGACCTAGACCTGTTAAAACCAAAATCTCAGAACAAAGGTACTGAAAAACAGTTTGAAAACTTGAGTGGGCAAAATCTCATTTATAAAAATAAAGTTGATCTCAAAAATGTAGCTCAAAATCAAAATATTGATTCAATTTCTCAGTTCAATGAAAGTACTTCATCGCTACGGGTAATCCTTGTTGGAGACTATATGAGCTTGAATGACAATACTTCAAATTTGAACCATGTTCCTCAAGATAGCACAAATGTCACAGGGAATATGAACACATCTATGGAGCCACCACCGCTGGTACCCCTTAATAGTAGCTGTTATGGTGTCGGTACACTGCCTGCTGTTGGTTTGCATCATGATATGCTGTTCCCGGGGCCCAGTGTTGTTTGCCAACAAGATACACAGCTCACGAGGTCTGTTGTTTCGCGGCAAGATAACCATGTCATAGGGCCTCCTGTAGCTTCAAAACAAAGTACTGGTACCAATATGCAGATCTTAGAAAATGGTTTGTATGTGATGATGGGTAATTTCACTAGAGAAGTTACCACACCTGCACACGCTGTTGGGGATGCGACTATGCCACAAATCAGTGATGTAGTGTCTCTGGCAGCCATAGATGAAAGTGCCTCTTCAGGTTCAAGCTGTACAAACTATTCCTCCCACAAGGATATTTCTTTTCAATCTTTCAACAAATCCTCAACTTCTGAGTCTCATCTGAGATCTCCTGCTACAGTAGATCATCAAGCATTGACACATTCTTTCAATACGGTGCCTACTGTTGTTCCAACCGAAAGTGTGCCTAAAGCGTGCCCAGATGAATCATCATTTTCGAGAGTTCCTGTGACTCCTTCGCTGTTCAATCTAGTACGCCCTCCGATGTCAACCCATGAAATGATGGTCAAACCTACTTTAAAGTTTGTCAGCCCTAGTATTTATGAGAAGAATTCACCTGTGAATGGCTTCTTCAAAGAGCCAGGAGGAATTCTGGGATATCTCGGAGAAGGTCGGGATGCATGTGGTCTTGATCAGAGGTTAGCTATTTTACAAAATTATTTTTGAATCTCAAGTGATATCTTAAAAAAAAGTTTAACTTATATTTTTTAATTAACACATGCCACACAAAGGGTTTTAAGAGGACCTCTTACTGGAGCGCTGAGGCACTTTGCAAACAACCAGAAGTATTTTGTTGTTTAAGATGCTTTTTAATTAAAAATTGGGTTCATATGCCAAACTTGGAGGTGAAAGGTACCTATCAACATAGAATTTAAAACCTTACATTTTAAGTCTTATAACTTAAAAACAAATCATAAAATTAGCTCATTTTAACAAGATTTTACACATATTTTTACAGTTCTGAGATAAAAGTAATTAGTTAAAAACATAGATTTAGCTTTCCTCAAACAAATATGGTAATATTTTAACAGGGTAATAACAGAACATTCTAAAATAATTGCTTGAGTGTTTTTTGAAACTTCAGATTTGTCATTTCCATAATAAATATCACAGTGTGAGAATTTTTCTTTTCATTTAGATGGTTCCCTTAGTTTCTTAATCTAAGGAAAAAGGATGAAGATATTAACAAATAGAAAATGCAGGATAATTGAAGCATAAATACATTTCCTTTCCTTTTTGATTAATTTTTGTTTTTTTGTTTCAGTACTTTTTCTGTAAATGTCAACGAAGGTTGGTACTACAACGAGACTCTTGCAACTATGTATAGTAAAATGTGGTCTATGAAAAAGTGTCATAAATTTTATACGGTACAATTATTTACTAAGACCAACAAATACGTAGTTGGCTTATCAAGGAGTGGCATACATGTCTATCACTTAGGAGCTGTAGTTTCACAAGTCAACAGTTTTGCCCAATTAGATGAACTGATCACAAACTATCTGAATGGTACGATGATGGACAGCAAGTCTCTGAAACAGTTAGTCGAGTTAATTCTCTATGACATTGCACTGCGCTATTATAAAGTGTAAAGACCCGATAAAATTTGAAAGCTTGTTCGCCTTCGGCCTTGGCAAGTGTTATAAGTTTTGTAGGAAAAATAGCTCTGTGCCATTGGCCAACAAAGCAACCAGGTGGGTACCTGCCCGGTTCCAACCAGTCGACCAAATGCAAATACAGGTGTTCCTTCAACTGCGAGTTTCATGAACTCCGGTCCCGGAAATTATGCTATCTCCCTGTTAATCATAAGCGATATTCTTCAGAACTGAACAATTCTACAGAGACAAAACAACTTTCTTCTAATCAAAATTGTGTTGTTAGGTCAATAGAACTGAAACAGCCAAAGGGGACTAATGGTGACAGTGGTGACTCACCATCAGCACATCAAGACTACCGGGATAGGAACTCTAAACAAAGCTCCAAGGAAGTCGTAGAGAGAAATATGTTAACGCAGCACATGCGCTCATCGTTAGGTAATGTGTTATCACAGCCACTGGTTACAAAAATACTAGACAGAGATACCACACCTTTGTACAAGGAACTGCCGTTGCATACAACAGTGTCTGAAATTACAACATTGGGGGTCAAACAGTCGACTGGCAAGGAGACACCATAACATTTGATAACCCGTGTGATGAAGATGAAGTCAGCACAATGGTTGATGACCCATGGGGTGTTGAAACCAGAACATTGGATAAGAATCCGTGCGAAGTAGAGGAAACAATATCACCGGATACTTGTGTGATAGTAACGCTTCACTTGCTGATGTGAGCAGCACTACACAACCCAAGATTCCTTAGACAAAGATTCGCCTTCTATTTGCAATATCACGTTTCAGGACTCAGACAAAGTTATGTCATCTGATGATGATATCTTGTTGACGGATTCAACAGGACAAAGTTCATCGCCCGCTGTCGAAGCTGTCTCTTCAATAGAGGGGCCATAACATCATCCGATTTTGTGACGCTAGATATGTGTGTGGAAGTTGGTCCAGACCCCAATCACCCACTGGCTTTAGCGTCGTCATCTTCTGATGGTCAATGTAAAACTTTTGAAGCTATATCGTGTGATAAAGAGTTAGCTCAGAAGCAAACAAAGATTACAAACAAATCATGTGCCAAGACATTACCCAACTGGAAATTTAAATGTTCATTTGATCCGCTGGGTGTGAAACCGAATTCTAGGCCGATAAAAACTAAAAAATATGCTGTGCCTCTCAAAGATTTGAAGGACTGTATGAATAAAATGATGTCCAAGAAGCAAAATAACTCTACTTCTACCACTTTTATAAAAGATCCTTTGGGTGTTGATAAATCCACCAATAAAAGTATGTCTCGAAACAACTTTACCAAGTTTTCTAAGAAGAATGCAATATTTCCACTCAAAGATCCTTTGTTTGTTAAAACATCTAGCATGCAAGTTAGTGTTTCAAAAACGCCATTTCCTAACAATTCAACCAAGTTTTATAAGAATGCAATATTTACACTCAAAGATCCTTTGTTTGTTAAAGCATCTAGCAAGCAAGTTGGTGTTTCAAAATGTCATTTCCTAACAATTCAGCCAAGTTTACACTCAAAGATCCTTTGAGTGTTAAATCATCTAGCAAGCAAGTTGGTGTTTCAAAAATCTCATCGTCTAATAGTTCAGCCAACAAGCAAACTAAAATTTCTGATGCCTTGTCACTTAACGAGCCGTTGTCCACCCCACAAATCATAACTTTAGATGATCCCACCAATGACGGCTCAGCTTCTGACCTACAAGTAATTACATTGGATGATGATTCTATGGACGAAGAAGATACAGTTACACCAATCATCAAACCCCACATAGAAGAATTAGGGGGTATGTCTAAGAAACGACTGAAGAAAAATGTCAGAACTGTTTCAAATCTGGTTCCAGAGAAAGGTGGTTCGAATGCCACTGTTACGAAACCAGCCCCATTAACCAAAGAAAATGTAACCAAAAGTAAAGGTTCTATTTCATGTGTTGTCATCGACTCTGATGATGAAATACAAATTGTCGGCGAGTCAAGTGGAACATTTGATGTTTATTATGAACTGGTGCATTTAAATAAGCTTTGTATGCAAGACCCCACTGTCGTTAAAACCAACAACATTTTCACGGCCCTCAAGAGGAAGACCAGTTCAAACAGTTGATAAGATTGCAAAGTTCTGTGAAGCCCCAGTATGTTTGCGAGTCATGTGATCTATTCTACAACTCGTGGCATGAACTGTTATACACCTCTCAAGTCATAAAAGTGGCTACAGAAAAAGTTTGTTAACAGGTGTCAATGTTGCAAAATGCTCGTTTCGTCAGTCTCTCAACATCTTCACAGAGGGAAATGGCTGTGTGACATATGCGGGCAAAACTTCAAATGTTACTCTCAGCTGCAAGCCCATTCCATCCAGCATAAAAAAAATACCCGCAGTCTCAAGTGTAAAATGTGTTATAAAAGATTTGGTTCTATTTCACTATTAAAACAACACACAAAAACTCACAATAATATAATATAGTGATTGTTGGAAAAAAAAAAGCCTGGACAATAAAAAATACATTGAAATCAACATTTGGTATGTAGATGACTGGCCTTACCAAATGTTCATTTAAACACATATTAAAAAATGTTAACTAGACACAGGTCCAGGTATCGGAATCTACCATGTCCAGATGCTATTTTTTTTAATGTATATGACTATTTAAAAATGATTTAATTAAGAAATGATTTAATTAGGAGAAGAAAAATTATTTAATTAGGATATATACCCGCCTCGGTGGCGTAGTTGGCTAACGCGCCAGTCGTGTTGAGCCAGACCACCGAGGATGGGGAGATCGAGATTCGAATCTCGGTCGGGTGAACTGGGGGTGGTTTTTCCTAAATGGTTTTCCACTCTCCCTCCACGCAAATGCGGGTTCACTTCCTCTAAGTTAAATCTTCCCATTTCCTAATCCATTAGTGTAATTAGTACTTAAGTGTATAACCCGAATGGGTAGTAAGACGCGGTGCTAAAATTAATTAATTAATTAGGATATACTTTTTTTTTGTTTACCTCTAAACATTTCTAGGGAGATTAGTAAAAACAACTTATTTTCATGTAGTAGGCAGTAGGCCCCTATTAGACCTCAAACAAATTTTACACATGTTTATTAAAAACACACATTTGATATGCAGCTGTTAAACTTAAGGAGATTTTTAAAGGTCATTTGAATTTTCAAACATTTTGTGGTGATTTTTGAAATTCAAAGTACAAGGCATAAATAATATTTGTTGTCTCACCGATGTTGACCCTGATGGTCTTGGGGTAAAGTGATCACCTCAAGACCAGATGTTCATGGGTCAAAACCCAGCCAGGGTCGACACATTTTTATTGGGTGATAAAAATCTGTAGCACAACTTCCTTTGTAGAGAAAGTAAAACCGCCGGTCCCATGTCCATTGTGGCATATTAAAGAACCCAGGAAGGTATGTGAAAATACCTTTCCTGGCAAATTGGTAGGCCCTTTCACTCTAGCTCATAGAAATTCTCGTGTGCTGATATAATCAGCCAGTTCAGAAAGTGCACATTAAATACCTCAAATAAATGAAAAAACAATTATCTCTGATCCTTGCTATTTTGTGAAGAGCAAGACATATTTGTCTTTAACTCTTCATATCCTGTTGTCTAAGAGCACAGTGGATTGAAATATAAACTAGTTTCTTTCACAATAGGTAAATTCTGGAGCACGTTCATCAGAATGGTAACAATTCTTGACAGAGTAATGTATTTGTTAAGATTCTTTTAATTATGTTGGGTAATAGGTTAGTTAAGAAAGAAAAATCTGCTTCAGTGGCCACATGCTGTCACCCTCGCAATTGACAAGACGGACTGTCGATGACAGATCAAGGTTCAAATCCTGGTTAGGTGTAGTAAGGTTTTTTTTTACTATATCGTTTTCCACTCTACATATAAATGTGGGTACACTTCCTCTAAATTCAACCTTTCTCATTACTTTTTCACTAGTGTAATTAGTGCATATGTGTGGTATAGCCTGAACAGGTATTAAAGATGTGGTGCTAAAAAAAATATGAAAAAATGGCCAATAGCTTTGCAAAAAAAATTTTTTTAGGAGTTGTGTTAAAAATTACACTAAGTAAGCACACGGCTTTCACTTAATTATTAAAATGTATACATAATTTGAGAATACAAGGATCTTCTGCTTCTCGACCTTTTTTAAATTATAACCAGAACCCATACAGTTGACACGTGGTCAGCTCTTTTGATTTAATTTTCCCATGAGCTTCTGCACTACTTTTTCCCTAAATCATCTCGGCACCATACTTTCGGTTAATCTATGTTGTAACTTCCTTCGCTACCTCCGTGTAATGTCCTTACTTTTTACAAGACCCTCTTTGGTTCCTGTTCCGTCTATGTAACCTCATGTTGCATCTACCTCGTTAGGGTAGGTTAAGCTCATAAAGAAAAACACTCAGTCTTATTTGCTGATTAATATAATAGAACTTCTGAGAAATATACTCGGAACTCCAACCCCGCCGCTCGTTAAGTGTACATAAAGTACATCGAGCCTTAGTGCTCATCAATCTACTACACCCTTTCCAAGCACTGTCTTGTGGTGCACACATGAAGCTTTGAGGAACACAGAGGGGAGTTTGATTGTATATACTGACTAGCCCACCCTACAGTGTATATAAGTTGTTCGCAGTGCATGGTTTAGAAATTGGGCACAGTGCATCTCTTGTATTAGTGTATGTGAGAGTATTTACTATACAGTAAAACCTTGGATTGCGAGAATAATTCGTTTCGTAAACGTGTTCGTAATACAAAGCACTCGTATATCAAAGTGAATTTCCCCCATAATAAATAATGAAAACTCAGATGATTCGTCCCACAACCCAAAAATATTTAATCTAAAAATGATTAATACCATTTTTTTATTTTCGTTATTTAAATGTAACTGTACTGTTATCAAAGTTATTTATTAAATTTAATGGTGGCTGGTGTGAGGTGGACGAGAGAAATCAGAGGAGGAGGTGTGTTATTGTTTAGTACGACTTTCACTGTCACTAACGGAATCACTGCTATATGTTGGATCACTGGAATATTTTTATTTTTTTGCGACTTTAACAAAGAACCTATCCAATGACACTGCTCGGCAGACAAAGCGTAACCGTAATACTACTCGTATTGCAAGATATCGCTCGTTTATCAAGTTAAAATTTATTGGAAATTTTTGCTCTTCTTACAAAACACTCGCAGACCAAGTTACTCGCAATCCAAGGTTTTACTGTATGATGATTTCTGGTTTTCAATCATACTTTCTTTCCTAAACTGTCAAATAAAATGGAGTAGACCTGTATTATTTTATCACCTCGACATACTACCTTTTCAGATTATACATATATTTAAGTTAATTATGCTAATGAGTTAGGAAAGAGAAAGGTTTAATTTAGATGTAGTTTACCCATATTTGCTTGGAGGAAGAGTGGAAACACATTTTGAAAAAAACCACCCTCGGTGCACCCGACAGAGGTTTGAACCTCGATCTCTCTGTCATCGGCAGTTCAGTCTATTGCAATAGTGACGCCTTAGACCATGCGGCCACCGAAGCGAGTGACTGCTATATTGTTTTTAAATTTTCACCAAGCGAAATATCTATAGAATTTTTCAAAAGATATCGGATTGATCTGAGTACTGTAGGTATCAACAACTTGAGTAGAAAGTAAAAGTTTAATATTGATTGCTATTAATTCATGTGTATTATATTATTTAGTGTTGTTGAAGCAAAGTTGATTTTGTCTTTAATCCCTCTAGAATTTTGGTGGGAAAATGTCATCATTTATTATTTATTTTACATTATTTTTAAATGTTGTTTTTCACCTGTTTATCATAATTTTGTTGAAGATACAAGACCAAAGTGACAACAGCTAAATCAGAGGACTACACATAGTGAAAAGAACATGTATTTATTTTTAGAAATCATAGTAATGTTCTGTGCTATTATAAAAAAATACTCTGTACTTCCTAATTTTTTTATTTTTTATATTAAAAAGATTTTTTGTTCATTTGTATTTGGTAGCAAGGCATGATCTTTTATAAAGTGTTACCAGACACATTTTGAAGCACCCCTTTACCCAATATTTTTAACTTATATACCACTCTCCAATTTTTTTATTTTCAAAAACTGCTGTACTTTTTTCCTTTGTAAATTTAAAAAGCAAATAATCTGAATCGTTAGTAAAACGCGGTGCTAAAAATATATTTTAAAACTTCACAATGAGTCACCCAAACCTATACCTCGACATAATAAAGAGTGGTAGTAGCTTACCAATCAAGGAATAAAAAGATTGACAGAGAAATGAAAAAGATACGAATTAATTGTTTTGGAGGGGGTAAGGAGGGAGATTGATTCCACCTACCCCCTATGCAGAACAAAAATTGGCATACGGCAATGGAATAAATGGCTTTATTGTGCACGGTAATTCGATTACACCTATTGACATATTATGATGTGCTCAGTCCAGAGTTACAAACAGGTTTTTTTCCATCCATTCTAGTTTGCAGACATGCATGACCTTATGCATTTCATTTCGATATTGACAATAGCAATTCCAGAGTATTTTTCCATTGTATGAATTGACCTTCTAATGATTAAAAATCTTTTCTCTCATTTTAGCTGTTACCTTTCACCTACTATGGTGGTTGAATGGTCTAAATAAGGCATCACTTTCACAATAGACTGGACTGCCTATGACAGGAATATTGGGGTTTGAACCTCGGTCAGGTGTTCTGAAGGTGTCATAATTATTTTCCTGTATCCCTCCATGTAAATGTGGGTACACCACTAGATTCAACCTTCCGCAACCCTCACACAGCAGACTAATTAGAAAATAACTATGCACATTATACTAACTGTTAGTAAAACGCAGTGCAAAAAATAATGGTTACCAAATTAACACTGAATACTAGTGCTCCTTGCTGATGCTTGTATTAAGTACTTTTTATCTATCTTATTGTCATACGTAGGACATTCTTTTTGAATTAAACTAAACACTGCTCATATTTTGAGGTTTTTATTAGTCATGTTATGCAACAAAATATGTTTGCACTGTCAATTATGTCAATAAGGCTCACAAAACTCCGTGTCAATAAGCCTCCAAAAAACTCTGTGTCAATACGACTCGCAAAACTCGATGTCAACAAGGCTCCCACCAAACCCCTTGTCAATAAGACTCCCACCAAACTTCGTGTCAATAAGACTCACAAAACTCCGTGTCAATAAGGCTCCCACCAAACCCCTGTCAATAAGACTCACAAAACTCAATGTCAACAAGGCTCCCACCAAACTCCGTGTCATTAAGACTCTCAAAACTCGGTGTCAACAAGGCTCCCACACAACCCCGTGTCAATAAGGCTCACAAAACCCTATGTCAATAAGGATCCCACAAAACTCTGTGTCAATAAGACTCTCAAAACTCGGTGTCAACAAGGCTCCCACACAATCCCGTCTCAATAAGACTCACAAAATTCTGTGTCATTAAGGCTCCCACCAAACCCCGTCAATAAGACTCACAAAACTCGGTGTTGACAAGGCTCCCACCAAACCCCGTGTCAATAAGGCTCACAAAACCCTATGTCAAATAGGCTCCCACAAAACTCCGTGTCAATAAGGCTCACTCCAAACTCTGTGTCAATAAGGCTCCCACACAACCCCGTGTCAATAAGACTCGCGAAATTCAGTGTCAACAAGGCTCCCACTAAACCCCGTGTCAATAAGACTCACAAAACTCGGTGTTGACAAGGCTCCCACCAAACCCCGTGTCAATAAGGCTCACAAAACCCTATGTCAATTAGGCTCCCACCAAACCCCGTGTCAACAAGGCTCACAAAACCCTATGTCAATTAGGCTCCCACAAAACTCCGTGTCAATAAGGCTCACTCCAAACTCTGTCAATAAGGCTCCCACAAAACTATGTGTCAATAAGGCTCCCACACAACCCCGTGTCAATAAGACTCGCGAAATTCAGTGTCAACAAGGCTCCCACAAAACTCCGTGTCAATAAGACTCGCAAAACTCCGTGTCTATAAGGCTCTCACACAACCCCGTGTCAATAGGACTCACAAAACCCTGTGTCAATAAGACTCGCAAAATTCGGTGTCAACAAGGCTCCCACAAAACTCCGTGTCAATAAGACTCTCAAAACTCGGTGTCACTAAGGCTCCCACCAAACCCATGTCAATAAGGTTCACTACACAAGGCTCCCACCAAACCCCGTGCCAATAAGACTCACACAACCCCGTGTCAATAGGACTCACAATATTCTGTGTCAATAATGCTCACAAAACCCTATGTCATGGAAGGTAGGGCCTATAAACTGTTTTTGGTAGAAATTTTGTTCTGAAAGGTCTTTTTTCTTAACATAATCCGATCACAGCATTGATCTCTATAGTATAACTGGATGGACATACACATGCACATTCCAAGGACAAAAGCGTGACGCTCAAGTGTATCGTCTGCTACACTGAGGGGGGGAAAGATTTAACGGTTTCTTTAAATGTTCTTATGCGAAAACATGTCTCTGATGAATAAAAGTGTTATTGTTTGAAAATAGTGAAGTATTATACCATACTTTCCTGAAGAAACATTTACATTAAAGGATATACAATCCAGTTTTACAGATAATACTGTACAAATACGAATAAAACCTTAGATATTTCAATTTTTATGTAGTTATCATCAATGTTGTTTACAGTCTGCCACGACAACACTTATATTTAAAGTTGGTTATTAGCGTGTATATTGGTTTCAGAAACCATATTTTATTGAAAGTTCGATAAATATAATGAACAAGGTATCTTAAAAATTGATTACATTTGTTTGAATGACAAACTTTGAATAGTTGCCATGCATTCAAACTATCACTTAGGTTATAGGCTTGTGGAAAGTATTATTGTAATAATACCTGTTTTTTTAAGTTGCTCATATCTTTCAGAAATCATATTATGTTGACATTTCGATAACTATAATGAAACAAGTTAGCTAAAAACTGTATTACATTTGTTTGAATGACACACTTTGTGTAGAAGTCTTACGTTCAAATAATAATTTAGGTTATTGGCTTGTAGGAAGTACAGTATCTTATAATCCCGGATTTTAGTAATAATTCCAATCTGTAAGGCTTTATTTCGTACCAGAATACTATCATATATATAATATTTTGGTAGGATGAACGGCAATTTAGAACGGAAGTAGAAATTTCCTTCTGGAATGTCTTTTATCCTAACTAGACACAAATATAGGGTAGGATTATGGTACGAGATAAAGCCTTAAAAGTAAGCTTCCTTCAAAAATAATCGTACATATTAGGCTACATCAACTTATTTAAAGAAAAAACTAACCTGTTTTGAACTTTTATATGCTCTTCAAAGCTTTATCTAACATATTTTATTAATTTAACCACTCTCACATTGATGTATCTCATATAATCAATCAAATTAATGAACGATGTCAAAATGCCACATGGCCTTGTATGGGTGAAAGAGAGAAAGAGATACCCGAAAGTTTCTTTCTCTCTTACCCAATGGTATGCAGACGACAGCTCGAAAATTTCAGCCACAGATGTCCATCCAGTTATAGTATAGAGATCAATGGATCACAGTAGGATTCTTGTATTTTAAGAATTGATTTCTTACAAAAGTTAGAGTCTACTTTCTTCTATTTTCATTGGAATTTATATAACATCACATATTAGGTAGATACTTAATTTGGCATTGAACGTGTATATAGCTTTTGGTAATTATAAATTGTAAATCAAACTTCTCCATCAAATAAAACTCAAGTTGTTCAA
The DNA here is from genome assembly GCA_033556935.1 of Timema podura. Classification (NCBI taxonomy): domain Eukaryota; kingdom Metazoa; phylum Arthropoda; class Insecta; order Phasmatodea; family Timematidae; genus Timema; species Timema podura. The sequence continues at coordinate 53,302,352 of JAVRXN010000003.1, forward strand.
TTACAAGTGTTATTTTCTGTAATTTAAAATAAGTTCATATAGGTTATCAAAGAGGGCTTTAATTTGATCAAACTAAGTAAGATGACTTCCTTTAAGGATAATTAATGTAGTGTATATACATTTAATTTAGTTCCTAATTCATTATAAACGCTTCTGCACAAATCAACATGAAAAATAATGTAAGAATAAATAAACAATAATAATTTCTATCGTCAAACACTCAAGTTAAAATGGAACCAACTAGCGCTTACATATTGTTGAGTAGTTCTTCATCAGCAATTTTTTTTATTTGTTATTACCTACTAGGCTTATCTCTGACCGTATACACTTCTTTATCTATGACTCTATCTGAAACATGTATTTGCTCCTTGCTACGATTTCTCAGAATTAAAAACGATCAAAATTGTCAACTTTGACAAGTAATTCCAAAGTCTAAATAAGTCATTACATAGAAAAATAAAGCGTTTTTACAATGTTATGTATGTGTAAAAGTTCATTTTTATGCTTTGTAATTTAAATAAATTTAAGTACCTTTTAGAGCCTACACTGCTCCAAGGGTTGTATTTAGTATTAAGGTAGGGGCTTAAAATTTGGTTGAAATTGCATAAAATATGCAGGGTTTACTGAAAGATTTTTTCCAAAATAGTTTCACACTAACGTGCTACACAATTGCACGTATATTTCCCCTAAATTCTACCTTTCTCCTCTTTCTCATAAATGTAAATATGATGACAGTCTAGAGGAGTCTTACCAAGCGCAAAAACTAAAGCTCATACGGCTTGTGATGAAAAATTAAATAGGCATTTTCCTAAAGTTAATTTATAGAACGGTCTAGGGGTAAGGTGTCAGACCTCAGTGTTGGGGGATCTGGGGTTCAATCCTCGATCTCGGCACAGATTTATCTGATTGATTCACTTCTGACAAGATGTGTATTTAACACAACTTGTGAATGTGTGGAATGCCAGGCCTCCATCGCGGTTCGGATTCCACGTTAAACTGTAGGTCCTTTATTTCATCTCACAATCACCCTACCAGTGCATATTAGCGTAAGTGTGTACAACCCGAACGAGTAGTAAGACACGGTGTTAATAATAATAATAATAATTCATAGAAAAGGGAGTTAATTATTTATTCTTTAAATGTACAATGACCCACTTCGGTGGCCGCTACTCTCGCCATAGACTAAACTGCCGATGACGGGGAAATCGAGGTTTGAATCTTGGTCAGGTGTACTGAGTATGGTTTTTCCAAAATGATTTTCCATTCTCAATGCATATGTGGGTACACTTCCTCTAAATTCAACTTTATCCATAACCCGTTAGTGTAATTAATACATAAGTGTATAACTCGAAGGGGTAGTAGTGTAAGACATGATGTTAAAAAAGCACAATGATTAGTAACAAAAGTTATGTATTTTAATACAGATGGGGAACTGCAATTACAAGACCTGCCCAAGGAAAAACTTCTGATTTGAAAAGAATAATTTCCTCAAGTTCAATCCGACAAGAAGACTTTTCTTTGGTTAATTCTGTCACAAAGAACTGGATGCATTAGGTACAAAGATTTAACTGAGAAACTTAACGATATATACTGTAAATTAAGAACTAGTGCAAATCTGGAAAGCAGATCACATCATCTCATGGCACTAAAAGAATTAATCTAAAAAAATCTTAGGTTTTTGAACTGGTTTCACCCAAGAAAAGTGAAAATACAAGTTTATTTACCGCATAGTATATTCAAGATATATTTAAACAAACATTACATTATTTTAAAACATCAAAATGAATATACACAGTGAAAAACAAAATATAAATGCCTGCAAAGTAACTGACCAAGAAGTTAAACAGACAACAGATATAAATTTAATTAACAAGTTCGCAAGTATCGAGAAAAAGAAAAGAGCTATTGCAAAAATGAGACTTTATAAAATGGATCCAACAGTGCGTTTATGGGACGGGAACATGGTGGTGCCACATCGTACCGATCGTGTCATCAAGTTTAAAAAGTCTAGCAACTCCTCGAAATCTGTCCCGCTTGATTCTTGTGCCCTCTGCGACATGAAGTCGCAGCGCTACCAAGATATTCTTCTCCATGCCCAGAGCCACAAAAACAAACTGTTGAGTGTGGCAGTGATATTGCCATCCTCTGACAAGACGGAGACCTGCAACGAGTGTCATCAGGAGTACCAAGCTGGTACCATATGCTCCCACGAGAAACGTGTTCTGTGCGAGAGATGCGGCGAGTGTTTCCACACAGTTGGTAAACTTAGGAACCACCGTACCAAAAAACATACCCGCAGGGAGGAGGATACTTCGTGGTGTTGCGATTACTGCGGGAAACAATTCACCAGGAAGAAATCTCTCGCCAAACACATCGACATCCACCAAGGTTCTAATAAAATAGCATGCGATATATGTGGGAAGGTGATGAGTAGGTCTCACATGATACGACACAAAAACATACACATGAAAAAAAGACCTCACAAGTGCAAAGAGTGCGGCCTGTGTTTCCATGTCGCGTCAGTGCTCCGAGAGCACACCTACCAGCACACCGGGGTCAAGCCCTATTTCTGCGATATTTGTGCCAAAGACTTTAGACACTGTAGTGCTTTGTCGTTACACAAGAAGATGCACAGACTTGGGAAAATTTAAAAATCCAAGAGATTTATATTTTGTTAAGTTTGCTGCAACTTACTATACATATGTACCTGAATTCAAGAAGATTTTTTTTAGATTTGCTTTCTGAAAGTTGTGTTGTCATATTCACTTACTTGAAAATATTTTCCGTCAGGGTTAATGTTTGCTTGTTAGGAGTAGTGGACAACAACATATATTTTTGGATTGGAGCCTAGTTTGTCGACTCGCTGTTCAAGGTTAAGCTTCCAGCTGCTGGCACTCCCACTATTGGTTTCTGACATTAACATGATTTTAATACAAAATGTGAGTTCATTATTTAAATAAAATAATATTAAGTCTAATCCTACAAATATACACAAATTAAATTTGGATATCCTTATGTATCTAATTATTTCACATTATGTTTTTGAATCAGTGCCTGAAGAGCATTTAGGCTAATTTGTTTACCATCTTTGTGTTCTAAAGGTCAGAGTTCCTGGTTACAGCTCCAGGGATCCTGGGTTCGATCCCCGGAGCTTCCAGAAGCAGTGGGCCTCTGGAATGGGGTCAGCTCAGGATCATGAGGACAAATGAAGAGCTACTTGAATACCAAAAGTAACAGATCCTGTCTAGAAAACTGAGATTAACTGTCAGAGGGTTCGTTGGGCTGACCACATCACACTGTCTATCCGCAAATGTTGGCACTAGCCTCGCCAACATGCTGCGGCCGCTCACTTGGTATATTTTGCTCGTGGGCTAACGCTATGGACTTTTTATGGAGTCTCATCTAAAAATATGATGAAATACTCAAATTTGTGTACCTTTTATATTTTGTTGGTGTGAAAAAGGACATGAAATGCGGCAATAGAAGTTTAGATCCTTGATTTTTCTATAATAATCACATATTTTAATCCTGCCAGTTAGAAATGTGAAAAGTCTGTGAATGAGGTTGTTTGGGACTATTTGCAGTTTTAATTTTACATATTATTTTAATGAATATTACATATTTTCAAAAATATTTCATAAAATTACAAATTTTGCATGTTTTTTTTAATTATTATGTCTTTCTTGGGGAAAATACTTTTAAATAATGTCATTAATTTTCAGGCAATCTGCACGTTCATAAGTAAATGTATCCAGTGAAGGGATGGCAGTAAGCAAAGTTCAAGTCAAGTACATATGCTGGCTCGTCAGAAAGGACTACAGGTGCTGTAACATAACTTGTATGTGACGTTTCTCGTGCTGTGAAGGGGTAGAAAATGCGGTGTTGCCGGATATTAGCCTCAGCAGTAAGTCTCTCATGTGGTGTGTAAGTTTGTAAACACAAGTTTGTAAAAACAATTATTGGATCTAATTTGCTCATTTTCCTTTTGTTCTTGAGTTGGGAGAAGAAGCGGATATAAAGCGGAATGGCAAAGAACAAATGATGAAAACAAAACCCAAAGTTAATCAAGGAAATGTTATTTACAGTCTTTCTTACAACAATACGGCGCATAAAAGTATTTTGTAAAGCACACAAGACCAACCATGTCTATTTGTGCAAGTGTAATATTGATACCAGCTAGTAGGTGGAGATCATTTAACCACGGACAAAAAAAAAAACTTTATAGGAGACTTGAATTTAAAAAATCTCGAGTGGTCTGACATTCACTTGTTTTCAAAGAGCAACATTGGAGGTTTCATTGAAAGTCTTTAATTTATGGGAAATTTAAGTGGTGTAAAATAAACTAATATTGTTATACAGCTTGTTAAAAAAATAATTATACATGTGTATGTTTATAAAAGTGTTTTTCTATTACTGCCTTCAGAAATTTGGAGCCATAAAATTAAATTTAATTTCATTGTATTTACTATTAATGTGGGGAAAGGTGATCTATTTTCATATTTATTTACATAATTTGTAAAAATCCGAGCTTTAGAAATAGCTTTTTAATTCCAAATTTATCAATTTTGTAAGTTTGATTTCAAAAGTTTTAAAGGATAAATAAAAATTAATCATAGACATCAATATATGTAGTAGCTATTTATTTTCATAAGTATTTCACACATATATATTTCAAATAGGCATTCAGTTACCATGAGGGAAGTGTTAATTTGTTTTAAATGGTAAATACAACTTTTTACATAAACAACATTTTATTGCAGATGAAATGAAAAGTTCTCACTTATGTGCATTTTATTTATTCTTAATTACCAAACAATTCCTGGAGGTGCTGACAGGTTATGAATAAATCACATTATTTATCACCACTACCCAAATTGACCAAGTCGATTAAAAACAATTAATGGCCGGTCTTGTGACTCCTGGATAAAAAAAATTAATCTGGCTGTTAAATATTTTTATCTGGTCGATAAGTTAAAAGTGTCTTATGACCGCCAGAAGCATTTATCTGCCAGATAAAATGTATCTATCCATCACATTTTTATCGGGAGGTTTTAAGTACCTGATAACTTTTATCTGAAAGTTAAAATTGGTGTTGCCATATTGACGAGTTTTTTCCCATGAGGTTTTACCTATCAAAATATGTTTTTAGGTTACAATTTTGGTTTGCTTGTTTAGTAAGCACACGCCCAGGTTCTAACTATATATAAAATTAGAACATTTAATTTACACTTTTGCAAAAAACTGATAAGCTATTTGTAGAGTTATAGTTATATAAGAAGAAATTATTTAAATGTGAGTACAATAAATTAAGTTTTATAAAACGTTGTATCCAACTATTGCCCACATTTTGGCAGACACAGAAATTAGTACTTGCAAGACAACTTAGCTTCTGCATCTGCGCCCACATGACACCATCTGTTTCCTCGCACTTGTTTAGCCGTCATTACTTAACTAATGTTGAACGTTGTCACCACTCGCTAGGTTGTAGCGGTATCAGCAGGGCTTATACGCATGCGCACACCAGTAAAAACAGTACCAACCTTGCGTTTTCTGCATGAAAATATATTTATCCTACAGATTGCTATTCGGAAGATAAATTCAGTTCATAATACACGTAAAACATTAAAGTGGCTGATAACCTTTATCTGGTCGCTAGCTTTAACTTCCCGATAACAATATTTATCCGGCAGTCATATGACCGCCCTAAGGATCACTTACACAAACAATAATCAGTGGCTTGATCAGAGCTCAGATGTAAGTTGACCTCCAATCAGTGTCTCAAACCTCATTCAGATGCACCAATGATAATTAGGTGATTATCGATCAAATATCTGGTCAAGCTAACCAATTATTTCTCTTCTCCAATCATCTTGTTGCTGGGAAACATAATCTACAAGTTTTAATAGCTGAAATAATTTTAGCATTCTTATTTAAATGAAGTGATTAATAAAAACAACATGCATGTTTTATATATTTATTTTGAGTGTGACTTATTTTTAAGGATTGAAGTCAACAATTATGACGTCTTCAGATGAAGTGTTTCAACTATACAATGAAGTCATAGAGAAAGGTTGAGATGAGGTTTAAAATGTGTACATTTTGTGTATATTTATTATCACTAAAAATTGTTTAATCACATGCGCATCAACTCTGTAATAGTCGGCTAAAAATCGTAAATTTACATGAATACTATTGCACATTGATAATTTCTGATTAAACATTAATGACGATAAAGAATTAATAGAAGTTCCTAATACAGAACATTGTTGGATTATTACAGCGGTTCTCAAAGTGTGCTCCACGAATATATTGGAATAAAAATAAATAAAATGTGACAAGATATCAAAACTGTGAGTTTGTGCGTCCATTGCATGCGGCAAAACTAGACAGACTAGAGGGTGCCAGTTAACCCCGTCTCTGTGAGAATTTCGCCGCACTTTCAGATACGATTGTTAGCTTCGACACCTTTCTAGAATTTTCTGGGAAGTTTCTAGTGAATATTAAAAACTGTGTTTCTTCGCACCTTCACTCGATTAAAGTTCAGTCAGTATACAATCGAGAGTTGAAACAAATCAAGTAGCAGTGCAATGTTATTTATTTGAATGTCGGAAAAGACAACCTGGTATCGGAGCAGTATGAGTGCTTAACTGATTTGACATCAGATTCCACGGTAAAAGAGTATTTTGCAACTAAGAAGTCACTATCAGAATTTTAATATCTGCTAAGAGACGAATTTGAAGTTTTGTCAGATAGAGCGAAAATAATCCTTCTTCCCTTTGCAATAACTTACTTATGTGGATCAGGATTCTCTGCCTATGTGGCTACTAAAACAAAAGATCATGGCTCAATGCAGAGCGAGATATTCGAATGGAGCTGTCCCTAATTCAACCAGATATAGCCACATCGTGCAAATCAAAACACAGCAGTCCCATCTCTCTCATTGGAAATTAAGTTCGCGATCTTTACTTTAGTGACTTTTTTTTTTGCAACCATGAAAATTGTTTTAACACTATCTGTGTGGCTAACATGTTGTGGATTTACAATACCTACTTTGAATTAGTTATAAAATGTGTTGCCTTAGGTTTTTTATGCTTTTTTTTTTTGGTGTTTATGTAGTTAAGTTCCTTATTTCTCTTAAATTAAGGGATAACATTTATAATGAAATAAAACTTGATGTTTAACATGTCCAAATGCTTAAACATTCATTTCCATCGTGAATACTGTTGTAATTCGGTTTAGTATTGTAGCTGTGACGTGACGATTCCTCCCTAGCCCTTTCTATCACCGCGCAGTTAACTGGTGCAGCGCTGAAGTATTGTTACTAAACCAGCCGCTAGCACAGTGGTGAGTGAGGTGAGAGGGAACTCGTCCGTCACCGGGACACTTGTAATGTGGCTCACTTGCAATGTGCATGGAATCGAGCAGATCAAGGCAAGAGAACAGTTTTGAATGTATCATACCATATCTGTTCAAACAATAAACCGTAATTTAAAGTGCAATGTGTGTTTCAATCAGTGGGTCGCAAGGCTGGGTTTTGCTTAGCAACTGAGTCAATATTAAAGATGAAACTAACAAGCTCATGGATTGTTAAGAGTGAGGGAGTTTAGTACGCAAAGGAGGCTCAGAAGAGCAGAGCGAACAACGAGGAGTTTCAGTATCTATCTATGTAGAGTCTATGTGAAAATATCGTCGCCCTTATACCAAAGACATTTATGTGCAAAATTGTTGTTTTGAGAAAACAATATTTAAAGTTACAATTTTCAATGGCTTGCAATAGGAAAAACTAAGTTTAGATTAAAATTTAGGCTGATTAGAAATCTAAAAATAATTCGTGCTTTTATTATATGATAAAATATTGACTAAAAACTTTAAAAAATGCATGTGCATACCTTTAGCATCAAGGCAGCTATAGTGAGTGCTCCATGACAAATTTATTTCCTGGAAAGTGCTCTGCGATTCAAAAAGTTTGGGAACTGCTGGATTATTAAAATATAATTGGATGGAAACACATAGAAAAGGCAGTTTTCTACCATTTTAGAATGGCTTTACAGCTAAGAATTGCGCACAAATTTCCATTAGATAAGAATTGCGCACAAATTTTCATTCTGTCATGATAGAGACATACTGTAGTTATTAACAAGAAACTTCGTCGCTTTGTCCCCCATCGTGGTCACCACGAACATTTTTGAGTAATCATTCAAATATGAATGCAATGCACACATTTCTGGCATATAATACGTATTTTTCTTTTCCCTTTAACTCCTATACCTTGTGCGATCCGGGAGCTGAGTTGGGCCTGCTATGACGAACGCTCTCAAGGAACATGCCCAATATTGTAATTTATTGAAATGAATATATAAATATCAGGCAGCCTAGGCTATCAGAAACATAGTGTTTATAAATCATAGCCAACCTTATCTATAAATTTGGGTCATTTCACAATAAGATTTTCCAAATACAGTGCTTTTTACAGTGTTGCCATGTTTTACTTGATTATTTGATCAAATCTATGGTCAGGTGATTGTAGATTTTGATCTCTAATTGACTTTGCGCAACTCCCAATCTTTTCTTGATCTAGTATCAAGCTGAGTGGCAATCCCGTGATTGAAGAATCAATATGATGTTGGCACAACTGGCCCTAAAGATTTCGAAGATATAGAAGGTAGAGAATGATCAGAAAAAAATTGACAAGTAGGCCCTTCTTCCTTTTTAATTTAAATTCAACCTTTGATTAGGTTTTTAAAATAGACATTTAAATGAGCAGTATGTAACTCATTTATTAGAGCCCTAAGCTGGATCACAGGAATGAGGGGGAATCACTCGCACTGTTTACATGAAAGGTTTGGGGTTCTTATCTTGGTTAGGTGTAGTGAGTTACTTTTTCCTAAATGGTTTCCCCCTCACTTCGTACAATTGTGGGCGTGATTTACTCTTAAAATTTTACCTTCCTCATCCTTACCTGATTAGAATAAATATGTGACTAGCCCGGACAGGTAGTAAGATGAGGAGCATGAAAACAATTAATGAAAGATTATATTGGCAAAATTGTTAATTATTGAGTAGCTCTGTCCAACTCGAGAACATTAGTTCATTTAGTTAACTTCTAATATTGCACAGTTGTGATTTTCAATCTTTTTTATCCGTGTAATCTATTGCCTTAAAATTCACCCTTTTGATCCTGTTTCCTAAGATAATGTATAAATAATTTTTATCACTACAATATATTTAAAAAAAATCAGATACATTTACAAATAATTATAGTCCCACTTTTTGTGACTATATGTTTGGTAACATCAGGTGCAAATTGAATTGCAACAATATTTTTTTGTAATTATTTACTATATAGTACTCGATTGATTTACAAAATATACTTCCTAGCATCTAAAGATATTCACGGCAAAACTAATGAATGATCATTTAATTATAAAAATGAGGTGTGTGCCATCGCAAATATGTAAAAATCTGTTCTCATTGAAAAACCCCCACATGATTTCACTAAAATAAGATTTGTCAATAAAAGATGCATTTTATAAATTCCAAATTAAGTTTAAAGCCTAATGAAATCACAGAAAAATTATTGGGCAACCAACCTATATCTTTAATAAAAACAAAAAAGATTGACTTAATTAATAATAAAATTACTATTAATTGCTTAAATAAAGGTGAAAGCACAACAGACAAATTTTGGTCAGATCCAATTATTGTTTTGGATGTAAAAAAAACCATTAAGTAAAAACTAATACAATGGTAGGTATGGGAACACAATTTATTATAGAAGTATAAAAAATCTTCTATTTGTACACCTCTATGAAAAAAATGTAGAGCCCACTTTTCTTCACAAATTAAAACCGCCTGCCCTCTTTCCATAAAAAATTGTACTCATAACAATAATACACATAATTCACAGCTGTGGCTATAGCCAAATCCCCATGAGAAGAACTTTATAAGAGTGTTAAAAAACAATTGTAGAGTAGTCAATATTGTCAGAAAATAACTATAATCAAGTTTTCAAAAGCGACAGTTGCGAAACACATGATTTGGTGAATGGTGGGGATGAGCAAAGCTTCGACAATTTACAAAGTTACGTAGAAATTTATAATTATATGAACAAATCTTAAGTATATGAATTACATGTTGTGATAATAATTTGATTTATCATATTACAATGAGATATTAAAAAAAATTGTTCAATAAAACATTTTCTAAGCAATTCTAGTGCATAAAGTTATAAAATTTAGCAGAGTAATATTTTTAAAGTATAAAACGATTAAAAAAGTGGACTTTAGTATATGGATACAAAAAATAGATTTAATAGTAACGTTTCGAGCTGCCAAATAAGGCTACTCCTATGAAGTTTCGACTACAATTTAATAAAAAAAAAAAAAAAAAGGAAAAATGGCACCAAAAAGCTATTTTAATTGATAAATACAAAAAAATTAACCATAACAATAAAATTTATCTGGAAAAATAACATTTAATAAATTCAAACAAACACATTAAACTTGCTAAGCAAACACCAATATAATTACCTGAAATTGTAGGAAATAATAAAAGTGTGTGCATTTGCTTTAAAAAAAATTTCTAAAAGGAACTTATTATTTTGGAATGTATTTTTTAAATTTAATACACCTTTTGGTTGTTAACGCCTGGGACTTCCTTAGTCTACAGTTTACTTTTACACTGAAAAATAAATTACTTGATGTTCTTGATCAGTATTTGAACACAGAATTTTAGTGAGATGGGTCATATCCATCAATTTAAAGTATATTAAAAACATTTTATAAATATATTTGGTGTTTAAAGGTATCTAAATACACACAATATAATTATTTATTCGTTAATATAAAACAGTAAAGTAACAACCAAACTTTGATAAATATTTTAAGTATTTGATTTGACCTCACTTAAAATTAATATAAAAAAACTGTATAATATTGTACAATTTTTTTTCTTTCTTTATCTTTACTTTGTGTTTAAGACTGTACTAGATACATATGTGCATAGTTCACCTTATGACATAAATTAACATTAAAATTAGGAAAAATATTTTTATCATTAAAATATAATAAAAAACACTTTAATCGACATAATTATTTAGAGTAAACACAAGTTTAATTTCTAATCAACCAACTTCTGAGAAACATTTATAGTAATTTTATTTTTGCTCAAACAAATTATCACATAAGGTAAAAGTGTATATTATATACATATAACTAAATAAATATGATAAAGAAGAGGAAAATGCCATATAAAAGCATCGTAATATTTAAGTATTAGTAAGTATGACGTGTTTGTATTTTTTTGTATCATATTTATTTAACTACACATTATATTTTGCTTAGTCCACTTTACTTCATATGTTTAATTTTGTTAGTTAAAAATGTGTGCACTCGCAACAAATTTAAGAGGTTGATCAACATAAAATAGAAGTGAATAAAAAAGGAAAGTGTATTAAAGTAACATGTCATTAGTGATGTGCAAAACTGTAAAATGTAAGATTTGAGTTTCAAACTTAACTGATTAGCTAAGAATATTTCCAAAAGTTAAAAAACAATGTGTTTTGTGGCAGCCTCTCTGGGAACAAAACCAAACTGTACTGTTCAAATTTAGTATGCACGTTAGGGAATGCATTATGTACTAAAGTAGGGGAGTTGCTGAATACAGTACAACCGTAATTGGCTGGTTTTTGCCTCTATGTACATTTAATTTACAAATACTATTTTCTATCCCACTGACATACGAAATAGTTAAATAATATTTTTAGGGGTGGTCGGGCACCCAAAATTTTGGTCAATAAATCGAGCATCTCAAGAACTTGTTAGCACAATCCTCTAATTCAAATTTTGACCAAAAAAAAAATAGTATTTAACAGATTTCATAGTTGAATTACTTCAATTCAATTAATATTAAACAAAGGTAAGTATTTTTTTTTTATTAATTCCTAAATTATTATGTTTGCTTTCGACAAAACTATGATAACTTTCTCATGGGTTACAAGTCTATAACATAGTGAAATCAAGATTCCTCCTATTTCATTTTCTCTGTCAATGCCAACAACATAACGAATTCAACATTTCCACATTGAAATTTTTAGGCCCTATAGTTGCGAAAACTTAATTTAAATTAGTCTTCTTTACATTTCTTTAATCTATTATTATTAGCCAGATTTGTTAGGATATAAATAGAAAAGCACGCATCAAATGAACATTAAACAGGAAACAGCCATTTTGTTCAAGTAAACACGTTTTCGATTTTGATTTATGTATGTTCCAAGTTTCGTGTATACTGTATCTGTTAAATTTTTTAAAATATTTATTTGCAATTATGTAATTAATAAATTATAAATTGTGCTATAAAGTAAATAAATATTATTTATTAAATAGTAAATACCAAAATAACATTCAATTTAACTTAATTTTTAAATTTCTTTTATTGTGGTCCATATAGGCCTGTGACAAAGTTGTTTGCAAAATGAAAATTCCCGCCCGAATCTGCCCATGTCAGAGTGTAATTTTGTAATACCCGCCTGATAAAAATATTTGCTGCCTGACCACCCCTAGATATTTTACAGTAACATGCTACAATAATTGTTAGTGAATAGTTTAGCGATGCTTTTTTGAATTAATTAATTTAAGAAAGCCTTGTACTTTACTTCCTGTATCTTCGTTTATCTATAACAAAATGCACCTAAAATAAAAAGTTTCCACCAACCCATTCCCTGGCACACATTTAGCACAGCGATTTCCGCAGGCCCAGCAGCAATTTTTCTACTCGTATACTTTTATCCAAAAAATATTTTCTCATATATAGCTTTATTCAAGTTCATAGTCTAGCAATGAACTAGTATCTCCATCTATTAGCTTCAATACGAAGTATTCAGACTAGCTAAAAGTACAGTTGTTCATTGATAGATGGCATTACAATAACTTATTGCAATGAACATTAATTCTTGCCCGCATCAGGGAATGGGTTTAAAAGATGAATTACATATTTGCATCCAATGTCTCTTATGTCATTCATTCCTTCAAAATGTTCCTATCATTCTTTGGATATTTCCTTTTTCTCCCATTTTGTGTTTTTTGTGTTGCGCACATCACACTCCCTCCTCATAAGTTCCGATAATATGAAACTTGTGTAGAGGAGTGGGCAGTAACGATTGATTTTTTTAAGATGGAGTCATTACCTCTTTGTCCAGTGACATAAATTATAAAGCGTGAAATATTTTCTTCCTTTCATTATAAAATACATTTTGTTTTTGTTCCCTTTTGTGTGTTTTTACTTCTTCTATCTATCCTTTCTTTAAACAACAAACTGTAATTATTACTAAAATATGTTTCCTCACTAATAAAAGTCCTAAACAAATTATTCTGATGATTGCATTTATCTGTGACTTCAAGCCAAGCTCTTAAAATTTGAGTTTCGAGATAAAAAAAATGTTTGCATTCTTTCGAATCTCCTAGATATTGTAGGATTTGAGGGAGTGGGTATTTGAGTGTCTGATATCTAATTTATAAACCTCTCCCTCAACTATAAAGATTGGGCCTGGTCCCATTGTATCCAAATATACTAAGTTGTAAACATAATTATTATTAGTCAAATGTAATCTTTCAAAATCTGTATAAACTTTTTACAACATTTTAATAACAATATGTTTATTAGAAGAAAAGTGATTAATATATTTCCACTCAAGCTAAATATAATATAAAGGGCTCTCATATCTCTCTTTCTCTCTCTCTCTATATTCTCTAATATATATACACACCCACTTTTTTTTAAATAGTCCAACACACAGTTTATTCACAATTAACATTCATCCACTGCAATTTTTAAATATTGTCGAGTAAAAGCTTCTCATTCCACAGAAACTTGTTATCTTTAACAATTCGCACAACAATCTTAAACTTGTAAGCCTTACACGACAAAACTATTGCATACTGCCGTACTTTCTGCTGGGCGACCAAACATTTTCAGTCTCGATGTAGTCAGACGAACGGTTGAAAGTGTTTGAGACAGATTCTCTTAACCTCTCATTGAAAGTCTTGTACTCCATGTCATTAGCCTGGCCAAAGTCAAAATTGGCCACTTCAACTGTGTACCTGTTTTCATTAGAAAAAACAATAAAATAAGATTAGTAGAGATCAGTCAAATCTGAATCTTAGAAAACATTTAAGGTGGGGATGTAGGGAAAGAGAAAAAAGGTCAGTGTTTTGGCAGTTTTTGTGTCAAAATAAATCAAATATTGCTCCAGTACAAATATCATAGAGCTTAATTTTCTACACAGGGGTTATATCAACAGTTGTTGATTAATTATCTGTCAAGGGTGTCCTGGAATTTATTGACAACTTTTTATCTTAATTTAAAAAGTTTCTCGTCTAAGGCTGCTATCTAATGCTCATGAAAGATATTCATCAACTGTTGATATCACCGTGTGAAGATAATTGAACCCTATATTTTTACTGGAACAATATTTAATTTATTTTGTTCAAAAAAATTTCAAAAACACTGGCATTTTTTTCATATTCCCTACATCCACACCTTATATTAAAAGTTAACTTTCCCAAATTAGTGTGATTACCACCCTTCAGCCCCCCTTCCCCCCATCAATTTTATTTTATTTCAATAGGAATCCATATTTAATAGACAAGTAATACATTATTAATGGCTAGGCCAAAGGTCTGCAAATTTTTTGAAGCTCGATCAACTACAAACATCTTACGATAGATAACCATTTGTTTCTCCCCTCAACTTTTTTTTGTCTATACATCTCATATTTACAATCAAACTTGGTTATAGCGCTACCGAAGAGACCATATTTTGACGTTATGTCGGTGTGAGGTTATAAAAGAGGTACCAATTTCATAAATTACAAATTGCATTTAATTTACAAATGAAGAATACACATTAAAAAAACATGAGCTGTATTAACATAGCTTAATCTAGGCCTATTCTGGCAGTAATCTGTAATTTCCTTTTGAACTTTTTCTGTAAAATAAATTATTTCTGTCATGCTGTAGAGATGCTGCACTGCAGTCAACACATCGGCAGATGTCTCTCTGAAGTGGTAAAATTGTAAAATAGTTTCAGCGGCTCGCATTGCGTCCTGTAATGTCAGACTAACGAATGTCGGCATCCTCCGCTTGTTCAGTCTCTTTCTTCAGCACTATATTCTGCCTCTGCATTTTTTAATTCCATGATAATTTCTTAATCACTCAACATTTTAAATGTTTCTATATATGGGGTCCATTGACACATGGAATCAAGCTAATTTCCAAATTCTTTCACATTGAATTGCTTAATCCACTCAGAGAGCGGCAAGTTGTAATGATACTGTTTTGAACCCCTCTCATTAATTCAAAAAGTCATAGATGAAGTGTATTTTTCTTTAAAGAACTGTATGTAAAGTTTCCTTTTAATACTTTCATCCATTTTCAGAAGTAATTTCAATGTATTGGTTTTAAAACTTTCTTTCTTTAAAAGACCAACTACATTTTATTTGAAAAATCAAGTGACATGCTGGCTCCCTTTACCCAATAGGAAGCTAGACTTCACAACATCAGGTTGCCAGGAGTTCTTCTGTTAGTTAGTTTTAACACTGGTAACAAGTGGTCCAAGAAGCAAGGGGTAGGTCATATATAAGCAGCTTGTGGGTAGGGAATCCACACAGAAAAATCGTAATCAGACAGAAACCTAGTATTATCCCAAAGAAAGACAAAATTTTGAACAGCACTAGCTCTGACTCTCAGCGTCAGTTCAAAAAATTACAAGAACTGTATCAATGTCAATTTTATAACCGTGAAAGTGTAATCAAATCAATAAATTGTGTACAAACATATTTTACTGATTTCAATCGAATTACATAAAATAAGATCATCATAGTTTGTGATAACAAGTGCATAGAAAGACATACACGCTCATCATCATAAAACCCTGGTATCGTGTACTTACTGCTCACCGTAAGGCATACATGGATTCACATTATTATATAATCATCATCATCATCATTGATAAAATCAGGAATCACTATAATTGATGCCCAATCGCGGGGCAGTATCATAATAATTGGTGCTAATTGGGGGACAAATACTAATATCATTATAAAGTTGTCTTCCCCTTCGTTATTATCTTGTAGATTAGTGTGTGTGAGTTAAGCTTTATTAAAACACTTTGCTATAGTTTGATGCGTTTCTCTCTTATAAGCGTCGTCCAGGAGTTTTATCGCATCTAACACAGAAATTGTAACAGGTTTCACCATGTTTATACAAAAATTAATTATTTTTAAAAGTGTATTGAGGTGGTGACACTTATGGTTTCTAAAGACACCTTGGTGTCTATATGTTGCAGGACGCTCATACAGTTTGTTGGTAAAAAAAAACTAAATTAATGTTGGTCAAATTTAACTTTGAATGGGCTGCGCAGTTGTCAACTATGAGTAGAACTTTTCTGTTTATCAATGACAGCTCTTGATCCCACTTTCTTAGTTCATCTTAAATTTAAAAAAAATAGATGTCATCCAAGCTTTTTATTTGGCAGTATAGCTTACAGGATGTTTTCAAATGTTTTTAAAACATCTAGGACGCAGACCTTTCCTGATAACTAAAAGTTTCCTTTTTTGGATTCCCATCATGTTTGCACAGACAAAAACGTTACTATTTGTTTGGAACACTTCCCATCAACACATTTTTCGTTGTTAAATTTGAGACTCTTTATGTTCTGAACCATTATTAAGGAACATATCTGCTCTATAAATAATTCTGATAACTTATTTTTATTGTGAGTCTTTAATATTAATCAGAATTAAAGATTACAAAGCCCTTCTCCTTAGTGTTGAAAATTCTACAAAATGGGTGTGAACCCAAATTATATTAGTTAAATATAAGATTTATACATATATACATAAATACCTAATAACGCTGTTCCCTTTTGGGATAGGCAAATAACAGCGCATATAGCTCAAAAAAACAACTACTATGTACTTAATCCATATTCACTAACTTTCTCCACACTTCCCTATCCTTCGTTCAACAACATCCATACACCAGTCATACATACCTTTTATTCTTAAAACTCTTAATGTTTCTCTTTTCACACATTCGTCTACAACATTTAGCCACATCTTATATGGCCTACCCCTTCCTTTTGATCCACACACTCTACCTTAATATATTTGCTTTGTCACTCAATTTACATCATCCTCTCAACATGCCCAAACATAAGACATTATATTTTGCGTTATCGGTATTTAATTAACCCATTCACTGGCGTGTGGATAGCATTGCTAGCTGCGTAGGCTCCGCAGCCATTTTTCTACTCGTGTATTCTTATCCGACAAATATTTTCGCTACTCATTTATTTTTCTCGTTTAATGCTTTAGTCGTAGTAAAAGTATAGCATTAAACTGCTAGCTCCATCTATGAGCTTCAATATGAAGTATTTAGACTGGCTAAAAGTACAGTGGTTCATTGATGGACGGCATCACAATAACTTATTGCTAAGAAACGTCGATTCACACCTGTGTGTGTTAGTGAAATTAATTATCAATCAAGCCTCAGCCTTGAACTTCAGCCCAACTATATCACAAAAACTGTTGTCCATTATAATTTCCCAAGCCATGGTGAAAGTGCATTTTAAATACTTCAGATGAATTGAAGCATGAATTCAAATTTGAATCTTGTAAATAATTTTGAGAATAAGAGGAAATAGGATACTAAGAGAATAATAAGATAGTAGTAATAATAATCATCATCATCATCATCATCATCATCAACAACAACAACATCTTTCCAATCTATGGCAGAGTCAGTTCTCACTTGCACAGTTATATGCTCCTCCCATTTCTTTCTTTGCCTCCCTTGTGGTCTTTTCCCAACATACTTCATTTCCATATTTTTCTTTAGCATCCTCTCTTTTTCCATCCTCATTACCATCTCAGTCTTGCTTCCTTTACTATCTCATGTATCCCCACTTTTTCATGGATAACTTAATTCAAAATCTTTTTTTCTCCCTGAGACAGCTAACATGCTCCTCACAAACTTTATTTTAATGTCCTCCACTTTCCTTGTCTCTCTTACATGTAAGATACTAGTAAAGTAACTAAATGTTAATGTTCATTATAACATTCATACATTCAGTTGTGTTAAATTACTAAGGCAGGGTCTGATTGTTAAGTTTTTCTATTTTGTTGGAGCTGGGCGTGGGGGGGGATTGCAATTTAAAAAAAATATAGACCTAATATATATTTTTTTTTCAAGTCTCAGATCTCAAATATTTTTAAGGACTCTAGTGTTTCATCCATATTAAAACAATTTTCTCAAATAGTGAAATAATCAAATACTTACCTGTTTTTGCTTTGAACATAATAAGCTACTCCAAACACTATGAGAATGACAGCGACTATGCTACAGCTGACTGGGACTACAATCACGGACAACTGGGCCTGCTTTGTCACTGAAAAAATAAAAAATAAATCAACAAAAAGATGTCTTGCCAAAGGGCTGAGCTCTGAATTTCTCAAGTTAGGAACCCATTTTAGAGAAGTCAAGAAGAGATATAAAGTATTATTTAAACAATTTCAAAATTGACAGAATCTTAGCCTTGGTTAATATTGGTCCCAGGGAAAAAAGAATAAATCACATATTAATAAGGTACTTTAACAGTAAATCCTTTTAAATGGATGAAATCTACTTTATTCTTAAGTGTTTGGCAGAATTTTAATGCAACAATACCAAACAGACTGGTCTCAAAATAGTAACCTGAAGGAAGATTAAAAAAAAAAAAACTGTTGAGTGAGTTTGGTTGAGATCTGTTTATTAGTTGAAAAATTATGAGGGGGCTGGGGGAGGATTTAGCAAAAACATACAAAAAAAACCAAAAAAACCATATTACTTAGAAAACTGGTGCAATAAATGCTGAACAAATTATTTATATTTTTAAATAAAATATATATATTTTTTTAATTCCATACTTTTGAATCTAGAAGAAGTGTACTCGTATTTGCATGGAAGGAGATGGAGAAAGATGATGTAAAGCAATTTAGAAAAAACCACACATAACCAGGATTTCAAGCCCCAATCTCCCCATCGTAGGGTGTCCAGTCTATTGCACGAGTGACGCCTTAGACTATTTGACCACCGAAGTGGGCCCAATGCATTTTAACACAATGATAATACAACTTGTAATTATATAGCTTTTCCCCTTTCATATTATTCCAAATCAAAAGTTCCCGCCCTTTGCATATCTCAAGTTAATGGACAATTTTATAATATTGAACTTATTAAATCCTTATGGTATGTGGTAAAATCTTCTATACTGATTTAACAAGCCTGAACAGTCCTTATATTTTATTATAGTGTTGACAAGTCTCTGTGACGGTGTCATAAAATCTTAGCTTTTGGTAACATATTTAAACCCCTCTTCCTAGTCGAATGTCCACAACAAAGCACTCCCAGCTAAATGTTCTGGCATGGTTGGGGTTTTTTTTTCTATCTCATTTCAAAACCTAGCGAAATATATTGTAATCTAATGAAACTGGAAGATTCTAGATGCTTTCTTGTTTGATGATAACCATGGAAAAATGCTCTTTTGACTTCACTTGGCCTACAACACCGCTGTAGGTAAGGTCCGCGGCACGCCAACATCTAGATTTCAAACTTTAAAGCTGCCGCGTGTTGATAACTTTTTGTGCCAACTGTATAGATAGTGTGTAATCGTGTGTCATTTTATTATAATAAATCCACCGTAATTATAGACCTGAAATTTTCATGATAAAGTGGACCTAGTGTTCAAATGTGGACAAAGTTAGTTACAGTTAGATTCAATTATTATTAACCATGGTGACGGGAGGTCACAATTGGATCCCTTCCGTGAAGCCGGAAAATTTATTTAATAAGTACATCTCACGTGCCACCCACAGCGTGGTGCAGTTCCGCATAACATAACAATCTTGATCCATGTTATAGAGAATATAAGGTTAGTTAGAGAAAATGCTCCTTCATTAGCTTGGAGAGGCGATGGGAAAAACAAACAACTCACCCAACAGAGTAGAACCTAAGCCTACACAATGCTGACAATCCGGTATAACATAGGCACGCCATCTTAGACCACATGCAGGTTGAAATACACTTTTAAAAATAAATTAGTTCTACCTTCGTAGATGTTGACAGTGACAGGAGTGATGGTCTTGCTGATGTCATTGTTGATGATGACGATGAGAGTGTAGGTGTCTGGTACCTGGAAGTAGTGGATGATGGGGAATTTCGGTTTGAGCAACGCCCACCCATCGTTTTTACAAACCTCATTACCTGTGAAGAAAGTCAACACTTTATTTCCTCTACCATTACACTTTCGTTAGCGATAAAAATAATAATATCACTTTCCTGAACAGGTCATGTGACCGCTGTGATCGACTGAATCTGACCTGTTCAGCAGGGCTGACTCAGTGCTGCATCGGGAAAGTGTTTATCAAACCACAATATGGGTTTCTGCCCTCTACATAATATAGAGATTGCTTAGGTTAGAAATGGTAGGAGCAGATAACAGCAAGTGTGCGAGCGAAAGGGGAAGAATGAAAGCAAATAAAGAAGGAAGAATGGTAGAAGGATAGAGGAAGATGGAGGCTTATTACTAAACTGACCCGGTCACAGGCTAGAAACAGTTCATGATGATGAGTGGTGACAATTGATGGAAATTATCTTTGGTACTGGCATAGCCATTCAATGGGGAACATGTTTTTATTAAATTAAATATATATTCTTTGAAATGAAAAACTAAACCTGGACACGAGAATAAAACCTGGGACTTTTGGACTAATACGCCACTGCTCAACCACTGAGCTATCCAGGATTTGTCCAGAGTCATTATTCAATCATATTTTAAGGCAAAGTCTGTGATGGACGTGTGGATTCATCAGCTACTTGAGATCACACATACACACGCGCACACACACACACACATTTGAGATTTTTTAGTTTGAAAAATGTTTTAGTTGAGTATGAACAAGTGATAAAAAGTACTTGACCATCCTTGTATCGAGATGTCCCGACTTACCGGTGATGTTGTAAGCTCCTACCATCAGCTTGGTGCAGTACGTGAAGTTGGGTGAGCCAGTGAATGTCACTGTCAAGTTCAAAATGTCACCGTGCTTTAGCCAATTCGATCCCGTGATGTCCACTTGAGAGACAGGGGCTGTTAACACAAAGTTGCAGTCAACCATCAACACTTGAGGCTCGTTATGGCAATGAGAGAAATAAAGACTCAGACTCTAAAATAATTGGGCCTATAATCAATAAGAATGTACTCTAATCAAATGCTCACATGTGTTATTAAATTAGCTTTTTTTTTAGCACCACGTCTTACTACTCATTCAGGTTATACGTATACTAATTATGCTAAAAAATTAGGGATGAGTAAGGTTAAATTTAAAGGAAGTGTGTACCTACATTGTGTGGAGGGAGATAGGAATTTTTAAAAAAAAAACCACAAGTATAACTGACCAGGATTCAAACCCTGA
The DNA here is from genome assembly GCA_033556935.1 of Timema podura. Taxonomy (NCBI): domain Eukaryota; kingdom Metazoa; phylum Arthropoda; class Insecta; order Phasmatodea; family Timematidae; genus Timema; species Timema podura. The sequence goes on from JAVRXN010000003.1 coordinate 53,323,857, forward strand.
CCTCCTCTTTATTGGCGGTCCAGTCTAATTCAAGAGTGACGCCTCAGTTCATTGGGCCACCGTGGTGGGTATCGTCGGTCTTGGCATGGTTGTAAGTTTTAAAAAGGTAGTAAAGAGGATGTGTGTCACCCTGGCCACCCGACTTTTAGCCACCCGGTTTTTGAAAGTGCCCATCGTTTGTGCTACGTTAGTGCTGGTTAGTGCTCGATTTTCATCGTTAGTGCTGTAAATTTGAGCCACTAATTCAAGATTTCTTATGGGTGGCTAGGGAGATATCTCCCTGGCCACCCGGTATAAGAAATAATAGAGATAACTCTTTTCTGAAAACGCCCATCGTTTATGCTACGTTAGTGCTGGTTAGTGCTCGATTTTCATCGTTAATGCTCTAAATCTGAGGCACTAACTCACGATTTCTTATGGGTGGCTAGGGAGATATCTTCCTGGCCACCCGGTATAAGAAATAATAGAGATAACTCTTTTCTGAAAACGCCCAACGTTTATGCTACGTTAGTGCTGGTTAGTGCTCGATTTTCATCGTTAATGCTCTAAATCTGAGGCACTAACTCACAATTTCTTATGGGTGGCTAGGGAGATATCTCCCTGGCCACCCGGTATAAGAAATAATAGAGATAAATCTTTTCTAAAAAGCCCATCGTTTATGCTACGTTAGTGCTGGTTAGTGCTCGATTTTCATCGCCCCAACGCCCGCCAAACATATACAAAGAGCTTCCGGAGCACCTGTTCTGGTATTAACATTAATATAAGCTTCTATTTGATGTTAATGTTGTCATATTATTTTAATTGTGTTTCTTGTTTGACTAATATTGTAGTATTAATTTTGTTGTGAAGTGCAATTCATTTTAAAATTGACAAAGTGTTAACTAAAATAAAGCTTTCATTGTATTGTTAGGTTTTAAGGATATGTAATAATTACGCTAATAGGTTAGGGATGAGGGACGTTGAATTTAGAGGAAGTACACCCACACTTACGTGGGGAGAAAGAGTGGGAAACCATTTAGGAAAAAACACCCTCAGTAGACCCGACCATGAATGAACTCCGATCTCCCATTCATCAGCAGGCCAGTTTAACACAACAGTTATGCATTATACCAGTGGTTCCCAACCTGGTACACGTACCTCCAGGCATACGTACCAGGACCTTTGGGGGTACGTGAAAATATTTTAATAATTTTGAAAAAAGCAACAAATGCCAGCAGTGTAAGATCAGTTGTCTTATATATTTGACCTCGAAAAAATTATCTCAGTCTCACCATTTTGGTGTATTGGTAGGTATACAAAAATACTTAGCTATGCTGTGTATTGATCAAGTAAGAAAGTTGGGTAGATCCAAGAAAAGATATTAATAAAGGAAATAGTAAGTATTAGTGGAGTATGGGGAGAGTGATGGAAGGGATAAGTCCTTAAAATTAGGAAAAACAAAATCTTTCACCTTGAAACTATTAGATTGGTAATTCCAAGTACACGCTGCAAATTAGTTGTCAAAGAAAGAATAATGAGAGGGAGGTATTAGATAAGTAGGGTTGAATTGGGGAGAGGACAGCATACCTGAAGATAAATACTGTATACACTGATATTTGTCGGAAAAGTGACAGATTGTTAAAAATGTTTGTCAAAAACTTTTAAGTTGTGGTCAGAAAGTGTCAAGCACACGTAAAAGGGAATTCTTTCTTCAATCATTCACATTACAAAATAAATTTAATCTTCAATAATCTTACTAATATTATAAATGCAACAGTTTGTGTGTTTGGATGTTTGGATGTTTGTTATTCAATCACGCTAAAACTGCTGAACAGATTCGAATGAAACTTGGTACATAGGTAGAGTATGTCCTGGAACAACATATAGGACTATTCCCAACCTTTTCTTTTACATTAATTTTACAATACTAATGTTTAAACTCTTCGTCGGGCGAAGCCGCGATGGGTAACAGCTAGTTAAACAATAGTTTTAATGTAGAACTGTTATTGATTATATTTATTTTAAACTAACATTTAATAAATGTGGCATTTACAAAAATTATGTACCGGTGCGATAGCGAGGACTAAAATAAAAATTTTTCTTTCCATCAATTTATTCTATAAAATGAATAGTCAAATATATATATATAATGTTAATTTAATTTCTCATTAAATATAGGGCTGAAAAAACTGATCTGCTAAAACAACTTTGGAGTTTAAGCTATAGTTGCTTTTCAAATAAATCTTTGAAAAATAGCACTACAGTTAACAGTATTATTCATACGAGGGAACAAAAGTTGTCATTTAAAAGATAGTAGGTGAGAATGTATACAATAATTAATTTTTAAAAGTAATAAAGTGAGAAGACTAAGGAATATTAGCCTATAGCATAGGAGTTCAGTATAAACGTAGACAAGAGTGGTTGCGTAGGATTTAAAAATACTTCTCTTAAACATAATGATACGAAATAAATTATAATGTTAAATAAATATAATTATAAGTTAATACATCAAAAAATAGAAAAGTTATTATATATTCTATGTGAAGAAAATCGAGCACTAACCAGCACTAACGTAGCACAAACGATGGGCGTCTTCAAAAAAGGGTTGTCTCTATTATTTTTTATACCGGGTGGCCAGGGAGATATCTCCCTAGCCACCCATAAGAAATCGTGAGTTAGTGCCTAAGATTTAGAGCACTAACGATGAAAATCGAGCACTAACCAGCACTAACGTAGCATAAACGATGTGCGTTTTCAGAAAAGAGATATCTCTATTATTTCTTATACCGGGTGGCCAGGGAAATATCTCCCTAGCCACCCATAAGAAATCGTGAATTATTGCCTCAGATTTAGAGCACTAACGATGAAAATCGAGCACTAACCAGCACTAATGTAGCATAAACAATGGGCGTTTTCAGAAAAGAGTTATCTCTATTATTTCTTATACCGGGTGGCCAGGGAGATATCTCCCTAGCCACCCATAAGAAATCGGTAGTTAGTGCCTCAGATTTAGAGCATTAACGATGAAAATCGAGCACTAACCAGCACTAACGTAGCATAAACGTTGGGCGTTTTCAGAAAAGAGTTATCTCTATTATTTCTTATACCAGGTGGCCATGGAGATATCTCCCTAGCCACCCATAAGAAATCGGTAGTTAGTGCCTCAGATTTAGAGCATTAACGATGAAAATCGAGCACTAACCAGCACTAACGTAGCATAAACGTTGGGCGTTTTCAGAAAAGAGTTATCTCTATTATTTCTTATACCGGGTGGGCAGGGAGATATCTCCCTAGCCACCCATAAGAAATCGTGAGTTAGTGCCTCAGATTTAGAGCACTAACGATGAAAATCGAGCACTAACCAGCACTAACGTAGCATAAACGATGGGCGTTTTCAGAAAAGAGTTATCTCTATTATTTCTTATACCGGGTGGCCATGGAGATATCTCCCTAGCCACCCATAAGAAATCGGTAGTTAGTGCCTCAGATTTAGAGCATTAACGATGAAAATCGAGCACTAACCAGCACTAACGTAGCATAAACGTTGGGCGTTTTGAGAAAAGAGTTATTTCTATTATTTCTTATACCGGGTGGCCAGGGAGATATCTCCCTAGCCACCCATAAGAAATCATGTGTTAGTGCCTCAGATTTAGAGCACTAAAGATGAAAATCGAGCACTAACCAGCACTAACGTAGCATAAACGATGGGCGTTTTCAGAAAAGAGTTATCTCTATTATTTCTTATACCGGGTGGCCAGGGAGATATCTCACTAGCCACCCATAAGAAATCGTGAATTAGTGGCTCAAATTTACAGCACTAACGATGAAAATCGAGCACTAACCAGCACTAACGTAGCACAAACGATGGGCACTTTCAAAAACCGGGTGGCTAAAAGTCGGGTGGCCAGGGTGACACACATGTAAAGAGGGTTGCCACTGTTTTCGTAATACAAAATTTCCTGCATTTTCCCAGCTCTCATGGTCTTCTAGATCTGTGGTAGTTTTGGTTGGCCTAATACCGAGAGGAGGTCTCCCAGGAATTAGTCTTCATTACTTGTTTGGGGACTAACTATCAAAACTAAAATAAACATATTTTAAAAAATGTCACTTTATTGTTGGAAACTTATTAGAGCTTTGGTTGAGAGTTCTGATTCCCTAACTTTGGAAGTCTCTAGTTTGTAGTCAATTATTTAAATTTATTTTCATTTTTTTGAGGTATTTAAAGTGTGTTTTTTTAACCGACTGATTTTATCAGAATATGAGAATTTCTATGAGCGAAAGCGAAAGGGCCTACCAATTTTGTGGTAAAGGCATTTTCATATACCTTCCAGGGATATTTTACATGCAATAATTGACATGGGAACCGACGGCTTTACTCCCCCTCCAAAGGAAGTTGCGATGTGGATTTTAATTGCTCAAGAAAAATTCGCCCTCAGTTGGGTTAGAACACAAGGACATCGGGTCCTGAGGTGAACACTTTACCCCAATACCACCGAGGTCAACAACTTCCTTTCCTACCACTTGCATTACATTAGTTACAATACATTTACATACAATGTAAGGTAAGAGACGTCAGTTCAGCCATGAGCTCTGGTTAAGCAGAACAGCTGAGCGCGGGTTACTTTCCGGCTGATATTGGGGAGTACTGTGAAATGGTGTCATGCAGCAGCGATTACCATTATTAATGTGAAGCACAAAATCAAATTTTGCTCAAGATGGTTAGTGATCAAACAGCAACCGGCATGAACACGTAGTGGTTTTATTGTCTGTACATTGTTATGTGGAAAGCAAAACAAAAAAAACTACCACACTATCCTTTTCCAGAATGGCCTATGCCCAAAATAATAAGTTAGGTACTCGTGATGCTACAGGATTCAATTTGGACAAGGCAACAGACCTGCCAAAAGACAGAACACCTAATAATAGAAATTATAACTGTATTTATGATTCGACTCACCCTTGACCTCCAGATGTCTGTGGAAGTATCCGTACGTCTTCTTCGGGTCGGGCGAGATCACGGAAGAGTTGAGACACACAAACGGGAGGCCTATCGTAGTGTTGGGCTCCGACACATTGATAAACAACGCAGTGGTGTTCACAGTTGGAGCGAGGTTCACATCGTTGCTCAACTCACTGGAGGAGTTATGAGGTTGCGAGGGCAGGACGGTTGTGGTGGGAGGCGTCGTGGTCCGTGGAGTAGTGATGGTGGTTGTGTTACCTCCTGGACCTTGGGTCGTCGGTTTGTTGGTGGTTGTGGTGAGTTGTGGTGGTAGTCGGGGTGGTGGGTATGGGAGTGGTAGTGGGGGGCTCATAGTAAGCGACGACCAAAGCCTCCACATTGTGCTCTTTCCCCTCCTCCGTGTAGTTGAACTTAAGTGAATAGTCAGAGGTGGATCCGTAGTACACGCAGTCGACGAACCAGTATGTGAGTATGCTGGTAGAGTTGATGGCAAGATACTCGTAGTCGGGCTTTGTTAGCTGGACTTGATGAGTCACCTGCCGTGAGTTTGAGATAAACTTGCTGTTCACCACGCGATCAGACTGGATCAGCGCGATTTGGCCATTGAGCATAACTAAGGGGGGGAAAATAACTCCATTAAGGTAATGTGACAATGAAGCATCTCTGAAAATGAGTAACAGCTAATGAGGCTATAATATACTGTGGGGAAGGGGTGGAGGGAAAAGGTGTGAAGGTGGCCATGGCTAGCTTTTATCTTTTTTTGTAAATAACGTCAGAAGTAAACTGAATATTACCATAATGAATGCATTATAACAAAATACAAAAATTTTTAGCTATCATTCTATTTGTATTTAAAAGCTCTCTCGAGTCGAATGTGGCTGCGTTATCTGATAACTCGCAATCTTATTTTTTTTTAGCGCCGCGTTTTACTCACGAGGAAGGTTATATTAATAGGAAGTGTTCCCACATTTACATGGAGTGGAAATTTTTTTTGGGAAAAACCACCCTCACTACATCTGACAGAGATTAGAACCTGGGTCTCCCGTCATCAGCGGTCGAGTCTACACCAAGAGTAGCGTGTTAAACCATGCAGCCACCATGCGAGTGCGACATTAATTTATTACTCTTATGTAGCCGACGATTTCCCCACATCCATCACAAACTCTGCCTTAAAATATGAGTGAAGAATGGCCTAGGGCACAGGTTGACTCCTGGATAGCACAGTGGTCAGAGCATTGGGGTACTAAGCCAACAGTCTGGGTCAATTTTCATATCCAGGTGATTTTTTTCCATTTAAAGAATATAAAACTACTAAGTCAGGAACATGTTCAGACTTCCTTCCGAAATCCTCCTGAAGGCAACAAGCCCCACTTGACTGTTCTATGATGTACACAAGTAATGAGACCGCTTGATCATGAATGTATGCGCATGTAGTGTAACAAACATGGGTCCTCAAACCCCTGGCGACTATCCAACACTGGTCGTATGGACAGTACAAATCATAAAAGAATAACTAAAATCTGCTATAAAAGATGGTTTGTTTCATCAAAATATCGCCAAGAGCAACATGAGTCGCTCGCTTGACAAGGGAAACTAATTTTTTTATTTACTTAAAGGGTTTGTTTTTTAATCTTTAAATGTGATTATTATAATAATAATGACTATGGGTTTTAAATACTTTGTGTTTTAAGGTGTGATATTCATACCAACGTAATTCTTTTTACCAAATGGTTTGATCATTGTTACAAGAAGCTTTGAATAAGTGATATCAGGATGGTCTTGTAATTTACAATGCATTCATAGGGCGTTTTTAATACAAATGAAACCTCGACTAATCTAACGAACATTGAGTTGGGTCAGTTCTGTTAACATTTAATTTTTGTTTATTTCTGATCTCTCTCGTTCAGTGAGTGTTTAAATATTGTAATACGATTTGTTATGTTCAAGATATTTTAAAGAACTTTCCATCATTATAAATCTAAATTGATAGGCAGGTTAGTGAATATTATTGCAGTAAGATTTGTTATGTTTAAGATATTTTAAAGAATTTTCGGCATTTATAAATCTAAATTAATAGGTTTATTAGTGAATATTATGTCTTTAACTGTTTTAATTGGGGAAGACAATCCCACAATGAAATCGGAGACTCGAACAAAATTTGTTTTAAAAGAATAGAGATTTAATTAATTCGGTGTAGGCTACCTAGTGAAAATTCATATAAATCCCAGTTACATCCTCAATACCTAAGACAAGAAACATTAATATTGGAGGGGAATATATTTGGAATCCTAAAGCATTATTTTTGTGAACCTACCAAGGTATTATCAACATAATCACCAATTTCATTAAGCATTTTTATTTTGCTTATCTTCAACCGTTATGGCAGAATCCAAACAACAAATTCTTATTTTAAAACTTATCAATTTTTGTGGAGAAAGGATTACTTCACATTTATTTGTGATAAGAGAACTATTCTTGGTGAACATTTCTTCATTACTGAAAGGAGTATATAGGTATCTAGAGGGTTAATTATCCCACATTTAACAAACTTTCTATAAAGAACAAAAAAGAATCTATAGTGATTTTTATAAGCATCCCTTCTGAACCCATATTGAAGACTGTAAATGAATCTATCTAAATATTAATTAACTTGTTTTCGAAAGACATTAAATACATTAATAATCCTTTGTACAATTAATAAAAAATGAAGCCATGATGTTTGCTGATAATATGATGGTATGGGGGGAGAAGGAAGAAGAAGTACAGGAATGGAATGAGGAAGTAAAGGAGAGTGTGGAATGAAATGTAGCATGGCAAAGTGTGAAGTGATGGTAATGATAAGGAAGAAGGTAAGGGCTAATAAAGCTATAAGGTTGGATGGAGTAGAACTGAGATAAGTACAGAACATAAAATATCTTGGAAGCGTGATTGAGGCAAAAGGTGGAAGAAGAGAAGTGTCCTTGAAGTCTAAGGAAGTGTTGTACAGGGCCTATTTTGTACCCTTTGTCAAATATGCAGCAGAAACATGGACAATGAATGTAAGAGAGACTAGGAAAGTGGAGGTCATGTGAATAAAGTTTGTGAGGAGCATGTTAGCTGTCACGAGGAGAAACCAGATTAGGAATGAAGTTATCTGGGAAAGAGTTGGGGTACAGCGAGTACATGAGATAGTAGAGGAAGCAAGACTGAGATGGTATGGGCATGTAATGAGGATGTTGGAGTACATGAGATAGTAGAGGAAGCAAGATTGAGATGGTATGGGCATGTAATGAGGATGTTGGAGTACATGAGATAGTAGAGGAAGCAAGGCTGATATGGTATGGGCATGTATTGAGGATGTTGGGGTACATGAGATAGTAGAGGAAGCAAGATTGAGATGGTATGGTCATGTAATGAGGATGTTGGAGAGTACATGAGATAGTAGAGGAAGCAAGATTGAGATGGTATGGTCATGTAATGAGGATGTTGGAGTACATGAGATAGTATAGGAAGCAAGATTGAGATGGTATGGGCATGTAATGAGGATGGAAAAAGACCGCAGGCGAGGCCAAGAAAGAAATCAGAGGAGCAGATAACAGAGTGTCCAAGTGAGAGGAGAAGAATGGAAGAAATTAAAGGAGGAAGCGAGGTGGAAGGATAGAGGAAGATGGAGGCATTTTACTAAACTGACCAGGTCACAAGCTGGAAACAGTCGATGATGATGATGATGAAATACAATTAATTATTGACTATCCACTTGGAGTTAGTCTAAATCTTATTTAAATACAACAAATCATTTATGTATTTGAAACATAGTTTAGTTTGTAAGAGGGTACATTTCAATGTTTTGTTCACTGTATTTTATTGTTATGTTGTGTCACATTTTACTGTCTTCAATTGAGACTACCAAATACTTTATGTTCCATAAGAGAATTACACTGGCACAATACACTAAAATATTGAATTTCACAGAAGGTCTGAATATTTATTAAATTTACTAGTAACTGGTAGTTTGTATTCCTGTGTTATCTTCCACTTCTACAGATCCTATAACATTTGGTGATACCAGGGTTAGTGATCATGACTACCGACATTCCGGAGCAAGGTAATACCTTTAGACAATGTCCCACACAATTAAAAATGTCATTTCTGTATGCCCTTACATCGGTTCACTCTAGTTAAAGGTGAGGGTGTAGGGCGGGGTTTTTACAGTAGAGACACAATGGTGCAGATAGTAATTTTTTCCAAAATTCAAATTCAGATTCGGATTCAATCCATTCCTATAAAACGCCGATTTTCTGTTCTCTAAGGATCTTAAAGTGTTTTCATATAGTATTTAAGAAAGAAAATCGCCAATGCATGGTTCAGTTTTATTTGTGAGATATTGAAATTTGTTGTGCCACTTCTCTTTAACTCACAGTCATAACATACCAAGAGAATTCCAAAATACCCATTAAAATGGTTAACTATTTTATAATAGGTTTACTAATGTTATGGTCAAATTATTGTATAAAAGAATAACATATCTGATGACCACAAGTCTTTAATTGTTTAAAAACACCTTGTTTTTAAATATTGTAGGTACCAGTAAGTTATTGTGATAAATTGTATTATAATGAGGAAATTGTATTTCCTTATTTCAATCCAATATGTATTTCAAAAGCATCTGATAACACCCTAAACATATCTGTCTATTGGCTGCCAGGCAGTGTCACTATACAATACCTTGTAATGTTGGCTGGCAGTCAGTGTCACTAAACAATACCTTGTAATATTGTCTAGATAGTTTTTATAAATTTCTGTAGGTCTATGTAAATATATGTGGTTATTTTTCCTCTCACCTGTGACATTGAATATAATTCTCTGACTGCTGATGGGCCAAAAGAATATGGTAGACTTGTCCACACTGACTTCAACCTCATAAGGCCCCGGGTCGTAATGGCTGGCCGGATATGAAACAATCCAATGAGCTGCCGTCTCCGGTCCTTCACTCTAGCGACCAAAAATAAGTGATTGGCACGACTAATGAACATGTGTTTCTACAAATCATCATCTTAACCTATCAGAAGTGTTAACAAATTTTACTTTCATAAACATGAAAAAAATTATTTTAGTGTTTTTTTTAGCACTGCGTCTTACCACCTGTTTGGGCTACACCAAATTTCATAGCTGAGGGAACTGCAGGTCTTATGGAGAAAAGATTTATCTTCGCTCTCTCTCTGGTACAAGTTGCCAAACTTTCTAGCTTTCGGTTGTTGGAATGTGAGGGGGGAGGGTTTACTTGGAAATCCCTCATTGTAAACAATGCGGCATGGGGTGGTTGGGGGGTTCAATTGACAGGTAAAAGCATTTCCTATCGGTGTACAGCCTTTTCTAGAAACATTAACTATTTCCACAATCGTAATTTTTTCAAGATTGAAGTTTATTAACGTTTCTCTATTCCCTCCGTAATTATGCTTAAAATATTTTATGTATAAAGCTTTTTTTCCTCATAATTAATATACAAACAAATATATTACAACATGCATTTTATAAACATTATATAAACTATAGTTCCACAACCTTACTGTAAAAATACAAAACACGCAACCAACACATACAGATACACACCAAATCTTAACGTGATCAATAACACATATTATTATACACAGAGTACTTATAAAATATGAGTGTTTATTTAGTCAATGTTTTTGAGCTAGCTATTAGGAACATGAGACTCAGACTACTGTAACTTTACGACTGTGCTGGAGGAAGAAGCACCAATTAGTGGCAACAACGACAGCCCAGCATTGCCAAATTTGATATACATTCGAAGGAAAACTGATCACGGAAAACAAAAGAATGACAACGCTGTTGTTCAATAGTGAGCATGCAGTTCCCTCAGCAATGAAATTAGGTGTATATGCTAATGTACTAATTACGCTAGTGGTTTTAGGAAGTAGTGAGGTTTTATTTAGAGGAAATGTACCTGCATTTGTGTGGTGGGAGAGTGGAAAACCATATTTGGGAAAACCACCCTCAGTACACCTGACCGAGATTTGAACCTTGATCTCTCCATCAACAGCGGTCTAATCTACTGCAAGAGTAGACCATGTGGCCATTGAAGAGGTTATTTTATGATTGCATGTATTTAAATATTTATTATTATTGAATATCTAGTATGCCCTTTTGAACCTGATGATTATATCAACACATAACTTTCAAAATACAAGTTGATCTCGCTAACCTCGCTTATGTGTCTGGGTATAGCATTATCTTGCCAACGGAATCTGAATGTCCCAGACGGTGGCTCCCCGTATGCGTTGAATAGTTCTGCCTTGAAAGTTATGTTGGCGCCTCGCACCACTGGGCCATTGTGTGAAAGTGTCACAAAGTAGGACTCCACTAAATAGCAAATAAAACAGGCAAGTGTAAATTGTATTGTTTCAACATTTATATTATTGTCAACATGATTAGGTCTACATCATCTTTACACTAGTATAGGTCTCTGAATTTTAATTTTTTTTTTTGCATTGCCTCTTACTACCCGTTCAGGTTGTACACTTGTACATACCAGTACTAATTACGCTAATGGTTTTATGGATGAGGAAGATTATATTAACATTAAATGTACCCGCATTTGCGTGTAGTGGAAAACTTCTTTGGAAAAATCACCTACAGTGGAGTCTAGTCTACTGCCGAGAGTAGCGTCTTAGACCATGCAGCCACCAAAGCGGGTAATGTAAGATAAACAGGTTGATTAGTTGGTGGAAGCTTTATAAATTCAAATGTTTGCATATAGAAGTCTGATTATGTGAACAATTTAAGTTGAATTTGAATTATATTTAAAGCTTGAGCTTGTCTCAAATGTTTGGTTTACGTTTCAGAAAAAAACCTTTGTGGTTCAACTCACCGTAATTAAATAAGAAAAGAGTTCCAAAAAGAACAGCGAACCGATTATTTACCATCGTGAACAAAATCAGCTCCGTTTTCACTCAAAAGTATTTTATGTGTGCATTTATCTAGAAAAGTTAAACCCAGATCAGCTGTATAATAATAAAATAATACTATACTGACAGGAACAATATTTCGGGAATTATTTCCCTTTTCAGGTGCCTAGTCTTTAACTTGAGACGTCAGATAGCTAATATAATAATACTAGAGTAATAATATTAGCGTTATAAAACCAAAACTCATTTTTAAAGATGATTTTATAAACTTGATATTAGTTCAAGGAAACTACCTAAAATAAAACACTCATGTAATAGATGAGTCTACTACTCTACTACTGTTGAAAGGAAACTTATAAAATAAATGTTGGACAGCCTGCAAGATTTGTTTTATTTTCAATTTCTATGATCAAAATGTCAGTTTTCTCATCAAAACATTAACAGCTTTGATAAATGAAACGGGCTTAGGTTGTTTCATCTAAACATATTAAATTAAATGGTGCTACGAATCATTTTGTGCCAAGCTCTTGCGAAAGAAGGCAAAGAACTACCATTGAGACCATGTCATCGGTATTAGAAAACGCGTATTTGCGCCACAGATTAAGACAAATGGATCAACTTTATCCCGAACCTACCACTTTCGGCCACTGCGATTGTACTTCCTATTCATATTTCGCTCTTTCATTGGTTTTATTCGCAATAGGAACACTAATAACAGTCCTCGCATTAGGGGATGGGAACTATATATTTTCTAATTTGGGACATATGTGGCTGGTTGGACCCATATTTATATGTTCTGGACTGATGATTGCTGTGAAGAGTGTTTTGTACCTCAGAAGAAAAAGTGTCATTCAGATGCTACTTAGGCAGCGGGCACTTTTACGGGTATACACTTTTAAAAAAAGTCCTGTGTTAATTGGTTGTAAATGTTGTGTGTGTGTGAATATATATATATATATACACTATGCCTAGTATAGTGTATATATATATATATATATATATATACACACACTATGCCTAGTATAGTGTATATATATATATATACTATGCCTAGTATAGTGTATATATATATACTATGCCTAGTATAGTGTATATATATATACTATGCCTAGTATAGTGTATATATATATACATACACTAGGCATAGTATAGTGTGTGTATAGCACAAAATTCGATAAATCAAATATCAAATATATGAAAAGGTCTAAACTTAGGCTGTATCCAAATTCTCTTTTTATGCGCTGTCACATTGGTATATGCTGTACCCTTGTCAGCTACATTGGTAATCACGCAACCAAGTGTAGACCTAGATCTGTCCGAATTGTCACCATGGATGTCACTGCATCTCTCACACGCCCTCAAGTACAAGGACAGAAGCAATGTGTCCTTGGTGCAGTATTTGACTTGTAACTGTTTTTTTATTCTTTTTTCATATGCTAGAACCCCCCCCCCCCCCCATTTTAAACTATACGATTTGCTAAAGCAGACACGTTTCATAATATTAAGAGGTGGTTATTTCAAAAAGTTGACTAATCAATCTAGCTATGCCTAACATTTATTATCACCAAAAGTAGCAAATTGTTTATTGGCATGCTTTAATTTTTGTAAAACAATGAGTAAACAGTCAACGCAAACAATAAAATAGTGCAGATTCTAAACCCTCTCACATACTATTTATTTTCTTAGGCTGTATCCAAATAGTCCAAGACTCCCTAGTCTGACCCTTGAGTTTTAGACTTGATGCAGTCTTGATGATTTTACACTTCTCGCGCTGTTTATAGCGAAGAATACATCAAACTATTCGAACGGCAACCTTATTTAAAATGGTGGAAAACGTAAGTCAGTGCTCTAGCAGACGAAACGATAATACTAAAACAATTGCCAGTCAAACACCGCAACTGACACAGCCAGAACAACACAGAGCTGGTAGCCTTCGTATCCATGGTGACCAAGACCTCGAGCAGGGCTCGAGAAAACTGAATAGGTATCCTTTGCGACTATTCAGACAGATCTACACTTGCTCACGTGATTGCCAATGCAGCTATCAAGGGCACAATTCAAGGCAACACCGCATAAGTCGACTATTTGGATACAGCCATAAGGTCTGATTGATGGCCTTTGACAGTGTTTCCAAGAACATTGGTAAGTAGTAGCACCGCGGTGCCAAGGATTTAGCAAGGCTTGTTGCTGTTCAAATTGGCTGATGCACTCTTTAATAGGAATTGTGTGATGAGTGTGAATTCAAGTCTATAATTCAAGGATCCTTGAGACTATTCAGATACAGCCCTAGACTGTGAAGGCTACGGAGGCTCTTCATATACCTCTAACTCTTCTTAATTTACTAGAACCTATTAAAACGATATTAACAACCAATGAGGTCCACTCAAATCAAAATTAATTAGAATCAATGTACCTATTTTAAAACTAAAGTATAAATTGCATCAAAGGCATTTTTCTCCCGCATAAATGTATCATAGGAATATAAAATTTATCTATTTGAAATAGTAATTTATAAAACTATTTACCAAATACAATAAATCATGTTTGATGAAGGTATATTAAGTTAGATGAGTTCACATTGCTACAATGTATGCTTCCCGCCTACAAGGCACTCATGAGTGTGTCGGATTCCCACGGCGTGATGGGTGGTGCCAGGAAGGTACTCCCAACATCCTACAAGGAGGCTATGGTCACCATCAGAGATGAGAAGCTTCAAGTGGTTGAACGGTTTATGTCTGAGGTGGTTGCTCATCTGAAGCATACTACAGAATTTTTTTATTAGTACAGTCACATCAAGGTTATTCACTACAGTATTGAATTCACATTTAGGGCCAGTCTTATGACTCCTAGATAGATATTAACCTGGCCGTTATATTAAAAGTGCGTCTTATGACCGCCAGATAGCATTTATCTTCCAGATAAAATGTATCTATCCATCACATTTTTATCAGGAGGTTTAAGTACCTGATAACTTTTATCCAAAAGTTAAAATTGGTGTTGCCTTAGTGACGCGTTGTTTTTCATGAGGTTTCACCTATCAAAATCTGTTTTTAGATTAAAATCTTGGTTTGCTTGTTTGGTAAGCACACGCCCAGGTTCTAACTATATATAAAGTTAGAACATTTAATTTACACTTTTGCAAAAAACTGATAAGCTATTTGTAGAGTTATAGTTATATAAGAAGAAATTATTTAAATGTGAGTACAATAAATGAAGTTTTATAAACGTTGTACCAAATTATTGCCTACATTTTGGCAGACACAGAAATTAGTACTTGAAAGACAACTTAGCTTCTGCACCCACATGATGCCATCTGTTTCCTCGCACTCGTTTAAGCCGCCATTATTTAACAAATGTTGAGCGTTGCCACCACTCACTAGGTTGTAGAGGTATCAGCAGGGCTTATACGCATGCGCCCACCAGTAAAAACAGTACCAACCTTGCGTTTTTTGCATGAAAATATATTTATCCTACAAATAGCTATTCGGCAGATAAATTCAGTTCATAATACACGTAAAACATTAAAGTGGCTAATAACCTTTATTTGGTCGCTAACTTTAATCTCCCTTTAGTAATATTTGCCCAGTATTCATAAGACTAGCCCTTAATAGCTTATAAGACCTTGTATTAGCTTTATAAACAGGACTATGGAGTCTGAGTCTGAAGCAATTTTGGGTGGCTAGAGTTGGTAAAAATGTACTATTCCAAGACTTGGCTTCAAAATAAAAACTTATAATATTAAAACATATATCATTTAATTTACACTTCTTTTAATTCTTTAAGAGCAATATTTGTAATTTTGATAGACAAATTTATTCACAATTTCAAAGAAGCTTCCCATGAAGTTATCTGTATTGAAGAATTTTATCGCAGTACATTTTTGATTAGTAATTACTATAACTTAGCCATTTCTGAAAGGGTCGGAGAAGAAAATCACTTATAGAAAACAAACTAAAGCAGCGTTTTTCAACTTGTGTGCCGTGACACATTGGTGTGCCAGTAAGGGTCAGTAGGTGTGTCGCGGGAGTTTGGGAAGAGATCAAAAATGAGTGAGAAAAATATTTGAGGGACAGAAATAAATGTTTTTAAATCCATGATCAACATTTTTTTTTAAATAACACAACTATCAGAATTTTAGCTATTTAACTTTAAACACAATCATACTATGTGTTTTTTTTAATGACTTCATATCTCCTTTAAAAACTGATGGCGTGAGTTAATTTTAGCTCCTTATTCAGTGTGCCGTGAGTTGAAAAATGGTTTAAAATCACTGAACTACAGTGTACCAAGACAAGATTTGAGCTCCGACTACCCCATTACAGATCATCTAGTCTTGCACAACTACCTGTTCTGCTCAAAATTCTTTAATGATCTAAATCATGGATAAGGCATGTCACTCACTTCTTTGTCATCTTGTGTTGGTAACTTTGTCCTTTTATGACGGTTATAAAGTTACTAAAGATGATCTGTACTCATCCACCTCGAAAAGATATCCCGTCACGTTGACAAGCGATGTAAACTGACCCTAGCTATCAAATACTCATAACACATTTACAAGATGGATGAATAAACTTTGAATTACTTATGAACTGTCAGCGAAGACCAAAGTTGCTGTAACTCCACTATATTATGAAAGTGATGACTCTTATTACAAGGCTGTGGAGTCGGTACGCCATGCATTCAACTTCGGCTCCTCTTTTCTACTGTCCAACTCGGACTCCTTAATAAAGGGCTAAAGTATATTAATTACTAATAAATTTACGGCAGTAAAATGCTCTGTTGGTTTTTTGCAATAAAAAGGCACTTTTGGTTTCACAATTATTAGAGTTTATTCAAAACGTTGTTTAGCGATAGGAAGCGATACATTTTAGTGTGTGTGGTTGTTTACTTACAGTTGCCTTAGGGATTTTGATTTAACCATTGTTGGGGTGCTGTTTCTTAAGAGTAAATCCAGCATTATTCAAGTAAGGTGCTGCATTAGCAAAGGATGAGAGATAAAAATTAAAAGTTATCAAATAATATAAAAAGATGTTAAAATACATCAACACTCTCCCTTATTTTATAACTTGTAAACTCCCATTTTGTTACATAAAAATTTAAAACGAACTGAAAACAATGGTTTTGTAAAAATGTCCGCGAGCTGATTTTGAGTGTCAACTTTTAAAATGTTGATTTCCCCATCGGTGACCAATTCGCGAACAAAGAAGTGTCTGATCCGAATGTGTTTTGTTCTTCGATGAAACTCAGGATTTTGTGCAAGCCGGATGGCTGCTTCGTTGTCAACTTGCAGAGTAGGTGTCGACTTCAGATGGCCAAGTTCGCTCAGAAGCCGCTTGGTCCACAGCATCTCTCTCGCAGCTTCACTGGCAGCTACGATTTCAGCTTCGGTTGTGGATATGGCAACAGAGGCTTGTCGCTGACTCATCCACGAAATAGGTGCCCCAGAGTACAGGCAGAGCACTCCTGAGGTAGAGCGTCCTGTAGTTAGGCAGCCACCATGATCTGCATCGCTGAAACAATCAAATACACCTTTTCCAGGTTGGATTTGTAGACCAGTCCGTAGTCTGTCGTTCCTCTCAGATACCGCAGAATCCTTTTTACTTTCTGAACATCACGGTTGGTTGGATTTTCGAGGTTTCTGGACACCACGCTGACAGCATATGCGATGTCTGGTCGTGTGCCGCACATCAAGAACATAAGTGCTCCAACAGCTTGTCTGTAGGGGAAGTCAGGATTTGGAGGACTTTCTTCTGCATCGTTGTCCTTGATAATTGGAGTAGATACAGTTTTGCAGTTGGTCATTTCAAATCTCTCGAGTATGGTCTCCGTGTAGTGTTTCTGGCTCACACTAATTGATCCGTCCTTTTCTCGGCTGATTTCCAATCCTAGAAAATAAGACGCCGGCATGGAGGTGATTTTGAACTCCTTTTTCAGATCGTTGATGAACTTCTGAAGTTCTTGCTCATCTTCAGCTGCAATCAGTCCGTCGTCAACGTAAAGAACGAAAAACATCTTCTTCTGTCCTTTTCGTCTCACGAACAGACAGGGATCCGCTTTACTTCGCTTGAATCCCAAGCTGACGATGTAGTTGCTGAACTTTTTGTTCCAGCATCGAGGAGCTTGCTTCAGTCCATATAAGCTTTTCTTCTGGCAGCAAACCCGGTTGGATCCATCACTATGTCCTTCAGGTTGCTGCATGTAGATGGTTTCCTGGAGGTCACCATAGAGGAATGCTGTTGAGACGTCAATTTGTGCTAGTCTCATCTTCTCGTTGGCAGCAACACTGAGTAAAGTTCTTATAGTTGATGTTCTTGCAACTGGACTGAAGGTTTGATCGTAGTCCACTCCTTTCCGCTGTGAAAAGCCTTTGATGACCAGTCTGGCTTTGTATTTATCAATCGATCCATCGGCGTTGGTTTTGATCCGGTAGACCCATTTATTCGAGATTGCTCTTTTTCCTGGGGGTAGATCAACCAGTTCCCAAGTCTTGTTCTCTTCAAGAGCTTTCATCTCACGACTCATAGCTTCTTTCCAACGATCTTGCTGATCCGATCGCATGGCTTCTTTGTAGGATCCAGGTTCCTGAAGAGGGCTAGAGAGAAGCATCACGAAGTCCTGATATTTCTCTGGAGGTTTGAGCGACGAACGATTACGAAGGCGCTTGACGATGGCTTCTTCATCTGGACTTGGAGCACTATCTGGAACTTGTTCATCTAGACCTTCTTCTTCATCAGCAGTACTCATATCCCAGAATTCATCATCATTTTCTTCGCTTTGCGTTTTGTCATCATCTTCTTGACTTTCTTCAGAAGTTGAATCCACTGGTTCAGCAGCAGAGTCGAGACTTTCCGGAAGATAGTTGTCGATTTTATGCTCTAGCACCTTTTCTTCGAAGATGACATCTCTTGATCTGATGAGTTTTCCTTCCTCTTCACAGAAGATCCTGTAGCCGTCGTCTTTGTCGTATCCGATGAGAATTCCTTTGATTGCTTTTGGATCCATCTTCTTCCTTTGTTGTTTTGGAATGTGTGGATAGCAGGTAGATCCGATCACCCGAAGATGTTTCAGACCTGGTTTACTGCCATGCCACAACTCGTAGGGAGATTTTCCATCAACTCGGGAAGGTCCTGTCCTGTTGAGAACATAGGCTGCTGTGTTGATCATCTCGGCCCAAAGCATCTGAGGCAGCTTTCCATGAGCATACATCATTGCTCGAGCAGTTTCAACCACGGTGCGGTTCTCTCTTTCACTGGAGCCATTCTGCTCTGGAGTGTAGGGCATCGTAATGCGTTGAACAATTCCTTCCTTTTGTAGGATTTTTCTGACATGCTTGTTGTCGAATTCCTTGCCACCGTCACTTAGCAGCCCTCTATGTTAATTCGTCAAAGCAGCCAAACAACTCGCACAAGAATAAGCAAAAGGGTGACAAAAAGAAATTCTGCACCTACTGCAAGAAGAAAAATCACCTAGCAAAGGTATGCAGGAAGCGAATCGCGGATGAAGCACTTGGCAACAAAGCCAGCAACTCGGAAAATCCGGAAAAGGGTGCAAATATGATCCTGACTACGGTAGCCTCGACTGTGATGAACTTGGAGTGCAACTCCAAGTTCTGGTATGTAGATAATGGAGCAACAAGTCATGTTTCTAATAACAAAATTTGTTACATAAAAATTTAAAACGAACTGAAAACAATGGTTTTGTAAAAATGTCCGCGAGCTGATTTTGAGTGTCAACTTTTAAAATGTATCGCTTCCTATCGCTAAACAACGTTTTGAATAAACTCTAATAATTGTGAAACCAAAAGTGCTGTTGGCTTTTTGTTGAGATGACTCTTGTTTGCCTTTCAGTGCATTCTCGTAGGCACACAGCTGGTTCGTCAAATTGTCGATTGTCCTGTCAGCTTTTGACATCAGCATCCAGCTCGACTTGAATGAAAAGTAATCTTCAGGCAACGTACCTAAAATTTTACAGATCATAAATAAATCTGGCAAATTTGAGGTTAGCTCGGCGTCGTTACTCATTTCCTGCTTTAGTTCGCTCCACAAATTCTTTAATTTTGAGACATGCGTAGCGATATCATCTTCAACGGCTTTTTCATAACTAAAGAACTTAAGGCATAAATTGTAAACCTTGTCTTCGGAGACGCCGTCGAAGAGTTTGTGCAGTTCGAGCCACACCTCCCGGGCTGACTTGAGACGCATTATTTTCTGAAGTGTCTCTTCCGTCATATTTGCGGTTAAAACGATCAACGCATGGCTGTCTGCCTTATTAAAAGCGTCGAGCGATGTCTGGTACTCCGCTCTTTGTGCCGCGGTCGCTTCATCAGACAACGCCCTTGGTTTGACTAACCTGCCTTCAATTACGTCTGTCGCTCCGGGGATACCTCGTAAACAAATGCTCAGTTTGTATCGCCATGTATTCCAGTTTCCTTTTCCTTCCAGAAGTCCAACGTTGATAATCTTCGTCGAGTCCATTGTGAGCGTGGCGGCGTCGTCCTAACCTCAAAATGTCTCGTCGGATTTTCTCCAAAAATATCGCACCAAGTGAATTTATTTTAACAAAATCAATCACGCACTAATGTCGTTACGTGCTTGAGCCCATAACCTGTTGGTTTTTTGCAATAAAAAGGCACTTTTGGTTTCACAATTATTAGAGTTTATTCAAAACGTTGTTTAGCGATAGGAAGCGATACATTTTAGTGTGTGTGGTTGTTTACTTACAGTTGCCTTAGGGATTTTGATTTAACCATTGTTGGGGTGCTGTTTCTTAAGAGTAAATCCAGCATTATTCAAGTAAGGTGCTGCATTAGCAAAGGATGAGAGATAAAAATTAAAAGTTATCAAATAATATAAAAAGATGTTAAAATACATCAACATGCTCCAATACAGATTACTTCATGGGAAGCTTCTTTGGCATTGTGAATTTATATGTGAATAAATTTGTCAGCAAAAATTATAAAAATCAATCCTAAAAATTAAAAAATGGTATACAATTAAAATTATATGCTTACCATATATAATGTTATAATATTATAATTTTTAATTTTGAAGCCAGAATCAGACTCGGGACATTTTAACCAACTCCACTACCCAAACCCGCCTCGGTGGCATAGTTGGCTAACGCGCTAGTCGTGTTGAGCTCTACTGCTGAGGACGGGGAGATCGAGGTTCGAATCTCAGTCGGGTGAACTGGGGTGGTTTTTCCTAAAGGTTTTCCACTCTCCCTCCATGCAAATTCGGGTTCACTTCCTCTAAATTCAACCTTCCCAATTCCTAATCCATTAGCATAATTAGTACTTAAGTGTATAACCCGAACGGGTAGTAAGACGCGGTGTTAAATAATAATCCACTACCCAAAATTTCTTTTGACTCCATGACTCCGTCTCCACAGCCCTGTTAGTGTGTCCCAAGGGAGGTAATTATGTGTGATGCATAAGCTCTATAAAATCACTCAGGGGCTCCAGGAACTGGCCCAACAGTCTCGAAGCCAGCAGACTGGATGTATCATGCGTAACCCCAGTACTGCCACTCTGCCCCCCACCTACGAGGCCCTCATGGGAGCGTCAGGCTCCCGCGGGGTGGGGGGCGGTTCCGGCGAGGTTCCCCCGCCTTCCTACGAAGAGGCCATGTTTCTCATTGGGGACGATAAGCTCCAAGTGGTCCTGGAAGACTCTAAATATACCGCAAGGTTAGTCATTGTTCAAAGATGGTGATGGCAACCGCTGATATCCGCATAAAAAAAAACGGTGTTCTCCTCAGAAATATTTCACAGCCGGGCAGGAGCACTGGGATACTTAGCAATATTTGATGATTTGTGCAACAAACGTTGATTTTAGTCGGTAAAATCAGCTGGGCCCATTCAAAAAGCCCTGAGGAGAACACTGGGAAATACGCGGATAGCCCAGACGGTTAGTAATAAGTGATGCAAAGAATCTAACATTATTGACTGATAAAGTTAGACATAATGTTTGGAGTTGCACATTGGCAAAACTGCATGAATGAAATCCTAGGAGCCTAACACTGGTAAATGCTACCTGTTCGGGCTGAGCAAATATGTACTACGCTAATTTTTTGGATATGAGAAAGCTTAAATTTATAAGGAGAGTGAAAAACCATTTCAAGAGAAAAAGCACTCTCGGTACACTCGAACGAGATTAAAACCTTGATCTTCTTTTCATCGGCAGTCCAGTATACTGCGAGAGCAACACCTTAGACCATTTGACCACCAAAGTGGGCCGGTATCTAAATCCTAGTATGCACTAGGAAATATTTTCCTGGAAACACTGTTTACCAACATGTTGCCCTTGTTTCGGAAACAGTTGGGCAACATTTTTTCATGTTTCCTTTGTGTTTCCCAGTGAGGAAAACATGTTTCCCATGATCAATTTCAATTGGGTAACAAAAAATAACGTTTGCAAGTCTGGACGTGTTGGCCAACATTTCCGACAACAAGCAATGTGGGCTAGTAGGTGAGATTGCTGATCTAAATCGTGTGTGTCTTTCCATTTTCCTGGGACTAACCATTTGTAAAATAACTTTCAAAATCTGTAGGAGACACGTGAGTGAAGTTCCTAAAACCACTGCCGTCTTTGAGCCTCAGTTTCATTAAAAGCTTATTTGCATAGTACAAACCATTTTGAAGCACTTTACGAACCCACCCCCATTTTCTTCTTCTCTGTCTTCTTGAACAGATCATAACGACATACAAAGCACAAGCCATAGCAGCATCCTCCTCAACTGAACTTTGTGTGAAAAACAAATGTTTCATCATCGTAGTCTGGACGCGAAACAATGTTTCTTTGATGTTTGCCAACAATCTGTTTCCCATGTTGGCCAACAATTGTGGAACACTTGTGAAACAGTTGGCCAACAATATTTCCAAGTGCATATTAAGCTTTATACACTGGCATTTAAACACATACAAAAAGTGTGTTGTGTGCATTTAAGATACTTTCTGACCTTAAGTGTACATTGAATTCTTATATATTTGTATTTTATATTTTTAAAATCACTAAAGAAATTACTCTAGAATACTAGCCTATAACTAACAACTTTGTATTGTGGTTGTAAGTAGTTATATAAATATTACTAACTCTAGCAAATTGTTATCTTTTTATTGTGTTTCATTTTCTTTTCTTTTTTTTATCTTTGTTTATATTTTGATTACAATATCATTGTGTAAATTGGGACTTGACTGAATTTCAAATTTCCTCTCCATCCCCCTCCCCCCCCCATTACAGGTTTTTTAAATTGATAGCTTTGGTGGCCACATGGTCTAATGTGCCACTCTCACAGTAGACTAGACTGCCGATGATGGGAAGATCGAGGTTCGAATCTCGGTCGAGTGTACTGAGGGTGGTTTTTTCCAAGAAGGTTCTCCACTCTCCCTCAACACAAATGCGGATATATTTCCTCTAAATATAACCTTCCCGATTCCTACAACCATTATTATAACTAGTACATAAGCATATAACCCAAACGGCTACTAAGACGCGGTTCTACAAAAATACCGAATGGTGATTAAATGACATACTTTTAAGTAAGTATAGATAAATTCAGAAATTTCAGCATAAAATAATATAATTTGCTTTGTTTATTTCTCTAAACCTTTCTCCTTATCTGGATGCACTTAATCATCATCATCATCATCCATCTTGCGCAGTTTCCTGCCATTGGCAGTGTCTGTCTTGAACATAAGCCTCTTCAATAACTCATGTACTTGCACCATTATTCTCCCTCCACTCGTCTCCATCCACACTCCCTTCAGCAACCTGTCCCTGGGTCTTCCTCTTGACCTTCCGCAAAAAACAACAACTTCCATTTCTAACATCCTCCTTGGAATCCTCCGTCCTCCTCACATGTCCATACCACCTCAATCTCGCCTTCTCTATCCTATCCTGCAGGGGTTCCTCCTTGTCACTCCAGCCTAATCCTCAGAAATTTCATTTCGCACTCAATGTATAGTTTAAAAATGAAAATTACTGGTAGTCACTATTGGATAGCGAAAATATATTAGCTTTGAATTACCTTTGCATGTTTCCACCTTCACTTCGACTTCAATTCACTTTTAAAAAGAAACACATTTATTAGTTTATTGTAATGTTTTTTAATAACCCTGGTCGTGTAAACATCATGAAACAAATTGAAATTAGTATTGAATTGACTGCAAGTACATATAGTATATTAAACGAACATGATTGGGTGCTTTCAGCTCGGATGACGAACTGAGCAAAGAGCTGTGTGCAGGTGCAACTGGTCGTAAACCACAACAAGGCAGCACAGCGGATTGAAGTTTGCCGACACCCAGAACTCTGATGATTCTATTGTGTATGTCGATAAAAGACTATCTAACGGTAACACTCCTTTTTGCGAAAAGAAATCGCGTTCTTAACTTTAATTTTATTTGTGTTCACTATCTAATGGTAAGAATATTAATTATTTCTCTCCATTTAGAAACTTTTTTTTTAAGATATATTAAAACTAGAGTATTAAAATAAGTATTTTTGAAGAAGCTTTTAGGATGTAGTCTAGTGTAGTACTATATACACTAACATATTTTAACTAAACTCATTTGAAATGTAGAACCCCTTCAGGTATTTTGAGATCTAGGTATTTACAAGTTCTTTGGTTTGTATTATTTTTATAAGCGTATATTAACAATTTAAGTCTGCATTATAATGAAACGAAAAAGCTTTGCTTACTACTTTATGTTATTTGTAATGATGAAAAATCACATTAACATGATTTTTTTTTAGCAGTGTAAGCAAAACAAAAATATGTTTCTTTAGGTTATTTAAACATGGTTTTTGAAAGAGTTGCTCTTGGAAATTGGAAAACCCTTTGGTTTTTAAAACTTCTCAGTAGGACATAAATGATGACATGGTAATAATTCATTACAACACTTTATATTGTTAAAAATCTAGAAAAATATCCATTTCTTACATAAGGTAAATTTTATTCCAGGTGGTAGGTTAAGCAACTTTCCACACTTATCATCACTGTTAGACCTATTAACTTTATATATTTTTTTATAAAGCCTTAAAATATATTTTAAAATAATCACAATATACTTATTTAAAGTCCATCTTTTTTTGTTGAGCCATTTTGTTGCCTTTTTAATTACGTGCATATCCACTTAGCATAGCAAGGTCCCTAAGCATCAATCACTCCCACACTACACTCACATCCCAGAGCAATATTCGGAACCAGAGAAACTTTGACAGTAGAAAGAATTTACATTTATATTACCTCTTTTACCGCTATTAATATTAATTTGACCACTAATGCAATGTATTCTTTCTATTCCACTGACCACTTTTTATGTTCAATATTATTTATTAAGTACCATGTAATTTCACTAGAATGAAATAATTCTCATCTGTACGACAATCACTGTGCCCTTATATTATGACAATATTTGTATGTATATCTGGATTTGCTCAGTTGACTTCCAATTAATAGATTGCTTCTTTAGGATAGTAGATTATATAAAAATTGGTTTCACTAAAACTAAAGTCAAACATCAAGTCTTCATTAGCATGTATACACCTAAATGTTGTCTTAACTGACTTTACCATTCTTATCTTCAAATCTGTTGATTTGGTATGCCAAGTTTTTGGGTAAATTTCTACACCATGTTGTACCAGTTATTAAAATTTAAAAGAAGTACGCAATGAGTTACAATTTTGATGAGATAATTCACAAGGTCACATTATTAAAAATAAAAATCCCACCACTTTTGCGAATAAAAGGGGTGCTTGAGCTATCTGTCAAATTGGCTCCTTGATGATTAACATTCGATGATGACTGGTCTTATCACTGTTTGTAATTCATGAAGTAACCTCTTTGTATTGAGAAAGGTAAGCAAGCTTACCTTTCTTAGTTCAACTATGGTTACAAGATAGGGTCACAGTGTAATCAATTAAAGTTAAGACCACCATAATTTAGGGTAAACGTAGGATAAATAGTTACATTGAAACAGAATTGTTCGGAATTCCTTTTGAAAGCCAGATACACTCATAAAGTAAATTGTTGGCATCTGTTCAATTTTATTTTAAGGGGTGAAAAATAAGGGTGAATCGGTTAAAAATTATACGGGGAACTTTTTAATTTATTATGAACCAATTAACTGATTTGCATATAAATAATATTCACAGTTCTTTCTCTTTTTATGCTCATTCATTATCTTCAACAGGACTCAACTTTCTGATATCCACTATCATTCCCACTAGATGTGAATTGGGAAATAATTGTGTGTTAACATACGAGTAGAAAATAAACCCATATGTGCCATTTGTGTAGAACCATAAAGAAACACAAATCACTTTTTTTTTAATGCTTTTGTGGTCAAACGATCGCAATAGACTGGACTGTCAATGATTGGGAGATTGGTGTTCAAATCCTGGTTGAATGTAATGAGAGTGATCTTTCACTCTACCTCCACACAAATGTGGGTACACTTCCCCTAAATTTAACATTCATTCCTAACACATGCTTGTAATAATTAGTACATATGCTTATAACTGGAATGGATTGTAAGATATAATGCTAAAAAAGAAAGAAAAAGGAGACAAACTTCTTTAAATTGTCCAATTTGCAAATAACTAACCAAAGATAATTTTTTTCTTTAAAATTCGATTTTGAATTATCTATGCTTCTTTTCCCCTCAACTACCTTCCAAAATCGAGAGTTCAATGTATCATAATTTTAGGGATCACTAAAACACTTAAATGACTTCCAAATACTTGACATATAACATATAATAGAATGCTAAAATATTATATCTCTAATTTACACCACATTCATTATGACTGTTTTTATTGCTGAACTAAAAGTATTATTTCTTTATTGACACATACTTTTAAAATCCTTGTGAAATGTCAAATTTTTTTAAGGGGTAACTTGTAAGAGGACCGGTGTACATGATTGAATCTTTAAAAGATAGTTTACAAATAAATGATGTACTTCCTTCTCCTCTCTTTAATTAATTAAGAAGTGAACTTATAGACATGAAACCCTGTGAATTTTTAATATGTTTATTACAAACATATTATTGTAATATTAGAGATTGTGGTTTAGTATGATATTCGCAGTAATCATTGTCAAGAATGTAACAATAAATACAGACATTTTGTGTATACAAGAAAGGACAGGGAAGGTGGATAGAAAACATATAAAAGGAACAAACACAATATTGCTTTTACAATGAAAAGAAGTTCAACACAGCTTGCTGCAAATAATAAAAAAGAGGTTTCCTTTAAAGAGCTATAGTAAATATTCACATCAAATGTCATTTTCATGTCTTTGTTCGGTATGTTTTTTTTTTCCTTTTACATGTTCCTATCCAAGTGTCCTATTTTTCATAACAAATTTCCTTTTTCTCCCTTTTGTGTTTTTTGGTTTCCTCTTTTAGGAAGTTGAGCTCCCAATAATAATAATAATAAAGTTTAAATAATAATATATGTTCATTTATTGCCGTTCTGAACTATCTACATTACAAATTAATATTGATAGGAAAAAAGCTAAAGTAGTTGAATTGTGTGTTGTGATAATACTGGTAACTGGATTTATAAACTTAGAATGGTATATTTAAAAACAATCATGTAATAAAACATTTTCTAAATTATTATAGTGTATTAAGTTATATAAATAGGCTCAATAAATACATTTCTTTCAAACAGAAAACAATTAGAAATTATTCTAATTTTGATTCAAGAATATCTCATAGATTTGATTTAGAGTTCACTTCAGATTGAAAAAGTGGATTTCTCGGACCCTTACTATTTTTATTGTGTCTCTTTCGTTTCCTTGCCTGGAAGCAGTGAAATGGATCCGTAATCCCATTTGACTTTGTCATCTATTTAGAAAACTAAGCATCAGACTTTGTGTGTAATACTATCTTTTTTATTATTATTATTATTATTATTATTATTATTATTATTATTATTATTATTATTATTATTAGCACCGCGTCTTACTGCCCATTCGGGTTATACGCACTTACGCTAATGTGCAATGGTAGGGTGATTGTGAGATGAAATGGAGGACCTATAGTTTAACGTGGAATCCGAACCACGGTGGTGGCCAGGCATTCCTCACATTCACAAGTTGTGATTAATACACATCTTGTCAGAGGTGAAGGAAGGGTTTGGGCAATCAGATAAATCTGTGCCGGGACCGAGGATTGAACCCCGGTCGCCAGCTCAGAAGTCCGACACCTTACCCCTAGACCACCAGGTCACCCTATCTTTTTTATTGATTTTATGGAGAATTACTCAAATTTGTTTACATCCTGTGTGTTTAAAAATAAATGTTGCAGGAATGATCACAACTTTTTCCCAAAATTAATTTATCCTTTTTTTTTTTTAGTTCCCAAACATACACTTTCACTTTTTTTTTTACCACCGTGTCTTACTACCCATTCAGATATACGCTTATGTACTAATTACACTAGTGGCTTTAGGGAAGAGAAAGGCTATATTTATAAGAAATGTACCCTCACTTGTGTGGAGGGAGAGGGAAAAACCATTTTGGATTAACCCTCCTCAGTTCACCTGACCGAGATTTGAACCTCGATCTCCCCATCATCGGCAGTCTAGTCTACTGGAAGAGTAGGGCCTTAGACCATGCGGGTACATTTACTTTTAAATTTGTAAATAATCTGTAGCGTTAAAATATTTTTTAGGGTATTTCCTGGACAGGAACATGAACTCGAGACCTTTTGGCTCAGTGTCCCACCGTCTGAGTTTCGAATATTATCCTAGGTGCATTTATCATTTCAACTTATGAAAACTTTTTTTAAAATATACTCAAATATAGAGTTCTCAAAACCTATTTATAAAATTGAATCAAAGCATTTGTAGGATATTTATAGTTAATACTCAGAGGATATTTTAATTTTATAAATGACTTAAATCACGAGCACCGTGAGAGGAGGTCAAGGGGGTGGGGGTGGGGACATGTCTCCCCCTAATTATCTGCTCAAATAAAACACTCTTAATACTGTAAAAGAAACAGTAAACTGTTATATCCAGAAAATTGAAAATCCACGTTTACTGCAGTGCATAAATGATTAAGGTAACATTTTTTTATATGAATCATAGAATTAATTTGGTTATCTTATCATTTGTGTTATTCACTTTGTACAAATTTATTTTTATTTTTCATTTCAAAGTGAAAATGGGTTCCGTCCCATCCAATAATAATTAAGAGCTAGAAACACCTATGACTTAAATTTTAATTATGTAAATTATTTTAAAAATACTTAATTATGTAACTAATAATTATTATGTTTACGAGACACCTTGTTCCAATCAAATGTACAGCCCTCTTCATAATTTGAGCTGTAGAGTATAGCTTGGTGATTCCATTCAATATTAGGGATGTGCGAGAACAATTTTTCATTCGAGACGAGAATATAAAAAAGTATCAAGACATGAAAATGAAACGAGAAAACGTCCTTTGAAAGTACAAAAATGTAAATTATGTTTATCAAAGTAAATATACAGTTTATAGAGTTCCTTTTTGACATTTGAGCTGGCGCTTGCTTTAGATTGTCTTATAGTTCATTCCCAAAAACTGAGATATAACTCATACACATTTTAAATGCAATTAATAAATAGTGATAGGTAGTTACAATGAACACCATTTATAATTTAATTTTTGTGTAACAGTTTATATTGTCAAAGTTTGATATTGAAAAACAATATTTATAACCAAAACATTTCTTAATAAAGGCTGTTTTTTGGGGAAAATGCGGTCTTTTTTGGGTTATTACAGTATTATTGGCAATAATAAACTTCTCGGTTTGGTTTTTTTAATTTCTTAGGACCATTCTTTTTTTTTTTAATTTCTCAGGGCCATTATTGGTTTTTTTTTTTAATTTATCAAATTTTCGAGATTCATTTTTTAACTTTTGAGACAGATTGAGATATTTTTCCCCTCAAATTTTCAAGATATTTTCGAGTCTAGCACATCCCTATTAAATATTAGAACACTCCTTTGAAGTGTTTAGACTACTCCTGCACTCACTAACGATGTGGCAATAATGCCACCAACTCATTTGGCTCTAAAGCCTAGTACACACTTGAAACATTGTTTACCAACTTTGTTTGGAGACTGTTTCTTGATTTTTCTAAAAAAAAAGTTCCCGCTGCTCATAAACATATGGAAACTTTCTGCAAACATGGGAGACAAATAATCGCTGTCACATTGTTTCCAAACCCCTCCAGACATGCAAACTTTGTTTTTTGGAACCCATTTAAAACGGATGACAAGAAACATTGTTTCCTCTTTGGGAAACGCAAAGAAAGGACTGAAACCTGTTTGAAAACAATGTGCACACATATCAGAATCTTTTCCTTTTTTGAAAAACACTTTAAAAAATGCCAGAAACACGAGTGACATATTTGCATAATGTTTGTAAACAAATGTTTCCGGAAAATGTTTTCCAAGTGTGTACTTAGGCTTAACAGTATGCATTTATATTGTTTTCATTGGGCTTATATTGTATTAAATAAGTGTGGACATAAAAAAATGTAAACAAACATTTGATATAAAGGTCTCTATTTGACTTGTATGTTAAGTAACATCATGACAGATTCTTAGGCCTTGTAAACAATGATGGCTGCCACCATCGACATGAACATTATCATATCAGGAAGGTGTCTGTGCAACCATGATTATATATCTTCCCGAACAGATTTTTAGACTTTTCTATGGTGTCTTATGATTGTGTAGAAATAGCGAGAGATTTGAACTAAATAATGTTTTTTTATAACTTAAAAAAAATATATATATACATATATTTCTAGCTTTAAGAGAATTAGTATTTTGTGAAATGAGTGTGCATTAACATTAAAGTTAAATACAATATTAGTATGTTTAGAAATGTTAAGCAAAGATGTACTGGAACATAATGAGTAATAGATTAGATTATTTTATTAGTAGTCAAAATAGTATTAAGAAAATAAATAATATTTTTAGCTGTTTAATCTCTGCTACCAAAATAATTAGCTCATTTTAAAGATAAAAAAACAACATAATGGTTCAGTTCCAAAAGTGTACCGGTTCCGGGTTTTTGGTTCCAACTTTCAATTAATCTCGCAAACTAATATAAAGCCATTTTGTCTCCCTTAGTAAATTTAAATATAACATCACTAACTGCTGACTAGTCATATATGACATCACTAATTAATATGTAGGTACATATTTTTTAACTAAATAAAATATTTATTAGTCCTACACTAGTTATAGTCATATTTTAAACTATATTCATTTGATTATAAATATATATTTAATATTTTATGAAACTGAGAGCTTAAATAGGAAACAAAACCGGTTCTTAAATTTAAAAATCTGAACCATCCTTACAAAAACATAATCTATTGTCGGGCTTGTTTCCGAGCCAAAATTATAATATAGCTGCCTTAAACTAATCATGAGCTCCTAATGATTGAAAATCAGGATTTTAGATCATCTGGTTTTGACTCTTCATCAAAGATACATGTTTTAAAATTTCTATAACCTAAATATTTGTTGACCATGACATTCAATGTTGAAATGCGGCTGATCTATTCTAGCCAACTATAAACAATGAAGCCAAATTGTTTTAACCAGTAAAAAAAATGTGTAATAAGGATACCAAGTTGTCACTTCGGAGCTATTAGCACGGCAGACGAACTGAATTCCTGATAAAAAAAAGTGGAAATTTTTATTCTGCAAGATAATAAAAATAAGCCAACATTATTAAATTAATATACTCATACTTTACTAACCCAAACCACCATTGCTCGAAACTAAACTCAATATTGGTAAAAATGTATCTATATTTTGTTATAATTTTGAAAAATACTCCTCAAGTCAGTGGATTTCCAAACTCCTCTGGCCTACACCCAATCAAATTCAGTTTCATATTAGGTGACCCACCAAGATTCATGAGCTATAAGATTTTTGTATTTGAGTCCATTAAAATGTCGCAAATATATGGTTTAGTTTAATGGTACAACATTTTTATGTTTGTATTCTCTCTTACAAAATGAAGGTTACAGGGGAAATAAGGGGGAACTCACATTACACACACTTTCCAGGACGACTTTTATATCTCAAACTCAATAAAGACCCCAGAAAAACACTTTTTTTTTAATTAATTCAAATATGAGAGAGATATCATGTTAACCATAATCTAAAGTGCATTAGAAAGGTATCATGATTGTCTAACAGATGGCAGTACTAATTCATTTTGCATTCAAATTGGACTTTCCCCCTATTTCCCTGTTCCATTCATATGTTAACAATATTAATAAAAAAATAATAGCCTGATGGATTATAATAAAAATCATAACTTTGTAATTTGTCAGTATTTATTTTTGAAAAACAGACGGTTTAGACAATATCAGTGAGATGATTGGTGTTACTTTTGATCCAGAAAGGGAATCATTTTCACTCTCACATGATAACAAAGTTTGTTTCTATATTTATTTTTTAAGACACCAAATAGTAAAACAAACGCTCGCTCAGGCTTGTAGCCTTAGAAAGGCATGATGTATTTCACTGCCTGGTTGAACAGTTCCAAATATTCAAGCAAGACTTGTAGCCGAAAGTGTAGCCACACTGCTTCAGGAAGAAATAAATATACCAATACTCGCTTGCAAGGCACGCTCTCTTGAACAAATTTAATAACGTTTTGCCTAGTATTTTTGTGGTCCACCAATAAAGGTGTTGACAACCCATAGTTTGGGAACCACTTCTCTATTTTAAATGTTCTTTAAGTAAAATTTTATCCTATTAAAACTTTTTACTTCATCCCTTTGGAGTTAGGAAAGTTTGATTGGTCAATGAACTTTCGATTAACCTGATGTCAATTAACTGATTTGTAGAACCATGGCTATATTCCCAGTTTTGAATGTCCACTTACTATTTTAAAGAGTACATAATCCTATGCTGTGCACTATGATCATCATAACGCATGTGCATATGAGCTGGCCCAACTGTGAACTTTGCCAAACAAGCAAGACTTCTTAACATTCATTTAAGACGACAAAATCACCCAAATGTATGTAAGAAGGGTTGGAGTAGTAAGTTGACACACAATTCTAAGGAACAAAAAACAAATGTCCAAAAACAAGCAAGGAAGACAGACTTCTTTGATTGTTTTATTTGTAGCTAAAGGGAATTTTTTTATTTGAGCATTGATTTTTAATTATTTGTGGGTTCTTCATCGGGAGTCAACTAAATATTACATAAAACAAATTTACTATACTACTGCAAACACGCAATGGTGTCATGACGACCTGAGCAAAGTCGTGTTATTAAGGATGCCACTTACTTGGAAGAGAAATATCTTCACTGCTGTATTTGTAAAGGGAATGCCTGATCTGAAGCTTCAAAACTATTAACACAATTCTCAAATACCTCAGAATGCTTTGTCATAACCCTGTTAAAAAATGACTTGATTCGTTCAAGGACTAGATTAGGTTAAGAGTTTATTATCTTTGTGAGATTCAACAATGCAAGGAAAATTAAATGTATTTTAAGAACCATATTGATGATGACTTAGCCAAAAGCTGTTGAAACTCTTTTCCCCCACTCCTCCTCAACTCCAAGTCAAATAGTTCATTTGGTGACTTAAAACTTAATCTTCAACATATATTTGAATATCATACTTTGGCTCAACTAACGTTTTATGTAATACTTGTCATAGTGTAATGACTTTTAGACACATAATTTTTAAGCGTAAAGGAGTTTCCTTGGGTCTTTTCCATTGTTTGTCAAATTTAAGCATATACAATTTAAAAAGATAAACAATAAGTAAAAAGTTGGTTATTAAAATACATTATATTAATAGTTAACAAAATGACAGGATAAAGAATCACATGAAAAATGTTCTTTCTCATATTATTTGCAGAATTTTTTTTACCGAACAACGAGAAATATCCAACAAAACTCCCAAATATTTCATGCCATTGTTATCTTGTAAAGTGTGTCAATATTGTGATACTACTTGTATTAATATTCTATACAATAAAATAGATTTTTATTCCAATATTTATGTTTTTCATTTACTGACCACATTTAACTATTAGGTACTTTTAACATTTTCGAGTTTCTAAGGAATGGGAGTGTGCAAAATCCACTTAATCAATTCATTCAAACAAATTAAATTAAATATTTCAATCATTTGAATATTTAAAAAAAATCATGTCTGAAAAAAAAAATCCTATGAATATTTTTAAAACTATAATTAATAATAATAATAATAATAATAATAATAATAATATAATAATAATAATAATAATAATAATAATAATAATAATCTGTTTCCAGCTTGTGGTCAGGTTGTTGAGTAAAATGCCCCCATCTTCCTCTCTCTTTCCACCATTCTTCTCCTTTCACTCACACACTTGGCTATTTGCTCCTCCCCTATCTTTCTTGGCCTCCCTTGCAGTCTTTTTCTTGCATACTTTATTTCCAACATTTTCTTTGGCATCCTCTCTTTTTCCTTTCTCATTACATGCCCATACCATCTCAATATTGCTTTCTCTGCTATCTCATGCACTCCTTGCACTCCTGCTCTTTCCCGGATAACTTCATTCCTAATCTTGTTTCTCCTCGTGACAACTAACATGCTCCTCACAAACTTCATTCCTATGGCCTCTACTTTTCTAGTCTCTCTTACATTTATTGTCCGTGTTTCTGCTGCATGTGTGACAATGGGTACAAAGTACGCCCTCTACAACACTTCCTTACACTTAAAGGGGACTTCTCTTCTCCATAACAGATCTCTTACACACCTATAGAACAACTCTCCTAAACTCTCACTAAACCCTCTCTACTTCCACCTTTCTCCTCTATCACGCTTCCAAGATATTTTATGTTCTGTACTTTTCTCAGCTCTACTCCATCCAACCTTACAGCTTTATTAGGCCTTACCCTCTTCCTTATCATTACCATCATTTCACATTCTGCCATGCTAAATTTAACTCCACACTCTTTCACTTCCTTATTCCATTCTTGTAGTTGTTCTGTACGTCCTCTTCCTTCTCCCCACATACCATCAATTCATCAGCAAACACCATGGCTTTTATTTTTTCCTCTTCGAGTTTTCCTGCCAGTTTGTTCATTACCATTACAAATAGTAATGGTGAAAGGGCACTCCTTTGCTTCACGCTAATTTTTTTTATTTGTAACCACTTCGTCCTCCCACTCTCAGTCTTAACACAACTCCTGTTATCCTCATACATGCTTTTCACTCTCATTACAACTCCTCTTTCCACTTCAGCCTCCTCCATCGTTTTCCAAACTTTATTTCTATTCCACACTATCATATACCCTCTCCACATCCATAAATACCATTAACAAGTCTTTCCCATATTTATATCTTATTCCATCAGCTGTCATATGGCAAAGATTAAGTCTTTTGTAGACCTCTGTTCCCTAAATCTGTGCTGTTCTCTCTCCACCTTCCTTTTCATTTTATTTCTTATTCTCTTTTCCAGTATCTTCTCATATACTTTTGTACAGTGACACATCAGCGTTATCCCCTTATAGTTTGTACACCTCTTTCTTTCTCTGTCCTTGAAAATATGTATTATAACTCCCTTTTTACAGTCTTCCAGTACCTTGTTCTCCTTCCAAACCACTCTCAACACCCTGTATAAGCATTGTATACCTACTTCACCTGCTGCTCTTATCATATCATTTCCACAGTCAGTTCGTCCACACCCAGTGCTTTCCCTTGTTTCATCCTCTTAAGTCTCCACCTCTTTCATCTTGGACCTCTTTCCTCCTTTTCTGTTATTTCTTCCTGCTCCTCTGTTTCACTCTCATTCCTTTCCTCTTCCGGGTTGGACATTTTCTCAAAATATATCATCCATAGTTCCTTTCCTTCCTCGGTCTTCAACGTTCTTCCTTCTTATTTATCATTCTAACTTCTTGCCTTTTCTCCTATTTCTTACTTGGCTATAAAACACCTTATTTCCCTCCACATCCCGTTCCAGCATTTCCGTCCATTTTTTCATCTATTCCTTCCTGGCTTCCCATACAACTTGCTTTGCTCTTTTCTTCTTCTTCTCCTTTACTGCTTCCTTGACCCTGTCATTCCACCAAGGTGCCTCCTTCCACTTCCTCTTATTACTTGTCCTCCCATATACCTCCTCTGCCGCTCCCACCAGACTTTTATTAAACTTTTCCCATTAACCTCCATGTTTGTATCTCATCCTTGGGTATTAAGATTTTTGCCTTTCTTATGTACAACTCTTTTTCCTCTAATTTTTAGCTCCATATCTTATTCTTTTTTCTTGTCTTTCTACCTTTCTCCTACCTTCCCATCCCTTTATGTGACTTGTGGTCACTATCTAAGGACACACTTGGTACTACCTTGATGTTTATGGTCTGTCTTTTCATTTCTTCATACATGATAACGTAGTCTATCACCAACTTTTGCTCCCCATCTGAACTTTATCTAGTGATCTTTTGACGTTCTCTTTCCTTCTATGCCATTTGTTTGCTACTTTCGTTTTATTTCTTGCACATAACCTTCTACCCTCCTCTTTCTATCTCTCCATCCTTCCTTCCCCAACAACTCCTCAAACCCTACTCTTTCTTTTCCTACTTTTGCATTCAGATCACCCATTACTATCTGACACTCATTTCCCATATGCCTTTCTAGATCTTCCTAAAACTTCTCTTTTTCGTCTGCTGGGCTCCTACCCACTCACCTCCACCTTTTTTCCCTCTATCATTGTCATCTTCATTATTCTATCGTTCATCCCTACTACCTCCGCCTGCAGCCCTTCTCTCACTACAAAGCCTATTCTGTTTCTCCTCCCTTCATTATTCCCCATCCAATGTAGAATGAAGCCATTCCTTATTTATCTCATGCCGCTCCCTCTCCATCTGTCTCACTCAGGCCCAGGACATCCACTCTTCTCTCGGCCATCAAATCCACGATCTATTCCACTCTTCCAGTTATTGTTTCATTGTTCATAGTCACTATTCTGAACTTATGGTTGTCAGAAATTTTTCCATTCCAGCATTTTAATATGTTTTCTTGAGTATGGGTTTGTTTCGGCCACCGGCTTATTAAGCCTGTCGTGGCCTACACCTGAGTAGCGGGCTGCAGCTTATAGGTCTTCAGGTAGACCTACTTTTGGTGGTAACCTTCCCTAACCGAGGCTATGAGTGCTTATGATAACTTGGCTCATCATCACCAACCCAGCTTGGAGCCAACTGGCCAGACCCTGTTCCAAGCTTGTTGGTTTTGGGCCTGGCCAGTCTCCTGTCTCTCGTCTGCACCTCACCTGGTTTCCATCCAATCTCCACCAGGTTACTCAGATCTCGGGTTACACCACTTGGAGGTGAGATCAGGATTGAGTAGGAAAGACTAAGCGGCACCCACTAGGTAGGCTCCATGTATTGAGCATCACTACCTCAGAATCCCTGCTCTTAAATGGACTAAAGGCTTTCACTTTATCAAATCAATTTAATGAAATGATAATATATTTCTTGCTATTTAAAACTGACAAGAAACTTTGATTACTAATGACAAAGTCGGGGTTTGAATCCCAGTAGTAGCAAGGCGTGAGCATTTTATAAGTGTTACTAGATAACTATGCAGGTGGTATCAGCACTAATGCTATAAGATTATTTCAATATTGACATTGTTTTCTTACACAATAGAAGTTTAGATTTTAAATTTTGTTTTATTTTAAAATGTTTTCCATTTCAATTTATCTCAGAATAATTGTCTTCCTTTTTCAATTTCGAATTTGGTAACCCTAATTGAAGGCGTTTGGCCAGTATGCAAGAACAAAACTGAGTGGGCCATTAGTGCGAATGGAATGGTAGTGATTTGCCCACGAAGAGACGTCATAAAGTAAGTGGCGTGGAAGTGCAGTCCTGAGCACACTACTGGCCCACTCACAATTAAAGATACCATTAATAACTAATTTTGGTATTTAAATTGTTCTCTACATTCTCGTAAATTTAATTTTCTATAAAACCCAACAGGTTTATTCTACTTCTTCTAGAGTTCCTTTTAAATTTTCAGATCTTTAAGTTTATTTGGAATTGTCCCTAAACTCACTTGCTAAATTTCAGTTCTCTACCACACAGGCGTTTAATTAATTTTGGAAATTTTTACACCCCCAAACTCAAGTCATTTCTCCAATTCGCTCTAGTTTTGGTTTGTTATCTGGAGGCCTACCACACCTAAGTGATTTTTATATAGTTTTTATATACCCCCCTCCCTCCCACATTTCCCCCCTTATGTCCTGGGGTCTCATTTAAAATTTTGAGATTCTTTATAAATTATTTTAAGTGCCCCTTTTACCTTCCTTCCGAATTTAAGTTTTCTACCACAGTGAACATAAATGGTTTTCTATTAATTTTGGAGATTTTAAGCTCTTTCCAACCCTTTCATTTGTCCAATTATCACTTAGAAATTTCAAATTTTAATACTTGTTAGGTTATCTTCAGGAATTATACTTTAACTGTTTTCAAAGTTTAAATTTTCTACCACACAAGTTTTTTTTTTATATAAACCCCACCAAGCAAGGAGGATTGTATTTAAGAAAATGTGTATTAAACAAATCTACACTAAAAATTAAGATCATTGGTTAAATGAGTAAACAAATTCAGGTCAAAAACAAAATATTTATTTGAAAGCAGTAATATTCTGTACGGTACATGGAAAAACTTTCCCTGGTAAATGACAAATTTCTTGCGTCCATATACTACAATTTTCAGAGCAAATAAAATACAAGGAAATATAAAGTTTGAAAATATAATGATTGTTAAAACAGCCTTCATTGTTATAAAAATCCTATCCTCAGAATAATGAGAACAGGAACTCCTAGCAACCACTTAAATTAGCATAGACTAATATAGACTGTACACCTTTAAATATAAGTTAGCTTGATTTTAGCTATAATAGAAGTCTTCACAACACTTTTCACTGTCTACAGAGGTTTCCAAGAGTGGCCGACTCTCCTATGCGGTGTCTGTTTATCTTAGTCGATGACCGATATCTCTTCCTTGATGAAAAACTCAACCACCTCCTCTTCCACATTCTTAGTGTCTGAATCAAGTTCATCCGTATCAATATCTGAGGAAGAAAGAAAAAAGTAATATGTTTAATCGGGGAAACTTGCACTTTATTTAATAATCTCATTGATGTAGTGCTTTAAATTATACTTTTGGTACTTATTATAAAAAATAGATCTAGACTGAACACTGATGCTGAGCATTTGATTTATGCAATTTTAAATATTAAAAAGATAAATTTTAATATTATTAATACATATTACGTTCATGTGGGCCATTTTATTCTGTTCAGTGTAGTAGTGTAGCTTATAAAAGTTTAAATGAAAACTTAAGAGCTAACTTACTTTGTCATTGGGCCTACCACATTTTAAAGATAGTTTCTGTCAAATTGACTCTACTTTTCGCAGAGTTAAGTTTTAAAGTTATGTATGAATTTTATTTTAAAATCTGTTAATAGAATATCATGGAAAATATATTAATATTAAAATAAAAACAAATTAATATTTGTTCATTAAATTTTTTGTGATATAAAAAAACCATAATTAATTTTAAAATAATTTATAAGTATCAACTGATGAATAGATTAAGTTTTGAAATAAAGCCAGGTTTTGAAACCTCCTATTGTCAATATTTCCCTTGAATACTCCTCTCTTGGTTCAGATGGCTGTTTGTTACTTGACCTTGCAAAGATAATCCTTCAGTACTCACAACCACTGCAATAAAGCTTCTCCCTCACTGACCTTTCTATTCTCGTCTTACAACCCAGTTGGGCTATACGCTTATGTACTACTTACCAGGGTGTCTACTCAACTTGAACAATGAAATTCCCGACTTTTTCCTGATTACCTGATCATTTCCTAAAATTCCCGACTAAAAAGTATGTCACATCCTTCTAATTCCCCCACCTCCCCCCTCACTTTTTTATTAATCTTTTTTTATGAATATTAATAAAATTTAAAACATATTTTTAAAATTTGTATTAACATTGTTTATTAGGAATTATAAAATATATTACACAGCTACAAAAAAAAACTACAGTTTGAATAACATTATTATTTACTGTTTTAATGATTATTATATTTCATATTTTGAGTAAAACCACATTTTCCCCAGATTTTTATTGTAATTTACCAAATTCCCGGCTTATTCCCGTTTTTCCCCGATCACTTCGAATTTCCGGCTAATTCGCGTTTTTCCTGATTTTCCCGGATGGTAGACACCCTGACTTACGCCATTGGTTTTAGAGACTAGGGAGGCTATATTTACAAGTGTACCCGCATTTGCATAGAGGGAAAGTGGGAAACCATTTTGGAAAAACATCAGTACAGCCGACTATAATTCGAATCTTTATCTCCACGTCATCGGCAATATAGTCTACTGCGAGAGTGGCCACTGGCGGCTTGAAAGAAGTAACTGTTTACTAAGTTTCTAGCAACCACCCTTCACTCCCCTCCTAATAGAACAAAGAGCAATGCTGTTTATCAAGAGCGTATCAATGATGAGTCACTAACACCTGACATGTGCATCTCATTAAAACCATTGATTGGTTTTCAGGTGGTGAGCCAAATGCTTTTTTTTACATCCATTACTGTTTCCTGCTGTGGCCTGGGTCACTTTTTATTCAAACCATATATTCTTCCACTACCGGCTTGCTAGACCTGTCATAGCTTCATAACTTATGCCTTATAATCTATCTTTAGACTAGGACGGGCACAACGTTCAGTTCCCAGCTGTCAATTTATCAATGTGAAAGGATAAACCTATATTATTATCTATGATAAATTTATGGCCATGCTGGAATTTAAACCCGGGACCCTTAGTCCAGAGGCAGACATGCTATTGACTGAGCTAAGGTATCAGATTAAGCTGTTTTGTACGGTAGTAACATTACAAATCAATATTTATATGGGAAAAATCTGAAGTAATTTATTATTGAATTGTAAGCCATGATAATTTGATTTATCTGAATAAAACAAATATTTCAAAGAGTTGTGCAACAAAACCTTTTCAATCAGTTTTAGTGCCTAGAACTACATAAACAACCAAAATATATTTTTTCAATCATAAAACAGTTAATGAAAAATATTTGAACTTTGATTCAAATTAAAAATAAAATTAAAATATTTCATACAATCAATTCGAGTTTGCTTCAAATTGAACTTCATTTTTCATAAATTTGAGGGGCAGTAGGAAGTCGTGTCATTGGTGACCAGAACAAGATGCTTTGCTCTTGACGGGAAAATATGTTTTACACAACCCATGTTTCAAGAATTCTTCGAATCGGCATGATTGGATTTCTTTTTGCCTCTATTCCAAGGGAAACTATTTAAAACTCACAGTTAAATATCCCAGAAATTTTTTGGGGGTGGGGGTATTCTGTTTTGCTTGTATCTGGCAACCTTGCGCTGGAAGAATAGTAAATATGGACCACAATGATTGCATTAAAATTGAGGCGATAGCCAAATGTGACTACCAGGCTACTTCTAGTTTGAGCGTGTCCACACGCATACTTACGATTGCGCAGTTCCAAACGGCGCTTTTTCTGCTCCAGCCACTGCTCGACCCGCTTATTGCGATATTCCGCAAACTCTTTCATTAGCTTACTTCGCTTCTCAATCAGCTCCTGAATAATCAATGAACAAAAAATTTGTATACATTTAAAATTTGGCAGAAGCAATATTTATCTTCAATATTTCTGGTACCCTTAATTATTAAATTATGTAAATTGCGAATATCCCAAGTAAAAACGAATCTTACAGTGAATAAAGAGAGTGCGAACTAACCTTGGAAGCCTTAGACATGCGCAGTCTGTCTTTGCTTTCAAATTGAGAGCTGTACTTCTTAAGGTTCTTCTTGATCTCGGCCTGTTGTTTGGCCGACAGCAGGCTGTTGGGGCGAGGTCGCCACAGGAGGCTGCAGAACATCTCGATGTTGATACGCTTCAAGATCTTGCCTTGGAACGACCAGATCCAGTAGCCCGTGTCAATCTAACAACACAAAGTTATAATTTTATTTTTTAAGCCAGTGCAAAGCCAAAAATTTCAATTACAATTTTTTTTATCGCCTCGCCCTACTAATTGTTCAGGTTGTATGCATGTATGATAATTACTCTAATGGGGTAGGGATGAGAAAAGAAGCATTTTAGAGGTAATCTACTTGCATTTGCATGGACAAAGAGTGGGAAACCATTTATGAAAAATCACCCTCAGTAGACCCAACCAGGATTGGAACCACTATCTCCCCACTTTCAGCAGGCTAGTCTAACATGAGAGTGAAGCCTTAGACCACACAGTCACTTAAGTGGATAATTACAACGCGAATATTTTCTTTTAATACTAGTTTGAACCATTTAAGAATCCAATTTACTTGGGAGTTTTTTTAATCTAGTCTGAATCAATTTAATTA
Organism: Timema podura; assembly: GCA_033556935.1. Lineage (NCBI taxonomy): Eukaryota > Metazoa > Arthropoda > Insecta > Phasmatodea > Timematidae > Timema > Timema podura. The sequence continues at coordinate 53,366,150 of JAVRXN010000003.1, forward strand.
TAGTTATTTGGAATAGAGCACTAGGCTAAATCATGGTTTAAATTAGGAGGGATAGCCAGCACACTTACCTTGGTGATACTGGAGTAGAAATTGTTTATATAGAACACTAGCAAACACACACACATTTTTAACAAAAATTTAGTTAGAATTTTGCATCTACTAACATGTCTAGTTTATCTTTGGGAATTCCTGATTATAATGAACAAGAGTGGTGAGACAAGCATACCTTTGTTTTCCAATACGACACGGCCGTCACTACGTAGCGGCCGGTAGGGTCCCATTCCACTTCAGATGCGGCAAAGTGGTCTGTAGCGTTCATTATGACAAAATCGTTGGTGTCAACAAACTCAAGACTGCCTCCCAAGTTCCTGAGGCCAGCCAAAACTATGAATTGGCCCGCAGGCGACCAAAAGAGAGAGTTGCACGACTTCTTCTCAAATCGCTCTGAAACAGGTTGCTTCAAGTTTGCAAGGTGCTACAATATGGGGTACATGGAGAAAAGTACAAGGAAGGCAGAATCAGCTGAAGTGGCGCAAAAATTCACAATCTATCAAATATATAAATTGAACCATTATGCTTTGCAACATAAACTTGTAACAGCTTGTTATCAACATATTTAATTTTCTAGTGGATAAACAAATATTCTAGCCCAGTGGTTCCCAAACTTTTTGAGATAATGCTGAATATTTACTACTTCGGTACATTTTAATGGTGCCCAAAGATATTATAAAACAGACTGATCGGCTGCACCGGCTGTAGGAACTTGAATCAATGTCATCACCCTTCCAATCACTGTTTAAATCTGTTTTACTTTTGGTTGGACTTGGCCATAATGTATTTATAGAAGTTGATGAGGCTCGGCCATAATGTATTTATAGAAGTTGATGAGGCTCGGCCATAATGTATTTAGAGAAGTTGATGAGGCTCTATCTTTTTCAGATTTTAATTTGCTTGTTTTGTTTGGTTTCTCACGGTGTACGACTGGGAATAATTGTACGTACCACAGTTTGGGAACCACTCTTCTAGATTGATGTCCCGTCGAATATTTTGATTACTTTCCAATTATTACACTGTTTAGTGAACCAAAACTATACATGAGTTTTTGATTCAACGAGTTATCTCAAATAATTTCAAAATAGTAAACGGAGCTGTCTGACAGCATTTAGCTTTGTAGGCGGATGTGCATTGATTGAGTCGGTTTGGACTTGAAATTTGATTGGTTCTTCCACTCATATTTTTATGAATAAGAGCAGACAAAGTTGAGGGACCAATGCAGCTCGCGCCGATTTCTTGTGATTGGTTTAGAGCTTGTCATGTGACAACATTTCAGTTCTGCTCGTTTCTTGGTGAATATGTACAGTAAGACACAAATAGATTCACACCACCACATAAATCTTCACCAGCTAGCTGTTAGCTAGCTATAGCAAAATATTTTAAAAATAAAAGTTGTGTACTTTGGGTTGTCTCAATGATTTCTACTACTCAGGTTAATGGAAAATGCCCTGAGCCAGCAAGATATAGAAATGTTTTAAATGTGTTTTTTTTTTACCAAAGGTGGTTCCTTCAAATTCCTTAAAATATTTGAGATAAGATTTTTTCTTTTTCATAATGTGAATAATTTTTTTTGCATAGTTTTATCACATTTCATTTGGGAAGAGGAAGCTGGGATAAGATGGTATGGACATGTATAAAATAGAAGGGTAAAGAATTCCAAGGAGATTAATGGATATGAAGTATGTAGGGTAGAGACCGCAAGGAAGACCAAGAAAAAGATGGGAGGAACAGATAGCAGCAAGTGTGTAGTGAGAGGAGGAGAATGGAAGAGAGTGCAGGAGGAAGAATGGTGGAAGGGCAGATGGAGACGGAGGCATTTTACCAAACAGACCCGGCCGAAGGCTGGAAACAGTTTATGTTGATGATTAAGAAAAACTCTCTTATTTGCGTTTTAAAGTAATTTTTTATATGCATCAAAGTGTGTTTGTTCCCTTTTATATGTTTTCTATCACATTCTCTCCTCACAAGTTTCGATAGACTGAAACCTAGATCGGGGTATTGGGCGATATTTATCGATTTTCTTCAAGAGGCAACCATTACCTCTTTGTCCGATGACAGCACTGTGTTGTCCTTTCATTGTAAAAGCCATATTGTGTTCATTCCTTTTATTTGTTTCTATCCACCTTTCCTGTACTGTCTTTCAAATGTAATATAGATGGTTTGAGCATTTTATTTTGCCAGCCATTTTGGCTCAAAGTTATATTTTTTCTATTAGAGTGTCAAAGTCTATATTATATTTTTAAATAGCTTTGTCCAAGCCATCTATTGTATATGGAGATTAAAAACTATTTTAATATATAATGAAATCTTTATGTCATTAAAGGGTGAAATTATAGGCTACATAAAAATTTAATAAAGGCTGTTTTTGGGGAAAATGTGCGGCCTATTTTCGGGTCAACACAGTGTTTATACTGGATAGTTACTTAAATTGGCCCAGTTCATTATGATCCCTAATGGACTGGTCTAACCAGAGGGTCAATATGTGTGTGATTGAGTATCCCCAGTACTTGACAAGAAGTATTGGGCCCCTAACGGGGTAAAGGAGATAGTTTAGACATTTATGCTCAGCAAAGATTAAGCCATTCCCATCATAGATGGTCAGGGAATAAATATTGTACTCATCACAGCATTAGTTTGTCTAAATTTAGCCTCAAATATGCAATAAAGATATAAGACAAAATATTTAGATAGAGGAAATTAAAATATAGGATTGTATACTTCTCTATCATACCAATTGGGTCGTGATTTCAGCTAAACTCAGACTTTTTGTTCCCATTAAACAAAATTGCCGAACAAAATCAAGTAAGTGAGCAAGTCTTGTCTTAAGATCGTTATTATTTTATATAAAGGTTATTTGAAGATTTCTTCCACGTCCCTCTAGCTAGACTGATCCCATGAATGACTCACTCAGCAATGAAGGCGCCTGGCCAGTTTTGACGCCATAAAAACTGACGCTGATGTTGGGCGTGTCGCCATGTATTATCGCAAACTTGGAGCCAACTGGCTCCCAAGCGAAAGCATGAATAGGTTCTTTGATCTCCACACTGTCCACGGGGATCTGCTTCTCTCGCATGTGGAAGATTTCAAAGTTGTAGTACATCCCCTGGAAAATGAACCCCACCAGTCAAAAGCTTTCAAACAAGAGACACTCACAAGTCACACTTTGCACTGAGTTTTATATAATTTTCAACATGGTAACACTGGTGGTAGCACTATAACATGGCTGCTGTTTATACAAATAGAATTAGTTTTTACTTAGACTTTTTTTTTATCCGAGGTTAGCATTAAAAATCACGATTACTACTTTTACTCATTACGATACCTAAATTTCGATTCTTTGTTTACAGCCTTTAAAAGATTTCACGCTAGGTCCAAGCAAGGACATTAACTATATGGAACTTGCTAAAGGTGGCCGTGTTTGGCAAAATTATATCTTCCTAATTTTTATTCTGTTCTCCTTATTTGATAGTAGTTTAGTCATCAATGACGACATGTTTCGGTGTTGTTATTGTTTGGTCTAAACCTAAGTTGATAATCGATTATTTCAATATTGCTATTTGTAAGACTCGAAGGTAATGATATTGAGATATTGAGTTTGATATTACTAAGCATTTAATATTTTGTGTGTATTTATATTAGATTTTTATTTTTATTTGTTATGTTAATAAATCGTTAAATACACAATATGAATGGAAAATGTAGACAGTTTTATCCTAATTTTTTTTTAACGAATACTAATTCGACTCATATTTACGTAAATAACTCGTATTTACGTAAATAATAACATCGCTTTCAGCTAATAATAAAATCACTTTTTGAGAAAAATAACATCACTTTTCCACTAAAAATAACCTCACCTTTTGCATGTATATTCTATTAGTTAAAATTAGAGAAGTCACAGTTTCAGTCTTTCTCGAATTTGATTCTTAAACATTCAATTTTTTGACACTTTCAATTTCAATCTGTTTTCATAGGTACATGCTTATCTGATTGCCAAACCCTTCTTTCACCTCTGACAAGATGTGTATTAATCCCAACTTGTGAATGTGAGGAATGCCAGGCCTCTACCGTGGTTCGGATTCCACGTTAAACTGTAGGTCCTCCATTTCATCTCACAATCACCCTACCATTACACATTAGCGTAAGTGCGTATAACCCGGACGGGTAGTAAGACGCGGTGCTAATAATAATAATAGGTACATGCTAGACTCAAATGTGTGATGTCAACTGTCAAGACCAAGAACCATCAGGAGACTTACACTGTATTTAATCTCGTTCTTCTCCCTCCTTATTATCTTACTGTAACGGTTTACGTTGACACATAGATAGTCCCCAGACTTCTGCCAGTGCATCTTGCAATCAGCAACATTAAACAAGTTCTTGGCACGAGTCTCATTACGTCTGAGGACAAACAAACAAATTAATAAAACAGTTGTGATAATAATTTATTGATACAGTTAGATGAGTAGAAATATTAATGCTCAGAAAAGATTAAGCCATAATTTCTCACATGGTTGGTCAAAGAAAATTTGTTTACTCATCAGTGCATATAAAATATTTACAACTAGGCATGTGCAAAGCTTCGACTTTAATTTATAGGTAACATTCAGGATTAGATATTAATAGACACATCGATATTTCGTGAGTTGTGTTTTTACTAACTTTTACTTAGCACATTAAAATTGCCATAGAAACATAATTAAACATCATTGTGGGATTTTTTAGTGAAAATATTCAAGTGAAATAAAAATAAATTAAATCTATTCATGAAATTGGCGATTTGACCATTTAAACGCGAATAAATAATAAAACATTGCTGATATTGGAAGCCAATCTAAGACTTGAACCAAAAATAAAAATAGTACCAACAGAGCCAATATAATTTTCTTTCAAAAGAAAATTTATTTCCCTCAACCAAAAACTTGCTTTAAAAAGTGTTAAAAATGGCTACTACAACGGCCATATTGGGCACCCGAGGCAAGTATTTAAAGAATTAGAATCAAAAAATGGCATGTCTAAGCTAGAGTGAGATCTCTCTACACTCATATCTTTGGCTTCCTAGTGACGTCACTACCATTAAGGTCGTTAGGTATTACCCTAACGTTGCTTTAGTAAGATCATTTTGTTTTTTAACCTCTCCTATATTTATTTAATATCTAAACATGCCTAAAGTTTTAAGTATATTTGAAAGAAAGTGTGAGTTTGGAAAAGAAGAATTTTATAAATTTGATAAAGTTAAAAAAATAAGTATGTGTAAATTGTGCAACACGCGTGTTGACTGGTTCAGAAAAGACATGTGTTTGAAGCACATTAATAGTGCCAAAAAAAGTAATGTTTCAGAATCATCAAAACAAGCAACTTTTGAAAATTCTCTAATAAAGTCTAAAGAAGACCGCAAAGAATTCATTATGGATACCACGAAAAACATTTATGGAAGCCAATATTCCCATTGAAAAACTAGATCATCCTTCTATGTGATGTTGGATGGATAAATATTTGAAAGGTAACCATTTTGAAGATTTTTTAAAAATTTCCTTTATTATTTAAAAATCAGAAGCAAATAAGGGCCTATTATTTTCCATTATTTTCTGATTTTATTTTCCTAATGACAAAATAGGTTTTTTTAACACTTTTGATTATTTACTAATTTATCAAAAAAATATGAGATAGAAATGTTTGATTTGGGTTATTTTTAAGATGTTGATCTTTGTCAACCAACAAAGCCTAGTATTAGTTTGTTCTATCAACAATTAGTATGCCTACAATTCGGTTTTAGGTGGAGGAGACCTCCCTAAGGCAGAAACTATAAGAAGTGTTTGGATCCCAGAAGTTAACCAAAGTCAAGAAGATAATATTAAGAACAATGTAAAAAATCAGCAAGTTGCAATTCTTTGTGATGAGACAACTGATAGGAAAGGACAGTGTGTTTTTGTTATTTTGTTGAAAATCATTACGTACTGATTCGAAGCAAAGCTTGTTTGTTGGTGCAGTTAAAGTTTTGCAGAACGCTTCAGCAAACAGAATGTTCACGGGCACTTGTGGACACCATCACCAAGTATGAGATTCCTTATGAAAATGTAGTTTGTGTTGTGACAGGTGTGACTTCTTTGAAAGTTCTCTAATGCGATGATTTTCTGCTATACAGTGCTGGGACCACAAACTTAATTAGGTTCAAAATTATTGGTCAATAGAGCTGCCAGAGCTGAATGAGTGTGTAGCTAAAGCAAAGGCCGCATTCTGAACACTCGAAAGAGAAAACATAATTATCTAGCAGTTCTGAATGAAAAATACAGTAAAGGTGAAAAGTCTGCTAAGCTATTTCCAAACCCAGTTTTAACGCAATGGAACTCTTGGTTTTGTTCATGGTGTACCTCTATGAATATTTGGTGGATCTAGTGAAATATTTTTCCACATTGGAGGAGTGACAGCAGCACTTAAGTACTTCCAGGATATGTCAAATGATAAAGTAACCCTAATGTTTGATTGAATGCCAAGCAACATTTTTAATTTAACACTGTTCTGAATTAGTGGAAATTAATTAATATACTTGAAAGTTATACCTATGCCTTTAGTCATAAGCTGTCTGGTAAAGTGAAAGAGCTACAAAATAATTTTAAACTGATTTCTGACATGAACTAATGAGAAAAAAACATAGGAAAAATTGAAAATTCTTCCCACTCTAAAACAAGCAAATGTCAAAGTCAGTTTCAATCTTTAGGACGGCAGTGCCTTATAAAGCTGAATTCACTCCATCAGTCAGACCCATCCAAAATTTTTGAAAACATTGGTACTCTTTTTGACACTCACTCGAATGGGACAAAACAAGTTAATTCTGATCTCTTCCAATCAGCTCGGAAAATACCATTTTTAAATCTTGCTCTGAAATTAATTTTCAAAGAGGATACTGTGCGCTGCAGACACAAGTGAGAGCTTTGCAAAGCAATAGTAAAAAAGTTGACATTTTGGACATATTGTGTGGACTGAAAGAAGACCATGAAGAGTTTGCCATCAACAGCATAAAAGCAATATGGATTCCAGTTTCTAATGTTGACAGTGAAATGCGCATTTTCAGCATATTCCAACATTATGTCAGATAAGCGCACTAACTTGAAAATCGAAAATTAGAAACAATGTTGTCTTTGAACTTTGTGATTGACGTGAAGTATGTTGAAAAAAAGGTATGAACATTTTTGTCTTATAAAATAATTCAGTGCAAGTATTTTCTAAGCTATTTGAGTTAATTTATTACCATTACCTTAAAAAACCTCTTAAGACTTTTTATACCGAAAATCAGGGTCTTACCTTTTATTTACCGAAATTCAACTTTTATTTAACAAAATTAAGTAATTTTATTTACTGAAAATCATGGTTTTACCCTTTTATTTACCGACTTTTTATATCGAAAATCCAACTTATTATTTAACGAAATCCAGTGGTTTTATTTACCACAAATCAGGGTCTCTAGATATGAAGCATCACCAAAGAAAATATAAAGTCAAATTACAACATAAGTAACATTCAGGATTAGAATATGAAGCGTCGTCAAAGAATATATGAAGTCAAATTACACCTTTATGTTCAAAATAACTCTATTGTGTGCTCCAATAATAACTTGATTTATCAGATTAAGACAAAATATGTTACACATGTTTGTATTTTGATATTTTGTAAATTATGTTTAATACACACAGTATAGAAGAACATTTCAACATCACATTTAAAGTGGTTTAGCCTTATAAAGAATGGAAATAGGATGGGTGGCAAAGAGGTGGCTGGGATGAGGAGGTGACTAATAGACCAAGAGGAAGACCCAAGAATCAGTGGATCAACCAAATTATCAGTGACGTGCATTGAGAAACAAGACTGATGAGATGTAGTTGAAAACCAAACATTTAAAATCTGTGTGGAATGGAAGAGGCTCGCTAACATTGAACTTAGCACCCTGGAACAATTATATGATGATGACATAGTTATCCTCTATGCAACATTACTTTTTTTTTTACTAACACTAAGATTATTTTTTTAAATATTCAAACTTCCCAGAAATACTCTATTTTTCAATTCGACTTCACTTAAAAGTGTAAAGGTCTCAAGTTCAATTACATGCATGAACAAAAAATAAGTAAAAAATAATAATGATATATGAACTTGGGGTTTCACCTTTCAATGATGAATTACCGGCTAGGGAAATGGGTGTTGTATCTGTTATAAAGTTAAATTAGCTTGTAAGTTAAGGACTAATATATCAGTCGTTTAGAAAGTGTATGTTAAGTAGTAAAAACCTCGAATTAAAAATAAATAAAATTAAACTGAGTATTAATTAAGATTATTTTTTTAATAGTTGAAATGACGTGTGGTCAGTAGATTCAACTTTTTAACACAGCTCTAAGAAGGTTAGGTTTCAATCTTAATAGGCCGCATTCGAATCTAGGTGGTTTCCTAGCCTCTTTTCAAGCAAGTGCTGGTGCAGTACTTTAATAAGCTTAACCGCAGCCTCTAATCACTCAGATTTGACTTTTGAATCTGCATATCTATAATCACTTTAATGCTCAAGACTAATACAACTAAACTTTTTAGGTCTTTTCAAAAATATATGTTTATGTTTTTTCTAACGGCACACTCCATGTTATTAAAATAAGAGCCCCTCAGTAAACAATAAAGTGTTAATTTTAAAACCCCCAGCCAGCAGGAGAATGAACGTACGAAGGAATCTCGAGTAGTGTGACCCTGGCAGGAACATCCTTATCTTCCGCAACCCAGTAGGCCAGAACATTGTCCGTCGGGGACCAGGAGAAGTCCCGGATCCCAGTGATCTTGATGCTCTTCTTGTCCAGGAGACCAAATGACTGAAACAAACATGAGTGAATCGATTAATCAGTCAAATAATCAATTTTATTTTGAAAACAATATCGGAATCACATCTTTACAAAACAATGTTTTAACTAGAGACATGACGAACCCAGTTTTTCTTGAAACCAGGTAGCTTGGTTTTACCTTTGAATCCCCAATCCAACTCTGAGATAACAGGAGATAAAAGCCGGTTAACTAACACATCGGTATGATTTTTTCTCCTAAATAATATTCTTGTTCTCATTAAGTAGAGGAAGAGTGGAAAACCATTCAGGTAAAACCACCCTCAAACACCCAATTAGGGTTCAGTCTATTGCGCGAGAGATGCCTTAGACCGGGATTCAGCAAAATGTCAATCTCGCAGAAATTACAAGTCGATCATATAGAAAACTATACATGACAAAAAAGCAAGTATACCTTGCATTATTCCACTATGCTATACTCATTCACGGTATGAATTACCCTCTGAAAGGTCTTTTTCTTACCAATATCCTACTATATAATAGCTTTCTGGTAGGGAAAAGGCCTTTTAGAAAACATTCATACGGTGAACAGACTTTACAGCTTATAAGGGGACATAGTGTAATCCATCAAGGTAAGACTGCTACCGTTCAGGGTAAACTGAGTGTACAGTGTATTTATTCTGTGTATTTTCTATAAAGGCAGGGAAGAATTGGAGAAAATTTTGAATTGAAATAAATAAAAGATGGACAGAAAAAAAGAATTAAAAGTAGAATGGAGAAACGAAGGGTGAGTGCGGGATCTTGATAAATGTAAAAGTTGATCGGGGCCCCAAAAAGGTGCCCGACCCCTGTCTTAGACTGCCCAACCCCAAAAAGAATCTAAAAAAGAATTCAGGTGTTTGAAGAGCCATCGCTCATTTTGACTGAACTCCCACTCGCCAAAACAAGAATAGGTCACCACAAGAGTTGTCCTTAAGAAAAGACTCACAGGTGTCTCGTAGACGCTGAGCATGTCTGTGCTAATGCGGGCAAAGTACTTGTCATCGTGCGACCACCGGAAGATTGGCCAGATGTTGAGACCGCCCGGCGAGAAGTCCCTCTTCTCCAAACCGGTGCGTACATCCCATATGATGAGCTTCTTTTGGTCACCTTGAGGGTCGTCAACTTGTGGAGAGTAGGTTACTAGGTACCTGCAAGGCCACAACGGCGGCAGTTAATACATGTATAGTTAAGAAATGCTACACTGCACTGCTCAACCAACACAAGTCTCCCAAGTTTATTATGTGATAAGATTAGTAGTTTAAAACAAATCATTACTATACAAACAAATTTGAATCTTAAGAAATGGGATGCAAAAAGAAAGTTCACGTTACCATATTTCTAACAAGTGTTTTTTAAATGCTGATTTTGTTCTCTTAAATTCCCATATAAATTAAATTAAAGCACTGTGTCTTATTGCCTGTTCAGGTTATATGCTTAAGTACTAGTCATACTAATGAGTTAGGAATTGGGAAGATTAAATAATAAAGGAAGCGAACCTACATTTGTGTGGAAAATCATTTAGGGAAAACACCCACAATTCATCCAACCGAGATTTTAACCTTGATCTCCCCATCCTCAGCAGTCTAGCTGAACACAAAACTAGCACGTTAGCTAATTACACCACAAAGGCGGGTCATTCCCATATAGAATAGAAATTGTAACTAAAAATTGACTTTCTTTGTCATAATGCTAAGTGGTAAATTGAGGTTTGGGGAAAAAACTCAGATTAAAAAAAAAATCTCCTTCAGACTTTTAATACCAGTCAGGAAAACCTCAAGACCAGATTAACTAATAAATTTAAGTAGGTTTATTTCTAGTGCTCAGAAAAGATTAAGCCTTTACATTCAATCATTTATTATAATCTGTAGTAAATATTTATCATCATAGCACTAGAAGAAGAGTAGGCCCAACCTAGTTATGTATTTAACAAACATTTGAAATAACTGAATTATAAAAAAAAAATGCATGGCTTACAAAATAAGCCTGCGGGAGAATATCTTGACTTAATAAGTAGCCTTGAAATAGTTTCCCTGGGAATATTCACTCACTCTCACAGCCCTTAGTAAAAAAACTTCCATCACTCGCCCATAGACAAAGGTAAGCTATGTGACTGAACACAACCTTACTTCTCGAGAGGCGAGAAGTCGATGAACTGCACACCAATGTGGGTAAAGCGCATGATCTGTTGGAAAGTGGGCCCGCCCCACAACGCCAGACCCTTCTTGTGGTATGTAGCGATGTAGGAGCCCAGAGGAGACCAGTTAACATAGGCCTCTGACCACCGCTGCAACAAAACAACAGCATTATTCTAAACTATCTACAAGCTAACGAAATATCAGCGGCAAAATGATTTCATAACACATGGAAAGTATATTGCCCTTAACATTGAAATAATGGAAAGCTGAAAACTAATTTAAATGAAAAGATAAATTTATATTTAAAGGGCTGATAAATAATTAATAAGTAGAGCCCTGTAAAAATGGTTTTATCTTTGATTAAATTTTGTTTTTTAAATCACACTTTTCGGTGTTATTTCACGTTTATTCAAAATTACATTTTATCTGATGTGTTTTAAGTATTATTTACATATTGAGACAATATATATAAAATTAAAATTTATTATTGAAACGTTATATATATGCTTTAAAATTCTTTGTCAAGTTTGTCTGCATATTTCATAATTTTGTAGCCTAAAATTAGCTTACATTACAACAAAATACTAATCAAATTAGAGCAGGGTCAAAATTTCTGCTTAATTTCTTGTTTATTTAAAGATTTTTTTTTTTTGTAAAAGCGGTTTATTTTGTTTTATAGAAGGATTTGGTGTAACAAAACGATTTTGTTTTATTTATCTTTTCAAAAACATTGTAAATAATATTAAAAACTATCAAAGGAAAAGTACTTGATTCCATCTTTGTATGGCACTTTTCATTTTATGGCGTCTCGCCATTTTTTTACGGGGTTCTATTAATAAGTCAAAGTTTTTGAAGCTTCCACACCCCTATCTACAAATTCTAAGGCTTGATTTACATATTCACCAAAAATAGAGAGCAATCCACAAGTCAGAAACAATGTGAATGCATGTTATCAATTATGCTTTTCAAAACGAACTAGAAGTAGCTGAATAGTGACCTGAATAATTTTCTAGTGGATATAGTATGGACAGATCCTTAGGAATTTCATCACAATTAATGTTTTCAAAGTATTACATTGGGTAATAAATTAAATAAATCTAGAGAGCACACAGGCACTTCACATTTAACGAGTGATTTCAAATAATTTCCCAACAATAGATACAGCTGTGTGCTAGTACCTTGATTTGTAGGCACATGGGCAATGATTTAGTCTGTTGGTTTAGACGTATGCGCATTGATCAAGTTGTTGGTATTGAAATTCGATTGGTTCTCTCAAGGTGATGTTGTCAAGCATAAAAGGAAAGCTTAAGTTATTTCCAGTCACGCCAAGCGGACTACATTGATGGTAAAATATTATTGTTGATTTAGAGCTCATCACGTGATTATGTTTCTGCTCTTGTATTTCATTGAAGGTATGAATTCACAGCAATATTTATAAAGCCAATTCATTCAGGAAGGGACGATCTGTTTCCTCCCAAGTCAAGAGTCAGGACAGACCTGTCTGTGTCTCTTGAGTCTCCTAGAGGGTTCGAACCCGGATAGGACCCTCAAGTAGAGGTACAAGGGCGAAGCCTCACCACTCTGTCCTCCAGTTTGATGGGTTCGGGGGAGGAGTTGAGCCATATCTGCACGGTACTGTCCTTGGCAATGATGAGGCAGTATTGGTCAAACGCGTCTGGCTCCAGCAGGTGGTAGTGCAGGTTGCCTTGCTCCTTGTAGGGCTGGGGTTCCGGTGCCTCCCACTCGTCCGGGATAGCCTCGTACCTGACACAACAACCACACATGTTTTATTAACTCTCCTTTTGGGATACTTTGCAACAAGCACCCAACCTTCCTTCCCCCTAAAAAAAAAATAAGTTCATGATACAACCATGAAGTTACTCTACATCTATACATCCTCATCCCACATATTTTTTAAAGGTCTGGATCAGAAAGTCATGATTCCACTTATAATGTGTGTTCAGCCACAAGCATAGAGCAGGCAAGATAAAAAGTAGGCAAGTTAAAAAGTAGTGTATAGTGTATCCAAATGTGCTACTTCCAGTAGTGGCGTAGCCTTAAAAAAAACCTCTCCCCAAATCAACTCAGCTCCAGAAAATGTTTGAAAATCCTCGAAGCTATTTAGAGTGGTTTAAATTCCTGACAGACAGCAACATTCAAGCACTTTGCCTAAAATTAAAGCATAATTTCCTGGTCTCTCGATCAGTGGCCACTCTGCATCTAATTATTTACTATTTATTGGTTTCTTTAGTTAAATGTATTAAGTGTGCTATATAGTCTTTATTAGAGACATGTAATACTGGTATATGGTATTGGTAGTTTTTATTAGAGAGATCCCATCACAATTCTGGGTTTTCTTGTGTGTGATTCTTGATTCTGATTCAAATTTTAAAGTAGACTCAATTATTCGGGGTAGTAGAAAAAAAGAGACCTATATTAACCCAGTGATGCATTTTGTCTCACACGTAAACAATGACTAAGTAAACCCAAATAACAGTGAATGATTATTTTTTGTTATAAGAAGATGTCACCTAATCCGTTTGCCAACATGTTCGCATTTCACCTGTTTTATTTTCAGTTATTATGTAAAGTCAAATACAAAATTATGTTTACATTTCATGTTCAATTTTTCAGACACTTCAGTTTTACTGGACTGTATATCGCTGGACAGTTATATCGTAGTATGCAATGTTTGAACAGTGTAATATCACTAGAATGTAATCACAGTGGCTACAAGACTTCTCTGACTTTTCCAGGCAACATTTTTCAATTTTTTGTGACTAGCCTTTTCAGCTTGTTAATATTTTCGTTTCTGTGGTCAGAGTTTCTGGTTACAGATCCAGTGGTCTCGAATTTGATGTACGGCACTTCCTATGGTGTCTACTCAACTTGACCAATGAAATTCCCGACTTTTCCCCGATTTCCCCTGATCATTTCCTAAAATTCCCGACTAAAAAGTATGTCATATCCCTCTAACTCGCCACCCCATACCCCCTCGTTTTTCTGAATAGTAAGTTTTAAAATTTAAATGAGCGTGTTTTTTAAATTTTGCATTAACATTGTTTATTAGGAGTTATAAAATTATAAAATATATTAAACTGCTACAAACAAAAAATGAATTTGAATCACATTGTAATTTTCTAATTTAATGATTATTATATTTCATATTTTGAGTAAAACCACATTTTCCCAAATTTTTATTGCAATTTGCCAAATTCCTGAATTATTCGTGTTTTTTTCCCGATCACTTCAAATTCCCGGCTATTCCCATTTCCTGGATGGTAGACACCCTGCTTCCAGAAATTTCTGTGAACCAGTGTGTCTGGAACGGGGTCAAACTCACCCTCGTGAGGACAAATGAGGAGCTACTTGAATGAAGAAGTGGCAACTCAAGTCTAGAAAACTGAGATTAACAGCCAGAGGGTTCGTTGTGCTGAAAAGATGACACCCTATATCCACAAATGTTGGCACTTTCGTCGCTAAGAGCGGCAACCGCTCAGTCAGTGCAGATTGAATGCAGGCTCACGGCTTGGAGATTGCTCATATTTTTTTTAAATGCTGGCAGCTACTTATCAACATTTTAAAAATGTATTTGTTTGGATTATTAACTGTTCTAGGTATTACGTATCTTTCTTTCAATATTGTTTAAATAATTAGGTGCTAAATTAATGGTTTTTAGTCAAGTATTTAAATTTCCTGATTTTTGTTTACTTATAATTAAATTCTCTAACATTTCCTTGCTTTCCTACCATCAAACAATTCCCTAGTTTCCCAGGTGTTCTCTGCCTGTGGCCACCATAGTTAACCATATTTCAATTCGCTGGAAGTGAAAGGAAATAACAATAAAGCTTATAACAGTAGCAATGAAAAATTATCAACTTATTGCTGTTTGGATAAGTATCAAAACTTTCCCTTACTGAAGAATCGGGCTTGACCCCCCCATAATTTTTATCCTAAATTAGATTTTAGGCCTAAGGAAAGAATTTGGAAAGGTTTGATATTTTAGATTATTAAGAAAGATGTATCTGCATTTGCACGGTGAAAGCGAGAAATCATTTAAGGGGGGAAAAAACACTTTAGTACACCTGAGCCCTGACTTCACCTCTGACAAACCAAGGATGTGGGTAGTAATTGAGTGGAAAATATTGTGTACTGTGTAGCATATTAACAAATTTTACTCAAAAAGTTACCATGAAAATATGTAGCAAGAGTATGGTTGAGAAATAAAAATGTCTGTAAAATGTGGTATCGAAATGTTATCGAGTGTGGAACAATAACAGCTAAAGTTAGAACTACTTCAGTATTTTATGTCCTGTGTAAAAATTCACGAAAACTATGACAGTGAGATAGTTACAACATGGCAATTAATGTTTAAGGCACCCATTCTTTCTCAAATGCTCAGAAAAGATTAAGCCATATGTGACATCACAATAAGTATGAAAATATTTATTCATCCCTGCATTTGGAAGCATATAGGTGTGCTGCACAACATAAGTCAACCATTCAAGTCGGTTAAATGTAGGCTATAGTTGTTGGCACTTTCTGGTTTATAGAGATCCGAGTCAAACATGAACAGACTTGAAAGTCTTATCGTGTTTGTATGCCAAAGCCTGATAGTTTTGCTCACAGCAGGTTATTTGCTTAGGTACTAATTATGCGTGTGTGTTTGGAATAAGGAAGGTTGAATTTAAGAATGAAAAATAATTAGGAAAACCGCTTCCAGTAGACATAACCAGGATTCAAACCCCATCTCCCTGTCATCAACTGTCTATTTTATTGCGAGGGCGATGCCTTAGACATCCCCAACCACCGAAGCGTGTAACCTGATAGTTGTTTTGTTAGCTAGCTTTGTTTCTAGCGTGATTTCTAAATTTGTGACTTTAATATTTAAACATGCCTCAGTGGCATAGATAGCAAACACGCTAGTTTTGTGTTGAGCTCAGCTGCTGAGGACGGGGAGATTGAGGTTTTAATCTCGGTTGGGTGAACTGGGGGCGGTTTTCCCTAAATGGTTTTCCACTCTCCCTCCATGCAAATACGGGTTCACTTCCTCTAAATTTAACCTTCCCAATTCCTAATCCATTAACATAATTAGTACTTAAGTGTATAGCCTGAACGGGTAGTAAGACGTGGTTGCTAACTAATAATAATAATAATAATAATAATAATAATAATAATAATAGTTACTTACTTGTTGAAATCTGTGAACAGATTGACAAGGAATGTGTGGTGCTTGTCCAGCTTGTGGTTGTTGACCAATTTGACTGCTTCGAGGGCGTCATTGGGATTACTGTACTCCAGAAATATATACCTTTCAATGAGAGGAAAATACATATGGTAAATAAACACTCAGATAAATGTTTGAGCTAGGGTTAGTTCCATTATCCAACCAGTAATACCATAGGCCATCTAGAACTCTTGGAAATAAAAACATAAAAAATATAAAAGCCTGTGTGATTTGAAATTTTGAGTCCAAATCTGAATGCAACTAGAATATGAATTCTATTCAAAATTCCTAATTTAAATAATTGGCGCTATCTCGGGCAACAAGCTGGAAACTCGACGAATGCTGGTAATCAACTGCGATTCACTGGTTTACACTGGTGGATATCAAAAATAAATTTCTCTGACAGTCTTTCACTGGTGTATATATATTTGTAATAGTAAGATTCAAAATGGCAAATACCAGTAATTGTGTAGGTACCTTTGTATGGTGGAAATAAAGGAAGCGTACATTGTGCATCCATCTGCGCAAGAGAAACCACATGGATTAGGGTGTTGATGTAGTTGTGCTATGTATTGTGCCGTGTGTGTTTGTCTATTAATGAGAATGAATTGTGTAGTAACCCAATCTATCCTAACCTGATTTATCCAAACCTAATCTACTCTATCCTAAATAACTTTAAACTATTGTGGGCTGGCTTTTTTTTTTTCTCGTAAGGGTGTAAAAACATTTGTGATGTAATTACTTGCTAGTTCTCTATAATGGTGCATTTGGTTCTAAGTTAAAATGATTGATTTCCAGGTAACTGCAGTGAAGTACAATCGTTGCTGTTATGTTTGTTTTTTTTAAATCCACATGGTGCACTTAACGTCTTCCAGCTAAATCATTGGTGGATGTTAGAAACTAGCACCCATTTCCAATATCCACTAGTGTGAACCAATTAATCCCAGTCAATTACCAGCAATAGTCATGTTTCCAGCTTCCACGATGTTGTTTTATTTATTTATATATTAATATATATAATTAATATTAATTAATTAATGAATATATATATTCATTAATTAGTTTCGAACAATGGTTTGATGGCAATTTTTTTTATTGAACTCAACTAAAAATATGTAATTTAGTCTATTATTTTGAGTTGATTAAAAAAAAGTGAAATGTAAAATATATGATTCCAATTCAATATACTACAATTTCAACATAAAATAGGCCCCCTATATGATATGAACTCAATTCAATACACTTTAATTTTAAACTATTTGAATTGGTTTTATTTTGAGTTGGTAAGAAACGTTTGAATTCAATTCAAAAATCAAAATCTTGGATTCGGAAGGGTTAGACAAATACGAGTAACCACACTTAGACAAAGTGGGTATTGACTTTAATGAATATTAAATTGGGCATGGTGGGTTTTATGAGTGGTTTACATGCAGGCCAACTTGAAACTTACCCTTTTGTGAGTCCATTTTCATTTTTTGGATAGTACTCATTGACAATGGGCCCAACTTTCCTGAATATTTTGCTGATAACTGATGAAAGCTTTTCCAGGCGTTCAGGCCCGACCTGGGGCACACCGTCTACTACCACCACGGACTCTACGCCATCTGTCTCTTTTGGCTTCTGTTTCAGAATGTCCCCCAACAGTTCTAGAACACACCACTCGAATCAAAACACCCTTTCTGGTCTCTGTGAGGTAATGAATGATGTACAACTTAGTAACGTTATCTGCTACACTTTGAACTAACTTACCAATTCAAGTGGATGTGTCTGTTAAAATCTTTAACACGTTTTTGATGTTAAATCATTAGTGAATGTACAAGAGTATTTTCAGTTAGAAAATAAGTACAGTAAAACCTTGGATTGCGAGTAACTTGGTCTGCGAGTGTTTTGTAAGACGAGCAAAATTTTTTAATAAATTTTAACTTGATAAACGAGCGATATCTTGCAAAACGAGTAGTACTGTGGTTACGCTTTGTCTGCCAAGCAGTGTCATTGGATAAGTTCTTTGTTAAAGTCGCACAAAAAGAAAAATATTTGAGTTAGCCAACAGATAGCGGTGATTCCGTTAGTGACAGTGAAAGTCTTCCTAAACAATAACACACCTCCTCCTCTCATTTCTCTCGTACACCTCACACCAGCCACCATTAAATTTAATAAATAAATTTGATTACACTACAGTTACATTTAAATAATGAAAAAAAAGGTATTAATCATTTTTAGATTAAATATTTTTGGGTTGTGGGACGAATCATCTGAGTTTCCATTATTTCTTATGGGGGAAATTCACTTTGATATAAGAGTGCTTTGTATTACGAACACGTTTACAAAACGAATTATGCTCTCAATCCAAGGTTTTACTGTATAGCTAACCACTTCCAAGAAATTTGTCTATTGCAAAAAAAAAAGCAAAGTGTGGTCGCTGCAGACGACTATCACGCATTAAGGTGGGGTGCTAGTGAGCGTGAACTTAGGGCAATATTTTTGAAGTTTTTATATCATAAACTTTTTTGGCCAAAATAAATCAAATATTTCTTCTACAGAAACAGAGTTTAGTTTTCCGCATATGCTAATCTCAACAGCTGTTCTTGAATATCTGTCAAAGGTGTTCTGAAATGTTGTGAAATTTTCTCTTTATTTAAAAAGTTTTTGTCACCAAATGCCACTATGCTTATGACATATTCAAGAACTGTTGAGATTAGCATGTGCAGAAAACTAAACGTATATTTCTATTAAAAAAATATTTGATTTATTTTGGTCAAAAAATATTTATGCTAATTTTTTTTACATTTTTTTAGCACCGCGTCTTACTACCCGTTCGGGTTATACGCTTAAGTACTAATTACACTAATGGATTAGGAATTGGGAAGGTTGAATTTAGAGGAAGTGAACCCACATTTGCGTGGAGGGAGAGTGGAAAACCATTTAGGAAAAACCACCCCCAGTTCACCCGACCGAGATTCGAACCACGATCTCCCCGTCCTCGGCGGTCGAGCTCAACACGACTGGCGCGTTAACCAACTACGCCACCGAGGCGGGTTTTTTATGCTATAAAAACTTCAAAAATACTGCCCTAAGCTCACGCTCACTAGCACCCCATTTTAATAAATATGTCAAATTTCTTTGAACAGGGATTTTTTTTAAAAATATTCATTTGTTGATTTGTACGTGTTTGTATTATTATGGTTGGTTCTGGTATTGTCGGATCTCAAGGTGCTCTGTTAATATGCCCTGTACTAAGTAAAGCTTCGGTTGTACAATGGTTGTGTGGTGATAGTAAATATTTGTGATTTTCGTTGGTTTTTTAATTTACCTTATAGGTATGATTATGACTTTGGTAAGTTTTGATTCAATATTTTACTATATGCTACTTTTAATAACTTTGATTTTAATTTTAATCGTTTCTCAGTCTTTCTCTGAGTTTAGTGATTAATAAAATTATCTTTTTTTTTTTGGCACTTATTAAAACAATTGTTTCATAGGCATAGGCCTTATGTAGGATAAAGGTTTTAGTGCACCATCCCCCATTATTAATATAAGATGATTTATGAATGTAAGATATTCATTTACATACACCATAGCCAAAAGACCATAAAGTCAGTATCTTAGGCTTTGTAAACTATTCTTTCTGAAGTGGCCACCACATAGCTCTAAGTGTACTGTAATGTCTGTAAAGTACAATGCACTCTGTGCGCTTGAATCTGTATGAAGTTTGGTGGATTAGTGTGTGCAAGTGTGTAAGGCGCTGACTATTCAGACAAAGAACTGGGCTGTATCCGAATAGTCCAAGGCTCCCTAGTCGGACCCTTGAGTTTTAGACTTGATGATGTTAAACTGTTACGCTGTTAATAGCAAAGAATGCATCAAACTATTTGAACAGCATCACCCTTGGGTCCGCAGTGCTGCTTCCAACAGAATATCTTAGAAACTATGTAAACACCTTCCTTATTTAAAATGACATAAAACGTAAGTCAGTGCTCTAGCAGACAAAACTATAATACTAAAACAATTGCCAGTCTAACACCGTAATCGACACCGTGAGAGCAGCGCATGGCTGGTGGCCTTCGTATCCATAGTGACCAAGACCTTGAGGAAGGATCAAGCAGGGTGCATAGGCATCCTTCGTGACTATATGAACAGATCTACACTTAGTCACGTGATTGTCAATGCAATTAGCAAGGGCATGAGTCAAGGTAACACCGCATAAGTAGACTATTTGGATAGAGCCCAAGACACGCACGAGTGAGAAGGGAAGACATGGCCAGCAGAGTAGGGGAACAAGATAAGTCTATTTTCCAGGTCAAACCTCTGTCTATAGTCAAAAATTTAATCAATTACCCTCCATCCCAATCAGGACAATACAAATTTCATGCCACATTAATTTTCAAGTGCCCTTTCAGACTTCAGATAGTCTCAATTTATTAAAAGCACTTTAAGGCGTGCCCGGGCATTTTGTCAGTACCATTGATAAAAGTGACGGAATCCCGTTTCAAAAAATCAATAAATTCATCTATAAGTAGTGCAAAGTTAAAAAAAATCCAAGTCTCTAGCGAGTGATTAAATCTTACAAATTATTAACGGACTAAAAATAATCACGGTAGCACTCACTCGGCATAGGCCTAGGATCCATATGCCGTCCCTGGATATTCAATGATTAACATTATGAATATTAAAATCTTAAACATACCCTCATCTGTTATACTGTCGACATATCCCTCAGGATCACTGAAGTTTGGTTCGTCGTCATCGTTAGTTTCATTTTTTTCTTGTTTATTACTATCACTATTTTGCGATGCTTTATCAGAATCTTTTTTCTTAGCCATTTTGGAAACCTCGTGGACGTGAAAGACGTATACTTTGGTTATTTTCACATTAAATATAGTCAACGTACAGGTATAATACCGCTACCTATTGCTTTTGTGACAAACTTTAATACTCATATATTTACTTTATAGAATGCGCTGAAAATTCTATAGATAGAAATTCTAGATCTGTCTATAAATGGATAATAAAAGAATGAATAATTATTAATGAATACTTTTTATTTTAGACAACATTGTGAAAAAATAATGTAGTCAACCACTAAGCACAGATCAGGCTTGAAATTGTCATCTATGGCGATACTAATGTATTACATATTGCCTACATTGTATATCACTAATAGGTTTATTTGGTCATAAATCTATTAACACTACCTACTATTTAAGAGCATGCATTTTTTTTAAAAGGTGTTGGTGTATGTTATTATTTT
This sequence comes from Timema podura, assembly GCA_033556935.1. Classification (NCBI taxonomy): domain Eukaryota; kingdom Metazoa; phylum Arthropoda; class Insecta; order Phasmatodea; family Timematidae; genus Timema; species Timema podura. The sequence goes on from JAVRXN010000003.1 coordinate 53,387,669, forward strand.
CTTTATGTTTTCAGTCAATGTTTTATTCAAATGTATTATATGTGAAAATAAAAATTACTTATGAAAGAAAGAAAGAAAAGAATACATTTTGTAAAATTTAAAAATATTATTTAATTATTTACCAGTGCCATCTTAACATAAAGGGAAAACGGGGCTAATCTTCTAGCTGTTGTTTCATCTCTCCCATCGAATATGGGGTTAGCTTGCACCACTACTAATAACTGCAAAGGTCGATTGGTCAGTACTAGCCAAGGCCCTCTTAACATAAGAGGCAAACGGGGCTATTACCCAGGGGCACTTTGTTTATGGAGGCGCTTGGTTGAAGTAATTGAATTTTTGAATTTCACCATGAATTTTGAATTTCACCATTTTCATCAAATCTCTCGAGTACAGTGATTGGATGGTATGCTCACTCTTCAATGAATCAACAGGCAGATGGGAAATTCTCCCAGGTGAAATTAAAACAAGTAATGCTAACATCAAACTGTTGCCAAAGCCTTTGTCAACAACATGGTGGTTTGCAAGACATAATGCGTGCAGATCACTGACGTCATTATACCACACTTTTCTTCCAGCTGCAACAAAAATTTCCAATAACCCATGCCAAAAACCAGAAACGTGAGCTGAACCTGAAGGTTTGTATGCTAACTTTGCTAAGTTGGAAACCGAGATATTAACTATATTTTGGACAAAGATTCTAGAATGGTTTGACGAAGTGAGAAAGAGTCTTCAAAGTACTACTAGTAATTTTAATGACGTAAACTTGATCTATAATTCACTAAGTAGTTATGTGAAAGGACTCGAGATAGATTTGACTAAATGAATGTGAAGGGGGGAAAACATCTGACTGTATGGATATGAAAGAAAAAAAAGTCAAGAGGAGAATATTGCAGTATGATGAGGTCAATAGAGACAGTGACATGATTTTTGACTGCAGGGAAGATATTAGGATAAACACATTTTTGTTTACCATTGATAAAATGGCTGTGGAGCTTTTATGAATATCTGCATGTATTCAAATTTTGACTTAAGGTTTGACTTTCTTAGTAAATTATCTTCGATGCCACTCAGTGATATTAGAGGATGTACCAGGAAAGTTGTTGAAGCATGTCCCGACAATGTGAATAGTGAATTCATTGAAGAGTGTGTCCATTTCCAGGAGTTACTCAAAGATCAACTGGATGAAGAGTCACCTGGACATTTTTTGAAAACTATTCTAAACCAAGGCCTAATCGTTACTTAAATTAATGTAGACACTTCCATCAGGATTTGTGTATGTTCCTTCTACAGTTCTGAGAAGGGTAAAGAACTACTTACGAAACTCAACCAGTGAAGAGAGACTTTCAGGGATGGCTTCTTTTGCTATAAATACTGAATTGCTGGATATCATCTCGTTTGACAGTTTAATTTACAATTTTGCTGAAATAAAATAGCACAAAGTGGTCTTGTAAATAACGACTGAGAAGATTTAATAAACAAATTAGTGAGTGGAATGATCAATGATTCTTGCTTGTTCTTGATGCTGTTTATTTTAACTCAAATCTCAACTACTTACCTATTTAAAAAAGTTATTTACATTTTTGTGACTACCTGATGTGCTTCATAAGTAGAGATGTGAAAAAAGTATCGATACTTTACTAATTTCGGTATTTTCCTTTCGATACTAGTATTCTTTTAATCGATACTTTTTCCTATACTTTTATTGGTATTAGTACTCACACTACGGTATCGAATTGGTATTGAAAGAATTAAACTTTTTGCTATCTTCCTCATGGCCCATGCTGAGATTAGATGTTTATTAGGGTGGTTGTGGAGGTAAGAACAAATGACACTATTTCTCAATACTCACTCATTTTCTGCATGACAAGCAAGAAGAAACTCCAACATTTAGGGCCTTATGCAAGAACTTGACTAAGTGGATGCTTTGTTGACACTAGCGTGGTTTGCTTGCTTCATCATAGGTTAAAAGGTGGAACGATAGTTTGCTCGGTACCACACTATCGGTCCACTAAGCATTCACTATACGTTCTTGCATACCTCCCTCAATCTCTTTTAGCTTATCATAATTCATTGCTGTTCTTTCATCTTTGTTTATCAATACAGCCGCCTGACTGGTTGACAGACGAGTGGAGACTAGTCTACATAACACCCCCTCCTTTATCAATGAGCAAGGTCATCATAAACTAATCAAAATAAGATTTTTAGGATCACAATAAACTCACTCTACTCAAGGTGCTCCAAGCAGACGAAGCAGAAACGTTTATGTGCAAATAAGGTATGGCATCCATTCTTCTATTGTTTGTCAATAGTTAGTAATCTATCTTGATAGAGTATATAAACGACGAATGTAGTTTAAAAAAATGGCACCTCCCAAAAGTAAATTATGAGAGTTTTTTTAAGAAGTTGGAACCAGCCTTGGTGGCGTAGTAACGCGTTAGTTTCGTGTTGAGCTAGACTGCCGAAGACGAGGAAGATCGAGGTTAAAATCTCGGTCGGGTGAACTTAAGGTGGTTTTCCCTAAATGGTTTTCCACTCTCCCTCCACGAAAATGTGGGTTAAATTCCTCTAAATTCAACCTTCCCAATTTCTAACCCATTTAGCGCAATTAGTACTTAAGCGTATAGCACGAACGGGTAGTATGACGTCGGTACTTAAAAAACAAATGTTAATAGCGAAAAAGCATCTTGTAAAATTGTTTTAAGCTATTAAAAACCTTTATAATTTTCAGTGTTTAAATAAAAATGAAAATACAATGATGATGCAAAAGTTGAAATTTTTTTGTAGCACAACGTCTTACTACTTGTTCAGGTTATACGCTTAAGGGGTGACCTGGCGGTCTAAGGATAGCGCATCAGACTTCTGTGCTGGGGTCGGGGCTTCAATCCTCGGTCCCGGCACAGATTTGTCTGATTGCCAAACCTTTCCTTCACCTTGACAAGACGCTTATTAATCACAACTTGTGAGCGTGTGGAATGCCAGGCCCCACCGTGGTTCGGATCCCACGTTAAACTGTAGGTCCCTCGATTTCATCTCACAATCACCCTACCATTTACACATTGGCGTAAGTGCGTACAACCCGAACGTATAGTAAGACGGGTGATGATATGTAATAATAATAACTATTATAATTAATTAATGTAATTAAACTTATTAATAAAGCACCTATTAGTACTAATTGATCAGATACAATTTAGAGATTTAAAGGTAATGCCTTCGTTTATTTATTTAATTTATCTAATCTGGTATTATTGACTCCTAGTACTATTTAAACCTAAGTTTTATTGGTTTCACAAACTATTTTTGTTTCACTCCAGTCGGTCCACCCCGGGGTATTTTTAATTTCCCCGGTACCCTCCACACCTGGCACTCCCAGAGCTCACCATTACTAGTGAGCACAGGGCACTCTCCAGCCGTGGTGAGCGTTCCCTATCCGCATTCGCGTGGTGTGAGAGTGGAAAGCCGTTTAGGGAAAACCATCCTCTGTGCACCCGATTGGGATCGAACTTCGATCTCCCTGTCTTTGGCAGTCTAGTCCAACACGAGATTAGCGCGTTAGACCACGTGAACACCGAAGCGGGTAAGATATTATTAATACTAGATAAAAAACATTTTTCCAGATTAAAATTTCGCTGGAAGGCATGGAATGTGAATGTTGGTAAAAGGGGGAGCGGGGTCACCTAACTATAATTTGCCCATAGGCGCAGACAAATAATGTATCCAGACGCTCAACCTCCAAGTTAAAATGGTTGCGCTCCTGTTGACAGCTTGAGTCCTTCACCGCTAGGATCGCTGCGGCTAGTCCTATCATCACCCAGCAGTGACACTAGCGAGGCCCAGTGTTAAAGAACTCAAGCTGGCAAAATAAGCGCAGCGAAACCCCCGTAAGGTTGAGAGTCTGTTTCTTACTTGTCTGTGGCCATGGACGACTTTTACCTTAAGACAGCCCTGCTCATGGCTTTATAGAACTATGTTAATTCATTTTAAATTTCTAAAGTTGGTTTATTTTCTTTGTGAAAATGCTTGTGAAGTATAACTCTTTGTTCGGACAAATAGACAGTATTGTCGAGTTTGATAGGGTTTTTTTTTGGCACCAAATTTCACTGATATTTTACTGTTCCCCGATGTCTTAGATCAGTGATCACTGATCAGTTGATTCCTCAAAAAATGGTATCACAGATTTAAATTTAGTTTTTGTCGTTGGTGGAAAATGACGAATCCAAAGGAAATTCAAATGTTTCGCCAAATAGTTTGTCAATTTTGGTGAAAATACAGGTTTTTTCTGAGACTACGTCACTTTTTTATCTTTAATCTCCATAACTCTCGAAATTACGTTTCATTATTAAATTCAATTTACAAAATAAAAAGATAAAAGTGTGATAAATTTATTTTACTTTGAACATAACTACAATAATTATTACATTATAAAGAAGGTTAACAAAATATGTTTTTAAAGCAAGGTCAACATAAGCATCAGCTTCAGAATAATAGGAATACGTGAAAGTCGATTCAAGTCAGATCCTTCCTATGACAAACCTACTATATTGATAGTAAAATTAACTCTTAGAAAATGTTGCAGAGGCTAAACCAAATAAAGGACAGAAACTATTACTACTACCGCCAATAAAAAAAAAAAGTTGTGCGTGTGCCACACCTTGTATCACTTCTAGGCGCCGAGGAAGGAGAAGTAGGGGAAGTGCTGGTCGCTGATTGGTCCACCGAGCTTCTTCTCAGGAATCCGTTCCTTTGAAAAAGTTTAATGTTTGAACTGGTAGGTCACTCACTACGTAAACCAGCGCGGTCTTTCTCAAGTATTTTCCTGTTTCCCATCGCCCCATGACGTCATAGGGTTGATAAAATAGCGTAATTAGTACGGTCAGAGGGCGCACTCTGGTAGCTAATGCCAATAGCTAGGTATATGAACTACAGTCTTGTTGCTGGGATATAATCAAAACTAAAAAGTGGTTTTATTTTTTTTCTTAAGTTTGTTTAATATTTCTACTCTTCAGAGACGACTACCTGTCCCAGGTAAGTGCTGTCGATCTTTTATTATTTTTAAAGTGTAATTTTTCCGGTTAACCTTGAGAACTGCTTCGTCCAATGTGTTTGGTAACCACAAGAAGTGGCATCATCAATATAAATATCGATGATGATCTGTGGTTTAAACTCGCAAACTTTATCCAATTATTTTTCGATATTCAGACGCAACGTGATATCTACATCGCTTTAAATCGCCGGACAAACACACAAAATAACACACAGAAAAAAAGTAAGAAAGAAAAAATGGGTATCCTAATAGCGATATGAGAAATTGAAAATGAGTTGAGCATTGTTTTCGTGTTCTTTTGGGAGGGCGGGGCTTCTGAGTAAGGTGGCTTGTGATGAAGTCTCCGATATACGTCAATCAATTTATTTTACATCGAACCTCATAGAAGCAATTTAAGGTGTTATATTTTGGGTTGTAGATGTTAATAATTTGTGTTGTAGATATTAGGAATTTTACAAGCATTTGATAAGGTACAAGTCTAAACAATAGTGAGGAATACAAACACGAATTAACATACGAATCTATTTTATTATTATTTGAATTATTGAACGTACACTTTCTGAACCGACTGATTATAATATCAGCACACGAGAATTTCTCTGAGCGAAAGCTAAAGGGTTTACCAATTTTGCCGGGAAAGGTATTCTCACATACCTTCCAGGGTTCTTTTACATGCCACAACCGACATGGGACCGACGGCTTTTTTTTTCCCTCCGAAGGAAGTTGTGCTACGGATCTATATCGCTCAAGAAAAATCCGTCGACCCCGGCTGGGTTTGAACCCACGGACATCAAGTCCAAGGTCCACAATTTACTAATCATTCACACTTTCGGTTCAAAGGTGCGTACCCCTCGCTTTAAATAAGGCTCTAAATTAGAAAGTGGTCTTAAAGATCAGCAACGCTCATTAGCATAATAAAATGTTCTTTATTAAATGTGATTGACAATCACACTCTTTAATAATATATAGATATTACAAAGATTAAATATTTTCACATATATCATATTATTTGAGTCTTCATACTATCCTTATTATCCATATTCATACTCCATACTATCTGTTTTCTTTTTATACTATTTTACGAATAAATAACACAGATCGATCGATTTTCATTAATTTATTTAATTAGAGTAATAGTTATTCAAAAAAATTGACAAATTCAGGCTGGCGCTGAAAACGTCTAAATTGATAGGCCTACCTTAAGAAATTTAAAAAATAATTAAAACCTAAATTGATGGTCGAATTGTCTAAAGCGTCACTCTCGAAAAATACACTGCACAGCCGGTAGAATTTTAGAGAAAATATACCAGCATTTACGTGTAGGTAAAGTGGGAAACCATTTAGTAAAAAAAACCTTCAGTATCCCCAACGGGACTCGAACCCCGACCTCCCTGTCATCGTCAATCCAATCTATTGCAAGAGTGACGTGTTTATGTCACTTTGCCACCGAAGCGGTTTAGTATTTAAAGATATAAGGGACAACACGGTCGATCATATCAACATTTTTACTGTTTATCAGGATTTTTTTTCCATCATTATTGTTTCCAGCCTGTGCCTGGGTAAGTTTCTTATTCAAGTAATACATTTTCCACTACCAGCTCGCTAGCCCTGTCGTAGCTTCATATGCCTTATAATATAACTTAAGACTAGGACTGGCTCAACATCCAGCAACCCGGCCGTTAATTCATCACTGTGAAAGGGTAAAGCCACATTTCACCAATGATATATTATTCGGACATGCCGGGAATCAAATCCGGGGATCCCTGGTTCAGTAGACAGACAGGCTACCGACTAAGCTAAGTCGTCGGATCGTTTAGCAGGAATAAAAATAAAAATTATATTTCGTAAACTGTCTGACAAATGAAGAAATCCCAATAAGGATGGGTGAGAAGATAACCATTTAGGATGCGATTCTTCGGTACAAAGCAAACGGATCGGACACATCCTTAGGAGGAACTGTCTTCTGCACAACGTCATAGAAGGAAAGGTTGAGGTAAGAGGAGCTTAGGAAGAAGGAGGATTCAAATATTGGATGGCTTGAAGGAAAGAATAAAATTCTGGGAGCTCAAGGAGAAGGCAGAGGACAGGGCGCATTGGAGGTCTGAATTCTCTGACAAAAGGATTGGAACTATCATAAGACAGATCCCCTCGTAACAGTAATAAACTGATCAATCATAGAGAAAGCTACCCAGAACATTTTGTCCCTTACCGGCAGTTAGATCTAGATAAGTTGAGTGTGGTTTATTTCACATTGTGATCACCATCCTCTCTACAGGCGAATGCTGGTGTAAGATAATGTCCAGCTTTAGTCACTCAGCCTGCACTAGACTATAGACTTGGCTTAAGGTTCGCCGAAGGAAGCTAAAGTATTTTTAGAGTTTTTATAGAATTAACATTTCTTGGCAAAAATAAATCAAATATTTCTCCAGTAGCAATTATAGAGTTTAGTTTTCTGCACATGCTAATCTCATCAGATCTTGAATATCTGTCAAGGGTGTCCTGGAATTTTGTCAAAACTTTTTAAATAAAGAGAACAAGTTTTGACAAAATTCCAGTACACCCTTGACAGATATTCAAGATCTTATTATATTAGCATGTGCAGAAAACTAAACTCTATAATTGCTACTGGAGAAATATTTGATTTATTTTTGCAAAAAAAAAAAAAAAAAACTCTAAAAATACTCGCGCTCCCTTCTGCCGCACCTTAAATATAGCGCCTTGTCTACCCCCAATTAAAGTCTCCATCTGTTGTTTTATTTATTTTATTGATAGAGATGTCTAGCTTTATAAACACACAGGTAATATCAGCACATGTCTTACAAACTAACTTAGTCTAGGACCCGGTTCGGTGCTCACATGGTCTAACGTGCAACTCTCGCAGTAGACTAGACTACCGATGACGGGGAGATCGAGGCTTGAATCTCGGTCGGATGTACTGAGGTTTTTTTTACAAAATGGTTTTCCACCCTTCCTTCACGCAAATGCGGGTACACTACCTTTAAATATAACCTTCCCAATCCCTAAAACCGTTAGCGTATTTAGTACATAAGCGTATAAATCAAATGGGTAGTAAGACGCGGTGCTAAATAAAATAAAAACTTAACCTAAGACAGGCGTCGAACTCGTTTGATTCACCGGTGTCTAGGAGGTCGTGTTTCGAATCCCATCCCGGTGTGTATTTACGGTGGTTTTTTCTTATAAACGTTCCCTTCTAGCCCGCCACAAAAAAAAATTTGCAACACGTGCTAATAGAAGGGTATGTTTAGAAAGTGCGCAGCAAGTATTCCTTACAATTTAAAAAAACAACTAATGTAAGATACGTGTGGTTAGAAAGTAGGCCAAACATTTCTAAGTTAGAAGAAACTGGTTAGTGGTGTGGTGTCAATTACATCGTACGGAGGCATGGCTACCAACAAAACTTTTAATATTCTCTTGTTAAAGAAACTCACTATCTCAAATAACACACTTTTGTCATAAAAATAAACATTGCTATAAAATTATACTGTATTATTGATTGCTTTAATAAATACTCTATGACGTCAGCCCGAAATCGAGCTAAACCGACCGAGCGGCCTCCGACTGTTGGCGATTATAGTGCCAACTACTGTGGAGAGATGGTGTCATGTGGTCAACACAACGACGAGGCCTGTGGCAGTTAATCACAGTTTTTCTAGACCGGAGCCTCTATTTTTTTTCATCCAAATATTTCATCATTTGTCCTCACGAGGCTGAGTTTTACCTCGTTCCATACCCATACAAAAATCTGGAAGCACTAAAGATCGAACCCGGGACCTTTGGATATACATGGATATATATGGATAGTACAGTATATGGATATATATGGATAGCACAGTATATGGATATATATGTGGATAGTACAGTGTATGGATATATATAGGGATAGCACAGTGGAGCATTGGCGTACTAAGCCAAAGGTCCCGGGTTCATTTCCTGTGTCCAGGTGTCATTTTTCAATTTAAATATTATGATATTTAGATGGGACTATAACCGTAACTAACAAATAATATAATAGCTTGGCTATTTAATCCATCATTTCATTCTGGTGCCAAAGTCACTTTCAAAGTTTGTTGACAAATGTGTGTCCGTAAGCTGAGATTTATCTGGTGTTTGTTACCATTTCTTGTGAGAAAAACAACTGATAACACATTAATGTGCTGACAAACAATGCACATAGGGAGCGCGCGCATTCAACAACTTTCGTGACATTGATCCATGGAGAAGAAAGAGTACAAATTCGATACAGCAACCTCAGATTTCTCCAAATCATGTCAAATCTCCAAATATCACCTTCCCAAGAGTCGTATTTCTTCTACGTTTATAAAAAGATGGATCGGGTCGCATTCGTTGAAACTAAGCTTAGTTCTTCAAAAGGTCTGCGGCCCCGCACTAAATCACGGTATAGGACCGTCTGACTCACTTCGGTGGCCGCGTGGTCTAACGCGATACTCTCGCGTGGGAGATCGGGGTTCGATCCCGGTCGTGTGCACTGTGGGTGGGTTTTTCCTAAATGGGTTTACACGCAAATGCGGGTGCACCTTCTCTCTATTAAACCTTCCTAATCCCTAAGCCATTACTATAATTAGTACTTAGGAGTATAGATCCGAACGGGTAGTAAGACGCGGTGATAAAAAAAAACTCACACAACTTTTTGCTGTTCAAAAGTTACATCCCCACTTACAAATTCGTTGCAACGCCAATGGCTGTATTAATATATTCTATATAATCAACTAATTTCAGAGCCTGAATAATCTACCTTCTAAAGTGACTTCCAATAATATTATTATTATTATTAGCACCGCGTCTTACTACCCGTTCGGGTTATACGCACTTACGCTAATGTGCAATGGTAGGGTGATTGTGAGATGAAATGGAGGACCTACAGTTTAACGTGGAATCCGAACCACGGTGGAGGCCTGGCTTCCAATAATAAGGAAATATTGGCGAATATATATATATATAAAATATATATATATATCACCACGTCTTAATAACCGTCCGGGTTACATTCATATGTACAAATTCAAATTACGAATTTGTGTTTTAGGAAGGCTCAATTTAGAGGAAATGTATAGAGCGCCCATGTGTGTTTTTTTCCAAATAGGGTGTGGGGGTGCATTGAAGATTCATCTGCCGGTAGTGTGGTCCCCCCCCCCTCATCCCTCTTCGAGAGAAAATTTCAAGAATTTAACCTTGTGAGAGGGAATTTTAGAGCATCCGAACATAATTCTGAGATAACTATACCGGTATGTGTTTCAATAACCAGTTTTCGTAACAAAAAAAAATAGCTGGAAAATTAACAAAAAAAAAATATTTAGATGTAGCTGAACCCACTGAAAAGTATCATTATAATTTTCACAAGTTTATTGAACAGAACAAAGTTAAAAGAAAGGTGTTGAATAGGGAATAGGAGGAAATATTTTTATATTTTTAATCTCTGTTAACTCGGATATTGATCATTCAAAGTTGTTAAATGCAAATTGTAGCTAAATCTCAGATAGGGTACACAATTTTTTTTTTCATAAAATATTAACAGAAAAAAGAGTAAATATTGGAGAGTTGATAAGTGGGACTGAAACATTCCCCCCCCCACCCCCCCTTATAACCCATGGAAGTGTAACCATATTTGCGTGGAGGGAGAGTGAAAAACATTTAGAATAAACCCACCCTTTGTACACCAGCCAGGGATTCGAATTCTGGTCTCCCCGTCATAGACACTCCAATCTATTGCGAGAGTGACGCCTTGTACCATAAGACCACCGAAGCGGATAACGTTATAGTTTGAAAAACAAAAACAGCATGACACAGGGAGGGGCCTCGTGAACTAGTTGTTGAGAAACTCTTTTCTGAAAGCCCCCCTCCACCCTCTCACACTGCGGTGTGTAGTTTTGATGAGTCAGGGCAGGGTGATGGCGACAGGTCACGCTCTCAGAAGGGTGTAGGCGCCCACCCGCACGACAAACACCGCTTCATTCGTCCCCTTCCCCCCTTCCTGACGATGATGAAGACTAATGGATAGTGACAGGAGGAAGATGATGACTTTACCACACCGCACCAGGGGCGGGACTCGCGGATTTCATGGGGTCAGCCTTAAATTACGTAAGGCTTTATTTTTACCATGAAAATCATGGATTTTCAATACTCCTTTTACCCGCCTCGGTGGCGTAGTTGGCTAACGCGCCAGCCGTGTTGAGCCAGACTACCAAGGATCGAAGAGATCGAGGTTCGAATCTCAGTCGGGTGAACTGAGGGTGGTTTTTCCAAAAATGGTTTTCCACTCTCCCTCAACGCAAATGCGGGTTCACTTCCTCTAAATTCAACCTTACCAATTTCTAATTCATTAGTGTAATTAGTACTTAAGTGTATAACCCGAAAGGGTAGTAATACGCGGTGCTAAATAAATAAATAAATACCCCCATTCCCCTCTATCTTACCTATTTTTTTACGATTTGGTGAATAAGATTATTTTTAATCGTTTATTATTTTTGTTATTTTCAATTTTTATTATTATTATTATTATTATTATTATTATTATTATTATTATTATTATTATTATTATTATTAAACCGAAAAGTCAGCTGTAATGTGTATTGTAACTATCTTTGTGCAAAATATAAAGTTTATATTTCTTAGTAAGTAATTACTAGAAAACAGTGAAAATAATTATTAAAGCTATTTGTTTAATAGATGAATAAAAATTAAACTTTTCGGATATTTCTGATTTTTTTTTTTAGAATTTGTCCTACCATAAACATTGATTAAAAAAACTTACGCAAGATGGATTCTGACACCCCCTCACCCCACGTAAGCGTACGTAAGAAAATACTGATCCCTCTACTTTTGTCCCCTAGGTAATTTAAGAACTTTCCTCCAGTGTTACACAAGTGAGGGGAGGGTGAAAGAGAAAGGGAGAAAATATTTTCCTAGCAAGAAACTTATCACCTTGTCTGAATAGTCCATCCAAAGGTCCAAGGGCCCTTAATAGCCAAGTGTACTTGGAAACTACATTGGCCTTGAGTTAAAGGAAAGTAATTTTTGATGGTGTCTGAATTCTCTTTCAAGTTTACTGATGCAACCCTTTACAGCGTGCTTCTATCGCAGCGTGGTCTGAGGCGCTACTATCGCAGTAGACCAGGCTGCCGTTGACGGGGAAATCAAGGTTCGAGTTTCGGTCTGATGTACTGAGAGTGGTTTTTTCAAAATTGTTTTCCAATCTACCTTTGCGCAAATGCGGGTACACTTCATCTAAATATAGGCCTACCTTCATATTCCATAAAACCACTAGCGTAATTACTACATAAAATATAACCCAAACGGGTAGTAGGACGCAGTGACAAAAAAACTTAAGGGTGGATATGATCTGCCCTTTATCTTGCACTTTATCTCCTTATTAAATTACCTTATCCTCATGCACAGAGGAGTTTCATGTCCAACCTCACCAGCAGTAGTTTCATATCTAACCTCACCAACAGTAGTTTCATGTCTAACTTCACCAACAGTAGTTTAATGTCTAATCTCGCCAGCAGTAGTTTCATGTCTAACCTCACCATCAGTAGTTTCATGTCTAACCTCACCAACAGTAGTTTCATGTCCAACCTCACCAGCAGTAGTTTCATATCTAACCTCACCAACAGTAGTTTCATATCTAACTTCACCATCAGTAGTTTCATGTCTAATATCATTAGTAGTAGTTTCATGTCTAACTTCATTAGCAGTAGTTTCATGTCTAACCTCATTAGCAGCAGTTTCATGTCTAACCTCACCATCAGTAGTTTAATATCTAACCTCGCCAACAGTAGTTCCATATCTAACCTCACCAACAGTAGTTTCATCTCAAACCTCACCAGCAGTAGTTTCATGTTTAACCTCACCAGCAGTAGTTTCATCTCAAACCTCACCAACAGTAGTTTCTTGTTTAACCTCACCAAAAGTAGTTTCATGTCTGTCCTCGCCAGCAGTAGTTTCATCTCAAACCTCACCAGCAGTAGTTTCATGTCTAACCTCGCCAGCAGTAGTTTCCTGTTTAACCTCACCAACAGTAGTTTCAAGTCTAACCTCACCAGCAGTAGTTTCATGTCTAACCTCGCCAGCAGTAGTTTAATCTCAAACCTCACCAACAGTAGTTTCAAGTCTAACCTCGCCAGCAATAGTTTCATGTCTGACCTCGCCAGCAGTAGTTTCATCTCAAACCTCACCAGCAGTAGTTTCCTGTTTTACCTCACCAACAGTAGTTTCATGTCTAACCTCGCCAGCAGTAGTTTCCTGTTTAACCTCACCAACAGTAGTTTCAAGTCTAACCTCGCCAGCAATAGTTTCATGTCTGACCTCACCAGCAGTAGTTTCATCTCAAACCTCACTAACAGTAATTTCTTGTTTAACCTCACCAAAAGTAGTTTCATGTCTGTCCTCGCCAGCAGTAGTTTCATCTCAAACCTCACCATCAGTAGTTTCAAGTCTAACCTCACCAGCAGTAGTTTAATGTCTAATCTCGCCAGCAGTAGTTTCATGTCTAACCTCGCCAACAGTAGTTTCATATCTAACCTCATCAGAAGAACGTGCTACCAGTTAATTTTCGACAATATCTCGTGCAGTGTAATCCATTACTGGAATTACTTCTCCAGAGTATGATAAAACAAGTTGATGAAGGGGTTTTGATGACGGAGGGTTGGGAGGGTGAGGGCAGGGTTATTAAAGTAATTTCTCACGTGCTTATACGACTCTTTACTAAATAATTTATTTCACTGACTGAAAGATTTGGCCTAATATAAACTAGTGTTCATTACAGTGGATCAGTGGTTAGAGAGGATGAATACAAGTTATAGGACCCTGGTTAGATTCTAGGTGTTGTTTACAATGATAGGCCTATTTAATATCTATATGATTGTTTTCTTACTCTTTTTTATTTTTTATTTCATCACCACGACCAACTACCCTTTTGGGATATTGTACTAATAACGCTGATGCGTTAGGGATGAGAAAGTTTAAATTTAAGTAAATGTACCCCCATTTTTATCGAGGGAGGTGGGGAGGGGACCATATAAGAAAACAATATGGTCACAATGGAAGCGTACTCGTGAGAAAATGATTTGGAATTCCCCCTTGTTTTAAGTAAATGGATCCCACCTTAAAATTATATTTGTTGGAAAATAATTATTTAGATTTCCCCATTTTAGAGAATACCCCTAGAGAATACTGGGTGAACCCTTTATTTTCTCAATGCAATTTAGGTGAATACTATGTATTACATGAAGAGCTATCCACTCAACCCACCAAATTTCACGAATACTGTGCAACCGAATGTCTTTTAGTACATATAAATGATCCCACAAAGCCCTTCTCTCAAAAACCAAAATTACATGTGTTCCAAACTCCATATTTTTACTCTTTACCACTTTCATCACGCCCAAATCTCTGAAATAAATGTAGTTCGCTCGAACGAAACAAACTTGTTTGAACTTCTAGCGATTCGCGCGACTAATTCGCTTTTAGTGTAACCACAGCCTAATTACGCAAGTTATACATATTCTATAATCTACATCTAGGGGAGACAGATGGTGCTCCTAGATCTCATGTCTTTACGTCTAGGTCTCTTGTGGAAAGCTCTAAATCTGGCCCTGATTATTCAGGGATCATCATTAAATAATATATATATGCCCTATTTAGAATTTAAGTACTCCCTAAGCTGGTTCACGTAAGCCAAGTTGAACACCACTGATTTAGGAGTGAGCTAAGCTTGAAGTATATTTCCTCTAGATCAAGTTGGTTTGTAAGTCGTATGTTGGTATGAACTGGGTGTTTATAAAGTGTGCTTTAAATATCTCAATACTAGAACAAACTTACTTTACGTTCTCTATCGGACAGAATATTAACCACGCGGCCCAAGGGCTGCAACGCGAAGAATTAATTTTTTTATACCAACCTAGTTTCGAACTAGGAAAGTGGTTTGGCTTACCAGGGGTCGTACCCTAAAATTTATTTGAGGGTGGGGGCGAGGGGGGTGTCACCCGCGATGGCTTATGGGGGTGGCACCCATACACAAGAGGGCAAGCTAAAAATAAAATAAAATTAAACCCCTCTTGAGCATTTTTTAAAATATTATTTTATCACCGTGTCTTACTACCCATTCGGGTTTCACGCTTATGTACTAATTACGCTAATGGTTTTAAAGATTGGGGAGGTCATATCTATAGGAAGTGTACCAGTATTTGCGTGGAGGGAGAATGGAAAACCATTTTGGACCAACCATCTTCGGTACACCCGACCGAAACTCGAACTGCGATCTGGCTGTCATCGACAGTCTAGTCTACTGCGAGAGTAGCGCGTTAGACCAAGCGGCCACCGAAGCGGGTGGTAATTTATTGTTCTGCAAATAATATGGGATGTAGGTAGGGATGAAAACTGTCCGCAGTGGTGGCTTGCGACCTACTAAACTAAGTGGGTGAAAGGGCTGGCTCGGAGGAGGCGGCACCTTGAACCTATTGTAATAGTGGGCTGGGGGAAGATTGAGGAGAGCAGGTGTTGTTAGTAAATACTTAAGCTAGCCTCATATCATTTTATTTATATTACAGATGAATGATGAACTATGATAAGCTGAAAAAAAAAAATCCAAGCAAATAATACCAATTAGAAATCCTAATATTTCGGTAAAATAGTTCAGGTCATTGGAATATACAGCAGACCCGACGTTAGTGACACATTCAACCACCAAGCGCTGTAGTCTATACGTGAGTGTGAGACGAGAACTGTGATCTGTTATTGCTTTATTGGAACTCATTTAAATAGATAGATTTTTTTGTCACCAGAAAAAAATAACCGAAAATTTTCCAAAACAGAATATTTTCCGTCTCCCTTCTCTTAGTTGTAGCCGGTATGAATTTTATAAGACTCCAATAAGCTTCTAGCCTTGGCACTGAGGAGACCCACAACCCTGAAAGCCCCTCGCCCCTCTAGGTACGGACCTGGGGCTCGGCCAGCATTCAGGAAGGCTCGGCGCTCTCTATCGTCCTCGAGGCTCCGCGCGACGGAACATCTGGAGGAAAGATGTCGCGGCATTTAATAATATTTCGTCCCGACTTATTCGTGTCGCGGTAATTCGAACGTGGGCGGCAGGAAATAGTTGTTTGTTTGTAACGCTCGTTAAGGTCGGACGCACAGCTAGTGTGCCTAACTCTGGACTTCCCTCTCTCTCCTGTGCTCGGCCACTGATCTTGTTATTGTTTACCAGTACTATCACACGAGAGGGATATTGGCACCTTGGAGCTCCTCCGAGCCGTTCGTATTAGGTCTTCGCTTGAGATCTCAAACCAGGATTTAGAGAGTCGAATATAAGACCCCTTAGAGTAAACTTAAATAATTATAGAGACCCTCACAGATACCTCAAGAGACCCTAATATAGCTTATAGGTACCTTAATATAGCTCATAGAGACCTTAATAGACTCCTGAAGACCCTAAGATATCTCCCAGAGACCCCTGCAGACCCTAATAAAACTAATAGAGAAAATCATAAGTTCTTGAAGACCCTAAAATAGTTCCAAAAGACCCCCGAAGACCCTCATACAACTCCCAGATACCCTACTCTAGTTCCTAGAGACATTAATATACTCCTGAAGACTTTAAGATAGCTCCCAAAGACCTTAGAAGACCCGAATATAACTCACAGAGAGCCCCGAAGATTCGCATATATTACCACAGACTCATGTAGAACATAGACCCTTATATATATATAGGGTGTATTTTAATTGGTGTCAAATTTCTAGGGACGTATTCCCATCCACCAAACACTAAGAAAAGTGCAAATGAGCATGGGTCTAGAAATACTTAGTTTCTGAGGTAAGAGCATTTTTACTGTTCAATTAATAATCAATCCAACAGAAGAAGTAACGCAATTATACAAGACAAAGTTTAACAGAAACAAACAAAAACACAAGAAGACAGAACATGTTGTAACAAAAATGGTTCAAAATGGTGTCCTTCTTCGATGCATCCTCTGAGTTTGCGTTCCATGTTTGGTCGTACTCTGTTGAATACACCTGAGAAGTTACGTATTTGCTCACATCCACTTACGATACTCTGTCTTAAAACTTCATCATCAGGCACAGGAGTTGAGTAAACAATGGACTTTAAATGTCCTCAGAAATAAAAAATACATTGGGTTCAAACTTGGTGATCAGGCAGGGCACTCAACGGATCCCCCACGACCAACCAATCTTTGAGGAAAACCTTTAATAACTCTGAAAATAAGCGTTCCTAGACTCATGTTTGTATGGAGCTTCCTTAATATTTGGTGGATGGGACTACGCCCCTGGAATATTTGTCACCAATTAAAATACACCCTGTATACATTAGATTTTACTTTATAAGTAAAATGTGTTTGAGGAGCTCGAGTGCTCCTGTTTCGTTGCGATTCTCAGTGATAATTTGTCAGTTTAGGAACATTGTTGACCTTAATATTCTTGGCTTTTCGAAGCCATTGTATTTTTGATATCCTTGATCTCATTCTCAAGAGATTCCATTTTGGGATTCTAAAGAAAAAAAATATCATCGCACCTTGTCTTACAACCCGTTCGGGTTTATACGCTTAAGTACTAATCACGCAAATTGGCTAGGAATTAGGAAGGTTGAATTTAGAGGAAGTTAACTCACATTTGTTTGGAGGGAGAGTGGAAACCCATTTAGGAATCTCCCCCCTCCCCCGTTCACTCGACCGAGATTCGAACCTCGATCTCCCCGTCCTCGGCAGTCTGATTTTTCAGAAATAATCATGTTATGTACGATAGTTTTTTTTGGTCTCATAAAACTTCGTGTTAATCTCAATAATAAGACTATGCATGTATAGACTAGGCTATATACAACCGAGCCCTTTATGTTGATTCTATAATTATTTGGGAAAACCTCCCTGTAACAAAGGAAATATCATTAAGTTTTCTACTTTTCACTCTTATGTTTCTTGTACATTTTTTTACTGATAGGATGTCACCTTTGTTTTTAATACCTACTAAAAAAGGGTGCTTCACAGTATAATAAAAATAACATTTTAGTCGCTACCGGCTTCATTCTAGCAGTTACAGTAATAGGGCTATTAAACGTAGTCATATTGTAAGTTTTATGAAGCACCTGATTGTGGGCCTGCCATGCAAGGACCAGTATCCGAAACCACTCATACACCAGCCGTTTACAAAGGAAGTCGCAATACGCACCCGTAGGTGTGGTAACAGGTAAATACACACATATGCAGGTGTGACAATCCATTAACATTGCTAACTGCCACCGAGCTACAGCATGCGTGGGACACACGTCCAACTTTCCAGTGAGCGGAATTAAATCAGGCTACATTTCTTTACATGAAATCAGCGCCGATGGTCATTCGGACAAAAGCGTCAGTCTGACGTATGGTTTGCCTGGTGACTAGGAGGTTGGGCGTATTGGGGGGTGTTCTGTTTCATAAACAATTTCTTACTCTCGCGCTCTGCGAATGCGGTTACATTTCCTAAAGGTACATTCTACTTTCTTCATATCTACCCTGTTAGCAAGGCCGTAGTCAGGGGAGGTTTGGGGGTTCAGCCCCCCCCCCCCGGAAATTTTATGAACAAAATATATATGGCTTTATCTATGGTTCAAAAAATATCAATAATAAGATACAAGTACAAATTAGGGGGCTGTGTTACCATAAAAAGCACTTCAGAGAGCTTCTAGAGGTGTTTAATATTTAGAATTTTTTTTAACTTCCGGCAATTGGGAGATGTGCCCACCAATCTCCCCCCCCCCCCTTGAAATTATTGGCTGGCAACGCCCTTGCCTGTTAGCGTAGGTAAACTTGGTATAGCCTGGACGGTGGGGGAAAAAAATGGAGAATAATGGTCGTCGTATCCAACATCGCATTGAATATAAAGCCTTAATTTTTTGTGGGTGGTTGCTGAAAGGCCTTTTTTCCTACCAGAAACCGTATTATACAGGAAAAAAGGCCTTCCAGATGGTTATTCATAAGAAAACCGAGCTATAACTGTCCCACCTAACACGATCTATGAATGTATTTGATGGTATATCAAGGGGGTAGGATGGGGATGTAGGAGGGTCTCCTCTAAAAGTCCATTCTCAAAAAATTCCAGGTATATTTTTAAGTCTTCTATGCAAAATAAAGAGAAAAAAACGTGTTCAGGGTATTGACTGGCAAACCCAATGGGAAGACCAAGACGCAGATGGGAGGATAGCATTAGAATATACCTTAACGAGATAGGGTGTAATGAGGTTGACTGGATATAGCTAGCTTAAGATAGGGATAGGGTGTGATGAGGTTGACTGGATATAGCTAGCTTAAGATAGGGATAGGGTGTGATGAGGTGGACTGGATAGAACTCAAGATAGGGATAGGGTGTAATGAGGTGGACTGGATAGAACTAACTCAAGATAGGGATAGGGTGTAATGAAGTGAACTGGATAAAACTAGCTCAAGATAGGGATAAGGTGTAATGAGGTGGACTGGATAGAACTAACTCAAGATAGGGATAGGGTGTAATGAAGTGAACTGGATAAAACTAGCTCAAGATAGGGATAAGGTGTAATGAGGTGGACTGAATATTACTTGCTCAAGATAGGGATAGGGTGTAATGAAGTGAACTGGATAAAACTAACTCAAGATAGGGATAAGGTGTAATGAGGTGGACTGGATATAGCTATATTAAGATTGTGATGGAGTGTAATGAGGTGGACTGGTTAGAACTAGCTATATATAAGGATAGGTTATGTGCTGTGAGTGCAGCAATGATCTTATGGTCTTTCTGACCATTGTCTACGTTTCCATCTAACACACTTATTGTTGAGAGAAGCGATGGTAGCTGTCATATCGTTTGCGTCATTTTCAGGTTGGTGTTCGTATTTTACCATTAAAACTATCTTTTAAATAGCGAGTATTCAAAAATGTTCTTGGGTACTTAACAGACCCCCCTTTCTTCCAGCATCTTGGGGGAGGGAAGGGGGATGACCCCCCCGAGCCCCCAAACCCTTTTACCAACCTAATCACTTCAGAGATTATTGTTAAAACTTAGCAGCTAGGCCAACATTAAATAAAAAACACGTTGACCACAACCAGGTATTTAATGTGATATATACAATATTAATGTAAGAAAAAACAAATCTAAACTTAAAAAATAAACACTTCTTTAATAATTGTTGAATTATGCAGCATCCTTTTAAAAAATATTATTTCATGTTACACTCCCCAGCGATTAACAAAAAAGTAATTTTGCTTTACCCTAAGCGGAAATCGGATCCCATTCGGGTGTTTTGGGGGTGGGTTTTCCTAAAGGGTCCTTCCTATTTCACTCCACGCAAATGCGGGTACATTTTCACTAAATTCAATCTTCCCTATCTCTAACACATTAGCGTATAGTAATATTAGTAAGTAAACCTTGATTTTGATAGGAAGCCCATTTTCGAACACCAACATTGATTGAAAGCCACAAGAATGACGTGTCATTGTAGAAATCTGTTTTATTTGATTTATTGATTAAAAAGTTATCAAAAGCTTCCAATAATACTAACTTATAGACTACTATTTTCTCTTTACATTACTAACCAACCGGATATAGAATATAAATACAATAATTGTAATATTATTATTGACGCTATTGTTGTAACATGTGTTTTGAGTTTTCAAATAGCGGGCTATTTATGAAAATCAGACTGTACATATGCGTGTAACTAGAATGAGTAAGAAGCGGTGGTAAAAATGTATCGTTTTAATTGTATATGTTATTATTATTATAATTATTAGCACCGCGTCTTACTACTCGTTCGGGCTGTACGCACTTACGCTAATGTGCAATGGTAGGGTGATTGTGAGATGAAATGGAGGACCTACAGTTTAACATGGAATCCGAACCACGGTGGAGGCCTGGCATTCCTCACATTCACAAGTTGTGATTAATACACATCTTGTCAGAGGTGAAGGCAGGGTTTGGTAATCAGATAAATATGTGCTGGGCCCGAGGATTGAACCCCGGACCCTCAGCACAGAAGTCTGACACCTTACCCCTAGACCACCAGGTCACCAATTTTTTATGAACTGGAAAGAAGTGTGTATGTATCTTCGTCAACATCCTTTGATCCCACCCCTAATTTATTTAACACTACATCACTGCTTTCAGCTTTAAATTTATCAATCGAGTCGAACTTTATTTACTACTACTACTACTTCCACCTCTACATACCATGCGACACTAGTGTCGGTGTACTGAACCTCTCTCTCTTGTTTGCAGGTAGTAGGAGATCAGGAGCTTTTAGTCAGCGTTGACCTCTTCAAGCAGAATGTTCGCCTGGTATCTACTCCCGTTGGCATGGATGCTACAGTTGGCGGCCGCGCAGGATAGGATGTGTTACGCGCATAATTCGGACCCCTACCTTTATTTCGGCACCAAAACGGCTTACGAGTTCGTGTACCAAAAGAGGGCACCACAGAACGTTCCAAGTAAGTGCCCATAATTTGTCTCTTTACCGGATGTACTTTCAGAAATAAAGAGATTTATTTATTTCTTGTCACTGGCACACCCAGTTTTTTTGGAGGGGTAGGGGGCTATTTTCCTCTTGATTTGCACTTTTTCCAATTTTGAATTTTAGGGGCACATTTACCAAATATAAGATCTCTCTCTAATAGAGTCGTGCTTTAATTTCTTATTTTCCCGCATTTTAAAGTGCATAGACCTTGGTCTGACGGTGTACCCCACCTTAGTTTAGCTTGTACAAGTGGAAAGAGCAGTAGTAGAGTCGGCTCTCATACACGGCAGAGAGGGGATTCGGGGGCTCGCTGTCATCTTGTTTATTTTTTTATTTTTTGTGGGTACG
The DNA here is from genome assembly GCA_033556935.1 of Timema podura. Classification (NCBI taxonomy): domain Eukaryota; kingdom Metazoa; phylum Arthropoda; class Insecta; order Phasmatodea; family Timematidae; genus Timema; species Timema podura. The sequence goes on from JAVRXN010000003.1 coordinate 53,409,568, forward strand.
CCACAGGGTACTATGGAAGGAATCGCGATAAAAATACATAGGCTTGAATTAAAACTTAATATACATTTTTTTAAATGTCAATATTCACAAAATGTAACAATTTAATTAAACTTGCTTCGGTGGTCTAATGGTCTAAGGCGTATCAATCGCAATAGCCTCGACTGCTGAGGATGAAGATATCGATCGGGGTTTGAATCCAGGGAGGTTGTACTAACTACTAAGGATTGTTTTCAACTCTCACCTACGCCAATGCGGGTTCATTTCTTCACAAATTCAACCTTTCTTATCCGTAACAAATTAGTGTAATTATTAGTTCATACGCGTAAAACCAGAACAGATATTGGATACGAGGTGATAAAAAAATATCATTTTAGTTATTTTATCGGCAAAGGTATTGTTTGCCAAAAGTGTTAGTTATAGAAGATATTATTTGGCGTATGGATATATGAAAGTAGCTTCACTAACTTTAGTAGCTGCCCTACTGCAATTCCACAATAGGTATCTAGATGATTGATTATTCGCAGAAAGGAACAGACAACTTCAAACGAAGTTTAAAAAAAAAGAGACCCTTATTTTTGTTATTATTTGTACTCCAACACAAGGGTTATTAATCACTTAAATCGACTTGGTAGGGGGTAGGAGGGTAGATTGGTAGGGAGGCGTGTGAGAAATCACCTCCTGGTAGGGTAGGGTCTAAACTCCAACCATGACGCTAAGGTGCAAGTGCAGCCTGCAGCGTCATGTGACTAATTATACCTTGATTTTCTTACGAATGGACGGACACAGAGCATCTCTTCGAAAATACAACCATTTCTTTTTTCGGTCAACCTCGGTTTACTGTGTTATTTTTTGGTAATGACAGGGTGCGAGGGTCCAAGGGGCATGTTCCAACAAAATGTAATATTTTTAATGTTTAAAAAAATAATTATATATGTTTGATTTGGTCACAGAGCTATTAAAAAACCCATTAAGTTGCTAGTGATTGAAATAAAAAAATAAAATAAAGGTTAAACAAATTTCGGAATTAAAATATCAAACACAGTTATGAAACAAAATGTAAAAAAACATAATTACAAAGCGAAAGTAGATTGAGTTGGGAAATTAAGTTAGAAAATGAAGATTTTTGTTTGTCAGATATAATATGAATGGTTTATTTATGAGTCAATATAAAAATGATAATAATGAATTTGAAAATAAATGTACTTTTATTGAGTCACAAAGACTAGAGGATGTGAAACAGTAAAAATAGTCCAAATAAAGAATCAAACGAGAAAAACCAATAATAATACTTTAATAAGACGAGTCAAATAAATGGTAAGGTGCAACGCACAGACTTTATCTCGATTTTATTTTAAAACAAACATTTAATAAAAGCTCGTTAGATTTGTGAAAATAAATAATAGGACTATACATTGTTGCAGAAACACCACACCAAAGATCATGAATTAAATAATATACACTATTACTTACTTACTCTCTGACATTATAGGAACACTGTTACAGAAAAATGGAGAAAAGAGAAACATCTTTGTTCACCAAAGAGCATTAGAATCAAATTAGTTTTCAAAGACCTGGTTTAAAAAGTATATATATTTGCTTATAGCTCAGAAATTGTTGGTTGTATACAAATATATTTCAAATAAAATATATTTATCTTCAACACTACTACACTTTTACAATGGTAATTTATTTTGTACCTCACATAGTTGCAAAGAAATTATGAAAATAGGAAAATTTCCCCCTTGTATAGTACTCTCAAAGTCATTTTCATAATGAGAGTATATAATGATAAATAAATAGCATCTAGATATAAAATTTAATCAAAATCGTTAGAGCTAATTTTGAGAAAATATATTATTTCTTTTTTTGTCCTTCAGTAAACTACCCTTAATTTTAGGGTTGGATTCTTAAAACCTCTTGGGAGAGGTGGGGGAGGGCTTATGAAAACCCCAGATACCAAGTAATAGCCCAATCGATAACATAATATTATTAATTATTATTATATTATTATTATTATTATTATTATTATTATTATTATTATTATATTATTATTATATTATTATTATTATTATTATTATTATTATTATTATTATTATTATTATATTATTATATATTTATTATATTATTATTATTATTATTATTATTATTTATATTATTATTATTATTATTATTATTATATATATTTATTATTATTATTATTATTATTATTATTATTATTATTATTATTTATTATTATTATATATTATTATATTATTATAATTTATTATTATTATTATTATTATTATTATTATATATTATTATTATTATTATTATTATTATTATTAATTATTATTATTACACCGCGTCTTACTACCTGTTCGGGTTATACGCACTTACGCTAATGTGTAATGGTAGGGTGATTGCGAGATGAAATGGAGGACCTACAGTTTAACGTGGAATCCAAACCACGGTGGAGGCCTGGCATTCCTCGCATTCACAAGTTGTGATTAATACACATCTTGTCAGAGGTGAAGGAAGGGTTTGGCAATCAGATAAATCTGTGCCGGGACCGAGGATTGAACCCCGGACCTCAGCACAGAAGTCTGACACCTTACCCCTAGACCACCAGGTCACCCGCAATCGATAAAATAGTTTCGGCTCTAGCCCGAGATACAGACATACAGACGGCAATGCGAAAACAACTTTTTTTGTTTCAGGGGTCATGAAACTTCGACATTTATCAAAAATAGAGTATCTGTAGACAGCAGGAGTGGCGGAATCGTGGGGGAATCTGCCCCCTGGGAATAATTTACCCCTCCCCGGAATAAATTCCCCCCTAAATATATTTCAAATTCTCTGATATTATCAAATATGAAGCTGAAACATGGCCTTAAATTAAACTCCAAATGACTTTTAGATGCATTCTATTGTTAAAAATTTGCCGGAGAAGACCGCTTCAAATGACTACTTGACTAGAGTCATCTAACTGGCAGAAAAAGTCAGGGGAGGAAAGCTCTAAATAACTTCCAAGGTCATCCAAATTTAAAAAATGTCTTGGGGAGGATAATTCCAAATTCTTAATTTTCTGAAAGAATTTAATTTTCAAAATTTTATCGGTGGAAGATCTCTTAAAAGATCATCTTCTAGAGGTATCTAACCATCGTACAAAATTAAGGTGAGGGTCACTCTAAATAGCTTCGAGGGCCAAATTTCAAAAATTTCTAGGTGAGGAATACTTTAAATGGCCTATAAAAATCTAATTTTTTTAAAAATAAGTCGAAGACTACTCATAGCTTCTAGAGTGAATCATTTAAAAAAAAAATTGTTAAAGGAGGGCCACTCCAAATAGTTCATAAAAACTATCAGATTTTAAAAAATCGGAGAGGATAACCATGGTTTAAAACATACATAAGATCAAATATGAATGAGAAATGATTAAATGGCTTAAAACAGAAACCTAACATTGTAAGTAACTATGTTATTTATAATTATGACCCCCCTATGAAAATGATCTGGATCCGCCCCTGCAGCTAATGTGGAATCCCTTGCTTCCTTACATCTAAGGTGGCTGCTACATAGGACAGCATTGAGAAGCGTTGCAGGCGATTAGAAATTCCAAATTATTTACTAAGGGGTTTATTTTTAATTTTTTTAGCACCGTGTCTTACTACCCGCTCCACTTATACGCTTATGTACTAATTACGCTTATGGTTTTAAGAACGAGAAAGATTATATTTATAGGAAGGGTACCCGAATTTTCACTGAGGGAAAGTTAAAAACAATTTTGGAAAAACCAGCCTCAGTACACCCGACCGAGATTTGAACCTCTATCTCACCGAGGTTTTTAACCTTTTACTTTAATCCCCAAACATACAAATTTTCGCGTATCGTCGTTGAATATTAAAAAACAACAAATTTAAACTCGAAATTTAAACTTTTTAACCCACCAGAAACTTGATGATAATTTTCGCCTACATTTTGTTGACAACGATATTAAAAAATATCGAATAACTTAATAAATATTCCGGTATTTCTAAACGTCTGCAACACGCCTCACTGCCCTTCCATACAGAACCTCTTAAGAACCACATAATGGACTTTGGACATGTTTAGGTTTAATAATTAATACCATAGTCGGAAATAGTTTGGATTTTTTTTTCTAGCACTGCGTTTTACTAACCGTTCGGGTTATAAATTGATGTACTAGTTACACTAATAGTTTTAGGGATTAGGAATATTATATTTAAAGGAAGTGTACCTCCATTTTAGTTTGCAGTGTCCCCAGTAATCTACCTCACACCACCTTCCTTAAAAACATTAATAATAATAATAATATTTAGCACCACGTCTTACTACCCGTTCGGGTTATACGCTTAAGTACTAATTACGCTAATGGTTTAGGAATTGGGAGAGTTGTATTTAGAGGAAGTGAACCCGCATTTGCGTGGAAATAGAGTGGAAAACCATTTAGGAAAAACCACTCCCAGTTCACCCGACCGAGATTCGAACCTCGATCTCCCCGTCCTCGGCGGTCGAGCTCAACACGACTGGCGCGTTAGCCAACTACACCACCGAGGCGGGTTTAAAAAACATTAAAAAAAGACTTAATTTTTGTTTAATGTCATTACAGTAATTTTCAACTATATATCATCTTCCAGCTGTATAAGGTATCAAATAAAAACTGTACCAAGTTTGAATTAAATCGGTTGAGTTGTTCAAAAGTTATCGTGAGACATATCCATCACAGACAGACAGACAGACAAATGCAAATCGGTGGAAACAGAGAACTCACTTCACTCGTTCAGTTATCAAACCACATGATAGTGTTTCTATTTGTTTTTAAACGCTGACAATATTTGTTAGATTGCCCTTACAGGGAGTCGACTATACGAGCGCTCAAGTAAAAATCACCCATCCTAACTTATTTTCTCCCGCTTGTCACCTCAGCAAGCGCGGGGACTTGTGTGGCCGCATTGTTTACACACCCCTAAGGGCGGCCCGGCGCACGAAACCATTTGCGCCGGTTATGGGTATTAATAATATCTATCAAAAGTGACAGCCGCGGATGTATGAATACAGAATACGTAAAAGTAGATCTAGTTTACTTTTATTTTCTAGCTGTCAGATATGTCTGTTTATTCATTATATACTCGTATATTAGCGCCCGTTTGGGTTACACATATATTTCACTAATGTGTTAGATATAAAGAAGGTTGGTCTTAACGGGAGTGTACCCACATTTGCGTATAGAGATACCACTAAGACACGAAACAACCCCTGTACCACTAAGCCACAAGAACAACCTCTGTGACACTAAGCCACGAGAACAACCAATGCGCCACTAAGCCACGATAACAACCCCTGTACCACTAAGCCACGAGAACAACCCCTGTACCACTAAGCCACGAGAACAACCCCTGTACCACTAAGCCACAAGAACAACCTCTGTGACACTAAGCCACGAGAACAACCAATGCGCCACTAAGCCACGATAACAACCCCTGTACCACTAAGCCACGAGAACAACCCCTGTACCACTAAGCCACGAGAACAACCCCTGTACCACTAAGCCACAAGAACAACCTCTGTGACACTAAGCCACGAGAACAACCAATGCGCCACTAAGCCACGATAACAACCCCTGTACCACTAAGCCACGATAACAACCCCTGTACCACTAAGCCACGATAACAACCCCTGTACCACTAAGCCACAAGAACAACCTCTGTGACACTAAGCCACGAGAACAACCAATGCGCCACTAAGCCACGATAACAACCCCTGTACCACTAAGCCACGAGAACAATCCCTGTACCACTAAGCCACAAGAACAACCCTTCTGCCACTAAGCCACGATAACAACCCCTGTACCATAAAGCCACGAGAACAACCATTGTGCCACTAAGCCACGAGAACAACCATTGCGCCACTAAGCCACGATAACAACCCCTGTACCACTAAGCCACGATAAGAACCCTTCTACCACTAAGCCACGTGAACAACCCCTGTGCCACTAAGCCACGAGAAAAACCCTTCTACCACTAAGCCACGTGAACAACCACTGTGCCACTAAGCCACGTGAACAACCATTGCGCCACTAAGCCACGAGAAAAACCCTTCTACCACTAAGCCAAGTGAACAACCCCTGTGCCACTAAGCCACGAGAAAAACCCTTCTACCACTAAGCCACGTGAACAACCATTGCGCCACTAAGCCACGAGAAAAACCCTTCTACCACTAAGCCAAGTGAACAACCCCTGTGCCACTAAGCCACGAGAAAAACCCTTCTACCACTAAGCCAAGTGAACAACCCCTGTGCCACTAAGCCACGAGAAAAACCCTTCTACCACTAAGCCAAGTGAACAACCACTGTGCCACTAAGCCACGTGAACAACCATTGTGCCACTAAGCCACGAGAACAACCATTGCGCCACTAAGCCACGATAACAACCCCTGTACCACTAAGCCACGATAAGAACCCTTCTACCACTAAGCCACGATAACAACCCCTGTGCCACTAAGCCACGAGAAAAACCCTTCTACCACTAAGCCAAGTGAACAACCACTGTGCCACAAAGCCACGAGAACAACCATTGTGCCACTAAGCCACGAGAACAACCATTGCGCCACTAAGCCACGATAACAACCCCTGTACCACTAAGCCACGATAAGAACCCTTCTACCACTAAGCCACGTGAACAACCCCTGTGCCACTAAGCCACGAGAAAAACCCTTCTACCACTAAGCCACGTGAACAACCACTGTGCCACTAAGCCACGTGAACAACCATTGCGCCACTAAGCCACGAGAAAAACCCTTCTACCACTAAGCCAAGTGAACAACCCCTGTGCCACTAAGCCACGAGAAAAACCCTTCTACCACTAAGCCAAGTGAACAACCCCTGTGCCACTAAGCCACGAGAACAACCATTGTGCCACTAAGCCACGAGAACAACCATTGCGCCACTAAGCCACGATAACAACCCCTGTACCACTAAGCCACGATAAGAACCCTTCTACCACTAAGCCACGTGAACAACCCCTGTGCCACTAAGCCACGAGAAAAACCCTTCTACCACTAAGCCACGTGAACAACCACTGTGCCACTAAGCCACGTGAACAACCATTGCGCCACTAAGCCACGAGAAAAACCCTTCTACCACTAAGCCAAGTGAACAACCCCTGTGCCACTAAGCCACGAGAAAAACCCTTCTACCACTAAGCCAAGTGAACAACCCCTGTGCCACTAAGCCACGAGAACAAGCGTGTAATGCAGTCTCCACAGACATACGAACCACGGTCTAGAGAGCCCACATTGTCATGCGGCGGGAAGTCATTGAATAGGCACGTCGTTGACCTCAGCGGCAACCTGGTTTGATAAAAAAAAACTAAAAGGTCAGTAAAACGTGGGAGAACCAACATTTTTATTGAGTTTTACACGTGGGTTATCATTCAAGGATTTTACGTGCACTTTCTAAACAGAAGGTTACAAACTGCAGGACGTGCTTTAGACGATGTTGCAATTTTTGCTGGTGAGATTAGACATTAAACTACTGATGGTGAGGTTAGACATGAAACTACTGATGGTGAGGTTAGACATGAAACTACTGATGGTGAGGTTAGACATGAAACTACTGATGGTGAGGTTAGACATGAAACTACTGATGGTGAGGTTAGACATGAAACTACTGATGGTGAGGTTAGACATGAAACTACTGCCAAAGATTCATGAGAGAATTCGTTTAGCAAGGTTTTAGCGGCACATATCACTGAAAGCGATGTTTTAAGGCCCACGAATAAAGGTTGTTTATTGAAAACTCTCATATTAATGTGAAGTACCAAGGCTTGCGTCATGTGATGATGATTACTTACACAGACTCGAATGAGCCGACATAAGCTAGTCACGCAAATGTTTATAATAATCCACACACATAAAAGGACAGTTCAACCGTCAAATGTAGATGAATCATAACCGGGCGAAAAACCTTCCAACTCGACGTTGATTGGCCAAATCACAGGGTTTGTATGACGCAAATTTTCATACGGACAAACATATCAGACAGCTAGAAAAAGTTACTAGGTCTACTTTCTGTTGTTTTTTTTAGTACCGCGTCTTACTACCCATTCGGGTTATACGCTTTTGCATTAATTACACTGATATTTTAGGGATTAGATAGGTTTAATTTACAGGAAATGTACCCGAATTTGTATGGAGGGAGAGAGGAAAACAATTTAGGAAAAAACCACACCCAATACACCCAACCGGGATCGAACCCCGATTTCCCCGTCTTCAGCAGTCTATTCTATTGCGAAAGTAACGCCTTTGACCATGCGGCCAGCAAAGGGGATATTTTCACGTTTTCATACGTCAGGTGGCGTAGTTGGCTAACGCGCTAGTCGTGTTGAGCTCGACCGCCGAGGACGGGGAGATCGAGGTTCGAATCTCGGTCGGGTGAACTAGGGGTGGTTTTTCCTAAATGGTTTTCCACTCTCACTCCACGTAAATGCGGGTTCACTTCCTCTAATTTAAACCTTCCTAATTCCTAATCCATCAGCGTAATTAGTACTTAAGCGTATAACCCGAACGGGTAGTAAGACGCGGTGCTAAATATATTATTATTATTATTCATACGTCAAGTCATGTGATATGCAGTTGTTACTTTTGAAGATGTTATGAAACCTGTAAAATGTCCATTTGTAATAAAATCAAGGTATAGTATAACCCAGTGGTGGTTCACATGTTTTGTGATTATTGTCTACATCTACGGCACATGAGCTAATCTTAGAAACCTCAACCAATATTTAATGACAGCGGGAAACCTGTCATAGCGTCGAAACATTCACCGATTGAAGTAAATTATATATAGACACTCAAATAACACGCTACCCTCTTGGCCTGCTGAAGAAAAGACGTGGAGAGATCGGGGTTCAAATCCCTGTCATATCTACTGAGGGTGGTTTTCCCTAAATTATTTCCCACTCTTCTTCCACGCAAATGCGGGTATATTACCTCTAAGATGGTTCCTTCCTCATCCCTACCCCATTTGAGTAATTTATCATACATGCCTATAACCTGAATAGGTAGTAGGACACGGTGATAAAAAGAATCCATCGCTAGATGATAAACTGAACAAAAACATATTCGGTAAGTTATAAGAACCAAAATTCAGTGCAGCTGTTCCCTTAGACGTGCCGGAAGAAGCACTATATAACCAAAATTCAGTGCAGCTGTTCCCTTAGACGTGCCGGAAGAAGCAGTATATAACCAGAATGCAATACATCTGTTCCCTCAGACGTGCCGGAAGAAGCAGTATATAACCAGAATGCAATACATCTGTTCCCTCAGACTTGCCAGAAGAAGCAGTATATAACCATAATGCAATGCATCTGTTCCCTCAGACTTGCCAGAAGAAGCAGTATATAACCAGAATGCAATGCATTTGTTCCCTCAGACTTGCCGGAAGAAGCAGTATATAACCAGAATTCAATGCATCTGTTCCCTCATACTTGCCGGAAGAAGCAGTATATAAGCAGAATGCAATACATCTGTTCCCTCAGACTTGCCGGAAGAAGCAGTATATAACCAGAATGCAATACATCTGTTCCCTCAGACTTGCCAGAAGAAGCAGTATATAACCATAATGCAATGCATCTGTTCCCTCAGACTTGCCGGAAGAAGCAGTATATAACCAGAATGCAATGCATCTGTTCCCTCAGACTTGCCAGAAGAAGCATTATATAACCATAATTCAATGCATCTGTTCCCTCAGACTTGCCGGAAGAAGCAGTATATAACCAGAATGCAATGCATTTGTTCCCTCAGACTTGCCAGAAGAAGCAGTATATAACCATAATGCAATGCATCTGTTCCCTCAGACTTGCCAAAGAAGCACCTCAGACTTGCTGAAAGAAGAACTATATAACCAGAATGCAATGCAGCTGTTCCCTCAGACTTGCCAGAAGAAGCAGTATATAACCACAATGCAATACATCTGCTCCCTCAGACTTGCCGGAAGAAGCAGTATATAACCAGAATGCAATACATCTGTTCCCTCAGACTTGCCAGAAGAAGCAGTATATAACCATAATGCAATGCATCTGTTCCCTCAGACTTGCCGGAAGAAGCAGTATATAACCATAATGCAATGCATCTGTTCCCTCAGACTTGCCAGAAGAAGCAGTATATAACCAGAATGCAATGCATTTGTTCCCTCAGACTTGCCGGAAGAAGCAGTATATAACCAGAATGCAATGCATCTGTTCCCTCAGACTTGCCGGAAGAAGCAGTATATAACCATAATGCAATGCATTTGTTCCCTCAGACTTGCCGGAAGAAGCAGTATATAACCATAATGCAATGCATCTGTTCCCTCAGACTTGCCAGAAGAAGCAGTATATAACCATAATGCAATGCATCTGTTCCCTCAGACTTGCCAGAAGAAGCAGTATATAACCATAATGCAATGCATCTGTTCCCTCAGACTTGCCAGAAGAAGCAGTATATAACCATAATGCAATGCATCTGTTCCCTCAGACTTGCCAAAAGAAGCACCTCAGACTTGCTGAAAGAAGAACTATATAACCAGAATGCAATGCAGCTGTTCCCCCCCACCCTACCATTTTGTTGCACAGTAATAAAACAAGTGTCAAAGAACATCACGTTGTAGTACAGCGGCATACACTGACGAAAGCACGTGACTTGAACTTCCGGCCTTGAGCTCTTCTCTGTCTAAATCGTCAGTGGTCTTGGAGAGTACAAACATGAAGGAGGCTCTAGGAGGATATAGACTGGAGAGGGATTAGACAAATAAACACCAACAGAGATGGTAGGAAACAATACCTCGCCCGAGACTCACTAGCCAATGACGAAGAGGTCACATTGTCCTATGATGTCAAGGGCGCCCATGTGGGTTTTACAAATGGGGGACGGAGTGGAGTCCCATCTGTCGGAGGTGTGGCAACCCCCTCCTCGAGAGAAAACTTCAGGAATTTAACCTTATGGGGGGTAATTTTAGAACATATGAACATAATTCTGAGCTATGAGTTTCATAAGCCAATTTTATGTAAAAAAAAGTTTTTGAAAAATTAACCAAAAAATAAAATGGAGTTGTAGCTGAACCCACTGAAAAGAAACATTATATTTTTCACAAGTTTTTTTGAACAGAACAGAATGAAAAGGAAGCTTTTGATGAGGAAATAGAAGGAAATCTACGTTTTATCATTTTTATTTGTTAACTCGGATATTGATGATTCATTGTAATTGTTGTTAGTAGCAAAGTGCAGCCAAATCCCAAATACACAACAACAAAAAATAATAAAAAAGTAAATATTGCTGATTGATAATGGGGGCTTTAGTCCCCTTATCATCCACTTATGGGTACCCATGTATAATGTGCCAATCTGGGGCGTAGCGCCATGTTAGAACGATGTCTCCCCAAACCTTCTATTGTACATCTAAGAAAAATAAGTACCAAAGCTCTATACACTATTGTAAGTTAAAAAAAAACACACCCAAACACCATTTAGAAAAACGATAGCTTGCATCTGGAATGGAGTATAATTCTGCCCCCAAACATGGCCGCCGTTCAAAATTGAAACCTCTATACCTCAGCTAATGACTACTGGTTTATTTACAAGTTTTTTTTCTTCAAAAGGCACGTGACTCACCGTATTAATCAATTAAAATTCAGGACTGCCTTAAACATTTTGTACACGGGCGAACTTTCATTTTGGCCCCTTCTTCCATTACATAATTTTGGTCCAAACATAGTCTAATGATCTTGAAAATAAATCATTACAAGACAAAAATAAGTAGATTTCTGCTTTCGTTGTTTTTATTGATTTTTTTTAAATTTGATTTTTACGAACGCTATATACAATTTAAAACATTTAAATCGGACAACTTTAAGTGTGTATCGTTTTGTAACTAAGTAAACGTTCTATTTCTAAGATATATGAAAGACAAATAATAATCATTGCATTTAAAAAAAATCTTTTTTAAGTTATTTAGGAAATTATTAATTTATTTTATACACCAGAAACTCGTTCATCCGAATCATAATTATCGGGAATTTCGGTCTATCCGGAACAATCTTGTTTGAATTAAAAAGAAAAGTGTCTCTACCTTACTATATTTTGCAGAACATACATAGTAATTTGATTTTTTTCAGTTCATCATTCTGTCTTTGTTTGCAACAAAAATAAAAATCCCATAATATTCCTTAATCTGTTTTGTACTGTATGTAAATATCTCATTTCGATAAAATGTTGTGTATGTCCAATTTTTTTATATCACTAACAGTGAAATTTTTCCAAAAAATACAGTTTATTCGAATTGGACATGGTCCCTTAAAATTATGATAAACAAGTTTCTAGTCTACTAATTCAGGATTTAGTGGATATAAAGCAAGTGTACAATTCAGGATTGGGTGGATATAAAGCAAGTGTACAATTCAGGATTTAGTGGATATAAAGCAAGTGTACAATTCAGGATTTGGGTGGATATAAAGCAAGTGTACAATTCAGGATTTAGTAAATATAAAGCAAGTGTATACAATTCAGGATTTAGTGGATATAAAGCAAGTGTACAATTCAGGATTTAGTGGATATAAAGCAAGTGTACAATTCAGGATTTAGTGGATATAAAGCAAGTGTACAATTCAGGATTTAGTGGATATAAAGCAAGTGTACAATTCAGGATTTAGTGGATATAAAGCAAGTGTACAATTCAGGATTTAGTGGATATAAAGCAAGTGTACAATTCAGGATTGGGTGGATATAAAGCAAGTGTACAATTCAGGATTGGGTGGATATAAAGCAAGTGTACAATTCAGGATTTAGTGGATATAAAGTAAGTGGATACAATGAAGCTCCTGCGCTGGAAACAATATTGTTGATGATGGTGATGATGGTGATGATGATGATGATGATGACTATTAACTTAGTTCATGAATAGAAACCCCAGCCTTAGTAACGTTTTCCATGACCGAACTAATTAGCTCTGTTTCAACCAATGAGCTGAGAATTGTGCTTCAATTTTAAAACAGCGACGTGACCCCTTATGATAGAGTTTAATGAGTACAATAATTTCAATGAGAACGGATATGGACGATCATTCAGATTAAAACTATTGACAACAATAAAAATTAAGCTTATCATAATGTAGCATTATAGAGTGCTTGTATAATACGTTCTCTACCTACATTTGAGTGAGATTTTGAAAATTTATATCCAGTTTTTTTAATCAGTTATTTATTACTAGGCTTATTATTAATATATTTATTTGTGAACGGTACTTCAGAAACGTTTAGTTATGAATAAATAGAAATAGGCCACAATTAGATCTGGGTCTTATATATATGTATACATAGCCTAAATAGTTCGTGTTTTCACTAGATCATTTGTGAAAACACATATGGTATATAACTTTAATAGCAGACACAATAGAATATTAAAGTACAATACACCTTTTTAATGCAGGGGTGGATCCAATGGGGGTAGGGGCTGATCGCCCCTCCCCGTTTTGCATGGAAAATAATCAAAGAGATAGAAAACAATACCTTAATGTTGTAAAGAATTACTAACACCTCCCTCGCCCTATCTCCTACATGACCTAACACCTGCCTCGCCCTATCTCCTACATGACCTAACACCTCCCTCGCCCTATCTCCTACATGACCTAACACCTCCCTCGCCCTATCTTCTACATGACCTAACACCTCCCTCGCCCTATCTCCTACATGACCTAACACCTCCCTCGCCCTATCTCCTACATGACCTAACACCTCCCTCGCCCTATCTCCTACATGACCTAACACCTCCCTCACCCTATCTCCTACATGACCTAACATCTCCCTCACTCTATCTCCTACATGACATAACACCTCCCTCACCCTATCTCCTACATGACATAACACCTGCCTCATCCTATCTCCTACATGACATAACACCTGCCTCGCCTTATCTCCTACATAACCTAACATCTCCCTCACCCTATCTCCTACATGACCTAACAACTCCCTCGCCATATCTCCTACATGACATAACACCTCTACCGCCCTATCTCCTACATGACATGTTCTGATATGCAAAAAATATAAACAAATATATAAAAAATCCCCCAAAAAATTCCCTAAAAAATAAAAAAAATCCTAGAACCCGATTGCAGCGCCAGCTACCGGGTCCAATTGTGAATCTAAACCATCTACAGACCCCCTCAAACACACACAAAAAATTTCATCAAAATCGGTCCAGTCGTTTAGGAGGAGTCCAGTGACATACACACGTACAGAAGAATTATATATATTAAGATAATATTATGCAGAGGACATAATTAGGGATCATCAGTGTGGATTTCGACGAAACAGATCAACAACGGATCAGATTTGTACCAATCGGCAGATATTAGAAACAGACTGGGAATACAACATGACGGGTCATCATCTCTCTCTCTCTTTATCTATCTATCTATCTATCTATCTATCTATCTATATATATATATATATATATATATATATATATATATATATATAAAAAAGCGAAAGCCCTTACTCACTCACTCACTCACTCACTCACTCACTCACTCACTCACTCACTCACTCACTCATCACTAATTCTCACACTTCCCACGAAGCTAGAGGGCTGACGTTTGGCACAGGTGTTCCTTATAAGATAATTAGGAAAATTAAAGATGTTTCATTCCGATGTTTGGTGATTAAGGGAATGAAATCTGGGTAGCTACCCTAATCAACAATATTGCTTCATAAACTCTTTTTAAGCGTTTAGAGGGTAATAATCCGATAGGTTTGTTCTAATAATGCCTTCGAAAACATATAACATATATTTTTAACCCTGTAGATGTTTCTAAGGGGTGGGAAAAAAATTAGTTCAGACATTTAATTAAAATATGTAATTACGTTTTAATATGCAACTCCAAGAGACGGTAGAAGTCTGTAGTTTATATTTTGCTGAATGTTGTGTTGTTTGTAGTGTCTGTGGGAGTGAGAGGACCCAGAAGCAAAGGGGGCCAGCCGAAAATAAAACTCCCCGTGAGAAACGATACAGGGTCACCTCCTCGCGGTGTTTCTCGAGTAGCGCTAAGAACCATGCCATTAAACTTCAAACAAAAATTCCTCATTTTCATGCAAAAATAAATAACAACACAATAGGCTATCTCGTGCGAAGAACGGGGATTCAGCTAGTCTGTATATATATCTTAAAAAGGCCTATGATTCAGTTAAAAGAAACAAATTAGGTGAAATTTTAGTTAAGTTTGAGATAGAGCCTACCCAAAAAATTTGTTAAGCTACAACTGTAATTGAGGTATGTATCTTTGACTGATACACGTGACAGGGCACGGGTTGGATGCCACTTATCAGATGATCTTGAAATACAGAATGGGTTGAAACAAGGAGATGCACTATCCCCATTACTTTTTAATCTGGCATAAGAGTATGCTATTAGGATACTGCAAGAGAGTAGGAAAGGGTTGACACTGAACGGTACAATACAGCTATTAAGATATGTAGATGATGTAGCTTTGTTGGGCAGTAGTAGGGAAGATGTGGAAAGTAATACAGAAATTTTATAAGAGGCTAATAAGGAAATAGGTTTGTAAGTGAAAAGACTAAGTATATTATCACACAGAGAACACTGATCGGGGACAATAATTTGGAGATTACTGCGAACAACATATCATTTGACCAGGTTAATGAGTTTAGATATTTAGGAACAATTTTAACTAGCAACAACGATATTAGATTGAAAATTATGAAACGAATATAGTCAGGAGAGCATTCTATTAGTTGTTCAGTATGTTGTTGGTTGTCATCTCGCCTGCTGTCAAGGAGTGTAAAACTCAGAATATTTATACAAAAGGCCTAACGGTTGCTCTCTATGGGTGTGAAACATGGTCTCTTATCTTACGGGAAGAAAACAAATTTCGTGCGTTTGAAAACAAGGTGCTTAAGAAGATAATTGGTCCAAAATGGGATGAGGATACTGGGAATTGGAGGAAGTTACATAATGAAGAGTTACATACCCTGCACTCATCACAAGGCATTATTAGGATAATCAAGTCTCGTAGGTTATGATAGGCAAGACACGTGGTGTGAATGGGAGAATCTATAACATTGTTCAGGGTATTGATCGGCAAAACCAATGGGAGAATCTATAACAATGTTCAGGGTATTGATCGGCAAAACCAATGGGAGAATCTAGAACATTGTTCAGGATATTGATCGGTAAAACCAATGGGAGAGTCTATAACATTGTTCAGGGTATTGATCGGCAAAACCAATAGGAGAATCTAGAACGTTGTTCAGGGTATTGATCGGCAAAACCAATGGGAGAATCTAGAAAATTGTTCAGGGTATTGATCGGCAAAACCAATGGGAGAGTCTATAACAATGTTCAGGGTATTGATCGGCAAAACCAATGGGAGAATCTATAACATTGTTCAGGGTATTGATCGGCAAAACCAATGGGAGAGTCTATAACATTGTTCAGGGTATTGATCGGTAAAACCAATGGGAGAGTCTATAACAATGTTCAGGGTATTGATCGGCAAAACCAATGGGAGAGTCTATAACAATGTTCAGGGTATTGATCGGCAAAACCAATGGGAGAGTCTATAACATTGTTCAGGGTATTGATCGGTAAAACCAATGGGAGAGTCTATAACAATGTTCAGGGTATTGATCGGCAAAACCAATGGGAGAGTCTATAACAATGTTCAGGGTATTGATCGGCAAAACCAATGGGAGAATCTATAACATTGTTCAGGGTACTGACTGGCAAAACCAATGGAAAGAGACCATTGGGAAGACATAGACGCAGATGCGAGGATAACATTAGAATGGACCTGAAAGCGATAGGGTGTAATGAGGTGGACTGGATAGAAATAGCTCTAGATAAGGATAGATGGCGTACTTTTGTAAGTGCGGCAATGAACTTTCAAGTTCCTAATTTCCATAGAGTAAGTAAGCTTACTGATGATACACTGAAAATCAAATCAAAACAAATATATAGTAAGCTGATGATTTCCGCACGTCCATTACAGACTATGTCTTATAACACGAGTGGAGAGTGGCCCTGATCTGGGGACGAATCCTGGGTACCTCAGCAATATTGCATCGGTGTGCTAAGCCAAGGGGTCTCAGGTTTAGATCCCCGTGTCCAGGTGCCAACTCTAAATTTTACGAATATAAAACAAGTAATGGTAATTAATTATTAGAGTTGAAAATGTTTTGGCAAAAATTCTCCGATCGTAAAATCCCAGGAGGGAGGGGGTTGGAGGCGAATGACATGTATTTGTAAAGGCTTTGATAAAAATAATATTGGAGCATCTGGTCTACAGCAGACCTGACGTTAGTGACACTTTCAACCACCTAGCACTGTAGTCGATACGTGAGTGTGAGAAGAAAACCGTAATTATTACTAGGCGAGTTTTCGCGATTGACTTGGTTACGTCTTGGTATCGAGGGATTACGGCCAAGTGGTTCTGACCAAGGTGGAGCGCGACAACGGTTTTGAGATGTTTTTCTTAAACAAAAATGGTGGTTGGGGTGGATTAAATCTAACAGATGGTGGGTGAATTTATGTAATCCTACTACTAAGGCCGTAACCAATGGGGGGGGGGGTTCAAACCCCCCAAAATTTTACGAACAAAATATATTTGGCTTTATTTATGGTTCACACAATATCAAAATTAAGGTACAAGAACAAATCAGGGGGCTGTGTTACCATAAAAAAACACTTCATTTAGCTTCTAGAGGTGTTTAATATTTAGAATTTTTCCTATCCTTCGGCAGTTAGGGTGTTATGGTGTCATAAAAAACACATCGGATAGCTTCTAGATATGTTTTATCATTTAGAATTTTTTATAGCCTCTAACAATTGTGGAATGTGCCCACCAACCCCCCCCCCCCCCCTTGAAATTATTGGCTGGCTACGGCCTTGCCTACTACATGTACTGCAAATCGACGGAAAATAAGCAATTTACTTTTATTCTTAGTTAGATTGGTGATTATTTTGATTAGCCCTAATATCAAGCTAAACATATCTCCCCAAAAATAAGCTTAAGAAAACATGAAGTACGTATGTTATATTAAATAGGCATAGATCATATAGTACTTTCTTTCTTTTATCCATAACTAAACAGTTTTTAGGTATCTACCTAATTACTGCCATGTATTCCTAGCTAGTAATTGCTGTCCATTTTAATTTACAAAAACTTAAAATCGATTGACAACGAAGTTATACTCGTTTAAACCTAACCTAAGAAGTGACGCTGTTTTGAAATTAGCGCAAAAAATTGTCGGCTCACTGGTCGTAACCATACTGCTTAGTCTGGTCAAGGAAAGCGTTACGAAACCAAGCTCTGGTATCGTATAGGTCATAAACATTTCGTTAACATCGATTTTCTGGTAGATTTTTGAAAACGAGGAAAATGTTCTATCTTGTATGTCTGTCTTCTTGTAAGAAAGTTTGTTTCTTGTGAGTTCACCGTGATATAACTTGTGTGCGTGACCGCGTATCTATTCGTGCGTGCGAGGGGTCCCAACTCCCATGAAGTGTTCCACTCTGATTAGGTTTTGATTATTTATTGCGGTGTGGCGCGGGAAGAAAAGGTCTATCTGATCATTTGCGTGTGCTACAAGGTCCCTTGACTAAGAATTAAAACGGGATAGAAGGAAAGGATTTTTTTTTATAGAGGGTTGCAGGAATCGATTATCTCGAAATAGGGGGAGGAAAAAACCTTTGCATACTAAAAAACCTCGTCTACATACTGCGTAAGCTCCTCCTTATAGTCCTTCCGTATGAATTCTAATTTTTCTCACATTCCCATGAAAAAAAAAAGAATATTTCTCCAGTAGAAACATAATAATTTTCTTCACACGGTGATATCAACAGCTGTTAAATATCTGTCATGAACATAGCGGTATTATATGAAAAACTTTTTAAATAAAGAGAAAAAGTTGTTATCGAATTCCAGGACACTTTTGACAGATATTCAAGATTTATTTACAGATTTATTTTGCCTGAATATTTTTTTAAATAAAAATTACAAAAATACGGCCCTTAACTCGCAATTCTTACCATCCCACCTAAATCACGTCGCAATGTGTCAACCAATGAGAAAATAGAATGCTTTGTCCAATCAAATTTTTCGAGATAAAACATTTTCAAAAAATTATATGAAAATATTAAATCAACATTTCCACTATTTTTTTATTTTGTTTAGTGTTGTAAGTTAAAATAAAGATTCTTAGTAATACGTTGAAGTTTTCTACGAATTGCTATAAGATGGAGATGTAAGAGGGCTAGAAAAGGTATTTGCTTTTACAGTTTTTATATCAAAACTTTTTTTGGTCAGAATAAATCAACTATTTCTTCAGTTCAAACATAAAGTTTAATTTTCATCACATGATGACCTCAAAAGTTGTTGAATATCTGTCGAGGGTGTCCTGGAATTTAATAACAACTTTTTATCTTATTTAAAAAGTTTTCTCATTTAATGCCCGTGACAGATATTCAAGATTTCTTTTAGCACCACGTCCTACTAACCGTTCTGGTTATACGCTTATATACTAATTACACTAACGTGCTAGGGATCGGGAAGGTTGAATTTAGAGGAAGTGTTTCCACACTTGCGTGGAGGTAGAGTATAAAACCATTTAGGGAAAAAAAACCACGCTCAGTACACACGACCGGAATCGAACCCCAATCTCCCCGTCTTCGGAAGTCTAGTCTATTGCGAGAGTGGCGCCTTAGACCATGCGGCCACCGAAGCGTGTCAAGAAATGTTGATACAATCATGTGAATGAAATTAAACTTTATGTTTCTACTGGAGCAATATTTTATTTATTTTGACAAAAAAAAAATTGTTTTGATATAAAAACTACAAAAACACTGGCGTATTCTCGCGTCCGCTACATCCCCACCTTAAGGGGTGGATAAATGAAACTAACGATAGATATGCTTAGAAAATTGCAACCGTTTAGATTCGATTCGCACACCGAGTAAAAAAACAAACCTTAATTATTTCTTACGAGACGTGTGCTAAGGGTGCGTTTGTTTCCTTATTTTGGTTGATGACGTCACAGGCGTGGACCCAATTTGACTTATTTTCCCACCCCTTTTTTTTCTCTTTCCCATTTTACGTGAGCCACAAAAAAAAAAAAAAGTCTCGCGACCCATGTTTTGCGATACATGAAGCAATGTAGCCTCTTGCGGCGGTGAACGGAATAAGATGACTCACAAACTGGTAGTTGATTACAGGCCTGACCTTGTGTTCGCCTCATCACTTGTCGTGGTCCCACGGCTAGCGTGCCTGACTTTGACCCTGACAGCTAAACCGCCTCTCATCAGGGAATACCAACAATTAATATCTTCTACAAAAGAACAGGAGAAGGCAACTAGCAATAGAACTATTTACTCCGAGGGAACAGGAAGAAGAAAATAATGACAATACTGGCTACCAGCAATAAAAATATATAATCCAAGGGAACAGGAGGAGAAGTTTTAATACTGTCAAAACTGACTTTCACGAATTAAAACTATTATAAATTTCCCGCATCGACGCGCACAGCCACTAAACGTCAAGCTCGTCAAGTCTAGTTTGCCGGCGATTGCGAAGTCGGTGTTTGAATCCCGGCCTGATTTGTACCGAGGGTGGAATTTTTATTATTTATTATTAGCACCGCGTCTTACTACCCGTTCGGGTTATACGCACTTACGCTAATGTGTGATGGTAGGGTGATTGTGAGATGAAATGGAGGACCTACAGTTTAACGTGGGATCCGAACCACGGTGGTAGGCCTGGCATTCCTCACATTTACAAGTTGTGATTAATACACGTCTTGTCAGAGGTGAAGGAAGGGTTTGACAATCAGATAAATCTGTGCCGGGACCGAGGATTGAACCCCGGACGCCCAGCACAGAAGTCTGACACCTTACCCCTAGACCACTAGGTCACCCTAAAGGGTGGAATTTCCTTGATGGTTTCACCACTCTCTTTATGCAAATGTAGTTCAACTATTTTTCCTCGTCTTCACCCCCATTGGTGTAACCTAAATATTCTGATACTCTGGAGGTGGTGATAATATGGGGATTGAGGAATAATTGATGGGTTAAAATATTTTGATTATTTAAAAATAAGTTATTTGTCCTATTAAAATGTATAACATGGCAAGCTTTACTATTATTTTTTTTGTATGTTTCAGATTGTGAGCCCGCCCAGATCTGGATCCTGGCCCGTCATGGCACTCACTACCCAAAAAAGAAAGACATTGATGACCTGAGAGATCTGA
Organism: Timema podura; assembly: GCA_033556935.1. NCBI lineage: Eukaryota > Metazoa > Arthropoda > Insecta > Phasmatodea > Timematidae > Timema > Timema podura. The sequence goes on from JAVRXN010000003.1 coordinate 53,430,857, forward strand.
TCCAACTTCGGGACCAGATTGTCCGCAACCGAGAGGATAAACACAGTGAGTAACAGGGATCTGAACCCGCACCGGTGGTGGAGTGAGTCGGACCAAGCCGTCAGCCTCGTCTAGGTCTAGTCTGGGGATGTACATCGAACATTGATCCTTTCAAAACATCGATAGTGAAGGTTTGAGTTTTGATGTTTTCACCGTGGATGTTTGTTGAGCAATGATTTCAAAATATCAATGCTTTGTGACGATGTACAAGGAACTGATGTGCTTATCACACGTCAGTACAAACATTTAATCACAGTCATCAGTTCACAACAGATGAAGAAAAGCCACCGATGTTTTTACTATAAAATATTGATGTTTTTTAGCAGAGAGTTGAGTCGGAACTGGTAAATGAAATTAACCATTATTTTTAAGGAACCAGAACAGAAATGTTAAAAAAAAATTGCTTATAAGATCCAGAATTTAATCAATATATTTTTAGGCTGATAAAGGTTCTTAAATTTTTTAAATTATTTTTATAATTGCATTTTATGCCCTTCCTATTTTTCCCATTTTTCGGGACTTTTTGTCAAGGTATTTTGTATTTTTTTTAGATAACTAACTTATTTAGTTGTATTTTTTTTTAAATACATGTTTCTAACTATGAGTTTTATAATGGTAGGGTGACTCAAATACAAATATTGAAATAACCAGAACCCATTTAAGAACAAAAAAAAGAACTGGACCATTTATTTTTCTTTAACCGAAACCAGAACTGAAACAATGACCAGAAGCTATAAATATTTTGATTCGACTTCCTGGTTTTTAATTCTATAACATCGATGTTTTTGCAAACAATTTTTTTTTTTACGTTGATGTTATATTATCATTGGAGATATTGATGTACACCTCTAGTCTAGTCTGGGTTTGCTGATGTCGGGGGTAAATATACTGGTCCATACCTAGATATCCAATTTAAAGTGATCTAAAACATAATTATTTAGATGGGAGAAAACAACGCCATACAATAAAGCATATATGAAAGGCGATGCTTGAGGGATGAATGATTGTAATTATAGACACGAGCCGTATCTCGATTATGATCAAATAAATTGAAAATTACGCCTGGAACAGGAATCAAACCTGGGACCTTTGATTTACCGGGCCGATGCTCTTCTACTGAGCTAGGAATGTACAATGTACTTATACTATTGGCAGCATAACGACCCAACAGAATCGCCGGTAGTTGTGATATTAATGATATCTCTTAGTATCCGACACGTCCATCACAGATTCTGTCTTAAAATATGAGTGAAGAAACACCCTGAACCATGAGATGGGGCATTTCCTGGATAGCTCACTAGGATATTGTTGACGCGCTAAGCCAAAGGTCCCAGGTTTGATTCTTGTGTCCAAGTGTCATTTTTCAATTTATTCTATTATAATTATTTAGGTTACAGCTGTTTAGTATTTTTTTTAAGACTCTAATAGACAGGCTCTTGTTTAAGGAAGGGTGGTGACAAGGGATAACATCCTAGGGCCTCCACAAACTGTTGCAATACAAAATATATTTCTCTATTGGTTCTATACAGTCATGGTAAGATATTAAAAAAATATAGCTTGCTACATCAATTTTTATTTATTTCTGACAAAAAAAATTTTTTACTTATTAATGGATAATTTTTGTTTCAAGCAACTCTGTGATGACAATATTTCCTTATTTAAATAATATCTGTAACATTAAACTTTGAACAGTTAGTTTTCTAAATAAAAAATAATATATGTCGAAACATTGAAAAGATAAATATCTGTTTATTGTTAAGGGCTTCCACATAAATAAGTCCGGCCCTGTCAATAAGCCAAAAGCCTAAACATTGGCAAAGAATAAAAAAATTACATTACTAATCATATTTTTGGTGGAGGGGGGGAGGGGTTTGAACCCCTTAACCTCCTTTTTGTTACAGACCTATGTAGGTGTGTGTGTGTTTGTGTGTGTATAATATATACATGTGTTTCCATTGCTATGCTAAAACACATTTATTGTAGATTCATCATTCTGGAATTATTTAAATATATTTTGGGTCTTGGGGTTATGACCGCCGGCCCCCTTCCCCCCTCCCCTCTCCATCACTCCTTTGGGCACTCTCTTACTTTTACTCATGACTCAGCCCCAGTGCTCTTTGCTGAATAACCTGTAGTTTTTATCATAATAATTTCCAGATCTCGACATGTGCTATGACGACATCGACAACTTGAAGCACTGGCACTTTGACGTCCAGCCAGACCAGCATGCCAGATTGACCAATCAGGGTCGAGAGGAGATTAGGTTCCTGGCCCAGAGGTATAAGACGAGCTACAGAAGTCTCTTGGAGCGTCCCTACAGCTCTGAAGCTTATCAGGTGATATAACACAGCCACCAGCACTACTGGTCATAGGCGCCAACTTGTTAAAAACATTGGAAATACTCTATTAAAAGGGGGGTAAGAATGTATAACATTTGCAAGATTTCAAGCGCGTATTTAAAAAATGGCCAAAATTAAGGTGCAATTTGTTAGTCTCAATGTATATTTAGTAAAATAAAATAAAAATAAATTTAATCAAAGAAAACAAACATGCACAACACAAAAATAATACATACTAACTAGTATGCCACTAACCAAACTATAATAAAAACATGTTGACAAATGCCAGACTGTCGGTTCACGAGTGGTGAGTGCTACCAACTTAATCATGCTTGCTTGTATATCAGATGGCAGCACCTATCGTTTGCTACGCTATAAAACACTATTCACAGCGCAACCCTATAGTCAAGATAGAACTGGCGCCATTATATTAAGTTTTTAAAAAGGGTGAAATATTTGGGGTGCTGAGCCCTGCAGTCAGCGCTATGTACTAGTAGTGGTAACAATGTAAAGTGTGAACTGTTTTCTTCTTTTAATTGCAAAAGCCATTTTGTGCTAGTTCCCTTTTTCACGCTTATATTCCACCTTTCTTGTACCTTCTTCCAAATATATATATAACCAAATATCTCAAAAGAGCTAAATAAAATAAGTTTTCCTTGAAGAGGAATGTAGTAATGTGATTCTACCTTCCAGTTCCGCTACGCCGAGAAGGATCACGCTCAGGAAAGTGCAGATGCCTTCGCCAGATCTTTGTTCGGTGGCAATAGCGGCGCTATCTACTTCCCTTCACCCCCGGAAAATGACACACTGCTCATGGTATACAAATTACTAGATTTCTATTTCACAAATATTTTCCAAAAATTATTGTATCATGATATCTTCATCAACTACTAAATGGTAATTAGGAACACTAAGGGTAGTTTTTAATAAGGGATGGTTGTTTTGGTTTTTTTTCCATCTTATCTAGGTGAATCCCTGTACTGGCACTATTCACCCCCTAATCTTGTTTACCTTACGTCAGTGAGTTTATGTTTTTGATCACTAACTCTGAAATTAACTACTCACCCCATTCATCCTGTTACCTTAGGTTATAGAATGTGTTATAGTTTTAAGTCGTTAGTTCTAATTGACGGAACCAGAGTGTTACAGTGCTAGGCAGGCTAAGAATTTATTGAGCTTGAGAACATAATTCATTCTGATGTTTCTGATGGGTTAGACAGTTTTGCCAAGTACCTGGAAAATGAGGAGAGTTGGGAAAATACAGGGAACTTAACAAAGATTAAAAAAAAGTTACTTGTATATTTTATATTTTAATTTGTTGGGGATGAGGACGGTTTAATTTAGAGGAAGTGTACTTACATTTGTATGGAAGGAAAGTGGAAAATCTCTATAGAAAAAACCACCCTTAGAACATCCGACAGGGATCATTGATCAAATCTATTGTGACTGACGCCTTAGACTATGCGGCCACCGAAGGTAATTAAGTACAATTTCATTCCTCAATACTACACTCTAAACTCTGGAAAAATGTGAATCCCTTCTGGAAAACCTGGAAAACGCACGGAAATTTGTATCAAGATAATAGTGGCAACCCTGGTTAGAATTTCACTACAAATAAATGTTCCCTCATTTCAGCCAAACGCCAACTGCGCCAAATGGAGGGATGAGGTGGAGGGCAACCCCGAAGTTCTCAAAGAGGTGAAACTGTTCGACGAAGGCCCTGAAATGAGGGCCCTTGTACACAACGTCAGCACAAGACTCGGTTTCGTTACGACCTCAACACGAGTGAGTTTGAGGGCTGGAACATATAATATAACAATTTATCTAGGTATCCCAAGTTATGGTGAGAATTGCTGCTCCTTTTCCCCTTGACGTATATTTTGATGTGTAGTACTCATCGTAATATACTATTACAGACAGATACAATGACGAACACTGATTTCATCCATTGATTACATTAAAATATTAACAGTACATCGATTTTCAAGTATTATTATTTTGTATTGTAATGATCCTTACTTAAATTGTTATTTTGGAATGTTTTCTAAAATGTTAAAAGATGAAAGTATTGTGAGGTGAAATTTGAATAGTAATCCTTAGCCCCCCTCCCCCTTCCTTCAACATCACGCCCCCTTAAAAAATAAAAATGCTTTAAATTAAATTGTAATCCCTGCTAACTGAGATGAGTCAATTCATATATTTCTTAGATACAAATTTTAAATTTTCTTTCGAATCTTGAATCCAAATTCAGATCCTCAAATTATTTTAAATATATAATAATAGTCAAAGTGAATTTTTTAAAAATATTATTTAAAAAAAGTTATTTAAGGCTTGGTGCCTCTGACAAATGATATTTCGTTTATCTTGTCATTATTATGTCATAAACAACAAAAATAAGTATTTTATTTAGTACATTAATAAGATTAAATTAATTATATTATTACCCGCCTTGGTGGCATAGTTGGCTAACGTGCTAGTTTCGTGTTGAGCTAGACTGCAGAGGATGGGAGATCGAGGTTCGAATCTCGCTCAGGTTAATTGGGGGGGGGGGTTTCCCTAAAACGGTTTTCCATTCTCCCTCCATGCAAATGCGGGTTCATTTAATCTATATTCAACATTCCCAATTCTTAGCCCAATAGTGTAATTAGTACCTAAGCGTATAACCTGAACGGGTAGTAAGACGCGGTACAAAATAAATAAATAAATAATTATATTAATACACTTTTGTTCTTTTTTTGTGAGTTTGTTACGCTCCCAACTACACAAGTTAAGTTATATAATTTCATTTACCATTTGCTTCAAACTGTTATATCAAGTCAAGGTCTTCATAATAATTGTATTCAAGATACTTTTTTTAAATTATTATGAATCTCGAATTTTTACACTACCATAAGATTCGAGGCTTTCAAAGAATCAAGGATTCGAGTGTGTATGCGTGAATATACTAACTCTTAGGTATTTTGTATGATTTTTATCCAGGTTAATCCACCTAATCTTTTATTTATTTTTTGAAATGTTTTTATTGGAGAAATCGTACACAAAAAGAAACTGATTATTTACTCTTCTTTCTACTTGTTTGGATGTCGGTTGTAAATGTGCAGTTGGCATATGCTATTTTAATTTTAAAAGTATTAGTGCTATTATAATTTAAAAGTTAATTTTTGTTTCATTTTTAAATTCACCAGCCTTAGTTTCATTTATGATAAAAAAAAACCTAAGAGTTTCATTTAATTTTGTTTCAATAGTTATTAAATTATATATTTATTTAATTAAAGCTCCACTCAATTCTTGGGAGGTCTTGAGAATACTGCTCAAGCTTGACTTTGAATGAAAAAAAATTGTTCTTGTAAATCTCTAGATAATATATTAAATATTTTTATACCTGCTATTTTGGAATAATAATACCGAAATGTAATTTTCTTCTTTTTGCACCAAAAAAAAAATTACTTAGTTTAAAAATATTCTTGTCTGACAGAACAAATCAGCATGATGTACGACATGTGCAGCTACAACAAGGCCTGGAAACTCAACGATGTGTCGCCGTGGTGCGCTGCCTTCTCCACAGAAGAGTTGAAGGTAATGTTACACCAATCAAGACAGGTGGAAGGAGTGGGAGTAGTGTAGAGATTATAGAGGGGGAGAGGGTACTTTAACTCTTCCCACTTTCTCCTTTTCAACCCCCTCCCCCCGCACACACACACATACACCACTACCTCTCACCCCCGTCCACACTCACAAGAAGTATTCCCTGCAACTTCGCCAAATATTGACTAGAACGTTATTGAATTATTTATTTAGGTTGTGGATTGTCAAAGATCAATCACAGTTCATATTTGAAGTTTTTTTTAAAATGATTGCTTGTCACAAAACTGATTACTTTCTGTCCTGTGATGTATGGAAGAAGGTATATGAAAGAGGGGTGGTAACACATAAAAGGAACCAACACAATATGATTTTTAAAATGACATTGCTGATGTTGGACAAAGAGGCAATGGCTACTTCTTGAATAAAATCGATCATTACCACCATCGACATAGGTTTTATTTTATCAGAACTCATTAGAAGGGATTGTGAAACGCGCAACGCAATTTATTAAAAGAGGAAACCTAAAAACACAAAAGTGAATAAAATAAAATTGGTAAAGAATGATAAGACACATATATAGAAACATGTAAAAGGAATAACAAAAGGCACACTCAAGTTATTGAGCCTTTTGCTAACAGTGGATAGTCAAAGAGTGGTATAGTTGACACTAAGATAAGGGCTCCTGTCTTCAGATTTGTTTGGTTATTCAATTATTTGAAATATCATTTGTATCAACAGATGCTATAGCGGCTGATTAAATATCCTTAATATTTATTTTGTCTAAAGCCCTTGTGCCAGTATTGGCTGTGGTAAGTTAAACTAGCTCATTTAATGTAACAATATGATGACGGTGAATTGTAAACTAACTACCTGGAGAGAGGATGGGAAAACACAATTAAAATAAACCTTGATGTATCAATTTATCAAAGATCTAACACCGACACAGAGTGCGACCAGCCCTAGGTTCGCCCGGAGGTAAGGGTTAAGTGGGGCAGTTTTCCCAGGGCTTTCAACTTTCTAACCTTAATCTTTTACAGCAGCAAGTATTGCCGTAGTCACCACGCACTCACAAATAGAATAAAAAAAAAAATTCCAAACCCTGGTATTTTTAAAGGTAGTTGTTCCTTTATATGTTTCTATTCATCTTTCCGGTACCTTCTTCAATAAGTTATAGGTAACAAGAATACAGCTCAATAATGAAAGAAAAACTTTAACATTTTATTTCATGCACACACTATAATAATAAAAATTAATAAAACACAAAAATAAAGATAGTTATTTTGTTTAAAAGGTGATTCCCAAAGTTATATTTTCTTAGGCCCCCTGATTCCACTGTGTGACCCTGTACACTCCTGAAATCAACGATGTCGAATCTGTGTGTTCTGGACCAGGTTCTAGATTTCAAGGAAGATCTGATCAGCTACTACCAGTACAGCTATGGTAACGAGATGAACGCCCGTCTCGGCTGTCCCGCAGTCAGTGATCTAATCCAGCACTTCACGTGAGTAAAAGAACACGTCCAACAGACACAGAAGGGGAAAGGGGGCTTACTTTTTACTAGGGATGGGATTTTCGGATTGCTAAGGATATTAAAAATTCGAGAAAATATCAGATTTGAGATTTGAAAAGAATGAAAAAACTTTTTTTTTCTTCATAATTTTGAATTGGAATTGGTTTTAGAGCTCTGTCTATAGGTAGTTCAGTCCCAACATAACTAGAGGAAAAACTTAACAACTAAGTCCCTCACTATTAATTTAACATTTAACTGAATGTATGATTTTTGTTATAGATGCATTTTAGCATAAAATGTTAAAATTTAGCAAGATACTATTTCTACTTCTCTATTATTCTGTTTATATTCCTATTACCTTTTACATTCCTAACTTTTTCTAAAATTTGAATTCAAGGTTTGGCATTCAAAGGTAGAATGAGTATTCGGATTCGACTCATATCTACTTTTTACGTTTTAATAACAAATCTACTTAACGTGGACATCTGCAAAGCAGTTTTTTTGAGTTAAAATGAAATCTTGAGTTATGGCAAATATTATTCGCGAATTTTGAATAATTACCTAATAGAATCATATTTAGTTGAATATACAAAAATTTTGATGTCAAATAAAAAAAGTTACGATTGGAAAAAAACAAACCTATAGATTAGTTTTGGACCATAGTCCTATAAGTTATAAACTATAATGTATAACTGTAAGTTCTTCATCAGTAATAGTTCACGACAAAGTTAAGTGGTAAAGGGCACCATTTATTTTGGTGATTATAGACTAATTTAATATAATATGTCCTCAGTCTCTTCATATAAATAATAATAATAATAATATAATAATAATAATAATAATAATAACTATAATCACTCTAATACTACCCGTTACCGTTGGGTTATACGCTTAAGTACTAATTACGCTAATGGATTAGGAATTGGGAAGGTTTAATTTAGAGGAAGTGAACCCGCATTTGCGTGGAGGGAGATGGAAAACATTTAGGAAAAACCACTCCCAGTTCACCCGACCGAGATTCGATACCTCGATCTCCCCTCCTCGGTGGTCGAGCTTAACACGACTAGCGCGTTAGCCAACTACGCCACCGAGGCGGGTTCTCAGTCCTCAAAGTTAGAACATTTGTTATGTATTATCCAAAGGTGCAATTATGTCTATACAAAGGTTTTATAAAGGCTGTTTTGGGGAAAAATGTTTGTCTTATTCTCTGATCAATATGGTAATAATTAATAAGCATTTACTTTACATCACAAGAATTATATTATATATATATATAGACTTTTTTTAGGCACATTGTAGGATTTGCAACAGCCTAAAACCTTATCAATATTTTTCTAGTTTGGTTTGATTCGAGCTATCGGATAATATAAAATTCAAATCGATATTGATGTTAGCAAAGCTTCGCAAACCCCTAATTTAATAGTTTAATTCAAAGAGAGGGATCAGGGAGGTAGTTTTGAAGGAAATTCACACACATTAGTGTAGAAGGGGGATGTAAAAACCATCCCTGATCTAGATAATACGACATCAAAATAATAATCAAGTGATGGAACCTTTGAATCCTCAATAAAAATATAAATTTAAATAAAAAAAAAATTGGTTCAACCCATATTTACTAATAACCCTCTACCCCCTTCCTCCTCTCCATCCCACCCCTCTTCTTGGATCCATCAGCACTGTCACCAAACCTTGGTTCTAATGCTAATGTTCCAGTCGGCTTGAGTCGCAAAGCGGCCAACAGCCTCTGGGTGTGTTCTACTTCTCTCACGCGGCCGTGCTGCAGATGGTGTTGTCCAAGCTCGGCATCGCTCGTGACCGCGAGCCGCCGACCCACTCGAATTACCGCCTCATGCAGCGCAGGCAGTGGAAGACTCACTCACTGGTACCCTTCAGTTCCAACCTTGCCGCCGTCTTCTACAGGTACACTCTTGCTAGCGCTGTGTCAGTCATGCCAAGTTAATAGTGTGATGTGTGATTAAGTAGAGCTCTTGAGTAGGAATGGCAATGATATATTGATATAAAAATATATCGATTTATTTACAAAAACATTTACTATCGATGTTTTAAAGTTCGATAAATATATCAGTTTATTGAAATATTTAATATATTGGACTAAACTTCAACCGCTTTCACCCTCCTTTACTTGATATTGTATTGTGCCCTCCCAGGTAGCCATATTTAATGTGTTTAATCCAAAGTTATGTATTTCATGAAATATTGTAGGTCGATAGTAGAAATTTTCTGTAGCGTATCATTAAATTTTCAGTTACCTGTAAACTGAGCTATAAGATCCAGATTTTAAATATAAAATTCCTGACCACACCATTCATAAATAGCATAGATGCTTTATAATATAATAGCGGAGGAAAACATTTGAATTATTATCTGAATATTTCATATCACATTTATCTTCCTTGTAAATGAAATTTCAAAAAATGTTTTAGGCTTTGATTCTGCTTTTGCCTTTTCAAACTTGTGTCTTTATTCTTGGTGGATGGACAGAATGTTGTATTTATATTATATTTAATTATTAAATTACATTATCTCTTATTGTTTATATAAAAAATACTGACTGGTGTGAGTAGGCCTGCTTGCAAGGAAAAGAAAGGAGAGAAGGTTATCTTAGGTTGAGACCTGTCTGGATTTGGTGATATTTTGGTGAACAAGTTCCCACCTATGAAGCTGGGAAGCGTTGCAACTATTGGGGAGGACTCGTATAGTTCTAGTACTATAGCATGAGTCAAAATCTGAATTATTTGTTTGGGCATGAAGTGCTACTGATTTGTCAGGATTGTTGTGGTTGGTATCAAAACGGTGACCATTCATTCGTTGTCTGAGTGTTCCTGTGGTGTGGCCAATGTATTCAACAATGCAATAGTTGCATTGTTGCTAGTATATAAGATTTTCTGTGGAGCAGTCCTAGTGGCCTTTCATGAGTCATTCCATTTGTGTGAGTCTGCTCTTGACCTAAGGTGGAAGGTTGGTGAATTTTACAGCTACCACATCTCGGTTTGTTGCAAGGGTAAGAATCTTTAACCTGATGTTGTTTGTGGCTAGGTCAGGCAATTTAGGGTGAACCAGAATTTTGCGAGGATTAGGGGGGGCAGTTGAATGTGATTCTAGGAGCACTGTTGAGAAGTTTTTGTGTGAGAGGTGATTAGGTTAGGATATCATAGCTTGTGTTTAGGATAAATATGAGTTTGTCTAGTCCTTCATAATGCTGAGTGGTGGGCGGTATGTCATTAGAGCTTGTTTTTGATAGGCTCTTGATTGGATAAGGAGGGCTCTTGTTTATTTGACTGTTGACTACCTATGTGTTTAGGGTGTCCTTGGGCTGTGAAAGCCTTGAAGAGTTGACATTGCTTGTTAAGATCTTCCTCAAAACATGTATGTTTGGCTCTGGTAGTTAGGGTATAGGGTAGAGAGAATTTTACATGAAAAGGATGGTTACTTTGGAAATGGAGGTACTGTTGATGGTTGGTGGATTTGGTGTAGACTGTGGTTTTTTATAATTTTCCTCATGAAGGTTTAATTCAAGATCCAAGATTATGGCATGCTGTTGTAAAATGTTTCAGGTGAATTTAAGGGTGCTATGGTTATTTAACCTGTTCATAAACTATAATAAATTAGTTTCGGAATCTGTCAAAATCATGAAGATGTCATCAATAAATATCATCCAGCAGAAAGGTTGCAAGGGTTCGAATTGCAAAAAGTTGGTCTCTAGTTTATCCATGAGGAGGTTAGCGTAGGAGGGGGCCATACATGTACCCATTGCCATTCCTTGGATTTGAAAGTAGTGTCTGTCCAGTAAGCGGAAATCTTTCTTTTCAAGTATGAGGTGCGTGGATTATACTAGAAAGGTGATGGATGGCTCAGAATTGGGTGGTTGTTTGTCCAGAAAATGTTCCATGGTAGAAAGTCCTTAACTGTGGGGTATGTTGGTGTAAAGCGAATTGACATCTATGGCGACCAAGTATGCATTGGTGGGAATTTCATTTTTAACGCCTTGTAGACAGATGGTAAAGTGGTTTGGGACCTTTATCTGTGAGGATTGGAAGGGAAAGGATCTCTTGCTAATTATAAGTTGGATAGTTCAAATTGTGTTGTATTGTGATTGTACTTAACATACATTTTAAGTATATCATGGACGTTTTCTCAAAAAGTTGTTTTAGATTCTTTTATTGACTGCTTGGCAGTTGCTATTTGCTGGAGACAATTTTCTTTCAAAGAGTTTTACTGAACGAAGTCTCTGACTATCTCATTGGTTGGCACAGTCACGTGATTAAGGGTACGACCAGTGTAGAGTTTATAAGGACCATGCTCTGCTGATCTACTGATGTGGAGTCTGTAGAAGGGGCTTCACAGTAAAGTGTGCAAGTATTTTTAAAAACAAAGAGTAATACTTAATCACAAGTTCTATTTAAAATATTGCTAAGTGAATCACACAATAATGTGGAGCATCTTTAAATACAATATTGTGAATGTGTGGAATGCCAGGAATCCACAGTGGTTCAGATCCCACGTTAAACTGTAGGTCCTCCATTTCATCTCACAATCACCCTACCATTCCACATTAGCGTAAGTGCCGACAACCCGAACGGGTAGTAATACGCGGTGATGATGATGATGATGATGATAATAATCATAATAATAATAATAATAATAATAATAATAATAATAATAATAATAATAATAATAATAATTTAAATACATTCTTTGAAACTCGCCCACTTAATACTGTAGCTAAACTAGGTATATGCAACACTAACAAATAATTGCCACCATTTTATTTCACAGGTGTACCAACACTAATGATCCTCACCAAGTTATATTCTACGTGGCTGAGCACGTGGTACCTTACGAGGGATGCAACGCAGGACTCTGCTCCTGGCAGTACATAAAAAATAAGTTTGCTGATGTTGCACAAGGTTGCAACCTCAATTTCTGCGCTGGCGGCAGCGATGGGAGGCAAGTTCGTGCAACCGTGTGGTTGAGTGTGGTCGCAATCGCTTCCACTGTGTTATATAACTTTGTATTTTAATAAATTAGAGAATGGAGTGTTCGATCTGTGCAAGGGTTTGGAAACATATCAATTTTTGTTGATGACATTTTGGATTGTTGGTCTCTTTAAAGCCGAACCAGATTAATGTGAAATAAGTCGTATGTTTACAATTAACAATTGCACCATTCCTATACTATTAGTAGTGAAAAAATTTTTTTTTTTGTCAGTACCAAACTACCAAAATGTGTTTAGGGGCTGCTCATAAACTACGTCATCCTAATTTAGGGTATTTTTGACCCCCTTACCCACTTGTCACCATTTTGTGAATCCCACTTCTAATTTTACATCACAATATCATTCATCACCACCCGTACCCCATTTAAATAGGTAGTATTTTTGATTGTAGAGTTTATATAAACCTTTTATTGAAATGTATGTGTATGCGTTCACCAAGCTCGACGATCGAAGGGGATAAGTATATAGTTGTTTCTCTATATGTGCATACAGTCGAGCTTATTAAAAAAGAACGGTGGCCTATCCACTTAATTGTAATGTGATGTCACATATTATCTGATTCCCCTTCCCCTTCGTCACACCGAGCACTATTCTTCCCTCCGTTCTTCTTGATATTCGTGCATAGCTTATGAACAGCCCCCTATCAGGCATGTAGCTAAGGCTGGAGAGTGCTTTGGTTCCCTTTTCCCTTACCCATAACCTGGACCTTTCCTAAATGTAATCTTAAATATGTGCCCGACTGCCTGTGTGCTGATCGCCTCTGTGGTATAGTGGTCAGATTTCCTGGCTTTAAATCCAGAGGTCCTGGATTCAATCCTCGGTGCTTCTAGAACTTTTCCGAGAAGCAGTAGGTTTGGAACGAGGTTAAACTCGGGCCTCGTGAGGACAAATGAGGAGCTACTTGAATAAATAAGTAGCAGCTCAGTTCTATAAAACTGAGATTGGTGTCCAGAGAGTTTGTTGTGCTGACCACATGATACCCTCTATACACGAATGTTGGAATTATCATCGCTAATGGCGGCAGCTGCTCGTTCGATATAGCTCGCTTGCAGACTAATGCCACAGAGTTTCTGCCTGTATACTGTACAAAGTAATAAGTATTGATATTTATAGAGGTTTAACATATAAACAAGTCAATCAATTCAATAATGGATGAACTCTACACGCCACAATTGACATGGGACCGACGGTTTTACTTCTCCTCCAAAGGAAATTGTTCTACGGATTTTTATAGCTCAAGAAAAGTCCGTCGACCTCAGCTAGGTTTGAACCCATTAACATCGGGTCTTGAGGCGAGCACTCTACCCCAAGACCACAGAGGTTAGCCATACCCTCTATAGTTTATGTTTTTAAGTAGATTGTGCATTTGTGGTTTCATTTTTACAGTTCATATGTGAACAGAAATTTATGTAAAGGAGAGAAAAAAAAAGCTTAGCAGTTGGAGGTGTGGTTCTTAGTTTTTGGACATAGACCTTAGTTTGATATCTGTTTCTGTTTTAAGAAGTCATACTATTTTTTTAGTGGCTTGCAAGAATCTCATAGCATTAATAAGGTATTGATTAATGTTATAAGCAGATTTAAATCTTGTTCTAACATTCTTTTTAGTTCAACATACTGTCAAACTCGAAAATAAGCAGTTGTTATTACTATAATAATAATAATAATAATAATAATAATAATAATAATAATAATAATAATAATAATAATAATAATAATAATAATAATAATAAATAATTAATAATAACAATTAATAATAATAATAATAGGGTGTGCAAATTCCACTTTATTTAAATTTGAATTGATGCCGAAATGAATAGTATGTAATATTGCCGAATTTGAATCGAAGTTTAAATATTAAAAAAAAGTTTAATTTAATGTTGTTTAGTTATATAGCTTTAGGTGTTAAATATCAATTACAAAATATAATATTGTAAACATAAATAACATTTTGCTTTAAGCAGATAAATTAAGTTACTATCACCACATGTAATCAAATTATTTTAGAATTTTTGTAATATGAGCATTTTTTTAAAGCGTCTTACTACTCATTTGGATTATACGCTTAATGTGAGCGTTAATTTGTAATGTCCATAATAACATGAAATAACAAAACTTAACATAAATTTGTGTTTTTAATTTTAAATATTTTTATTGGTGAAGTTTCATAATTGTCAAATCTGGAATTTTATTTTTGAATCAAAGTTTACAAATATTCGAAGCAAAGTCGAAAGTGTTTGAAGCTTTGCATACCCTTAAACAATAGTGTAATTTAACTTTTCTGAACACTGGGATGAATAAATGTTAATCACACCATCTATCTCTAGTGCCATGAAATTGTACTATCGAGGTAACAATATAAATACAAAATCATAAATATATATTCAAGGTAACATCCAAGACAGAACCTGTTGTATGATTACGTTTCTTTTAAACAGGACCTTTGGGTCGTTGACATTTAGTAACAGTAAAAATACCATAAAGAATGTATGCCAGACTGGTTTTATCATAAGGGCCACTTTGAAAATTAAAAATTCACTATTTTCATATTTTTAAGTAAAACGAATTCCAACTTAGTACCTTATCACTACAAAATGAAAAGAGTAAGCCTCTATAAAATAAGAAAGAAAAAAACCTTTATTTTCTTTACCAGAAATTTAAAACCTTTCAATTGCAGCAATGATGTGATTTTTGAGCTTTAAGGTGGGGCAAGGAAAGCCAGTGTTTTTGCAGTTTTGATATCAACACATTTTTTGTCCAAAATAAATCAAGTATTGCTTCAGTATAAATATAGTGTTTAATTTTTTTCACGTGGTGATATTAACAGTTGTTGAATATCTGTCACGAGCATAGTGGCATTAGATGACAAATTTTTAAGCGAAGAGAAAAAGTTGTCAATAAATTTCAGGACACCCTCGACAGATATTCAACAACTGTTGATATCACATTGGGAATAATTAAACTCATTATTTCTTCTTGATTTATTTTGGCAAAAAAAAAAAAGTTTTACTATAAAAACTGCAAACAATTGGCTTTTTCTCAAGTTTCCTACATATTTGGTGCTCAAATTGAACAACTTGTGGGAATTGATACTTGTTGGAAAAAAAAAAAGTAGCCGTAAGTTTGACATGTCAGCGATCTATGGTAATATTTTTAGCTTTACCTTGAGGCTACCATTTGTAATAATACAAGACATTGAGTTTATTAGCAGTGAGCCTTTTAAAACAATTTAGTAAAAGATAATTTGATATTGCCGTATATTTACATGAAATGTAATCAGTCACTTGTAGTGACTGTGAGTGAATAAAAAAAAATGCTGCAGGGATTAACTGTTTAAAGTTCAGAAAAGGAATTTGGTGTAGGCCTGATTCGAGCACAGCTTCAAACTCGCACCTTTTTTTTAAAGTGCGCTCTACCTTGATAGTTTGTAATACTCCACTAATCGGACTGAGAAAACCGATGAGGCCATCTGCTGTTCATGAAAGGTTATATTATTATATATTGATTAAATTAAATCTTACTAATCGAGTCAGCAGACTTGTATCGTATACCAAAGACTTCAATCTGAATGATTCGGTCTACACCAGACAAATCTTTGGTTTAAAACATATTATGTTACATTCCGGTGAAAATGAGCCATACATATGTATTTTTTTCTTGGAAACAAGGCCGTGGGAAAAAAAAAAAAAAGAAAAAAGGGAAGCTGTCATCCAGTAAAGATGTTTTTTAAGCCGGTAGATGTGGGATTGTGGATTCACACGTTTTGACGAAAAACAAGAGCAGAACTTGGCAGCGTTTTGCACGAGTAGAAACAATCTCAGCTTTTTCCTCGCTTCTCCTAAAAATCGTCGTTGAAGAAATAATTCTATTGACGCACAAACCGGCTCTTTCAATGCGCATGTGCCTACAAAGTGAGATACAAGCAAATTGTTGTGTCTAGTGTTGAGAAATGATATGAAATTATCAATAAAAGTTTTTGTTGATTTGTTTCACTGCACAAAACAATAAGAAAACATCCATCAAACATCTAAAATATTTGTTTATCCACAAGAAAATTAAATGTATTGTTAGACAGCTGTTTCTAGTTCGCGTTACAAAGCATTATGGGTCAACATAAACTTCTATTAGAATGTGGATTGCTGCGACACTAGAGCAGATTCTGCTCTCAATTTTTGGAAAACGTGTGTGAATAAAGGTTTAATCGCTAGTTAACTTATCAATCGACTGGATCAGGGTGTAAAAGTACTTTAACACGCCTTGGTTATGACAAAATATAGAAACGTATTCCCAATGCAGAGTCCTCTAGTACAATATTTTATTCGTATTGAAATGTTTTTAGTTATTGTTGAACACTTTTTTTAGTTGCTTTTTGATTGATAATGAATTTGTGCAGATGTTTATAAGAAAATATTTTTAAAATATTTTTAGCAGTTTGGTGGCAACACTGAATGTTAAAGGTCTATGGTAATCAAATTTCAATCTAATATGCCAACATATTGATTGTATAATTTTGTCGGCAGTGAGGTAGTTTGACACTAGAAAATCTGCTTGTCAAGAACAATAAAATGCTTGAAATCACTCTAGATTACATTTTGTAAAATAACTTTAATATTATCACTGTACCATTTATATTATTGCTGCACTTCACATAGTGTAATTGTTTTGTAAATAGTATGAATTGTAGTTTAAATGTTTCATATGTTTATAGAATAATATGTCGTTGCTAAAATAAAAATAAAATAAACGTTAAAATTGGAATGTATCCTGATATATACCTTAACATCTCTCATGTGCAAGGTGGTTGAATTTTTCTATTACAGGATGTCTACAGGTCAAGGTGTAAATACTACCAACATTTTAAACCTTGGGTTAGCCTACTCCTTAACAGGCACATTTTCAAATTTTGTTTCAAGAATGTTCACTGTGGTATTGGGTTGCATGGAAAAAATACCACGGAGCACATAACATTCTGTAAGTGTAGAATGATGCCAACATTTTGCAACGAGATTCTTCTCTCAGCCTAACTATGCTCAAGCATTTGGTGTTATTCTAACCAAATTATTTGATATAGGTCGGCATTGTAGGAGAGGAGTATAATTGATTCTTTTGTTAATTTTAAATGAAGAGTCATGTTTAAAAAAGAAAGCCAAATACGGACACAAAAAACACTTCAGTGATCAAATGACATAAGTCCAAAGACATCATTCTTGCAATATATTTTTTTATTTAGCACCGCGTCTTACTACCCGTTCGGGTCATACGCTTAAGTACTAATTACACTAATGGATTTAGGAATTGGGAAGGTTGAATTTAGAGGAAGCAAACCCATATTTGCGTGGAGGGAGAGTGGAAACACATTTAGGAAAAACCACCCCTAGTTCACCCGACGGAGATTCAAAACTCGATCTCCCCGTCCTTGGTGGTCTGGCTCAACACGACTGGCACGTTAGCTAACTACGCCGCCGAGGCGGGTCTCTCACAATAGACTGGACTGATTGGAGATCAGGATTTGAATCCAAGGGTGTACTTAGGATAGTTTTTACCAATTGGTTTTCCACTCTCCTTTCATGCAAATGTGTGTATACAACCTCAACAGGTGGAAAAAAAAAAGCATATTTAACACTTTAAAATGCTACCACTGGACAAAGAAGTAATGGCTGCTTAATAAAATAAAATACACATCAAAACATATTTCAGTCTTTATTACATCGATTAATAAAGTCAATGCATTTACAATGTTTGCGTTCAAGCAGAGAAAGTTAATACATACAAAAGATAAACAACTTATTTGTAGTGGGAATTTTGGTGTCTATTCTGTAAGGAAATTCTGTTTATGATGGTATTAACTGAATAGAGTCAAAGCAACTTGGAATGAAATTCACAAGCGTACATCACAAACCGATACGTGTTGATTGTCCACAGGCTGTCCTGGGAACTGAATAAAATTAATTTGAGTGGAAAATGACAACCTAGGCATGAGAATCAAACTTAGGATTTGCGTATCAATGCTATACTACTTAACCAAGTCTCGGGTTCAATTCCATCGTTCAGGTTGTCATTTTGCATTTATTTGAATACTATCTTTTGTGCTTGTATTTGTACAAGATTTAGTTATACAGTAATATTATTTTAACAAAAGGGAACTAAAATGTCACATATAACCAATCATATAAACTTATGATTTCAAGTCAATCCCTTAAAATAATATAGAATCAAGATTTTAAAAAAAATTTTGTGATTCTATCAGGTTTTTCAAATTTAATATGACTCGAGGAATTGAGGATGTGTTTCATTTTTAGTTTTAATACTGACTGATAAACTTTAGGTCAGTAACATGAAATGATGTTGACTTAAGGAACACTAAGCAGCTTTTAAGGTCAACTGAAGGAATTTAGCACAAATGGAGACAAGATATATACGGAACAAAAAAACCTATAGTGAATCAACTGATATTTAGACGGTATCCTTTAATTTCAACTTAAATACAATATCTTCTTACAGTATCGACATTCTACTAAATATTATAGGTTAGGGATGTGCTAAAGAAATATACCTTTTTTTTAACCAAAGAGAAGTAGAACCGAATAACATACAATTATAAAATATTCCCGAAGATGAATCTGAGTTTGAATATTTAAAGAAACATTAAACGTTTGGGGGGGGGGGGGGGGGGAGGACTTTGTTGCATAGCTATAAGACTTTAGATATTAAATATAAATTACAAAATGTTATAGCCTATTGCAAACATGATATAACATATTTCTTCCAAAATTTTTATTAACTATCACAAGATGTAATTTAATTATTTTAGATTTTTGTCATGTGAACATTTAATTTGTGATGTAGCTAACAGAGAATGACAAAAATTGAATATAAATGTGTCTTTTAACTTTAAATACAGTATTTTGATTGGCAAAACATTGCAGTTGTCAAATCTGGAATTTTACTTTCGACTCTTAAGTCGATGTTTAAGAAGTTTGGCACACCCTTATTAGAGGTAGTTAAATGTTTACATGTAGATCTTCCAAGGTAAATATTACCAGCTTATAAAGAAATATGGTGTAATAATTTTAAGCATGTCCTTGCTAGTCGAAAAGAAGCCCTAGGCTGAATAGTTTAACCTTTTCCCTGATGCTGGCATTGAACAACACCTATGTTTGCCTGAGCGTTCCCTGGCGCAGGTGCAAATAAACGTTTCATTGCATTACGTTACTATAATGCCATCTATCATTGAACCACAGTAATTTTAGCCATTCTGAATCCTTCAGATTGAAGCTAATAGATGGAGTTACTAGTTCAATGCTTTATCACCATGAATAAAATAATATATGAGAAAAATAAATGTTTAGCGAAAATATTCGTTGAGTTGAGAATATTCGAGTAGTAAAATGGCTGCTGGGCCTACAAACAAAGCTAAACTAGGCGCGCACCAGGGAATTGATTAAGAAGATTATGCTAGCATGTACTCTTCGTTTATTCTGTAAGGTAGCAAGCTTATGCACATTGCATTATTCCATTATGGTATAGCTTATAAGAAAGGGTCATAGTGTAATACTTAAAGGTAATACCTTTCAACAGAAAGTACTATCCTTGCTACGTTAATTTTAGATCCTTGGTCAGATGCTGCTGTTAACTTGAAGTGTCTCTCCCTCATAGTTCACCTTCTTTCCTCATACAACGCTAATACAGCTGAATAACAGCAATAAAACAGTTTTAATGAAAAGGAGCATTGGAAAAATAAAATATATAATAAATTAATTATGACACATGCTCAGATTTATTTGATGAATAGCCAGCCAGCTGCCTAAACTCTTGTTTTGATGACTAAAACATTACGTTATTTAAAGGTGTATTGTGGAAGGGGTACATTATTCTAACCTTGAGTATCAAACTAAACTTGCCTCGGATAAAGAACGTGAATGGCTCAAAATTGCCGTTCTTGGATTCTGACACAGTTAAAAGGTTAAACGTGTAATCTGCAAAGTTTTAATCAACACTGCTGAAAATACCTTGTCAGTGTGTTTTAGTCTTGTTACTGTCTAAAGCAGTAGTTCACAACTTGGGGAGCGTGGGACAATTAGGAATTATCGTTAAAAAATCAGCTAAGAATTGAAGACTTTTTATTTCAATCCCCTTCCCAAGCAAATTCCCTGACATTCCCAGGTTTTCCAGGTCGCTGGACACCTTACCCCGCCTACCCTATGTTTGCACCCTACCATCTTTGGTGGGTTTTTCCTCTCCCCTCTCCTTCACCCACAACCAACTTCCAGACAAGTAGAGAGAAGAGTAAACATGGTCAATCATTACCAGACACACAGCACAGGCAAGAAAATACTTTATAAAAGAAATTTGAAATAGATGATCTTTGTTTATATTTTGAAATTTGAATACTCGTATATCCCTGGTAGTCATGTTCGTGGTGTTAACCTTCAGAGACTGGCGCTGTGGCATTTTCACAACAGATGTAAGAATTGTTTATCTTTTAATTTAAAGATAATTAGGTTGGATCCCCTCCAAGTATTCCTCAATTAGTTCTTGCTGTTTTAATAAAATACAATATCATTCTAATATTTATTTAATAATATTATGGATTAAAGTATGTGTTTATGATTATTATTCACAACATTATAGGATGTTGCAAAAAAATGCAACAGCGCCAGTCCCCAAAGGTTAATAGATGGAGGAACATGTCTTGAACATGGCTAACTTGAATATCTTGAATGGAATGTCAAACCATAAGTCCACGGGTCAAATTTTTTATCAAAACGATTTTTTAATACACCAAATAAAGCTGTAATACCATACATATTAAAGGGCCAACATTAAACTCTAAGAAATTGATTCCTGGTCAGTAAATTCTATAGCTTTCAAAATGATTCTGAAAGGTAAAATATAAAATAATAATAATAAAAAATTGAATAATTGGGCACAAATCAAATACCGATATAAAAAAAATGGAAATATCCACACAAAGGGTGTGACAGACTTTAATTCAGGAGGCTTTAGTTCAATCACCACCGATTGCACTGTCAAGGCTCATCTTCTCCCCAAACAAATGTAGGTTTAGCTCATTTTCCTTGCCCTCCTCATTCCTCATAAACTAAACCATCAATAACTTTATGTACCATTAAAAATATTATCATTTGTACTCTTTGTAATATGTTAGTTTATCCGGTCAGTAAACTTCATTTTGCAGCCTGTAGGAAGGACAAGATTAGAGAGTCACCTCATAAGACTAAAAGAAGGTTCACACAAACATCACACATTATACCCGGCATCTCATTTCATCAATAAAGCCACAAAAGTTAACGACAAATTTATGGTGTCAATTCTTTCAGAGTGAGCTGTGGAAACAACATTTTTCCTACTCTTACAGAACTCGACGTCAAGAGAAAGTCAAACATTCATTTAATTCACCTAGTGTAGCGTCACACGCATGTCACGTTTCCATTGGCTCTGCCTTTACCGCTGGTGCTACTTTCTTAGTCCTCCGTTGCACTTTGACGCCGTTTTTCTGCCTAGCCCCTCCTTCAGCACCGCTCTCATTGTCCGAGCTGAGTGACTCTCTATGAGACTTTCGCCGGACCGGTCTCACCATCTCACTGGTGTTAGATTCCCTTGACTTGTCCTGGCGAGGTCTTCCCATATCGCTGTCAGATTCCCTAGACTTGCCCTTTAGGGGCTTGTTTGGCTCGCTGTCTGACTCCTTCAACGACCTGCGCCGTCTTGGTTTACCAGACTCACTGTCAGAAGAACCAATAGAAGAGTCCCTTGTTGACTTTCTTCTTGCCTTACCCAGGGAGTTGTTGCCGCTTTCGCTGAGGGCCTCGCTGAGCTGTTTTTGTTTGGACTCCCACCACATCTGCTGACGTTGAACCACCTCGGGGTACCTAGATGGGACCAACAACTATTCTTACACAAACAAGCAGATGGGTATTTTGAGCCCTGTGATGAACTCTGGGATTCAATAAAAAACAAAACAAAGCTGGGTAAAACCATTAACCCCGCTTAGTGCCCCACCTTAACAGATTCATTTGTGAAGTAAGCCAGCCTGGTTTGTTACATCATTTTTATAAGCCTGTATAAGAAAAATTGCTAAACTGTTATTTGTGAAGCAATTTTTCAGATTATTCTATTAATTTTTATCTGTGTCTTTCCATGTGGTATTTTTCAAATTTGAAAATAACATTTGTTATGAATTTTTATAGAACTGGATGGAATAGATTTGAAAGAAGCAAAAAGCATAAAGTACCGTGGAGTGTCTTGGCAGAGTGATTGAGGCAAAAGGGGGCAGCAGAGAAGATAAAGTGAGACGAGGGCAGCAGGAAGAAGTCTTCTACAGGGATTTAAGAGACCTACTATGGAAAAGAGAGGTGCACCTAAAGTTTTAAAAGTAAAGTGCATACCCATAGTAACGTATGCAGGAGAATCTTGGACCTTGGATAAAAGAGAAATAAGGAAAGTGGAGGCCATGGGAATGAAATTTTCGAGGAATATGCTAGCTGTCACCAAAGAGATAAAATTAGGAATGAAGATGTACGGTTAAGAGTTTGGGTACATGAGATAGTTGAGGAAGCAGGATGAGATGGTATGTAAGGGGAGAGGATTCCAAGAAGATTAATGAATATGACGTATGGAGTAGGGAAGAAACCGCAAGGGAGACAAGGAATTTTACTGGAAACAGCTCATATGATGATTATGAATTTGATGATGACTATGAATTGGGATAACATTCACTTATGTTGTAAATTAAAGGTTTGGAGTCTAGCTAGTCATTAGGTCAGTTCTTATATTATGAAAGCTGCCTGGAAGTATCATTATTTAAAAGCTCTAATGACAAAATCGGACTATGATTTTTTTTTTCAATCTCAAATATGAAATGAAAATCTATATTTTTTAAAATTAAATTTACCAGCCCGGTGGTGTAGATTGGCTAACGCCCAGTCGTGTTGAGCCAGACCAACCGAGACGAGGATCGAGGTTCGAATCTCGGTCGGGTGACTGGTGTTTTTCTAAATGGTTTCACTCCCTCCACGCAAATGCGGGTTCACTTCCTCTAAATTCAATTCAATTCCTTATCCATCCATTAGTGTGTAATTAGTACTTAAGCGTATAACCCGAACGGGTAGTAAACTGGATGTTAAAAAAAAAAAATTTAAGATCTCCTAACATCCGACCTAAACAGGACCACAGGTAGTCGATAATACGATCCAAGCAATGGGTGGGACTGGAAAAAAAAAATCAAGATTGAATGGAAGTGACCCACTTCAGTGGCTAAACTGTCTCAGGCGTCACTCTCATGTTAGAATGGCCTACTGATGACTAGAGATCGACATTTGAATCCTGGCCAGGTCTAATAAGTATAGTTTTTCCTAAATGATTTCTAACTCTTCTTAGAAACAAATGCGGGTAAATTACCTCTAAAATACTTTCTTCTTCATCCCTACATAATTATAGTGATTATCATATATGCATAAAGACTGAACAGGTAGGAAGACGCGGTGATGAAAAAAGTGAAGTGCACAATAAGTATGAAAAAAGGTTTATTTGTAATTACTTTGTGGTTATATAATTACAAAGCTAGTTTTGCATTCATGTAAATGTAACAATTATATTATATTAAGTGCTTACTATTATTAAAGAGTTCGCTCAAATGTAAAAGTCATTGTTAAAAAAAAAATAGTTATTTAAGTTTGGTATTCCCATCTTTGTACTCGCATTCCAGCAAGGTGACAGCAGCATTTATATCATTACATCAATCGCACATTAATAGGACATGTTAGATAAATTGATGTTGGATACCAGGACTCTAGTAGGTTTTAAAAAACACTATTTATGGTTAATTTTTAAATATACATATGTATATACATTTGGAACATGAGGTAGTAATTGTTTTATATTTGGAAGAATGAGGTATACTCATGAAAGTCAGACATCTTAGCTCAGTCAGTAGTGTGTCTTTTTACCGAGCTACGGGTCCCGAAGCGGCCGAAAATTTTTTTATTGGTTAAATGGGGGTTTACCTCTTCACAGTAATGAATTAAAAGGTGGGGTCTGGATGTTGTGCCCGTCCTCGTTTTAAGTTAGATTAAAGGACATATGAAGTGACAACAGGTCTAGCCAGCCGGTAGTGGAAAATATATGGCTTGAATAAGAAAATGACCTAGGCTACAGTTTAGTAGTGGACATAAAAAAAAACTTTAGATAAAAAGGAATTGGAAAATTAATTACGACTAAGAGCAAGCCCTTATAGTCTTCGAATACCTTCAATACTATATTGTATTATATTTAGAAGAAGGTATAGTAAAGGTGGATAGAAACATATAAAAGGGACGAACACAATATGGCTTTTATAATGAAAAGAAGAACACATTTCACACTTAACATTACTGCCATTAGACAAAGAGGTAATGGTTGCCTCTTCAATACTATACTAGTATTTTGAGGCTTTAAAAAAAAAAATTAAATTTTGGAATCCAATATTTTTCGAAACTATTTCCTGAAAGCAGTTTACTCCTTTCAAGCCCCCCCCCCCCCCCCATACTCCCTTATAGCTATAATTAGTGGCTCACTTGTTGATGAAGTCTTTATCGACAGGAAGTGCAAGCTCCCAGCCGTGGCCTGGCTGTAACCTTGCAACCTGTGTGAAGATCTCCTTCACCTCCTCAGCAGGGAGCTTGATGATGGGAGTCACCCGAATGCGGTCAATGTAGCGTTTCTCCGTGAACAGATACAGCTGGAAAATACGGGGATCAAGCTTGTTATTATAATAATACCTCAGTTTTAGCTTATGTGGTGCTGACTGACAGCTCACAGCTGACGGCTTTGAAAAGCTACCAGACCAAATTATGTATCCCTACGCCGCACCATATGATCTGCAAAAACATGTCTTTAGCAGTTGTCACTCTGACATTCAAATTTAGGTATATACCTAAATGTTGACTGTCAGAAGTCAGCTGTGAACTGTCAGTCAGCACCACATAAGCTAAAACTGAGGTATAGGAGAGGCCCTTACATCTTCAAATCCTTTAGTATATTCAAGGATTCATAAAAACTTCAGATTACAATTAAAAAATTACTAAGTTAGGTCTTCATATTTATTGTATTTGATCTGTGTTTAGGTAGGTATTCAAAAATGTGTGAATAATTAAGAATTTCAGTCATAAATATTCAAAGTTCGAATCCAAATAATTCAGAAATTGATACTAGAATTTTAAAATATTCTCACACCTCGTCTACTAATTTAAGAGAAAAAAAAAATTGAAGCATTGCGATCTTACAATATAGTCTCTGCCGCGACACATGGGCTCTGCTGGAACGCCGTATGTCCCGCTGGTGGTATCCTTGGGGTAGAGGACGTCACTGCGTACCACCCAGTTGCCCTGGACCAATACTGCCACCTGCTGGACCGTGCGAAGGACGTTTACCGGGTCTTGTTCTTTGGATAGGAGCTGCAGCAAGTGCGAGAACTGTAACAGTTTGGCTGGAACACAACAAACAACAAAATCAAACAAATTAACTTGTGACAAAAAAATAAATAAAAAAAATTGCGTGATGAAAATATCCTCCAAGAATATCACCAAGCATTAGGGACTGTGTGATTTTTAGTTTATTTTTTGACCCGCACAGGATCAAACTAGGTAAAGGAAAAGGACTAGGAAAAGAACTTGGGGAAGGGGGGGTGGAGAGGGGATTAATATTGATGTACACAAATTACTGTTAAGTGTAGAGAGTGGATTCTTAAGCACCAAAAATGTTTAAAATAGGTACTAAAAATATGAGATTCAGGCCCCAAAACAAGCAATTAAGGATTAAAAAAAGAAGCAAACAGTAAGCAATGTACAACCTCATAATCTATTAGTCATTACTTGTTTGGGTTATATGCATCTGTTTTACTAATTACACCAATATGTTAGGGGTTAGAAAGGTGGAATTTAGAAGAATGCGTTTGCATGGAGTGAAAGTGAAAAATTATTTAGTAAAAAAAAAAACTTTAAGTGTATTGGACCAAAATTCGAATTTCGATCTCCCTGTCAATGTCAGTACAGTCTACTGCAAGAGTGACGTCATAGACCCCTCGACCACTGCAGTGGGTCACATACTTTTTTAACATTTTCAGTAGTGAAATGGGTTATATTTTCAAATAGACTTTTTTTCATAATTTGAGAAGCTGAGTTCTACTTTCCAAAATGTCAAGAGACAGTATTTCAAATTGAACTTTTCTGAAGAATATGATATCTAGATTGAGTATTCCTCTTTAAAAGCATAAATAATAGCTTCGGCTATTTGATTCTTTTTCCGAAGAAGTTGATATTTTTACTTGCAACATCATGCTATTTCCTCCCAAGATGTTATAATGATGTTGTTTTGGACCCCTCTAAAATATTCAAAAAGTTATGGATAAAGTGTAATTTTCTTTAAAGTGCTATAAGTACATTATCCTTTTAATACTTCATCCATGGAAAATCACGCGTTTTCAGAAATAATGTTAATGTAATACGCTGTAAACGTTTTTTTTATCAACTCCGTAGTATTGAAAAGATCTTATGACGCTGGCTCCCTCTACCCAATAGGAAGCCAGCTTTCACAACATCATATTCCCAGGAGTCTTTCTATTAGTTGGTTTTGACACTAGTGACAAGGGGTCCAAGAAGCAGGGGGTAGGTCATATATAAGCCACTTGTGCGTATGAACACGCAGAGTGCCACTAACGTAAATCCATAGAGTACACAGAAAATGTTAGCGAGTAAAATTACAGAAAAATAATCTGTAGTTCAATGAAAATTGTATCATTTCATATAATATCTTCGTACCGAAGGTATAATCATCTTAATACACTGTGTGCAACATCAAAAGTCTTGTTTACTTAATATTGTTATAGATAGTGTTCAATCACAGGGCATTATCATGATTGCAATCCAAACTGCTTTAATTAGCACTTGATCATGGGGCAAATATCAGCTAAGTAAATGATAATTTTAATCGGCGCTTGATCATGGAGCTATTTATACCAATATTAAACTGTATCATCTTAATTGGTGCAATCGCAGGACAAATAATTCGTAGCACTATAATGTCTGCCACTGCTCCCATTGTCCTCCACCTGATTTACGCTCATTGAAAGTCATTTAATAAGTGTAATTTTTAAAACTACTCCAAACAAGTATGCCAAAACTTAAATTATCTATAAAAAACTGGACTCGCTCTTTGAGCAAAAAGTCCAAAATGTTTGAAAAAGAAAGAGGTCAAAACTAAAATAGACGTGATGAGGCTCTTATTCATAAAATAGACAAAAACCAACAAAGTAGGCAATAATAGGCACTAGCAAATTAATATACTGTACTTGTAATAACATGAAATACATAAATATTTCAACTGCCTATGTTTTACAATCAAGGAAAAGAAAAGCCAAATAGGCAAAATCCATTCCCTAATTATGTGTTAACAACAAAGGGTGAGTCCATGTAAATCAAGTTTTTGAATATCATATTAACTGTTACCAAAAGCAAGAGTAAGAACAAGTGTACAAGTGAGAGGAGAAGAATGGACAAGAGTAGGAAGAAGCAGAATGGTGGAACAGAAGAGGAAGATGAAGGCATTTAAATAAACTGATTCATCCATAGACTCATAAGCTTTCCTAAGTCAAAATTACATTCCCACAATAGCCTTTTTTTTTTAATGAATTTGTTTTAAGTTGTAACACTAGAATCTTATTTTTAAATTTAGTTTGGTCAAAGCTAGAGTGAATTTTGTAGTGAAATTTAAAACTGTTTTATAACATAACATCAATGGGGACAATGACTAAGAATCAACCTTGTCTAGTTTGATTTTCTGGTCAAGTCGAGGTTCGAATCCCAGCCAGGTGTATAAAGGCTAGTTTTACTTATTGTTTCCCACCCCTCCTCACCACAAGTGTAGGTGCATTTCCCATAAATTCTACTTTCCTCATCTCCACAGCAATTAATGTAGCTGCGGGTCTCAAGCTGCAGTAGAAAAGGTTTAATTTAGAACTGTAAGCATTTAGGGGGGTAGGCGAAGAAGCGTCCAACACTTTTGACTTCGCTTTGAATATTTGTCAGCTTTCACTTCATTTCAAAAGTATAATTCTAGATTTGACAAATACAAATATTTTAAGTAACATACTCATTTATATTGAAATTATGTAATTTTTATGTTTTTACTTACATCATAAGTTAATGTTCACAAAACAGAAATACAGAATAATTTGATTTAATTAATTAGATGAAAAAATATATTCATCATTGTTGTACTTTCGCATTTTGGAAATTATATTTAATACCTAGAGTTGTACATTTAATTTATATGTAACAGATATCCCCCCCCCCCATCCCCAACAATGTTAAACATTTTTATATATTCACATCCAATGTCCTTTTCCTGTGTTTGTCCTTTATGTTATACCTTTTACAGGTTCCTCTCTATGTGTCCTTTCATTCTTTACAATATTCCATTTTCTACCTTTTTTTGTTTGTTTCCTCTTTTATGAAGTTGGGTTGCGCATTTCACACTCCTCCCTGATGAGTTCCAATAGAATGAAACCTAGGTCGGGGGATTGGGTGGTGAGGATTGATTTTATTCACAAGGCAACCATTACCTCTTTGTCCAATGGCAGCAATGTAAAGTGTGAACTGTGTTCTTTTCTTTGTAAAAGCCTTATTGTGTTCGTCCCTTTTATATGTTTTTATCCACCTTTCCTATACCTTCTTCCAAATATAAAAACTTTTTAAAACGTATTTGAACTTATATTAGGTTTTGAGAATATCTCATACTATTTGATTCAACTTTAAATTGAAAACGGGGACTTCTCACACAGCCACGAGCATCACAAAACACTATGAAGCTTTGTTCCGGCAATCACACAGGGTCAAGAATGGTCAGAAAGGGGGAGGACTCACCCTCTTTGAGAAGAAGCTTGACCTGGTCAACCAACGGCAGCAGTCTGAGATTTTTCAGGGGGACAGAATAGGTGGAGGTCTTGACAGAGTCATCTTCCAGGTCTTCCGGTAGCAGCGTCTTCAGGTAGTCATCCGAGGAGACGTTCAGCTCGGACACTTTCTTGTCGTCTTGGAGCAATACAGCTTACTTTTCCATTTCTGCCATATCCACAACAACAATATATCGTGTAAATAAAACGAGAGGAAGAAGGAAATTGCCAAGGTTAAATTGCTGCTTTAGCTTTTGTTTAAAGCTTTTATAACATTAATATAACATTTAAATAAACATTCCGACAAATTAAAATTAGTTAAAAAATGACACCTGGACATACAACTTGAACTAAGGATGTGTTCATGTGTAATTTTTCAACTAATTTAATATTGACATTCCTGCAATTACATTTATTTGCAGCCTGTGCATTGATATTCAATCATTTATAAAAACTCTATAAACATGTTTTAAAAATAAATTTGCAAGCTATATATAGTGACGAGATGTCTTTGGATCTAGTAAATACAAAATATTAAGGATGTCAAAATCGATTCTTCGATATCTCGATTCTTACTAGTATCGAAAGAATCAAAAATCGATTTTAATATTACAACTTTATATAATTCGATTCTTAGCGCTCAATGAAAGTACTGGCAACTAAGAAAAGGGCAAAAATTCAGAACAAGTAGTAGTCGAATATCTCTGATACAGTATTATTTGCTATATATTTTGATTCAGTTAACAACCCTATATGGTGAATTTATAAAACTTGTGCTTTTGACAATTGTTTAGTATTACTTTTTTTAATTATTTGAAGGTAAAAATACATGCTTTCTAATGAAATTTCTCATAATTTGATAAAATATGCTTTAATACTTGGCAAACAGATCTTTTTCTTTGTTAAAAAAAATGAACTTTTGTATAATTTACTTTTTTTTATTGCTTTGCTATAACATTAAATAAATATGTTTTTAAATGAGGTTGTATGCTTGGAAAAATAATAAAATAGGAAATGTTCAAGAATCAAAAATCGAGGTTGAACTTAATAATCAGAATTGAAAATGTAATTGAGAAAAGAAGGTATCGTGACATCTCTACAAAATATCTTTTGTTCTAGAAAAAGATTCCTCAGATGCATTTTTATGTTATTTTGGCTTATAATAGTAAAATTAAAAGTTGCGGTGTTATTTGAATGAAAAATACAACAATACCAAATAAGTAATAGCTTTGTTATGATTACACCTAAATCTAGATTGAAACATATTGTGTGCTTATAAAACATATATTAATTCCTTTATCATTAAATGAAGTAGTTTTTTTTCAGCACAGCGTCTTACTACCTGTTCAGGTTATATGTTAATTACTATAATTGTGTAAGAAGGGTGAAGAAGAAATCATTTAATAGCTAATCAACCCACATATGCATAAAGGAGAGTGGAGAACCATTTAGGAAAAAAACACCCTCAGAAGACCCGACCAGTATTCAAACCCAGATCTCCGCATGATCAGCAGGCTGGTCCAACATGAGTGTGACACTTTAGACCATTCGGCCACTGAAGCAGGTAACAATCACATATCAAGAGAAGGAATGTTTCAAATCCCAAAAACTTGTAAGAAAGAACTCTCTCGACAAACCTCAGATGTTTCCGACAAGGTGGCGTGGAACTCTGTGTGGTACCAAGGTTCCTCTGCGCTCCTCTTGCTCAGGAAACCAAAAGAGCGCTCCCTCGCCTGCTTGATGCGGTCATTTTCCTGCCGTCTTGAACTTCACAGTCACCTGCTTCGCTTCCTCTCTTCCTCACCCCCGGATATATCTGGGGACAGTTTAAGTATAAATCTAGCAGTCCCTCCGTAAAAGCTTTAAAAAAATTCTTTGCAGAGATGATTTGAATCCTCAAGGATATTTAAAGTATTATTATTATTATTAGCACAGCGTCTTACTACCCATTCAGGTTATACGCACTTACGCTAATGTGTAATGGTAGGATGATTGTGAGATGAAATGAAGGACCTACAGTTTAACGTGGAATTCGAACCACGTGGAGGCCTGGCATTCCCACATTCACAAGTTGTGATTAATACACGTCTTGTCAGAGGTAAAGGAAGGGTTTAGTAATCAGATAAATCTGTACCGGGACCGAGGATTGAGCCCCGGATCCCCGAAACAGAAGTCCAACACCTTAACCCTAGACCGCCAGGTCACCTTTCACATAAAAATTTACTTTGTCAAATTTTTAATAATTTTTCTTACAATTTTATAGGGCTCATTTATTATAAGACATGTTTGGTAACCTGATCATTAATTTAACTCTCAACTAAATGTATGAATGTTATACTGAATACTTAATAACAATATGTGTTAGCATTTAGTTAATATTTCTTTTTTCTGTCGCAAATTTAAAAATGAATATAGTAAAGTAATCCATCTTCTTATGTTAGCCATATTTTAAATAATAGTAATCTGTAGGTAAATTAGAAATTCGGAATCAACCCATCCATTCTACTATGCATTCTTTCTAATATATTTATTTATTATTTATTTTAAGGTATTTAAAGTGCACTTTTTGAACTGACTTATTATATCAACACGCAAGAATTTCTAGGAGTGAGAGTGAAAGAGCCTAACAAGTGTGCTGGGAAAAGAAATTTCACACATACCTTCCAGGATTCTTTTACATTCCGATGCCAACTTGAGACTGACGGCTTTACTTCCCCTCTGAAGAATGTTGTTTTACAGATTTTTTATCACCCAGGAAAAAATCTGTTGCTCCTGGCTGGGTTTAAACTCATGAATATTGGGTCCTAAGGTGAGTATTTTATCCAAAGACCATCAAGGTCAATGATTCTAGTGTAGAATGATTTGAAAAGCTAACTACAGAGCTTCAGATGGGGCTTAGTACTATAGAATGATAAGGTGTTTTTTTGCGATGTCTCTTATTCCTAATTTGATCTATAAGTATCTAACTATAATAGGACAGCACGATGAGGAAGGTATAATTCATATAAAGTGTACCCATATGTATATGGACATAGAACAGGGAACCACACATTCACTACACCCGGCTAAGACTAAAGCCCTGACCCTCACTGAGCCAATGAGGGAATCATCGGTTTCAGCCGTCTTATTCCGCAGTGAAACCAACCTTCTCCCTGATCTTTGGCCTCTTCCTTGGCCCTCTTGTCAGACTTGTCCAGGTAGGCGAAGGAGGGTCGCAGGTGTAGCAACCCCCGCAGAGCAGTAACATGCAGTTCGTTCTCGTGCACCACCGCCACAGCGTAGTTGCTTGCATTCATGACCGCCCTTGTCGACGTCAACACTAGCTTGTCCATCACGTTACTGGAGACAATTTTTACAAATGGGTCTCGAATTAACTTTTCATCAAATTAAATATGAAATTGAAACCCATTTGTTGAAACATGGGTTATATTTCATAAGAGTAAACGAGGTTGTCTTAAACTAATTACTACATCCCAAGATAGATGGCACATTTCATTGAAGTGTTTGTGAATATGTGTGTGTTTTTTAATTTTATTTCCATGTGTCAACCTCCCATTTTGCCTCTCCTATTCTTTACATGTCAGGATGGATAAAACAAGGGAGTTAGGGGGTGGCCTTGGAGTTTAGTGAATTAGTAAACTGATTTGAGAGTGAATTGCA
This sequence comes from Timema podura, assembly GCA_033556935.1. Classification (NCBI taxonomy): domain Eukaryota; kingdom Metazoa; phylum Arthropoda; class Insecta; order Phasmatodea; family Timematidae; genus Timema; species Timema podura. The sequence goes on from JAVRXN010000003.1 coordinate 53,463,949, forward strand.
AGGTTTTTTTTTCTGTAAAAGTTATAGTATAGGTTTTACTGAGGGTCTGAAGGGTTGATAGTCTGAGAGAGCCTAAGTCGGTAAACGTCTGAGCCTCCTGAGTTCCAACGTTCAGTCCTCGTGGACGTCTATAACCGCTCGATCATCTCAAATTCGTAACCGACACTCTGTTCAGCTCCTAGCCACCACCCGGCATGAGGATGATTGCCCAGTGGCCTCCGGCATCATCTTCAATTTCCCATTACTCTCTCCCAGTCAAACCAATCTGAGGGCAGCTCCTTAGTCCAATGACAGTTCAAAGTGCAAAGGGTTGCATATCTCACGCCTGAATACGCTAACTAGGCAAGACCAGGACTTTACGTGGTTCCGTGAGGTAGGGTTGCCTACCGTTGCACTCTAAACCTAAAGATTCCAGCTTACAACAAATATAATAATAGATAATAGAAATTAATTATGTAGGCAAAATACCATAAGGGAGACCAATAAAAAATATGGGAGGAGCAGATAACAGAAAGTGTTCAAGTGAAAGGAGAAGAATGTAAAATATTAAAGGAGGAAGCATGGTGGGAGGCTAAAGGAAGATGAAGAAATTACCAACTGACCAGCCAAAGCTGAAACAGTTGATGATGAGATGAACGATGATAATGAGACGATGATGAGACGATGATGATAGATGATGATGATGATGATAAGTATAATACAATACAAGTTGAAATGATTTATACTAAGTTGAACGCATTAAATTGTGATCCTTTTTCTACAAACTTTTCATATTTATTTATTGAGATAATATAACAATGCTTAATGCACTTATTTTCATATATATTAAATTAATTATAGTGAAAGAGTATGAAAAAAAAAATCAGCTTGCACAACTAGGAAGCTTCCCCAGTAAAAAATCGACAGCCAAAATAGCATACAACGTTTATGTTTAATTATTGCTATCATGGACTGCTATCTATGTTACAAATCAATATTAATATGAAAAAATCTGAAATAATTAAAATGCATGTTGTGATAATGGCTTGATTGATCTTAGAATGAAATATTGCAAAAAAGGGTACAGTAAAATTATATAAAAAAAGCACAATAGGCCTATAATATTTTTTCAAACATAAAACCATTATCAAAATAATATTTAGACTTTGATTTGGCTTTGAAAATATTTCATATATTTGATTAGAGTTCACTTCGAATTGAAATGTCCCGCTTGGTGGCTGCCTGGTCTAACAAGCTACTCTCGTGTTGGACTAGACTATCGAAGACGGGGAGATCGGGATTCAATTCCGGTCGGGTGCACTTAGGGTGTTTTTTTCCTAAATGATTTTCCACTTTCCTTCCAGGAAATGTGAGTGCACTTCATCTAAATTAAACCTTCCTAATCCCTAAAACCATTAGCGTAATTAGTACATAAGCGTATAACCCAAATGGGTAGTAACATGCGGTGCTAAAAAAAAGACAATTTTTTTTTGGAGCAATGGACTTGACACACCTCTATTGGAATGGAAGAAACAGGTGGTGTCGAAATTCAAAATAAACTTGACCTACACCCTACATAATTTTTTTTCCAATTTGAATACTTTTTTTTAATAGTTTAGCCACATATAATTGTAGGATAAGCCCAGCTGCCAGAACAATAATATTCCATTTGATCAAATGTGAATTTTCTTATATATAAAAAAGTTAATATATGCATTATTTATTTCATCTAAAGCAAATAGATGGGTTTTTTTATCAGTAGCGTGTCTTATAGGGCCCCTACACGATCAGTCAGACTGTCAGTATTAATTATTACTTTATTATACTGACAGTCTGACTGATCGTGTAGGGGCCCTATTACTATTCGTTTGTGTGATACACTTCCCAATTATGGATGTTAAAAGCAAGGCTGTGAAGTCAGTGCACCAAGCTTTCAACTCAGACTCCTTTATTTTTCTATTGTCCGACAACGACTCCTTCATAAGTAGCTAATGTTTATTAAAATAAGTAATGACAAATTTACTGCAATAAAAAAATACTCCAATACAGAAGACTTCAAGGAGAGCATCTTTTGTCATTGTGAACGTATTTATTTAAATCAATTTTGTAAATCAAAATTACAAATTTTGGTTTTTAAGATAAAAAATAAAAAGTGTGAAATTAAAATGCTAAATGTATCAAATGAGTTTAATTCTATTCCAGCTTGGTGAGTTGCCTTGATGTATCCACATTTTATGTAGGTCTAAGTCTTTTTCTTTTTAAGTTATTATTTATGTAGGCTATTATAAATTTTATCTTGTTTTTTTAAATGGGCTGATGGGATGGAAGGGTACGCGGGAAAAGGCCAGTGTTTTTGCATTTTTCATAGCAAACTTTTTTTTTGCAAAATAAATCAAGTATTTATCCAGTATAAACATAGTTAATTTTCTTCAAATATTTATCTCAACAGTTGTTCAATATTTGTCAAGAGCATAGCAGCATTTGATGAGAAACTTTTTAAATGAAGAGAAAAAGTTGTCATTAAATTCCAGGACAACCTTTACAGATATTCAAGAGATGTTGAGATTAATATGTGAAGGAAATTAAACTATGTTTCTAGGTACTGCACTGTAGATATATTTTATCTATTAAAAAAAATTGTTATAAAAACTGCAAAAATACTGCCCTTAACTCAAAATCCCAAAGGAAATTTCGACCGATTCTTCCTGAAGAGTTATGATAGAATAAAACCTCAGTCAAGAGATAGGTCAAAACCTACTTGTTTTATTCAAGAGACAGCATTTTTTTCTCTCTTTTTGTACAATGGCAGCACTGTTAAGTGTTAACTAAATTCCTATTTTGTTGTTAAAGCATTGTTTCTAGCCCTCTTTTATAAAGTTTCTTCTATGGATAGAATTATGTGGACCCTGCTTCAAAAACTGAACAAGTTTCCCTTAAGAGTTACATCAATGATACATTCATAATGAAGACCTATTAACATACAATTCTTTATCAATAAAGGTGGCAAGATACTTAAAATAAATTCAATATTCCCAATCACACTCAGGAATAGTAAATATTTTGGTATCAAATGTAAAAGTCGTTTCGAGCACTGTACCTATCAAAGTACTTCTCGTCCGTCTTCTTCCCATCCTTTTTGTTTCCTGAGCCATCAACGTTGATCGCAAATTGTTCCCCCTTACTAGTGTCATAGTTTGGGTTGCGGGTGTCAATCCCCAGTTCAAGGCGCACCTCCTGGTGCTGAGGTTTAATGCAGCTCTGAAATAGTACAAAGTCAGGATTAAATGAATTGTTAGTGAGCTTTTATTTATAAAACCTAAGTTACAAATAAAAAAAAAGCTCCAAGGCTTAAGCTCACAAGTGGGCTATACCGACCAAACGGCTACCGCCGTTACCAATGCTTGTTCCAGCATTTGCAGATAGAAGATGTCATGTGGTAAGCACAACAAACCCTGGGGCCATTTATATCATTTTTCTAGACCAAGGCTGCTACTTATCTATATAAGTCCTTACGAGACTAAATTTGACCCCGTTACAGACCGAATAATTCACAGAAAATTTTTTAAGGTGCCGCGAACCTGGGACCTCTGGATCTGTAGCCAGGAAATATCAAACTCAAACCTATTAAAATTATTTCACGCAAACCCTTGTCATTTTTTTCTCCACTTTTTTGTGCCAATGTTCCGTGAGTTATTTCATGGACGTTACCTCAAACGAAATGATAGATGCTAAGAGGTAAAATGACCAAATTCGGTGGTCAAATGTTCTAGGGCATCACTATATTGGACTGCTGATGATGGAAGATTGGGGTGTTAGTCCAGGTCGGGTGTACTAAGGGTGGTTTTGCCAAATGGTTGCCCAGACTCCCTCCATTCAAATACAGGACTTCCTTTAAATGAAACCTTCCTCATCCTCAACACCTTAGTATAACTAGTACTGATGCTACAGGTAATAAAATACACAAACAAATGCTAGAAATATTTAGAAAATATAGTGGGGTCACGGTATGAAGGGCAAAAGTTGACAGTTACAAAAGTTACCAGGCCTATATAACTATTTTAATTAAGTCATAAGTTAAGTCAAATCATATTATCTAGAGCTGTCACTTCTGACAGGTAGTATCTAAGTTAATAAAATAATAACAAAACTATAGCTAAACTTAATCCATCTTGAGCAATTTTTTAATAACTCTTTTTCTAAAGCTACCTTTTAAAGGCTTACAGTATGGCAATTTCACAGTAGGGTTATATTTGTTCCATTGTATCCCAAACATTAAAAAAAAAAAAGTAATTCTAATGTACAATTTGGGTGAATCTTCTGCATTGCACTACTTACTTAAAGGTCGGGAACTCTCTAAATTAACACGATTAAATTGTTGAAATAGAATGGTGTCTTACCTTGAGGATATTTGACTCATCGTAGCCTCTGTCATGCTGTTGAAGAGGGTATTGGTAGAGAAACAACTTGTCGCGAAGCATTTGTGATAAATACAGCGGATACTGAAATAAATAAAAACTTAAATTAATTTGAATTAAAGTTTTCAATTCAAATTATTGGGTTACCGTATTTAATAAAAATAGATCAGTATAAGTAAACAGCTTTAAAATTAATGTAGCTTATACCTAGATAATAATGCCTAAAAACACACACTAAGATTTTTGCTTAAAATTACTAATTAAAAAAAATGTTTGTTGTTTAATAAATTTTAATGAAGAAAAATATATATATTTTTGTACACTTTTAGGTAAAGTATTAAGATCCAGTTACATAAAAAATAGTCTTATACCCCTTCAGTTTAGTAGCAGGAAATAATAATACCTTAACTTATACCACACTCATATATAAAAATTATTTTCTTTGATTTGCTACAAATAATAATGATTATGATTATTCATATTATTATTACTGTTGTTAATTAGTACTTGAGAAGATGCCAAATTGAATATCAGGTCTAATAAAATTTGATAATTTTGAATAATCATTCACTTAAAACACTGGACTCATATGAGAAACATAAACATTGACTATCTTTTGTATTGATGTATGCTATTTGCATTATTATAATGTTGATTCATGATTGTTTGCCGAGTATGGTGTCATGGTTTTCTACAGAATTTAAATTGTTTATTTGATCAATATTATTTGAAATTTTAATCTATAGGCTAATTTATATTAATTTTTATACAACCTAACCCTATCTTGAATTACTTCTATCTAGTCCACCTCATTACACCCTATACCTTTCAGGTCCATTCTAATGTTATCTTCCCATCTGCATCTAGGTCTTCCCAATGGTCTCTTCCCATTGGTTTTGCCGATCAATACCCTGAACAAGGTTCTAGATTATTCCAATCACATTGCATGTCCTGCCCACCATAACATACAAGACTTGATTATCCTAATAATGCCTTGTGATGAGTGCAGGGTATGTAACTCTTCATTATGTAACTTCCTCCAATTCCCAGTATCCTCATCCCATTTTGGACCAATTATCTTCTTAAGCACCTTGTTTTCAAACGCTCGAAATTTGTTTTCTTCACGTAAGATAAGAGACCACGTTTCACACCCATAGAGAGCAACCGTTAGGCCTTTTGTATAAATATTCTGAGTTTTACACTCCTTGACAGCAGGCGAGATGACAAACAACCTACTGAACAACTAATAGAATGCTCTCCTGACTATATTCGTTTCCTAATTTTCAATCTAATATTGTTGTTGCTAGTTAAAATTGTTCCTAAATATCTAAACTCATTAACCTGGTCAAATGATATGTTGTTCGCAGTAATCTTCAAATTATTGTCCCCGATCAGTGTTCTCTGTGTGATCATATACTTAGTCTTTTCACTTACAAACCTATTTCCTTATTAGCCTCTTATAAAATTTCTGTATTACTTTCCACATCTTCCCTACTACTGCCCAACAAAGCTACATCATCTACATATCCTAATAGCTGTATTGTACTGTTCAGTGTCAACCCTTTCCTACTCTCTTGCAGTACCCTAATAGCATACTCTTATGCCAGATTAAAAAGTAATGGGGATAGTGCATCTCCTTGTTTCAACCCATTCTGTATTTCAAGATCATCTGATAAGTGGCATCCAACCCGTGCCCTGTCACATGTATCAGTCAAACATACATACCTCAATTACAGTTGTAGCTTAACAAATTTTTTGGGTAGGCCCTATCTCAAACTTAGTTAAATTGCACATAGGCCCTAATTAGAAATTTTAATTTATTCATTCAGGGAAGGTTATGCTAAGTTTGTTGGGTAAGAAGTGTAATAACAAACATTAATTTTAGCCGTTTTAATTAGGCCTACTTAGTCTACTTTTCACCAAAATAGCAATAAGCAATTTTAATATATTTTATTGCGAGGTTCACTCCCATTTCCCAAATGTGATCTATGGGTGTGATAGGTTAATTTGTGTTACATATTTCATTAGAAGATTTTTAAGATAAGATTGTGTTTGTTATGAAAAAAGGATAAATGTGCTAGTTTTAGATTGCTTTGAGTCTTTAAAAAAATATGGATTTAATTCTAGGTAGACAATACATATGGCTGCCTGATCTCCCATTTCTTAAGTACACCACCTAAACTCCCACCTAATTTTTTACATTTTGTTATAAAAATTAATATATTTTTACGGTTTAAACCTGATCAAGTCCGACACCTTAGCTCAGTAGGTAGCGTGTTTTGCCTACTGAGCTGAAGTCCCTGGTTCGATTTCAGGCAGGGCTGAAAAATTATCAGTGATGAAAATATGGTTACCCTTTCACATTGTTAAATTGAGGGCCGGTGAATTGATGTTGTGCCTATTCTAGTCTTAAAATAGACTACAAGGCATATGAAGCCACGAAAGGCTTAGCTAGCCAATAGTGGAAAATACATGGCTTGAATAAAAATTGACCCAGGCCATAGGCTGGAAAAGTAATGGATGGAAAAAAGTATAAACCAGATCACATATTATTTTGATACGGTAGTAAAAATAATTTATAATTTAGTAGAAATTGATATTTTGGCTAGAAATAGAAAAAAATTTTATATAAATAAAAGTTGGGTGATGGTATCATCCTTTAGTAGAATACTGGTAATTATATCCAACACTTACAATTTTATTTACAAAGGAATGATGAAACTATGCCTGCCAAATATTTGGCAAACTTTCATATTTTAACATTAGGGTACTCCCGCAGTGCTATAAACAGGATCAATGTTTTCGAGGTAAATTGGAGGAAGGATATTCTTACCAGCTCAGATAAACAATACATATACATCAAGTATACAAGTTTCCATATTATTATGTAAAAACATAGGCCTACTGCAATAAAGCATGGAAATGTTGAACTATTTTAAGTTTGTGTATCTATCACCCAAACCCCAAGGCCCACAGGGGTTAACAGTATCAAAAAGTAAACATTGTTTAATTATTGAGCGAGACCATTCACAAACCAAATTTGCTTTAACATAAATATTGTTTTTTGCCGTCTGCATTTAACCTCTGCCAGATGCAACGTGGGAGAGACATACAAGTGAATACAAGTGAATCTTTCAAATCTACCTCTTTTATAACAGGGTCGTCCTCTTCTTCATTCATGATACTTTCAATACGCTAACCAATTAATTTATGATATTTATTCATCTCCTTACAATAAGAAACAATAATTCTTTCACTAGAGCCATTTAACAGATTCTCCGAAAGCACCATTTCACCATTTACGTTCGCGTATTGGTCTTGGTCAATGCCAAAAATACATGTATGAAACCTAAAAATATTCGTTTTCCCCCTAGCCTCAATGTTGATATAATGTGAATGTTGGCTACAATGATCTCAGAGATTAGAGAAACGTGGTGCTACAGATTACCATTGAGCTCTTTAAATTAACTGGATGGAGATGTTATATAGCTGAAATTTTCGAGATGTCGTCTGCATGCCATTGTGTAAGTGAGAAGGACACTATCGAGGATTTTTTTCTCTCTTACACACATACAATGTAAAAGTGCCATTTTTTGACATCGTTTACTAATTTGATTGAATATTTGAGCTACATCAATGTGTAGTTAATTAAATAAATAAATTTGTTAATAACATGTTTGACGAGCACAACAAAGTTTGAAACGGGTGAATTTTTTCTTTGGATAAATTGATGTAAGCTAATATATACTATGATTTTTTAAGAAAGCTCGTTTGGAAGGCTTTATCTCGTATCAAAATCCTTCCCTTAGGATAAAAGACCATCCAAAAGGTAGTTTCTACTTTCATTCTAATTTAAGGTTCATTCTACAAAAATACTAATACATAATAAGATTATGGTATGAAATAAAGCTTTGCAGATTGTGAATTCTACCGATATAAAGGTGTAGTAGATACCGTACCTCCTACAAGCCAATAACCTAAATGATCGTTTGAACTAAGACTTCTACACAAAATATGTTGTTTAAACAAATGTAATAAAGTTTATAGCTGACTTGTTTCATTATAGTTATGGAAATTTCAACATATAACGGTTTCTGAAAGCAATATACAAGATAACTTTTTTTTTTCAAAAAAAAGTAAGATAATAATACTTTCTACAAGCCTATAACCTAAGTGATCTTTTAGACGCAAGTCAACTACACAAAATTTGTCATTAAACGAATATAAGCAAGTTTTAAGATACGTACTGCCGGTACCTTATTTCCTTATATTTATAGAAATTTCAATATAATGTTGTTTCCGAAACTAATATAAAAGCTAATAGCCAACATTAAATAAATTGTAGTCTTGGCAGAATGTAAACAACATGGATGATAGCTACATATTTAAATATATTACAGATTTTCTTAGTATTTGTACAGTATCACGCCTTTGTACTTTGGAAGGGGTGTGTTTATATCCATCAAGGATAGAATAGAGATCATTACAGATTACGACTTGTTGAAAATGTCATGGTTGGAGAGGGTATCAAAACAAAAGTAAATGAAAAAGGAAATTTTGAAAAAGTTTACAGCAAAGGAAAGTTAACATGATAGGTTATTTACAGAAATAATATTTAACGATGTTATTAGAAATGTGGAAGAGAGGTATTTTAAAGATAGGCCAAGACTAGAGTACACGAATTAGATAGCAGATGTTGTTGGAAGGAAAAGTTACAAAGATGTACAAAATGAGCGAAGGATGGGCAAAAGTGGAGAGTCACAGCAAACCAATCGTAAGATTGATGATCTAATGATGATGAAAGTAGTAACTCATCACATGGTTGGTGTTTCAATTAAACTGACATAAAGCTAAAATTACACTGGCAAGCAAATTGCGACAGTTCTCCCGTGAATACTATCCAGATCTGTTTACACTAGGAGCAATAAATTGCTGCGAAATCTGTCAGGGGATTGGTGTTGGCGAGCGACTTGCAAGAGTTCTTCCAAAGTTATTTACACTTAAGAGAATTGCTCACGCAAGCTTAGTTTCGGTCATTTTGGAAAAATTCCTCCCGTAAGACATGTCAAATAAGCTGCTGCATTATTAATACTAAACCAAAGCTATGCTATTAGTAGAAATAAATGAAGGAAAGGCAATAGAGTGGATCCAGTACAACCTTTTTTGGAACTTATTCTGAGCATCTGATACTACAGATCAAGTTAACACGAGGCGAATTGTGCAGAAAATAAGCTAAATCTTATCTGTATCGTACTCAGATGTTAAAAAAAAAGTTGTCTTAAATAATATTACCTTAATATGTCAGATGTTGGAAATCTGAAAAACGCCAAGGCTGGATTTATCTTGGACGATGCGAAACACCCTTTCACTGAGCAGGTGCGAACGTAAGACATCGTTTTTGATTTAACGTAGGTCTAAATAAAATACAAGCTACCAATGCTAGCAGCGACACGATAAATAGAAATACCATAATAAATGAAAGTTTAAATATAAATATTCAAATATTATAAATAGAGAACATTAGGACTACACACAATTGAAAAATAATCCTAATTACAGAGTATAAACAAAAGGCGATCATTGTAGAGATGAAAAAAAAACCTACACAAATTAAAGTATAGAAGAATAGATCAATCTAAATAAACAAAATTATATTATAATATAATTTAAGGGCAGAAATATCTCTCAATAAACAAAAAACTAAAAATTAGTGGCATTAAAATGGCGTCCAATACTAATAGAATGTTTGGTTGATTTAAAACAATATTTGATAAAAAAACTTTATGTAAAAAAATAAATTTTAATAAAGATGAAAATTTATGCTAAGAATAATAGCATATTCAATACAGTGTAAAGGGAAATACAAGTGATTAAAATTAAAATTAATGTATAAGAGTCAAACATTATTCGACTGGTGCGTGATCTGGACTAAATGACAACACTAAAAAGAGTTTGAGGAGAAAAAAGGGGAGGGAAGAAACATCATACAATAAATCACTATCCAAGTGTCAATACAGTATAAATATACAAATCAGCTTTTAATATACAAAAAAGTAGGATAATAATTTGAAATAATTTTAATACACAGTGTAGAAGAACAATACTTATTTAAATGTTTTAACACGGATTTTTTTTTCTCAAGACTGGGAGTAATTGAGGTTAGCTTTATCGGGATTCTTTATTTTGTACATTAATTCGGAGTTAAAATCTAATATTGAACTGCTGTTTCGTTAACAGAATCTAAAACATACCTACTTAACACGGCTGCAAATTAATTAATCTCCAACTTTTTGTTTTAATTGTTGTTGATAGGTCTATTCTTCAAATCACATTCCCCCCATGCCATTTCAATAACTTATTTGGTAGGTACGTTGAGAAACTATATATACACCACGAAATTTTTTTTTTAATCATACTAATAGGATAACAATTTAGCTAGAATTGCTTGGAATGATCCTACCTCCAAACCAATTAAAAGGTCCACCCACAATTCTTGCATATTATGTATAATTATAAAAAAAGATAGCCTTGTTTATATATAATTAGAAACTCTCATATCATGTCCTTAAGTGTTTTTAGTTTTGACAACTTGAATTGTATCCACTGTTGGTCTTTATAACCTGGAAACCAAAGATTTGTATAAGATGACTGTGTAATCTAAGTATTTGGTAGCACCGAAGAGTATCTCTAAGGAAGTCTTACAAGGGTTGGTGAGAATCACTCTCGTTTGAGTATGAGCGCAATGAACTGACAATAAACCAGCATACCTATCTAACAGTCTAACCATATTCCAAACTGTCCCCTATGTAACCTTACCCGCTATGCCATCCTGACACTAATTAGGGATTAAGGTAAGGGTTGTCACATTTATAATGATTTAACACTAAGTAAACTCTCACCATGGTTAGGGTACCACAAAACATGACATAATTTAATCAAACATATACCTAAAATGTTATTATCCTTCATACATAAAATAAATGCCAACTTTGCAGTGGTCCAACACTTTTAGACTCTGGTTTTATTTGGTTGCCACTGATGGAAACCTACCAAGACCTGCATCCAGAATTGTTGCACTGATTTGGCTTTCACATGTGTTTATAGATGGTTTATTCTCTTAATTTGTACAATTGAATTGGGGTGCTATTCGTTTAACCAGGGCTGTGGAGTAAGTACTCCAAGTCTTTGTCTCAGACTCCAACTCCTATATTTTTTCTACGATCTGAATCTGACTCCTTCATAAATAGCTAATGTATATGAATTAGTAATAACAAATTTACTGCAGTAAAATGTTTCAATATAGGTTATTTCATGCAACACTTTTTTGGCATTGTGAATTTATATTTGAATAAATTTGTCGATCAAAATTGCAAACATTGCTACTAAAAAAATAAAAAATACCGGTATAAAGTTAAAATGATATATTTACCATAGGTCTACTTAGTTATAATATTATAGGTTTTTATTTTGAAATCTGAATCTGTGCTTTTCTACCGACTCCAATTCAGACTCCACGAATCTGACTTTGCAGCCCTGCCTATAACTACCCAATAATCTCTATGCCTTTAGTTAAGCTTTTACCCGCTACGGTGGCCGTGGGGTTTAACGCGCTACTCATGCAGTTGACAAGTTTGCCGATGACGGGAAGATCGAGGTTCGAATCTTGGTCAGGTGTATTGAGGGTGGTTTTCCTAAATAGTTTTCCACTCTCCCTCCACAAAATGCGGGTACACTTCCTAGTAACATAACCTTTCTAATCCCTTAAACCATTAGCATAATTAGTACATAAGCATATAACCCAAACGCAAAGTAAGACATAGTGCTAAAAAACAACTTAGGATATTAATAAGCTTCCATGAAAATTGGGTACCTACACTTAAAATCTATTTCCCTCATTCTTATCCCATTATTGTTAATACATGGGTGGCTCGGACAATTTAATAGACCGTAGAAAAGCCTGTAAAATTTCTCTGTCGTCCCCTACATACACTAAAATAAAAGATTATGTTTCAGGAATATCTGTAATTTGCTGATTCATCATTTGAGTCTTATACTGTAGGATAGGATAACCAATCCTACTAAAATCATCTTTCAAATTATACTCGTAAATCTCGTTGAAATACGATGACTTCATTGTTGGATCAGTATGAACAAGCTTCGCAACGCTACAAAGGAACAGTGGGGACTTCTCTTCGCCCCGAAATGGTAGGTACATAAGCTTAAAGTTGCTAATTTTAAATTATAACTATGGGCAACTGTATTTAGAATTAAATTTCATGGGTTTAAAACAAACATTTTTGCTGTAGATTCTTGATTCATAGTTTGGGTCATTGTTTCAAAACTCTCTGATCTTAAAATTAAATCAGATTTTTTTTTCAAACTATGACTTTAAGCCACATACATAGGCCCATTAATTTACAACTCGTAACATATAATTCATTAGGAGTTTGCAAAGCTCAGAAAAGTAATTCGAGGGTCAAAACTCATTCAGTTTGACTTCACACCCAACATCGTCACACCTTTGACACTATTTTGTAGCAATATAAATCTCAGGGAGGAATTTTGCAAGTCTTACAATATTTTATTCAAGTTTATAAAAGTATAATGCTACACTAGGACATACTAATAAAGTCAAATTTGATTCTTATAAATTTGACTGCATTTATAATCTAAAGCAAGGAATGTTAATGAAATTAATCTTTGACATTTCTTCACATTTTAAAGTTTTACTTTGGCCTTGCTTCCAATTTGAAAAATTAAATATTCCCCAACAGTGTTGAGATGTTTTAAGATAAACCCTGAATTTACTGGAAGCCCACTTCCAATCTCCAACATTGATTGAACGTCACTAAAATTTGGCATTGTTTTATTTGATTTATTAACTAAAAAGTTTATTTAAAAAGTTATCTAAATTTTCCAATAATACTTCCTTATGGATTACTGTTTCCCCCCCCCCCCCTCTCTTTGCGCCATTAATTAAATGGATTAAGAATATAAATACAGTACATTATTGCGATATGTATTTTTATTCTGGTCATTGTGACAACATGAGTTTCCAGTTTACAAATCACTTGCTTTCTAAGAAAACCAGACTACACTAACCTTCATGTATAAACCGAATAACAACCACAGGGAATCATATTTGTGTCTACTAGCAAATCCTTAGGCGATATTTAGGTACAATAAAAAAAATATGAGAAGGAGGTGGAAAAGGAGTGGGTGAATTTTTCCTTAGATGCTTCTGGGGGAAGTGGGGACTGGATAAGGTTGGGGGTAGTTTTTTGGATAAGGTTTCAAAGGGTACTCACCACCCAAAGTTGGGCCCCACAGCCCCAGTGGTTTCAGAAATGTGTTTAGGTAGGAGGGTGTTTAGGATAGAATTTTTTGTTAAGGTCTCAAGGGGTACCCTCCACCCAAAGATGGGCCCTATAGCCCCTGCGTTTCCAGAGACGAGTCAGGGGTTGGGGGAATGGTGGAGGAGGTGACCTTTTCAATTCAACTTCCATTAAAAATTATTGTGATTTTATAGCAGTTGCATATCTTCAGGTTAACATATTTCTATTAAAGTCTTAATTTGTCAATTCAGACCCATTAAATAAGTTGGTATTAGGTCTTTAATTTTAATTTAATTATTTTTGTCACACACTGTACTTTGTAAGTGTGTCGACCTCTGCCCATGGATTAGACCATGTGTTATCTCCTGTTTCAGAGCACGACGGGTTTCATCCACATGAAGTTGGAGGAGGAGGCTCCAATCTTCAGCAAGCAGAAAGTGAACTTCTCCCCCACGGAGCGCATGACACACTTGGCCGTCAGTAGCGACCTTCTGGTTCTCACCATGGCCAATAGCATGCTGCTTCGTATTGATCTCAAGCAGCCAGACAAGCGTGAAGGTTGTTACTTTTGCTCCCCCGTTTTGTTCTTGTTCAATTTAGTTTTGTCAAAATTGTTAGCATCACTCAGGTATACGCTAGTGCACCCAACTCTGGTCATGGATACCAGGCCTCATTTCATAATCAGATGCAGTAAGAATTTTTTTTTACATCGCTTATAAATTTTATTGAAACTACCTTACACATTCTTTAACCTTAGTTTTTTTAAGCACTGCATCTTAATACTTGTTCGGGCTGAACTCATTTGCACTAATTATGCTAATGAATTAGGGATGAGACCTGCTTTGGCGGCCGCATCGTCTAAGCTCTAAGGCATCACTCTCACAATAGACTGGACTGCTAATGATGGGGAGATCATGGTTTGATCCTGGTTGGGTGTACTGACGCCGGTTTTTCTTAAAGGGTTTCCCACTCTCTCCACACAAATGCATATACACATCCTCTATATTCAACCTCCTATTCCCTAACACATTAGAGTAATTAGTACATAGATAATCTGAATGGATAGTTAGACGCAATGGTTAAAAAGGAATGAGAAAGGTTGAATTTGAACAAGTGAACCTGCATTTGCATGGAGGGAAGTGGAAAACTATCTATGAAAAAGCACCCTGAGTACTCTCAACTGAGATTTGAACCTGGATCTTCCAGTCATTGGCAGTCTAGTCTACTGCAAAAGTGACACCTTAGACCATGTGACCACCAAAGTGAATGTTACCCTTGGTTAAGACAGTTACTGATACTTATATAACCAATTCAGGCAGTAGAGTTTCCAAGTTGTCAGTCTCGCAATAGACTAAGATAGCTGGTGATGGCAAGGTCGAAGTTTGAATCTCGGGCAAGTTTCTTTTGAGAGTGGTTTTCAATATATGATTTATCACTTTGGGTTTTCCATCCCCATGCCTCGTTAATGTAGGTGCACTTCCTTTAATCCTTTTAGTGCCACACCTATAGGGAATTCTTGTGTGAAGAATGCCATGGCCATTTAATCACTTTGGCAAGGTTGTACAAGAAAAATCGCCAAATTCTTATTTCTGAAGCGGTTTTTCAGAATTTTTTTCAAAAAATAATTTTTATCCGCATACCCTGTTCTATAATAGATGGAAATGTTTTTGTTCTGGTGACATAGTACACTCCACCTTATCTACTGGGTATCACCAGAAATAGAGCAAATCTGGAAAGCCGATAAGATTGGCTTGTGGCACTTTTAACGTTAGAAGGCGAGCAGATCAGATTTCCTCATGGAACTAAAGAGTTTAAACTATCTTCGTGATGCTTATTCAGTGACTTAACCATGTATTTAAATGTAATAATGAAAAAAAAACCTGCTTAATTTTTAATTTGTATGCATTTTTGTTTTTAGAAATTGATCTGAGCAAATTCACGACTCATCTGAAGATACTTGAGCTGTTCCTTGACCCTCTTGGGCAGCACTTGATTATCAGTCTTACCCCGAAACACCCTGACAACCAACCAGAGATTCTGTACCTTCCCAGGAAGTCGAACAAACCTAAACAGGTACAATAAAGATAAACATATAACTAGAGACACTGTGTTTTTTTTAGCGATAAAAGTGATAAAAATTAAAAGTCATCAAAATAGTTTTTTAAATGTTCATATTTTGTATGGTTTGGTATAATTTTCAAGGAGTTTTATATTCGCGATATAAAGCTATTAACTACAAGCAGTTTATCATAATGATAATGATGATGGTTGTATACATAGTAGAAATTTACATTAAGGGCTACTTGAAACAGTCTTGCACAAAGTTATGTTATAACATCCCTACAGAAAGATGACTTTCTATATTTATCCTTTATCTTAACCTCATACTCTCCTCCATTCAACACCTGTTTACATTCAGATAATGCCCTGTTTGTGGGGTTCTTCCTACTTCTCCCCTCGGTCTCCCTTATCCCACACAACTCATTTCACAAACCACATCCAATCAAGTAGAAGAATAAATAATGAGTCATTCATCACTAGACACAATACAAGGCAAATAAATTACCTTTTTAACAGAGCTCCAACTTTTGAGCCCATAAAATCTTCCAAGCCTGTACTCGAGTATTTATTTAAAGTTCAGCTCGAAGCTCAAAATATGAGTACTCACAGAGCTCTAATGTGCACTGATTGCGTCTGTTAGTTTTGAAATTTTATTAGGCTCCCAATGTTGCACAAAAAAAAAAAAAGCTCAAGTTATTTAAAGCCATACCGAGCGGACAACGCCATTAAGGCTGAAATCTTGTTATAGGCTTAGAGCTTGTCACTTGATTGAGTTTCTGCTTTGCTTTTGTTTTTCAATGAAGCCACTTATTATCCGTATTTCTGTTAAATGTGCATATACTGTTTTGACTATTCAGATTTTGTGATTACTTTTAGTGTATTATTTATTTTATTTTTTCAGCCTGGTAAGTTTAAAGGTACGAAGTGACTGCAGTCGGGTGGAACTACAGAAACGATTATGAGACCACAACTGGACCTATTTTGTTGGGGACCTCTAAAGGCCTCATATTTGAGACTGAAATTTTGCCTGAAGGGGACAGAATATTTCAGTCAGGCTTGGAACAATATTGGAAACAGGTAAGATATATTATCACCTGCAATAGTGGGCGCGTGAAATGAAGTTCAAGTCTCAATTAGTCTAGTCTGTAGGTGACGGGTAGGTCCGGGTTAGAATACCTGCCAGATGTATTTAGTCCCCTCTCCCTCTTTAATAGTTTCCCACTCTCTCCCCGTACATGTGCAGGTAAAGTTCAATCAAAATTCTACCTTTATCATTTCTTTCCCATTAATGTGAGTATGCATATAGCCTGGGAAGATGGCATAACACAGTGTATGAAAAAAAAAACCTATTATAAATTTTTAGATTGAAAAATTACACCTGGACACAGGGATCAAACCCTGAACCTTCGGCTTAATACACCAATGCTCTTACCACTGAGCTATCCTGGAATTGTTCCGTGCCCAGGGTCATTCTTCATTAATATGAACGTGCGGCAATTGAAGGCCACAAATGTGTGATCGTTTAAGATCATGACATATCAAATAACACAGCCACCATCGACTGGGTAGTTGGCTCTTTGCTGCCAATAGTACAATTAAAATTCAATGAATGCGCATACCATGATGGATTAAATAACTAAGCTATTATATTTGTTTATTAAAGTTAAAGAATATGATATTTAGATGCAGCTATAGTCGTAACTAACAGATATAATAGCTTCACTCTTTAATCCATCACTTATTACCTAGTTATGGTGAACAAAAATTCTTGTTGCTCAGCGGTAGAGAATTGACACACTAAGCCAAAGGTCCAAGGTCAAATTCCCATGACCAGGTTTCATTTTTCAAGTCTACAAATACTAGTATCCTATTAGCTATAGTAGCCTTGTGAGGGAGACTGACCTCAGCTGAGGGACTTGTGGTTTTATTCCAAGTTAAACATAAGCAGGTACTAAGGGCCAATTTCATAGTCTGAATGAGAACACTTCAAGTGACGCGCTAGACTAAATACAAGATGACACCTACCTAAATTTGAATTGAGTGGGTCAGTTTATTATGCTAAACAGTATCACTCCATTCAGGTCTAGGTAGTTGTCTTGTATTTAGTATAGCACCGCACTTGAGAGTACTAAGTATGACTATGAAACTGTCCCACTCCATTCAGGTCTAGGTAGATGTCTTGTATTTAGTATAGCGCCGCACTTGAGAGTACTAAGTATGACTATGAAACTGTCCCACTCCATTCAGGTCTAGGTAGATGTCTTGTATTTAGTATAGCGCCGCACTTGAGAGTACTAAGTATGACTATGAAACTGTCCCACTCCATTCAGGTCTAGGTAGATGTCTTGTATTTAGTATAGCGCCGCACTTGAGAGTACTAAGTATGACTATGAAACTGTCCCACTCCATTCAGGTCTAGGTAGATGTCTTGTATTTAGTATAGCGCCGCACTTGAGAGTACTAAGTTTGACTATGAAACTGCCCCATTCTATTCTTGTCTAGGTAGGTGTCTTGTATTTAGTATAGCGCCACACTTGAGAGTACTAAATCTGACTATGAAACTGTTCTGTTGCATTCTGGTCTAGGTAGGTGTTGTCTTGTGTTTAGTATAGTGCCACACTTGAGGGTACCAAGTCTGACTATGAAACTGGCCCTAAGTCTGGATTTGGGTTGAGGGGTTTTTAGTACCACATTTCCCACTATCTATCTGTGCTATCCACAACTTTCACTAACTTAATCACTCAAAATAACAAAGATGTGTATTCATGAAATACATCAGGGTTTTTTTCCCAGAAATAGGATGGGAAAACCACTTCCAATGTACTCAACGTCTCGGGGTCAGAGCTGAGCATTACATTTTATGCATACTCATTGGTTTTTTATGTGTGCGCATTGGTTTTTTTATGTGTGTGCATTGGTTTTTTATGTGTGTGCATTGGTTTTTTATGTGTGCCATTGGTTTATTTTGTGTGCCATTGGATCGTATGTCTGGGTAGGATTGCGACTGGCGTGGGAATTCATTTGTGGGAGTTTCCTTTTCTTGTTGACACTGGTCCAACCCTTTTGGTGTTGTTTGATTATGTTGTGTGATGTCTTGCTTGATATCAAGATAGAACTAATCCCATAGTCTAACAATAATGCTAGGATACACACCATTGGTCATGTGGTCTAAGATGTCACAATATCAATATACTGGATTCCAGGGGATGGAGGAGATCAAGGTTCGGATCTTGACCGGATGCACAGGGGTAGTTTTACCCTTGTGGTTTATCATTGAATACCCCAGCAGGGCTATTATGACCACGACGCAAAACGAATTTGCGACCGTTAGCATAGAGACGCTAGACTTTGCGTCAAAAGTTATTATGGTCGACCACTTTGCGAAAGCAAAGTACTTGCGAGCGCAAATATTTTCCTAGTAGAGTGACGCTAAGTTGCGCAGACATTTTACTTGTCCTTTGGTTTGCGTTATGAGGTTATGTTTGCTAGTTTTTGTCATTTATTAGGTGTTTTGTGTTACCTGATTTAAACTTGCCATCTCATTAGCCCAATATAATAATTTCAAAACTTTTTTGTGTGTGTTTCACATAATCTAACTTTAAATAGGCCTATATCATAATGTAAGCCAAGAGTGGGGATAGTACGCTTACACTGAATTCTAAAAGAATATTTTCTTTGAAACATAATACTATCAAAATGCATTATTATTCAACATATACACACTGATAATTGGAACATTCCAATACTAATTGTTTGTAGGTTTTATAATAGGTGGAAGTTAGTCAGGCTTCAAAATATTTGGGATGTTATTAGTATTTTGACCTACCTCATGGGGCAACATTGACCAAGACGTTAATCTCTTTAGTCTAATTTTCCAATGGTGGGGAGGTTGGGATTTGAATCCTAGCTGGGTGTGATGAGTGATTTTATTTCTCTAAATGTTTTCTCACTCTCCCGCTATACAAATCCGAATTCTATAACTCAACCTTTATCATCTAAGTATACCCTATGGCTATTACTGTTAAACACATGAACAGACCAGTTGACAAGATAATAAAAAGGTAGGCCTAATCTGTTTAAGATACCTCAACATAACTTTAATAATGTAAGCCTATTTAAACTGAATCGTACATACAGTAGTAATTACTTTCCATATTAATGTGAGTTGTAGGCCTATGAAATAATGCAGCCAAGACTGGAAATAACCAAAATAGGCCCTAGCTTAATATGTACATGTGGTTTGGTATAGGCCTAGGTTTTTTAATCATAAAATATTTACCAAATTTATCTGAAACCGATGATTAGTAGTTAGTTATTAGTTATCCTGAAGTGAATAAATTGCAAATAACTCATTATAAAGAAATATAATATCCTTATATTCTTAGTCACTTAACTAAAGTCTCAAGAATTCCCTTTAAATAAAATATGGATTTTATTATTTCTAACCATCTAAACCACCCTCTCGTTCACTTTATTGTTAACTTAGTAGACTGACTGGGTATAAATGCCCATTGTTTTGACATTAAGTTGTCGAAATTATTCCGTGTAAACACTATTTTTGGGAGTTCTTGAACACTTTCATCAACTGTATATAACTAGTTTTATTTACTAAGATCTTCACACAACATATTAATTGTTCTAGTATTAACACAAATATGTGGAGAATAAGGCATTGGGTCGTAAAGCATACATATTACAAAAAACATTGTTTCTTTATTGGCCAACGTTTCATTTCCCCGTGTGACATTACTATTTGAATGCATATTTCACAATATGATTTTTTGACTAAAATATGTTGTGTATTGAATAATGTAGGCCTAGTATTTTTTAAATTTCAAACCGTAGGCAAACAAAATTCTGCAAGAGATTTATTAGATAGGTTAAATCTTTCTTGCAAATAATGTGATTTGTGATCAGCTGTTTGGGTAAATAAAAACATATGAATAATGTTCAGTCATGAATACCAACATTCTTGAAATAAATTACCTAATTTCTAGCCTCTAACGTCTTAAAAGGTAATATTCTTTGGGAAAGTGTTGCCAACTGTTGACGCAAACTGCTTCTAGCGTCAACGCACAGAATAAAATCAAAGTCGAAGCTAAAACTAGCGGACGATACAAAGTGTGGTGGTCATAATAACCCAAACGCTATCTTTTCCTCGAGAGTGACGCTAACTAGTGGCAGCAACTAACTTTGCGTCGAATGGTCATAATAGCCCTGCAGTTCTAGGTTAACTCCCTAATCTCTACTCTTTAGAATACATTTTTAATAACCTTGGGATTGAACATTGACTTACTAGTTAAAAAAAGATAGTCTTTGTACTTTATTATTCATTCATTTAGGTATGGATCATAATCATTATAATCATCATCATCATTACCTGTTTTCAGCCTGTAGACTGGTTAGTTTAGTAAAATGCCTCCATCTTCCTCTATCCTTTCACCATTCTTCCTCTTTTAATTGCTTCCATTCTTCTCCTCTCATTTGCACACTTTCTATTATCTGTTCCTCCCATCTCTATCTTGGTCTTCCTCGTGGTCGTTTTCCTACATACTTCATCTCCATCATCATTCTCTTTGGCCTCCTCTACTATCTTATATAATCCCTCGACCCTACTCTTTTCTTGAATAACAAATCCTAATCACAAACTTCATTCCAATATCCTCCACTTTCGTGGTCTCTCTTACATTCAATGTCCATGTTTCTGCTGCATATGTGACAATGGGTACAAAGTACACCCTGTACAACACTAGCTTACACTTCAAAGACACACACATATACACACTTATAGTTCAACTCTCCCTACTGTCCTCTTAATAAATTCTCTATACTTCCACCTTTCTCCTCAATCACGCTTCCACACTATTTTAGGTTCTGTACTTTTCTCAGCTCTACTCCATCCAACCTTATAGCTTTACTAGCCTTACCCTCTGCCTTGTCATTACCATCACTTAACATTGATAAATTTCACTCTCGCTTGTACAAGTTACATTGTAGTACCTCCCTGTGCTCTTCTGTCCATGCTGCCATAGCTGCCTAGTTACCTACCCTTGTACGGGGCTCGGGAAACAGATGGCTTGGTATGTACAACATTTAAAACAGACCTAAATCCTAGGTAAATGTTCACATTGTATTAATTTTCCCTGAAAATAGATGCCATACATGTTTTGCTCTCTCTCTCTCTGCATTCCTTAGTGTTTTTCTTTATATCTAGATTAAACATTGGTCTTGAAAATAAGAAAGCATTTTGATAGTTTATTAAGAAAAATAATTCAGGGAAGTGCTGTGGAATGTCTCACTATTTATAACAAATCTGGTTCAATTTCTGATGAGCGCCAGTAAATTATCACCTTGTTTAAAGCTAACTTATCTTCCTTTTTGCAAAGTGATAAAGTAAGAGTCTTGGTGCTGTGTTTATCCTAAAGTTAGGTTTGTATAAGATTATTGTAGTATGTACAAATATTACATGTGCAAAATAAATGTTTAAACTCAAAATTTTTATGAAAATATGTAAAATATTTTCCATAAAAATATAAATAATTATAACCTACTATTTTATCTTGCTGTCTGCATCTCAAAACATTTCTGGGCTATCTATATTTAAGCTATTTGACTTGTTTTGGTGGTCGAATGCTCTAAAAGGCGTCACTCTCACAATAAACTGGACTGCCGATGATGGGGAGATTGGAGGTTTTAATCCCAGTAAGGTGTAATGAAGATGGTCTTTCCTAGATGGTTTTTCACTCTCCCTCCACACCAATGCAGGTATATTTCTTCTAAATTAAACTATCCTAAACCCTAAAACATTAGCGTAATTATTACATATACATACAGCCCAAATGTATAGAATATGTGATGCTAAAAAAAAAAGATATGTGTAAAGATAAGGAAGTTTAAGTTTATGGGAAATGTATCAACATTTGCATGCAGGAGAGTGGAAACCGTTGAGTGTAAAAAGCATACCTCATTACAACATATTGGGAATCACACTACAACCTCCCTTTCACCATCAAACCAAACCACACGAGGTTGACATCTAAGCCCGCATGCTCGCTGATAACACTTGTGTTTGATCTGTCGGAAACTAAATTAAATTAAAACTTTTAATTTATATTTTTAAAATTTAAAATTGATTACGAATTTTCCCTTATAGCTTATTTCTAAATTAATATTTTACTCGATAATTTGCTTTTTAAATGTAGATTTTGTTCATGCAAACATTTGATTCAAAGACCAATTTTGCGTGAGAATGTCTATTAAATATTTGCCAGTGGAAGCAGTGCTCACTGTAGAAGTCATGTTTTGATAATGTTAATAATGCCTCTGGTGAATATCAGCGATCTTGGGGTAAGTGATTGCTTCAGAACCCGATGTTCATGGGTTCAAACCCAGCTGGGCTTGATGGATTTTTCTTGACCGATAAAAATCTATAGCACAACTTCCTTCAAAGGGAAGTAAAGCTGTCAGTCCCATGTCGATTGTGGCATGTAAAAGAACCCTGGAAGAAATGTAAAAATACCTTTACCATCAAAATTGGTAGACCCTTTTGCTCTTTCTCGTAGAAACTCTCATTTGCTGTTATAATCGGTCGGTCTAGAAAGTGCATATTAAATACCTCAAATAAAAAAAATGCTTCTGCCGAAGTTTTCTTTACACCCTTGTGGCCATCACACGACATGATAATCTGTGTTTTACTTAAAAGGAGAAGTATTATTGATGATGCGCTAAGTCAAGAGTCCTGGGTTCGATTCCCATGTCCAAGCATCATTTACTAATTTAAACTAATTTTATTATGATATAATGTAACTTTACTTTTCTAACAAACACTAAGGCCAGTTTCATAGTCAGATTTAGTACGCCTAAAGTTCGAGTCGATACTAAATAGAGGACGACACCTACCTAGACCAAAATGGAATGGGCCAGTTTCACATATGAAACTGGCCCATTCCATTCCATTTCAGGTAGGTGACGTCTGTATTTAGTATAGCGCCGCACTTGAGGCTACTAAATCTGACTATGAAACTGGCCCTAAGGGTTTATGAAGCTTTGAAAACTATATCTTTGCTTCAAATATATGATAACTTTAAAAAAATGTGGACAGAAACAGCTACGAAGTTTAAAAAAAATTATTGGCAGCTTAAAAACACATTTATTTTTAACTTTGGTCATCTTATCCTGATATATATTTAACTATTAAAGTTAAAAGCTTGAGGTCATTGAGAAACATAAGTATAATTAATTACATGATATTAACTTATTATTTAACTATCTATCGATTGAGTACTAAATTTGCTGAACCTTTTTCCACTAAAGCATTTTATAGATGACTAGATTTTAATTCAAAATTTTAAAGTCATGGGCTTACTTAGTGTTTGATCCGTTAAAAAAAAATCTTCTATCTTGTCATAAATGTTCTCTAATTAATTGAGATGTGGTGTTGGCAGGTGTTTGATATTGGCAAGGGTGCCAACACTCCCATCACTGGGATAGAGTTCCACCGCGTGCCTGGCTCTGAGAAGTATTTTGTGTTGGTAACGACGCCAGACAGGGTGTATCAGTTCATCGGGTATGTGTCCAACTCTGACGAAAAGCCCTTGCTGCAGCAGGTCTTCAACAACTACCTCACTGTGGCAGGTAATGACATACAGTCTTACTTTCAACAATGCTATTTTGAGACAAAGGCTTCACTCTTTGGCAGACCACTCTCTCTTTCTTGATGGTAGAGATGTGAGGAATGGCTATCTAAATTTAATTTTACCTGTGTTCATCATCATACACTGTTTCCAGCCTATGCCCGGGTTAGTTTAGTAAAATGCCTCCATCTTCCTCTATTCTTCCACTACTCTTCCTCCTTTAATTTCTTCCATTATCCTCCTCTAACTCACACACTTTCTATTATTGTCTTCTCCCATCTCTTTCTTAGTCTTCCTTGTGATTTTTTTCCTACATACTTCATCTTCCTTTTTGGTATTCTCTCCTATTCCATCCTCATTACATCCCATACCATCTCAGTCTTGCTTCTTTTACTATCTCATGTACTCGCTGTACCCCAACTCTTTCCCAGATAACTTCATTCCTAATCCTGTTTCTCTTCGTGACAGCTAACATGCTCCTCACAAACTTCATTCACATGGCCTCCACTTTCCTTGTATCTTACACTCATTGTCCACGTTTCTGCTGCCTGTGTGACAATGGGTACAAAGTACGTCCTGTACAACACTTCCTTACACTTCAAAAGAACGCTCTACCTTTTAGCTATCCAGAGATTATCCCGATCTCAGGGTCATTTAAGCTGTTTAAATAAAGTTTGTACGCAAAAGCATCTTCATGAATTTCTAATAATAACTGTTGTTAACATATTTCCAGAGGCGTTCCAAGAAATCCCCAGCTCTCTCAAGTATTCCAAACTTCAGTTCCTGTACCACAGCCCTAAAGGACTACCCAGGATATTTGCCTGGCTGACAGAGCCAGGAATCTTCTATGCACAGGTAGGTTTGGGAAGGACACACACAAATACAAAGGTACCTCTTTTAGAGGTGTGTGAAACTTTGAAACAAATATCAGCTTCAACTTTGCTTGAAAAAAAAAAAGGCTATGGCAATTACGAAGCTTAGCTGGCTACTAAAATACTTAATTTTCTGTCAGTTATTGCCATTTTTAGCTGTTATATACATTACAAATCAATATAAATATGAAAAAATCAAAGTAATTGCATTGTAAACTGATTGTAGCTTGATTTATCAGAATAAGCTGAAATTTTGCAAACATTTGTGCAATTAAACATTTTTCAAGTAATTTTAGTGCAAAGCAAGAAACCACAATATAGTTTTGTTTCAAGCATAAAACGACTAACAAAATTTATTCCAACTCAGATTCGACTTAGAGAATATTTCATGTATATTTTATTCAAGTGAGCCTTGAATTGAAAAATAGACCTTGCACAGCCCTACCTATCTTAAGTTATATCAACCAAGTCGACACTTTATGTTAGTTGGTAGCGCATCTCCCTACTGAAATAATAGTCACAGTTTCTATTGCCTAGTCATTATCATCTTTATGAACTGTTTCCAGCCTCTGGCCGGGTCACCTGGCCCTGACAGTAAAATGCCTCCATCTTCTTGATTCTATTCTTCTCTCACTTGCACACTTGCTGTTAACTCTTTGAAGTGCCAATTCTAAAACATAAGATAGCTGGTGAAACACACCACACATATTTTTGTACTACCAATTGTATCATGTATAATTAATATAACTATGAAGCATTCATTTCAACAAAATGCCAATTCAAACTTACACTTAACTTACAGCTATAGATCAGACAAATCAAAATATTAAAATTTTCTTTTGAATCTCAAATCCAAATTCGAATCTTCAAATCTTTAAAAATGTGCATTTTTTAAATGGTTAAAATAAAATTTTGAACAAGTTGTTGTAAGTATTGATACCACTGACTAATGCTTTTTTGTTTGTCATATCTGTTTCATCCTAAAAAACAAAGATAACCCTTTTGCTGCAGAAGTGCAAAGGTGTGATATACAGGGCGTACTATGTCCTAATATTGCAGTTGCATAGAGACACAGGGAGAAGAGAGAGAGAGAGAGAGAGAAGAGAGAGAAAGAAGAGAAAAAGAGAGAGAAAGAGAGGAAAGAGAGAGAGAAAGAGAGAGAGAGAAGAAAGAAGAGAGATGAGAGAGAGAGAGAAAGAGAGAGAGAAAGAGAGAGAGAGAGAAGAGAGAGAGAGAGAAAGAGAGGAGGAAAGAGAGAGAAGAAAGAGAGAGAGAAGAAGAAGAGAGAAGAGAGAGAGAAGGAGAAGAGAGAGAGAGAGGGAGAGAGGAAAGAGAGAGGAGAGAGAGAAGAGAGAGAGAGGAGAGAGAAGAGAAGGAGAGAGTGAGGAAGGAGGAGAGAGAAAAGAGAGAGAGGGAAGAGAGGAAGAGAGAAGAGAGGTAGGTGAGAAAGAGGAGAGAGGAGAGGAAGAGAGAGAGAGAGAGAAGAGAGAGAGAGAGAAAGAGAAGAGGAGAAAAGAGAGAGAGAGAGAAAGAGAGGAGGAGAGGAGAGAGAGAGAAAAGGAGAGAGAGAGAGAAAGAGAGAAGAAAGAGAGAGAGAGAGAGAGAAAGAGAGAGAGAAGGAAGAGAGGAAAGAGAGAGAGAGGAGAGAGAGAGAAAGAGAGAGAGAGAAGAGGAGAGAAAGAGAGAAGAGAGAGAGAAGAGAGAGAAGAGAGAGAGAGAGAAGAGAGAGAGAGAGAGAGAGAGAGGCCGGAAACTCTGAAGGTAGGATGGAGAAGGCGAGATTGAGGTGGTATGGACATGTTAGGAGGATGCTCAAATGGAGGTGGCGGACAGGAGGCCAAGAGAAAGACCAGGTCAGATGGATAAAGGGAGTGTGGAGAGGAGATGAATGGATTGGGCTGGTGTGGAGGAGGAAAGGTGGTTGAAGGACAGAAGTAAATGGAGAGGCTTATGTTCGAAACAAACCCAGCCATTGGCGGGAAACTGTGTATGATGATGATGAATACATTTTTGTCCTTTCATGTGATTTTATTTTCCTAGTTATAAAAGAATATATATATATATATATAATTACTGCTACCAATAATTGCTTAAAACTAGGATTTCAAGCCAATGCTTCATGTATTTGTGATATCCGTTTGATATTTTTACGAATCATGAATCTCTCAAATACCATAGGATTCAAGCATCCCTTCTCTATTTACAACATTAGTCGAATTACAATTCACAAACAAAAAACAACATTAAAAATGGTTTTACAAAATAGGAAATCTATGAACTGACATACCACACAAAATAAACTTTGGAAACGACTGCTAAACTATTCTAACCACCTCCTTAAGGTATATTCTAAGATCCCCAGGGATCCCCATCTGAACCGAGTGTTGTTTCAGTTGGATCCGACTGGCACGGCGTCTGTCCTGACCAACAACCAATTGCTACAGTACCCGTCGTCGTCCCTGGCCCCCCTCTCGTTTGTCCTGACAGAGTTTCACGCTCTGTTGCTCTACTCGGACCATGTCAGGGGCATCTCCATGCTCAACCATGAGCTTGTTTTTGAGGACTATTACAACGAGGTACATGTGTTCTCTCAGTATTACATTAAATTTATAGTTGGATGCAAATATATAAAATATCTCTAAAAGGAAAACCTATTTTCGCTGTATGAGGTAATTGTATTATATTTGAAAGAAGGTACAGAAAAGGTGATTTTTTGGTTTCCTCTTTTAGTAAGTTGCGTTGCGCATTTCACACTCCTCCCTGATCAGTTCCGATAGAATGAAACCTAGGTTGGGGGATTGGGCAGTGACGACCAATTTTCTTTAAGAGGCAACCATTACTTCTCTGTCCAATGGCAGCAATGTAAAGTGTGAACTGTGTTCTTCTTTTCATTGTAAAAGCCATGTTGTGTTTGTCTCTTTTATATGTTTCTATCCACCTTTACTATACCTTCTTCCTAACTATAATTAAATTGATAATGTTATACATATAATAAGGTACAGGGAAGAGGGTAAGGAACACACAAAAGGGAACAAGCACAATATGACTTAAGTGATGGAAAGAAGAACACAGTTTATAGTTTTTTACTGCTGCCACTGCACAAGTGACTATAAGGATGTAATGGCTGCCTCTAGAAGAAAATCGTCATTACTGCCCAATACCTTGACCCAGCTTTCATTATATCTAAACTCATTAGGAAGGATTTAGAAACGTGCAACGCAACTTCCTAAAATAGAAAACCAAAAGACACAAAAGGGAGAAAAAGAAAATTGATAAAGAGGACACTTATCTAGATAGGAACAAATAACATAAAGGACAGAGACAGAATTTTAATAATTTCATTTTTGATTAGTATTTTTAACATAACAATCAGTTAACTAAGGGCTTAATATAGGGTATGTGGAGGGCTGTTTTAGAGAAAGTGCACCCACATTAGCTTAGAGGGACTGGTAAAACTATCCTCAGTGCACTTGATCATGATTCAGACCTTCACCTCCCAGTCAATGATAATTCAGTTTACATCCTCCTACCTGTCCGAGCTATCCACATTTAACTACACTAAGAGGGACTAATAGTATTTTTAGGAAATAGACTCGCATTTTTTTAGAGACAGATTGGGAAATCATTTAGGTAAAATAGCCCTCAATGTGGCTAGTCGGGATTTGAACCTTGAACAGTCTTGTCACTTGCAAACCAAAAACGACAGTACTGACACCTTTGTCTCTGTACCCATAAATGTGGGTAATATTTAATATTATGTTTCTAAAATAGTGAAAAGGGTTATTATTTAAAGAGGAATGTGTAAATATTATGAACATTTTATAAGTGTAAATGCTTATGTTTTAATGTAAAAATGCTTTAGTGCCTGTGTGGTCTGATGAATATTTCTGTTCACTCTCTAGTCATTTGGTAAACTTGTGAGCATCACCAAGGATCCTATAAAGGGGACAATATGGGCCTTCGCCGAGAGGGCAGTGTTTCGATACAAAGTGACTCATGAGGAAAGGAACGTATGGCAGGTATGTAAAACAATCAGTTACACTTTGTAAACTGATTTAAAATTGAATTTGAAACCAGGATAATCCCTTTGAATCTCAAAATCCTTTGAATCTGAGGAGTTATTAAGATTTAAGAATTCAACGACATTTAAAATTAATAAATCTCTTTTATATATATGTGTGTATGTGTGTGTGTGTGTGCGTGTGTGTGCATGCATGTGTGTGCACATTTTCTCTATAGCTATTATGTTGCTTATTGTGATTTATCATAATATACCTAGTTAATGACAGGTCCCTCAATTAATTAAGACTATTTTAGATTCACAATGTATTAAATTATGAAGATTAGGAGTGTGCAAAGCTATGACTTGGCTTTTAAAAAAATTTTAGCTTCAATATTTACAAAAATTTCCAATAAGAATATATGCAGCTAAGTAATGACTTAATCTATTAAGTTAGAAAGAAATATTTCAAACAATAACACATTTTATAACTGATTTTAGTGCTAAAACACTATACAATATTTTTAAAAGCATAAAACATCTAACTTTATAATAATAATAATCATCATCATCATCATCATCAATGAAATGAAAGGAAGGTGGAGAGAGGAACAGCACGAATTTAGGGAACAGAGGTCTACAATAGACTGGAACTTTGCCATATGACAGCTGATGGAAAGAAGGTATGAATTTGAGAAAGACTTGGTAATGTTATTTATGGATGTAGACAAGTCATTTGATAGCGTGGATAGAAATAAAGTTTGGAAAACAATGGTGGAGGCCGAAGTGGAAAGAGGAGTTGTAATAAGAGTGAAAAGCATGGACGAGGTTAACAGAAGTTGTATTAAGACGGAGAGTGAGAGGATGGAGCGAAGCAGGGGAGTGCCCTCTCACCACTACTATTTGTAATGGTAATGGAAATGGTCATGAATAAAGTGGCAGGAAAACTCAGGGAGGAAAGAATGAAAGCCATGAAGTTTACAGATAACGTTGTAGTATGGGGGGAAAAGGAATAGGAAGTACAGGAACAACTACAAGAATGAAATAAGAAAGTAAAAAGTGTGGAATGAAATTGAGCATGGTGAAGTGTGAAGTGATAGTAATGACAAGGAAGAGGATAAGGCTTAGTAAAGCTCTAAAGTTGGATGAAGTTGAGCTGAGAAAAGTATAGAACGTAAAATATAGATGAAGCATGATTGAGCAGAAAGGTGGAAGTAGGAAGGATATAATGAGAAGAGGACAGCAGGGAGAGTTGTTCTCTAGGTGTGTAAGAGACCTGCTATGGAGAAGAGAAGTGCCCTTGAAGTGTAAGGAAGTGTTGTTCAAGGTGTACTTTGTACCCATTGTCACTTATGCAGCAGAAACATGGACAACGAATATAAGAGAGACTAGGAAAGTGGAGGCCATGGGAGTGAAGTTTGTGAGGAGCATGTTAGCTGTCACGAGGAGAAACAAGATTAGAAATAAAGTTATCCGGGAAAGAGTTGGGGTACAGGGAGTACATGAGATAGTATAGGAATCAAGATTGAGATGGTATTGGCAAGGGGTGTGCAAAGTCCACTTTTTCATTGAAGCGAATTCTAATTGAATGTATGAAATATTATTGAAGCCGAATCGAAGTTTGAATATTTCCTTTTAGTGGTTTTATGCTTGAAAAAAATATTATATGATGGTTATTTATATACTTTAATGTACAATTATTTGTAATATTTCATGTTATTCTGACAAATCAAGTTACTATTATAACATGCAATTCAATTACTTCAAATTTTGTCAAATGTTTAAAAATGAGGTGGCCCAATGGCTAAATAATTTTATAATATAGAAATTGATAGAACTAAAGAAAAAGAAACTAATAAGAGTAAATTTGATGAAGAAAGCCCACCTAGGGAAAGAGGAAAAATGTGGGAAGAATCCACTGCACAAAGGTGACATCTTCTTCCTTTCTTCTGTCTTCTTTAGTAAAAGTAGTACACACACATTTTAACACAAATAGAATAATATTTCGGCACTGTTGTCTTTATCAAACACAAAGAAGAAAGAAGAGAGTACAAATAACACAAACACTGGATTACTCCATTTTGAGGTGGGCTTTCTTCATCAAATTTACTCTTAGTAGTTTATTTTTCCTTTTTCTTTAGTTCTATCAATTTCCTTTACTATAAAAAAATTCAAATTTTGTCAGTAAGAAAATTAGTTTGTAACATATAAAACAACACCAAATGGCTATAATTCCACATAAATAGAGTATTTTGGCTGTCAATATTTTTATAGCAAAGTTTCGAAGCTGATGTTTGTTTCGAAGCCAAGTCGAAGCTGATGTTTGTTTCGAAGCCAAGTCGATGTTTCAAAGCTTCGCACACCCCTAGTATGGGCATTTAATGAGGATGGAGAAGGAGAGAATGCCAAAGATTATGGAAATGAAGTATGTTGGAAAAAGACCACAAGAGAGACCAAAAAAAAAAGATGGAAGGAGCAGATAACAGATAGTGTGCAAATGAGAGGAGAAGAATGGAAGCATTTAAAGGAGGAAGAATGATGGAAGGATAGAGGAGATGAAGGCATTTTACCAAACTGACCCGTTCACTGGCTGGAAGCAGACGACGACGAAGAACTGTTTCCAACTAGTGGCCGGGACAGTTTAGTAAAATGCCTCCATCTTTCTCTATCCTTACACCCTTCCTCTTTTAAGTGCTTACATTCTTCTCCTCTCACTTGCACAATTTCTTTTATCTGCTTCTCTCATCTTTTTCTTGATATTCCTTGTGGTCTTTTTCTTACATACTTCATCTCCATAATTATTTTTGTTATTAAATCCTTTTCCATCCTCATTACATGACCATACCATCTCAGTCTTGCTGCAAAAAAAATTACTAAAACTTTGATCTAACTTAAAGAATATTTCCTTATATATTCAATTCAAGTTCTATCATTCCCTCACCCCTGCCAATGAACATCCTTCAAGTATAGATGCTTCTAATATTAAACTTTCTTTTCCAGGTGTATGTAGAGAAGGGAGAGTTTGAATTGGCCAAGAAATACTGTCGTGATAACCCAGCCCACATTGATCAAGTGCTGGTGAAGCAGGCTGATATGTACTTCAACAATAAACAGTTGAGTAAACGTAGAGTAAATGAAATGAAGTGGGTACTTTACATGTTCAGTCACTTAAGAATTCGATTTTAAAATGGTTAAATCAAAAATTAGATACAAAATATTTGTTAGTAAGTAGTAACAGTTTTATTTTTAGTTTTGAAGGTATGGAGTTTAAAGGGGCTTCATATTTGGTTGTTGAAAAAAAAAAAACTTATCCTAGTTTGTTGAAAATGTGCTTGACAATAATTTTACAATTTGTTATTTTTTGTTAACTAAGGTATGAGCAGAGTGCGTTGCATTATGCCGAAACACAATCGTCTTTTGAAGAAATCGCATTGAAATTTTTGCAAGTTTGGGAGATTGAAGCGCTAAAGACATTTCTTATAAAGGTAACACACACTTTGTATATTAATCAACCTTATGTTTGTCAAAATATATTCAATTACATTTTAAGACTAAGAAGTGGTTTTACTGTCAGAATAATAAGCCTTTGAAATAACACGGTATGCGGCATAAGTCTTGAAATAGGTTGGGCTGGCGGTGACTGGAGGTAGTGGTTTGAATCTCGACCAAGTGCATTGAGGATGGTGGAACTTATCACTATCCAGTCATCTATTCACGCTAATGCTGGCACACTTGTTCTAACTTACTCTGTAAAAAAGTCAAGGTACTAACATGCTGGATTTTTGGGTTGCCAGGTTGGGAAAAAATGTTTAGGTGTGCGATCAAAAATGTTTGGAAACACTTTAAGTTATAACTATTTTCTTAATGATTCTGCCATTAGATCTTTATTATTGGCAGCTGTGAATATTGCTGGAGATATAGTGTTTTGGTTCCTATCCTTCCTCTATCCATGGTGGCTACAGACAGGGAAAACAGGGAAAACCTGGAAAAGTCAGGGAATTTTTGGATCACAAGGAAAACAGGGAAATGTCAGGGAATTTAACTAAAAATAAGGAAAAGTCAGGGAATTTAAAAATATGTCTAAAATATCCCATTAATTTCGCAACCAAACACTAAAACAAAAGTTAATAATACCTAAATAAAATAACACTTTAATTTTAAAAATAACTGATAAAACTGTTTATGTTTAGTAGATACAAACTTTTTTAATATGTGATCAATAATAAATAAAACAAGGCATCATCCACCATTAAAAATGAAAAAAGTAGTCAGGGAAAATTGAAAAATGTTGCCTGGAAAACCTGGAAAAGTCAGGGAATTTTGTAAAATATGTTTTGTAGCCACCCTGTCTATCGTCTTTTTTTATACATCCATTACTGTTTCCAGCCTGTGGACTGAGTCAGTTTTTTTACTCAAGTCACACTACCGGCTTCCTAGGCCTGTCAAAGCTTCATATGCCTTATAGTCTAACTTAAGACTAGGACAGACACAACATCCAGTCCCTGGCTGTTAATTTATCAATGTGAAAGTGTAAACCCATAATTTCATCAATGATAAATTGTGAGCCATATCAAACAATGGATATGGCCGAACATTTGTAATGCCTGCTCTAAAGTTTCTTAAAAAATTGGGACATCTATAAAATATAGGGACTTTTGTATTAAGAAAATAGTAGTGACCATGTTAAAGTCAGCCTAGCGCTAGTTTTATCCAACAAACACACTTAAGGTGGTTGGTCATCATTAAAATTTAACGGCTGCGTGGTCTTTACTACTTCTAAGGTCATGCCTCTTTCATTAAGTTCATCAATTCACTGGAGAGATTAAAACTTTACATTACAAGCGTTTAAAATCAATGTTTTTTCAGAAATTGGAAGGATTTAAACCTCAGGACAAGACACAGGTGACCATGATAGTTGTGTGGGTGATAGAGCTGTTCCTTAATCAGTTAGGCGTCTTGCGTGACAAAGGAGAGGTCAACACGTCACAGTACAGCATCTTACAGAAGCAGCTGGACTCATTCCTCACACACAAGGAAGTGAAGGTCAGTAATTTCATTGAAGTTTTTTGATTTTTTTAACTTTTTTTTTCTTAATTATTTTCAAGAGGCCTCTAATAGAATTAAATCTTCGTTGGTCCAGACAGCTTATCAACCATTTGTGTTGATTGTAGGTGGTGCGAAGCTTCGAAAACTTTGACTTTGGTTTGAATATTGGTCTACTTTGACTAAGCTTCGAAAAAAAGATTCTGGGTTTGACATCTTTGAAGCTTTAACGATAAAAATTTGATGGCCATACCCAAATTTATTTATGAATGAACTTATATGACAGATTGAAAAAGTTACTAGATTTACTTTCACTTATTCATATGTCAAGTCATGTTATCTGCATCTGTCACTTTTATCAATACCTATGAATAATATTAATAATATAGTAATACTTATTGTATAACATTAGGAAAACGAAAGTTCATTGTCACACTTAGAAAAGTACGCCAACTATCCTTATCTTGAGTCAGCTCTATCCATTCCACTTCACTACACCCTAATACGTATCTTGAGCTAATTCTATCCAGTACACCCTACTACACCCTATCTCTTTCAAGAACATTCTAATATTATGAAGAAGGTAAAATAAAGGTGGATAGGAACGTATAAGAGAGAACAACACAATATGGCTTTTACAATGAAAAGAACAACACAGTTCACACTTTACACCACTGCACTGGACAAAGAGGTAATGGCTGCCTCCTTAAGGAAATCAATCGTTACCGCCAATCCCCTGACCTAGGTTTCATTCTATCAGTGTGAAACCCGCAATGCAACTTCCTAAAATCACAATCGCTCATAATTTCTCGACTCTATTTTTGATTAATTTTTTCAATCTATACATATTATACTTATTCCATAAATTCAACATTTCTTCATACACTTAACAGTCAAGCTCACAAGTGGAATAGTAAATTAAATTATACTTTCATTTGCATAGCCTATTTGTCGTACAAGTCTACAACATATACTGCAAGCAATACAATTGTATCTAATAATAATAATTCATCATCATCATCATCATCATCATCATCATGCACAATTTCTCGCCACTGGCAGGTTCTCTCTCAAACATAAGCCTTTCTCTTTGACTCTGTCCTCCCACCACGAGGGCCCAATTCACTCCTCTCCTCTCACCTCCCACTACCTTTATCCACCTGTCCCTGGGTCCCCTTGACTTCCTTCCACCACCTCACTCTCGACCAACCTCCTTGGAATTAATTTATTATGATGTGTTATTATTTAAATAAAATAATATGAAATACTATTTTGTATGAAATTATGAGTGGCACACTTGAATCTGCACACTTGATGAGTATTGGCACTGTTTGATATATTTGCTAATTTTAAAAGCTCAAAAGGTCAACTTTTAATGACGATGCAGTTTTTACACAATCAACTTAAAATTGGCGTGAGATTAGCAAGTTGCCGACCCTTGGTCTAGGTGTCTCTGGTTCGAATCCCTGGCTGAAGACATAATAAGCCAAGTATGTCTTTTTCAGTTAAAAGATGTTCTTGGGTGTTGATAATTCTTTGAATTGAAAAAAGTTGAAAATTTCCACACCTCAAAATAATTAATCAACCCAACAGTTTTTGTTTGTTATGTTTGTTGCAGGAGTGTGTGATGACCAATAGAAGCACAATTTATGACTTGATGGCAAGTCACGGGGACAAACATAACCTCATCCGGCTCACCATCATGAATAAGGACTTTGAGCGAGTCATCCGCCATCACATCAACAAAAATAATTACCTAGAAGGTGAGTCTTGGGTAGGATATTGTGGTGGAGTCTGCCCCCTGAGGTCAGGGCTAAATCTCGATTCTGTACAATTAGAGTAATTTTTTTAGTTTCAACTTTATATCACATTTTCCCTCCCCTTATCATTTTGTATGTATAATAGAGGTGTGAGTGTATGACCTGAAGGAATAGTAAAAAGTGGTGCTTTTTATTCAGACTTGGGCTTAAGTTTCTTATAAAGCTCAATTATCAAGTCAAGCCAAGTTAAAATTCAATAAATATGTAATTTTAACACCTAACTATTTAATTAAACTACTAATGATTGTAAATATTTTTTAAAATGTTTTGAGATGGAAATGATACTCATATATTTAAAATAAATAAAACATTATATTTGAAATTATAATAGGATAAAAAAATAATATTTTTACAGTAAAAATAGCCGTACATTTAAAAAACAACATCCAAATTACCATTTCAGTGGTCGACTGCACCTAAAGCATCACTCTTACAAAAGACTGGACCTCTGATAATTTTCCACTCTCTCTCTCTTTCTCTCTCTCAGCAATTATGTGTAAACATACTCTAAATACAACCCTTCTCATCCCTAACAATTAGCGTACAGTAATTAATGCATTGTGTATAACGAAATTAGTAGTGGAATGAGGCGCTTAAAAACAAATGAAAACAAATAAAGAAGAGGGTAAACAAGAGGCTTAGGTCAAACCTTCTTGGTATAAACCACTAGTATCATCTAAAAATGAATTACGACAAAGAGTTTGGAAATTTTTTTTTTTAAATATTCCCTTAAGTATTTTAAGGGTCTAGTGTCAACCTTGATTTATGTAAGGTATTGTCTGTTGTCAGCCCTGGATGT
Organism: Timema podura; assembly: GCA_033556935.1. Taxonomy (NCBI): domain Eukaryota; kingdom Metazoa; phylum Arthropoda; class Insecta; order Phasmatodea; family Timematidae; genus Timema; species Timema podura. Next base: position 53,500,906 of record JAVRXN010000003.1, read on the forward strand.
GTTGAAGGGTCAGAACAAGAAGGAGCTGTTTTATCAGTTCACACCGGCCCTCGTCCAGGCCATTCCCAAGCAGACGATCCAGGCGCTCATCGCTCAGGGGCGCACGTTGAGTCCCAACAAGCTCCTTCCTGCCTTGGTCACATGCGACGATGATCAGGTAATTCAAACATTTCACAGGACTGCCAAATGGATACCAACAGAGTAGGATATATTTTACTTTACTTGTGCCGGACAGCACGTGTTCAAAGGAGTTAGTCACGTCTGTTTATTTTTTGGTGATGATGGAAGCCGGAGATGGAATCCCAGCTGGCTGTTCCTAGGTGTATTTTATAGGTGGTTTCTCACTTCCACGCAAATGCAAGACAATTTCTTAAATCACACCTTCATTTCCAAACTTTGCAGATAAGTTGAATGAGTAGTAATACGCTAAGCACATAAAAAAAATTCTTTTCCAGCTATTTATTATTTCTACTTAACACTATTTGGAAATTACAGTTACAGTACAGTAAAGTTACAGGAAAGGTGGATAGAAACATATAAAAGGGATGAGCATAAATGGCTTTTACGATGAAAAGAACAACACAGTTCACACTTTACATTGCTGCCTTTGGACAAAGAGGTAATGGTTGTCTCGCGAAGAAAATCGATCGTTACAGCCCAATCCCTCGACCAAGGTTTCATTCTATCGGAACTCATCAGGAAGGAGTGTGAAACATGTAACGCAACTTCCTAAAAGAAAACTGAAAAGACAAAGAAGTATAAGTGATATGAAAGGAGGCTTAGCTGGAAGGATAAATCCTTTAAAACATTGATACATATTCCACCTTTTCAATTCAAAGTAAAGTCAATTTAATTATAAGAAATATTCTCGAAGCTGAATCTAAGTTAAAATATTGTTCAAATATGTTTGTATTTCAGGCAGGAGAGGTTATCCGCTACCTTGAGTTCTGTATCCACTCCCTGGGCTGCCAGCAACAGGCCATCCACAACTATCTACTGTCACTATATGCCAAACTGAAGCCCGACAAACTAATGCAGTACTTGACCATGCAAGGTAACTAAACTTCCTTGAACTATTTCTAGAGAGACAGATAAAACAATTCCTTGATTTGCACACCTGACAGATAAATGGTTTAATGTGTACTTTCTTAACTGACTGTAATGATCCTAAATTTTATTTTTCATATTTTTTCCAAATTAAATATTTATTTTTATTTTCGGTATAATTTTCTACTCTATTCATCCATTTTGTTTTATTTAATTTAAATACTCCATAAATCATTCTCTCTTTAACCACACCACACTAGCGTTATGTTTATTTCATTGTTACTAACTTTTGCTGTTGTCAACTTTTGGAAAATTTTCGTTGTGACATATCCTCCTTTGTTTGGACAGGAAGTCCTGAAAAAAAAAGGGGGCATCGTTCATTCACTTTTGGCTGGAAACTCAAAGCGTATGGACGTTCTTTGAAGAATCCATATTTATCAACGTAATCCAGAGATAAATTGCACTAAATATGTTATTTCAAGAATAATTGAATAGTTGTGGGGTTAGATGTAATAAATAAATGTAAAATAAAAAGGGTTTTACTGAAACAAAATTATATTATAATATCTGTAGAATTTACATCTCAGAAGAGCAGTGTAGTGAACGTCACAATAGTTAATTAGTCACAACTTTTATAATATACTAAAATTGTTGGGCAATAGTCACATTATAAATAGTAGCCCAAAGTGGGGCATGCACACACATACACCATAAATAAGGGCTCCACATGGCGTGCACACCATGACTGATTATATCAGCACACACTTCCTCTCTGAAGAAAATTTTGCCAAGGATTTTTATTGCTCAAGGAAAATGTGTTGACCCCAGCTGGGTTAGAAACCTTGAACCTCGGGTCCTGAGGTAAGCACTTGATCCCAAGACCACCGAGGTTTGACATTATGTTACTGTTGATAAAAAAATAAATAAAAGTAGTTAATTTTTTTTAGAAAAAGTATTTAGAGAAAATATTTTAAAGCCTTATGATATTTAGTTTCCAGAGAACTTAATGACTTAAAGTAAAAGAGTTGACAAGGGGGAAAAAAATTGTAATTGTAATCTGACAATAGTTAATGCAACAGTAATTAATCATTCATAATCAAAATTTATCACCTTTATCAATAATAGAGAAAAGAGGAATTGATGGTGATATGTTACGACATTCACTACACTCTGTGCTTGTATTTGGTCTTGCAGTTGCTGTAACATTATTATGTTTTCCCACAACACAACTCTATGGTGATATGTTATGACAATCACTTTATTCTCTCCTTGTGCTAAGTCTCGCATTTGTTGTAACTTATTGTATTTCCCAGGTCAAGACTCGACAATGGTTTGTTATGATATCCACTACGCCCTGCGGCTGTGTCGGGAACGGGGTCTCAGTGAGGCTTGCGTCCAGCTGTCTGCGTTGCTGGGCCTCTGGGAAGTTGCGGTGGATCTAGCTCTCACTGTCAATGTAGACTTGGCCAAGCAGACGGCCAACATGCCACAGAACGACACTGAACTTCGCAAGAAACTGTGGCTCAAGATTGGTGAGTGAGCTTTTTCTCTGGTTTCGGGTTTTGGTGGCTTGAAATATACCCCCAATTTACCTCAGTATTCAAAGGAAAGGAAGGAATGTTCATTTTACATTGGAATCCTGAATCCAAATCTTAATCTAATAAAAAATTATGAACATAAGAGGAAATAGGAATTTAATAACATAATAAAAAGTAGAAATAATAACTAAATGTCAACATTCTATTATAGTACCTGATTATACTTGCTTTGTTGTGGGTTTAAATTATTATGGTGTATGTGCGTGCCTCATGATGGTCTCCAATTATTGTATTACCCGCCTCACAATGGGCTCAATTTATTGTACCTCACGATGGGCTACAATTATCATGCCATATCTTTTGTCGTTATTGCCCGGTGATTTGGAAGTAATTAAATAATTCTTTAAAAACAATAACTATGTTAATAGTATTCCATATCAAAGCCATACTCTACAGGTAATTGATATAAATGAAAATTTCACGAAAAACACCTTTCAATTCTTATTTCTATACTGATATTTATTTTTGAGAATGTTTAATCATTCTTTGAATAAAACATGCCATTTTTTTATACATTGATTACTATGATATTTTGAGATATTGTTAAACCACGTCCTCACACGTTAAGTTCGTAGCACAGAGTGACACTGTTCTTCTTTGTCAGGACTTCCCCAGCTTGAACACAGGAGAATGACATCATTGTGGAAAATTTTAGAAGCTGACCACAGAGAAAGATAGTACCGTGTAATAAACATAGCGCTAGTGCAGGGTGCCTGCCAAATTGTAAGATAAAAACTGTAGAGATGTGTGAAATACATTTTTTCAAGTCGAAGCGAACTCCAATTGAATATAAGAAATATTCTCGGAAGCCAAATCTGAATCGAAGTTCGAAAATTTTCTTTTAGTTGTTTTATGCTTGAAAAAAATTATATTGTGGTTATTTATATTACTTTATGAACTAAAATTACTTGGGAAATGTTTTATTGCACAATTGTTTGTAATATTTCATGTTACTCTGACAAATCAAGTTACTATAACAACCTGAAATTAAATTTATTCAGACTTTTTCCATATAAATAATAATCTGTAATGTATAAAACAGCTCAAAATGGCTATAATTGAACATAAATGGAGTATTCTAGCTGTAATTATTTTTATTGGTGAAGCTTTGAAGCCAGAATTTGTTTTGAAGCAAAGTCGAAGCCGATGTTTGTTTTGAAGCTTCGCACACCTCTAACAAAAAGTATTTATACTAAATAAAACAAAAGGGCTGCGTTGATAAATAGAAAAATATACCGAAAATAAAAATAAATATTTAATTTAGGAAAAATATGAAATAAAAAATTTAGGATCATTACAATTCATGCTAACATTCATACACTCAGTTATATTTAAAAGAAGGCACAAGAAAGATGGATAGAAAACATATTAAAGGGAATGAACACAATATGGCTTTTACAATGAAAAGAACAACACAGTTTGCACTTAACACTGCTGCCACTGGACATAGATGTAATGGCTGCCTCTGGAAGAAAATCGATTGTTACCACCAAATCCCCTGACCTAGGTTTCATTCTATCGGAACTCGTTAGGAGGGAGTTAGATACGCGCAATGCAGCTTCCTAAAAGAGGAAACCAAAAAACATAAAAGGGAGAAAAAAGTAAATTTGTAAAGCATGATATGATACTTTGATAGGAACAAGTAAAAGGACCGAACAACATACACAGGAAATGGACATTGGATATGAATATTATATTTCCCTTGAAGGAAAACTTATTTTCACTTTTTGAGGTATTTACTTAAGGTGTTTTTTTAACAGCGCATCTTACGACCCATTCGGGCTATACGCTTATATACTAATTACGCCACTGGCTTAGGGATGAGGAAGGTATGAATTTAGAGGAAGTGTATCCACATTTGTTGAGTTTTAAATTGATGGTCTGGGGTCTGGTTGTTAAATTAGTCCTAAAGTTATGATTGGGCTGGACCACAGATATAGATGTTTTCTAATAAGACTGTGCTATCCAAAAGTTACAATTTTGAATAAAATGTGAATCGTTACTTACTAACTCTAATCAATTCTGAATAGAATATCATCTTTTGGAGCATCTGGGCTTTACACTTATGTACTAATCACGCATATGAGCTAGGAATGAGGAAGGTTGAATTCAGAGGAAGTGTACCTGAATTTATGTGGAGAGAGTGGGAAACCATTTCATATTAATATTTTAACTACAGATTTATATTAGTTTCTAAAAAAATAATTATTTATTCAAAAGTTTGAGCTTTGAACTGGAATTTACAATTAGATTCTATTGAAGCTGAATATGATATCTATTTAGATTTGAAAATTTAAATCTGATTTGAATCTTTTGAATATTATGATTTCTCTCTAAGGAAAACCTCATTTTGCCTTATGAGGTAATTGTATTATGTTAATATAATATGAATATTAAGATTTGCTAAGTAGTGAAGAAGGTGCTGTAAATATGGATATAAACACACAAAATGTAACAAACACAATTTGGCTCTTAAAACTAAGATAAGACAATTAACACATTATATTGCTGTCACTGGAAAGTAAAGTATGAAATGTGTTCTATAACCTGATTTTGGTTGGAAGAACACTTCAGAAAATAGAAACATATTTCTTTACAGTCAACAACATTTACCATATTTTTGGTGTTAGTATATAGGTATTGATAATATCTATCAAAAGTGACAGCTGCAGATAACATGACTTGACACATGAATATATTAAAATTGTTTTAGTATTATTATTAGCACCGCGTCTTTGGGTTATTTGTTTTAGTAACTTTGGTAACTACAAGATATTGTTTTTCCTACCAAACACGGGGTGTACTTTTCATTGCCATATTGTGTTTGTACCCTTCTATTTGTTTTGTATCCTTCCTACATGTACCTTCTTCCACACATGGCAAAAGGAGGGAAAAGAGGGCTTCCTTACAAAATACCAAGATTTGTGAAATTGCAACGCTTGTTTGCAAGTTTAAAGAGATCATTCTTTATCCCACTTTACCATTGTCATTAGAGGAGATTTCTTACCAGCGCGTTAGGACTCATTTGTTACTTGGAACAGAATCTGGCCAGTCGTTACCCGGCTTGGTGGGTTGAGAGAGTGAGGGTCGGTGATGATGAGCTAAGTTTTGTCAGGTCTACCTGAGGACACATAAGCGGCAGCTCAGCTACCCAGGTGTAGGTCACGACAGGATTAGTAAGTCGGTGGTCACAAATACTTGAGTAAATAAAGGGAAATGTCATATAGAGTACCAAATAGAATGATGGAGATGAAGTATATAGGGAGCGCAGTAAAAAGTGGGAGAAGAAGATAACAGAAAGTTGGCAAGGTAAAGAAGAGGAATCAAAGAGATTAAAGGAGGAAGAATGGTGGAAGGAAAGAGGAAGATGGAGGCATTTTACTAAACTGACCCGGCCATAGGCTGGAAACATTTGACGATGGTGGCACAAACATTAATTTTTAAGAATTATATTTTATTTTGTTAAAGTTATGACCTTTGAAACTCGAATATTGGGTATAAATTTAATATAGTTGTACAAGCTATAATGATATATTTTAAAATCAAACAAAATAAATTATTGAGCGATTCTATTTACTATGAATTAATATATTAAAACTAGGGCTGGGCCAATCAGCACTTTCAACTATTAAGTCGATTCTGATCATTTGGTTTATTTTATTTACAATATTACAAAGGTAGTATATAAAAGAACAAATATACAGTTTTGAATATACAAAATTGTTTGTTTATTAAAGTCTTAGCAGAAATATTATTAAACATGAAAAAATAATCATAGTAAAAAAAACTTAAACATGCTGTAGCAACTATTTGAAAAAAGAAGAGGGTCAAGTATAGGGTAGGTAAGTCTTTTGACCTCTTTGATATAATTCTAAAATGATCAACTGTGAGAGTAAATTAATAATTATTTCAAAACTAGCACAAAGTTATTCAAAGTTTAAGATTATATTTGTTTGCTTTCATCTTTTCCATGAAGAAAAGCTAACAATTATTACTTTTTTAACATCCATTACTGTTTCCAGCCTGTGCCCTGCATCAGTTTTTTATTCAAGCCATATATTTTCCACTATCGGTTTGCTAGGCCTGTCGTAGCTTCATACACCTTATAACCTTACTCAAGACTAGGACAGACACAACATCCAGCCGGCCGTCAATTTATCAGTGTGAAAGTGTAAACCCATATTTTCATCAAATTATAGATTTTTGGCCATGCCGGGAATCGAACCCGGTACCCGTAGCTCGGTAGGCAGACACGATACCAGCTGAGCTAAGGTGTCGGCCTAACAACTATTGGCTATTAATATTTATATTTATAAAAATATATGATAACAAAATAGTGATGATAACAAAATAAATATTTTAAAATAATTAGTTAAAGTGAATACTTATATGAGCAGTCCAGTAGTCATGAACCAGTAATTTTTTGGGTACTGCCACCCGTCAAATCTACCCTCTCATTTTTTCACACTTTCTATATCTATGGTAAGAGAAAGTGTATAACCCGAACAGGTAGTAAGACGTGGTGCTAAATTAAATTAAATTAAATTAAATTAAATTAAATTAAATTAAATTAAATTATATCTCTAGTCTTGCCACCAAGAATGAGTCACCACAAAGTGTCCTTTCAAGCATGAACAGTAAATAACCTCCACTCTCGGCTCTTCCTCTTTACTGGCAAGACAATTTCTTCCCTGTTGCCAAGCAATAGTACAAAGGACCATGTTATCTACTACACAGCTTGAAACTGTAATCACTGCCTGACTTACTTAAATAATTAGGTCCAAAATGCTGATTATCGGATTTACTGATTGTGCCATAGTCGGCAGATGAACAGTCAATTCTAAACTATTTTTAAAACTAGGTTCAAGCTCGAATTTTTGAGTACTCGCAGACCATTACATATAATAATAATAAGAGAACACTAATAAGGTTTGAGAAGTTGTGTTTATTAAACTAAGAGTACAGTGATATACAAGAAACATAGGTGGGCAGTGAGACAAACTGTCTAGTCGACTCTGTAAGAGACGGCGTGTCCAGGGTTGTTGACCACGGTGGTGAGAGTGGCGGCGCGCACCGCGGGAGCCACGGCAGAATAGTGGGAAAGAGCGGGGACGCCGTAGGCGTTGATGGAGGAGTAGGGGGACACAATGGGGCTGGCAACCACAGAGCTGTAGGAGCTGATGGCGGGAACCACAGCGAGGGGAGCGGCCACAGCCAGAGGGCCGGTGCTAGCGGGGAGGTGTCCCAGGGCGATACCGCGCTTGGAGCGGGAGTGGACAGCGGCGACCTCAGCGAGATGGGCGGCCCTGGCTGCTACCACCTCGGGGGTGTCATGTACGGGGGCGGGCACGACGGAGGGTCCCACGGGGAGAGCGTTGCTGGCCACACGGTATCCGGCACTGTCGGCGACGTAGTCAGTCTTGATGACTTGACCGTCAGGGGCCACGTAACTGTAGCTGCCGATCTTGTTACCGGAAGCGTCCTGTGGATATAAAACCATGTTTAAAAAAAAATAATAAGGATGTACCATTTGAATGCATATATATGTTAAAGATCCGAGGATTCAAAAAATATTTCAAATTCAAATTTAAGAAAAGAAAAAAACTTTTTTTTGCTAAAAATTGTTTTGGGAAAATTTGCTCAGAGATATAATGAGACTTACTGGTGGTTAAGCCCAACATAATCATAGGACAGAATCTATTTTTAGAAGATAGCAAACAACCTTTTATTGAAGGTACGAGCATAAAATTAATAACCTTTGAAAGCACCAATACATGATCACATCATAGCTTATATGAAGTATGGCATATGTACCTGAACGGCATTGTGAGTCTGGAAGGGTTCAGCATGTCCGTAGCTGGCCTGTCCAAGCTCATCCTGTGCATGGTACTGGGTTCGTACACCAACAGCAACGGCTGGAGCGGCAGCAGCATAAGCGACAGGGGCAGCCAGGCCAGAGTAGGCGACAGGGGAAGCTAGGCCAGAGTAGGAGACATGGGAGGCCAGGCCGGAGTAGCCAAGGGGTCCAGCGCTGTAAGGGGCGATGCCTCCAAGACCATAACCCAGAGGACCTAGGCCAGAGTAAGCCAAGGGAGCTCCTATGCCGGGCTTAGCCACAGCACAGGCCACCACACAGCACAAAACAACCTACAAGAAAACAAAACAGCATCATTTAGATTCAGTGCTGCACATCTTTCTCTTTACCTAAGCTATTCACATGTTTTTTCACTAATAGGGCAGGGACAGAAAGGTAGAATTTAGAGGAAATGCACCCTCCACTTGCCCAGAAAGGTAGCAAGCTTACCTGTCTTGGTTCCATCATGATATAGCTTATAAGATATGACCTTAGTGTAATCAGTCAAGGTATGAGCTCTACCTTTCAGTGTAAATGGAGTGTATATATTTGTGTGGTGTTAAAGTGGGAAACTGCTTTTAAAAAACCTATTTACACCCTTACCAGGATTTGAACACTAACCTCTTCGTTGCAGATAGAAGAAACCAGCACCATATTCTATGTACCCACCTATTAAGGTGGTCTTAATATAAATCGTAGAAATTTTTTAGTGGATATCATCAAAATGAGTTTGTGGATCTTTAATGTAGACTAAATAGTAATTTTTTTTTATTTATTATTTTTACTAAAGGATTAGTGAATCCTAAAATCTTGTAGGAAACTTGAGATATGAGAATTATGAAAATCTTCAATTTTGAAAGGGGGGAAAATAATTGTATTTATTTTATATGTTTTAAGATATTTCGTTTTGCAATTCAAAGGTAATAAAAATATTCAGATTTAGGAAAAAAACAAGAGGATCATTACGCATGTCTATTTTTGAATGTATCCACATTATTTTTATTAATTTTACATGTCTACTTTTATTATAAGAATAGCAGAAGTACCCGGCTCTGCTTCAAACAGGCAGAAAAAAAATAGTTTTATTTACTCTCACCCAGTTTTTAATGAATTAAAAAAATACATAGTCAAAAATTTAAAATTCCAGTTTTAAGGTGTGCATATTTGTACATATGGACTATTAATTTTAAAATTTCAGACATTTTTTGGTGCGGTAGATATGTATGCCTCCTTGCGCTAATTTGTCTTCATCAAATAATTTCATTATGTTTAACTGTTTGTTATTTTCTCCCTAGAATATGTATAATGTCGCTAATGGACATAACACCAAAGTGTAGGCCTACTTCTTTTTGTAAGAGCTTGGTAGTAACTAGTAAGGACACCATTAGTTACAAAATTTACCTTCTTATTCATAAGTAAAATCATAACACTAGTAATATAGTTAAATGTTATTGTAAAAATGATATGTAAAATATTTGTAATTTCAAAAAGGCCCTTTCTATCCTGGTCTTAGTTAATTTTTTTAGAAAAAATGTTTTTAAATTATTTCCCTATAAACGTTTTTGATTTCAGTTTTTAATTAACAAGGTCTACTTATGGTTCAATGAACAATTCATAATTTAAGGTAGGCCTGCTAATTTAGCACATAATTTACAATTTATAACATAGATGTAAATACTTTTTTTCACTAATGAATATGCCCAGAATTTTAATAATATTGCTATTGTAGTGTTGGAAAGATGGTCGCAACTCACCAGAGTCCTCATGTTGGTAATAGTGGGTTAATGGTCGCTGAACGAGAAGTGTTTAATGAAATACACTACCTCCCAGCTCTTATATAGTTCCCACCCTACGTGCGATTCTGAGCACACACGCCCACTTGTCAAGGTTGGAACCCAGGACCTTGGTGACTGGGACTATACAGCTTCCTAGACAGCTTTGGTTGCCCTCAGGGGTGGCTCGGCACGACTGTATAGTCATTTTTAATATTTTACTTTTTGGAAAAGGGCTTAGAGGAGGAGTGAGTAATCATTTTGTACTTTCTTGATTAACAAACTTTAATTTTTAAATAAATATTTTGGGGAAGCTTCTCTCATATACTCATTGCTATATCAAAATTATTACCATAATTATTGAATTATTTCTCAGTGAAACCTCAATAAATTCACATAAATACTACGTGATTTTTGCAAAAATCCAGCTCTTAGAATTTATTGCAAAAGGGTTAACATTTCTCTAATGATAGATTTTTTTTTTCCGATTTTGGTTTTGCTTATGTTAATTCATTAGTTGCTATTTAATTAGAAATGGTTGTTAAATCTTTATGATACATTAATTAAAACAAGAAATTCCTCGAATCTTGAATCAGAATCTTCGTTTTCCCTTTTTGAGTCCTGAATCTTGGAAAAAATTATTAATATAAGAGGGAATAGAAATATAACAGAATGATAGACTAAATATATTTTTAATTCTTAAAAACACAAAAAAAAACCATTCATACAACTTTAATTATTACTTTGAACACTGATTGGGTTAAATATTTCAAGTGAAGAACCAGAACATACGACCAGAATAGTTTAGAGTCAGATGTACACACTGTTTACCCTTAGAAGTAGCGACATTACCTTGACTTATAACACTATGGCCCTATCTTATAAGCTACACCATAGTGGTACCATGCAAGGTAAGCTTACTATCTTTCAGGTTAAATAAAGAGTATTCAGGAAGTCACAAACACAACTGTTTAAGAGCCCGTCTCTTGACCAATTAAGAAGACTAGACACACTATTACACTTAAACCAGACCAAAAAGTGGTTTTATACATTAGTCACTTTACCAAAAGGGAAATTTGTATAAAAGTTTTGATTTCCCTTCCTCCCCCCTTTCCCCCAAAATAAAATTAAAATCATCCTTAGTCAATTTTTTTCATTACAAATACTCTATGCCAGTGGTTCCCAAACACTGGATCGCGGTCAAAATGAGTGTCACAAGGATGTTCCTGAGGGTTGCAGGAAAGTCTCGAATTTTTTTCCAAACTTAATGAAGTATTAAATTTAGAAACACTTCATCAAACTGAGACATTATGAAGAGTTACTGCGATACTGACAATAGCAACAGTGTTGCAACAATGTTTTGAAGCCCTCCTGTACTCGAAATTGTCGACCCATCTTGAGGACAAGCCCAATCTTAGAAAGTTTAAAAGGCCATTTTCCTGATCTGACCATACTCACGTATTTTCAAGTCTTGTAACAATCAAGATCTTCATAATGATTTGCGCGGTAACTACCCATCAACAAAGCACTCAAACTCAAAAGCCCTCCTACAAAATAAAGCAGCATCATGGTTGTCATTAAAAAAAACCTTTTTTGTCACCAATTTTTTCATGTGAATATATTATGTTACTTTCTGTTTGTAAGATTATAAAGTTATTGAAATCGATTCATTTCAGTTGATAACATCCATGCAACACCTTAGCTCAGTCTGTAGTATGTATTTCTACTTAGCTAAGGATCCCTGGTTCAATCCCCAGCATGGACGAAAAATGTATCATTGGTGAAATGTGGTTTACTTAAAAGAACTCTTCCCAAGAATTAAAATAGAATTATAGTAGCCACTCTAATAGTCTTCTTTGGTCACTTACCAAACACTGTAACAGTCAGATTTTCATTAAAAATTATTTTACTTTTCTTTTGATTGATCATAAAGTTATTGAAATAATACTGATTTTGCTATTTTAATTTATTAAATTATATTGATTTAATAAACACTAATATGAAAATAATGAGAAATAGAAACTACATTTAATGAGTAAAGTGACCCTTTGGTAAACTGGCAAGGAAAATATATTTAAGGTCGTGATTAAAAAGGTTTGGCAAACAAAACTCTAGGCTATCGTACTTCAATGCAACACCTGTTTGGTGAGTGGATACCTAGCTCTACAAGATGGTATCCTTGGGTAATGGGACAGGCTCTTATGTTTTTGGGGATTTTGTTGTTGTAGCATTGTGTCTTACTACCCATATCGGTTATACGCTAAAAATATATTAAAGGGTAGTAACTTATAACAAATTTTTGAAAATATTGTTCCAAACTACAATAGAATATGTGGGAATATGTAAGATTGTATTGTACCTTATTAAATTTTTTTTGCACCATGTCTTACTACTTGTTCGGGCTATACACCTATGTACTAATTGCTCTAATGCGATAGGTAAGGTTGAATTTATAGGAAGTGTACCCGCATTTGCATGGAGGGAAAATGGAAAGACATTTAGGAAAAACTACCTTGAGTACATTTGATATCCCAATCATCGGCAGTCCCTTCTATTGCGAGTGACACCTTAGACCATTTGGCCACCAAAGTGGGTGGTACCTATTTTAAAAGTTCAAAAATCAATTTTAAACTTCTAAATGTTAGTTTTTATGTCATTCTTCATCTAGTTTCTTAGGATTTAAGAATGTAGAAATGCATTGGAAAAGAAGATTATAATCGCCTTTTTTTTTGGTCTAGATTTTACACACAAAATTTTAACATCCTATTTTAAAAGTTAAGAATGTAATGGGTAGCCAAACATATATTTTCCTACATGAGCGTGAAGAGAAAATGGGAAAATCAAATGTAGAAAAAATATCTTCGACTCATCTAGTTGAGATTCGAACCTTGACCTCCCTGTCACCGGCAATCCAATCTATTGCAAGCAACTTGGCGCTCTAGATCAGGCATGTCCAAACCCGCGGGCCCCAAGCTCGTTCTTGCGGCCCGCCAGATCAAATTGAAATACTTCAATATGCACAAATAAACAAATTAGGCTCTTGGAGCTCATGTAAATGCTCGCTAATTTCTATAACATTTCCAGAAGTGTAATACAATGTTAATTGTGTAATGTGGGTATGGATGGGTGTGTGTGTGCTTATGTGTGTATTATTATTATTATTATTGTTGTTGTTATTACCACATCTTACTACCTGTTCGGGTTATACGCACTTACATTAATGTGTAATAGTAGGGTGATTGTGAGATGAAATGGAGGACCTACAGTTTAACGTGGGATCCGAACCACGGCGAAGGCTAGGCGTTTCACACATTCGCAAGCTGTGATTAATACACATCTAGTCAGAGGTGAAGGAAGGGTTTTGCAGTCAGATAAATCTGTGCTGGGACTGAGGATTGAACCCCAGACCCCCAGCACAGAAGTCCGACACCTTATTCCTAGACTGCCAGGTCAACTTTTTTTTGTTCACACTCTCTCATGTAATCTTCAAAATCGAATGCAAGTGCATTTCCCAAACGTCAAACACCTTAAAATGTTCCTTAAGGCTACATAGCTGACTTCTGACAGTCACATTTAGGTATATACCTAAATTTTGACTGTCAGAAGTGACAACTGCTAAAGACATGTTTTTTGCAGATCATATGGTTCGGCGTAGGATACATAATTTGGTCTGTACTTTTCAAAGCCGTCAGAAGTCAGCTGTGAGCTGTCAGTCAGCACCACAGAAGCTAAAACTGAGGTGTATTTTGCATTACAAGCTTATCTGTTACTAGAATGCACCAGTTAAAAACCACCTGCAAAACGTACTGCATAATAATTGCATCATTCAAAGTCATTTTTAATTGTGAAGGTTTGATCACTTTTTTATTTACTATTTCACATGAACTTTCTAAACTCAGGGTTGTATCAGAAAGCGACTTACAAACTAACTGTAGCTTGGGCGGCAACACCTAACATTAAACATCTGACACTAAACAGCAAATACTAATACCAGGAATTGAAAAATTTGTTGTTGGCTTCTTAAACCTCTGAAAGGCCTCCTAGACCTGTAGATGGCCTCCAAAAATTGAGGGTCTGCCTCCAGACCTGATAGTAGCCTTATAAACTTGTAGGGGTTTTACTAAACTTTTAGGGGACTTTATAGACTTGTATGTGACTTCCTAAACCTGAAGATGGCCTTCAAGAACCTGTAGTTGTCTTCCTATACCTTAAGTTAGCCTCCTAGACCTGTAGTTGTCTTCTTATACCTGAAGATAGCCTCCTAGACCTGTAGTTGTCTCTCTAGACCTGAAGATAGCCTCCTAGACCTGTAGTTGTCTTCCTAGACCTGAAGATAGCCTCCTAGACCTGTAGCTATCTTCCTAGACCTGAAGATAGCCTCCTAGACCTGTAGCTGTCTTCCTAGACCTGAAGATAGCCTCCTAGACCTGTAGCTGTCTTCCTAGACCTGAAGATAGCCTCCTAGACCTGTAGCTGTCTTCCTAGACATTAAGATAGCCTTCTAGATGTGTAGTTATCTCTCTAGACCTGAAGATAGCCTCCTAGGCCTGTAGTTGTCTTCTTATACCTGAAGATAGCCTCCTAGGCCTGTAGTCGTCTTCTTATACCTGAAGATAGCCTCCTAGGCCTGTAGTCGTCTTCTTATACCTGAAGATAGCCTCCTAGGCCTGTAGTCGTCTTCTTATACCTGAAGATAGCCTCCTAGGCCTGTAGTTGTCTTTCTAGACCTGAAGAGGTTCTCTTATACCTGAAGTGTGCCTCCTAGACCTGTAGGTGTTTTCCTAGACCTGAAAATGCCCTCCTAGGCCTGAAAATGCCCTCCTAGACCTGAAAATGCCCTCCTAGATCTTTAGGTGTCTTCCTAGACCTGAAAATGCCCTCCTAGATCTTTAGGTGTCTTCCTGCACCTGGAGATGGCCTCCTAGACCTGAAGGTGTCTTCCTATACCTTTAGTTGTCTTTCTTCCAAACCTGAAGATGGCCTGCTAGATTTTAGGTGTCTTCCTAGACCTGAAGATAGCCTCCTAGACCTTTAGCATTTGTCTTGACCTTCAGTTGTCCTCTAAGACAGCAAGTGATTTCTTGAACCTATAGTTGGCCTCATTAACCACTTGGAAACAGGGAGAAGCTATTACTTAATAGTACAATTTTCTAAAAAAAAATTGTTATCCAAATATACAGATATTTAATTAATTGTGTATCTGTAATCATTTGCTTATAATTTTATTATCTCATCAATAATGTAATATAATCTGTGAATATATTGTTTATATTACAGAGGTCGGCAACCTAATTGAGCCCTGATAGACTTATTTATAAACTTATCAAAGGTCCCGCGGTCACCTAACACTTCTCCACTGTACTTTTCCTTTTTATTTGTCCATACATCTATATTATTCCTTAAAATCAATCTTTCTCAAATACCTACTTCACCATTCTATAAAAAAAAGTACATTTTTAAACTAAACCATTTCATGTTCTTATAACTTCTGTGATCTAGTTGTGGTAGGATTTTGTGCTACTGATCCAGAGGTTCCAGGTTCGATCCCTGGTGCTTACATATTTTTCCATGCAGTAGTGAGTCTGGAATGAGGTCAACTCAGCTTCGTAAAGACAAATGAGGAGCTACTTGAATTAAGAAGTAGTGGCTCCGGTCTAGAAAACTGAGATTAATGGCCAGAGGGTTCGTTGTGCTGACCACATGACACCCTCTATCCCTGAATGTTGGCACTATCATCACCATCATATGCCGGCCGCTCATTCAGTGTAGATCAGTTGTGGACTTAAGTTATTGAGTAGTAGTAGTTATTATTATTATTATTATTATTATTATTATTATTATTATTATTATTATTATTATCATCATCATCATTGTTATTACCATAATTTTTATTGTTATTACTATTATTATTATTGCCGACTAAGACAGATATAGTTTATTTTGCTCACTTGAATATTATTTTATTTTAAAATACTTGATATGACTCAAAGATTGACTTTTAATTACGATGTAGTTCTCTAATGCTATCGACTGAAAATTGCCTCTAGATCGACCGGTCAGTTGCCGGCCCCTGATATATAAGTTATTTGGAGGTCACAGACTGGTGACAGTGTCGCAGGAAACCTGTTCCTCTGCTTGATAGCCATGATACACTTTCACTTTCCTCCGGTATGCTGCAGTGAACTTGAACTTGCTCGTTGGGCAAGGTCAGCCAACAGGGCCACCTGTTGGTTTGTACTGGTAGAGTTGCCTCGCAATTGTGGATACAAATCTTAATCTAAAGTGAGCCTTGTGTTTTTATTCATTCATTACACATAATTAAGAGCAAATCATGCATAGCACATAGTGCACAGAAAAAAATCAAACACATTTTAATCTATAAAGTGACCTGCTTCGGTGGCAGCATGGTCTGAGGCGCTACTCTGGCATTAGACTAATCTGCAGATGATGGGGAGATTGAGGTTCGAATCTCGGTCGGGTGTACCGAGGGTGGTTTTTTCAAAATGGTTTCTCACTCTCCCCACACAAATATGGGTACACGTTCTCTAAATATAACTTTGCCAATCCCTAAAACTATTAGTGTAACTAGCACATAACCCTATATAACCTGCACAGGTATTAAGACGTGGTGCTAAAAAAGAATTAAAGTGAGTCTGGGCTTATGTTCATTTATATTGACAAAAGAATAGTACATAGCACATAGTGCGCAAGAAGTTGAAACAAATTATTTTCAATGTTAATAAACATAACATAGTGAATAGTGCACATTTCATAAAGTTGAATAAACATGAACTTTTTATGTGTTGCACGTGGACTTGGGCATAGACGACCCTTGGACTTTAGATGTATCAGCCAATGAGAGTGCGGTGAGAGGCTCTTGCCTGTTGGTAGCCATACTTGTTTGTCATTAATGAATTTTCTTTGTTTTATTGTCAACTAGCAGAAGTATCTGGCATTGCCCGACGTACCCACGTAATTAATTGCTTTTCTTTGCTTCATACAGAATAAATTCTCTTCATTTTATTTCTTCCGGCCCAGTTTCTGATAAAAAAAAATCAAATCAAAAATTTTTAATTCCTTCTTTGAGGTGCACATGTTTGTGCAAAGGGGTTACTGATTTTAAAATGTCAGCCTTTTGCGTGTGGTAGATATCGTGTGATGCTCATGACAGACAAACACTTCACCTTACTAATATAAAAGATGGATAGCCATGATTGTAAAAATAAGATTAAAAATAAAAAGGAACTACATTTTGGATTCTTTTACTAAAAAGTTGATCTACCATTGATATTTATAATAGTTACAAAAAAATGTAGTAATATAAAAATAAAATTTGATTTTATAGTGCTTGCACTGCTCCACCAATCCACCTTATTACACCCTATCCCATCTTGAGCTTGTTCTAACCACTCCACCTCATTACACCCTATCCCCATCTTGAGCTTGTTCTAACCACTCCACCTCATTACACCCTATCCCCATCTTGAGCTTGTTCTAACCACTCCACCTCATTACACCCTATCTCTATCTTTAGCTAGTTCTCTCTAGTCCACCTCATTACACCCTATCCCTATCTTGAGCTAGTTCTATCCAGTCCACCTCATTACACCCTATCTCTATCTTTAGCTAGTTCTCTCTAGTCCACCTCATTACACCCTATCCCTCTCTTGAGGTAGTTCTATCCAGTTCACCTCACTATACCCACATCTTGTTCAGGTTTATTCTAACGTTATCCTCCCATCTGCGTCTAGGTCTTCCTACTGCTCTTTTCAAATTAGGTTTGCCAGTTTATACCTTAAACACGATTCTCTTTTTCTCCATTTGCGCTGCATGTCTTACCCTCTGTAACCTGCGAGATTTGACTACGCTAACAGGGTGTGTAATTAATCATAATGTATCTTCATCAATTAACCATTATCTTCATCCTGTTTTAGACCATGTATGTTTCTAAATATTTTGATTCAGACCCCCTAAATATATTTTCGTCATGTAAGGTTAGAGACCATGTTTCACACCCATAGAGAACCGGTGAATCATTGTTTTGTATGTTCTGAGTTGTACACTCCTTGACAGCAGGCGAGATGTCAACAACTTACTGACCAAGTAATAGCATGCGTTTCCCGACTGTATTATTTTCCTGATTTCCAATATAATATTGTTATAATTAATTAAAATTGTTCCTGAATATTTGAATTTGTTACCAAATGATTTTCTGTTGACAGTAATCCCTAAATTGAGAGGGACGGGTCAAAAACACAATATTCATTATTTTAAAAATGTGTTAGCATGGAGCTTACCTCTTGAACTACGAGTGGTTTTTATAGTCAATCAATATTTTGATGATAACTAATACTAACAAATATTTTATTTATTTCTTAAAGCTATATTTACGGAATTTATAAATGTTTAACTAGTGAAAATAATCCGTCTAAATTTGAAGGGGTTATCATGATTTTGCTTCATCACTCTCATTTGTAATCCTCAATCTTCATTATCTGTGTGGTCATTTACAGGTAACAGTCTTACCTTGACATATTGCACTATGGTACTATCCTCTAGGCTATACCATAGTGGAACTTTGTAAGGTAAGCTTGCCACCTTCTAGAGTAAACAAAGCAAACAAGCTTCTTTGTCAAATATATAACTATACATCTAAGTTTTTGGATTATTTGTTTTTATAAGGGATAGATTAAATCGGTGAAACAAAGTTTTAACATATTTTGGTATGTTTATTAACACATAATAATATTAATTTTTTATGTACAAAAAATCCACATCCACATGAAATCCACACATCATTCATTCATGAGAGGAACAGAAATACTATTGCCGAGTCAGGACGGGGGTAACAGGAGTTATTGGGGTGAAGTCTAGTCGACTCTGTAAGAGACGGCGTGTCCGGGTTGTTGACCACGGTGGTGAGGGTGGCGGCGCGCACCGCGGGGGCGGCGTACGAAGAGATGGCGGGGACGCCATAGGCGTTGATGGAGGAATAAGGGGAGATGGCGGGCACACCATAGGCGGAAACGGCGGAGTAGGAGTAGGGGGGGCACGATGGGGCCGGCGACCACAGAGCTGTAAGAGCTGATGGCGGGAGCCACGGCGAGTGGGGCGGCCACAGCCAGAGGGCCGGTGCTAGCGGGGAGGTGTCCCAGGGCAATACCGCGCTTGGAGCGGGAGTGGACAGCGGCGACCTCAGCGAGATGGGCGGCCCTGGCGGCTACCACCTCGGGGGTGTCTTGCACGGGGGCGGGCACGACGGAGGGTCCCACGGGGAGAGCGTTGCTGGCCACACGGTATCCGGCACCGTCTGCGACGTAGTCAGTCTTGATAACCTGACCGTCAGGGGCCACGTAGCTGTAGCTGCCGATCTTGTTACCGAAAGCATCCTGTGGATCAAACAAATGATTTAGATGGGATTTATCTTAATTACATCAAAAGTAATAGTTGCCAACAATTTTATATAAATATGCTTTGGTGGTTGAATGGTCTAGGATGTCACTCTTGCAATAGACTGGACTGCCGATGACAGGGAGATCGAGGCTCAAATCCTGGTCAGGTGTAACAAAGGTGGTTTTTCCTTAGTGGGTTTCATTCCCTCCACGCAAATGTGAGTATACTTCCTTTAAATCCAACTTGACTCATACTTAACACATTAAAGTAATTAGTACATATGCATAAAACCAGAATCGATAGTAAAACACACTGTTAAAAAATATTTGATTTTGACATGAACCTTGCAAAATATATCGACACATTAGTGAATACTGCTATCCCAGCTAGAATATCCTCTCACCTGAACGGCGTTGTGAGTCTGGAAGGGTTCAGCATGTCCGTAGCTGGCCTGTCCAAGCTCGTCCTGTGCGTGGTACTGGGTTCGTACACCAACAGCGACGGCAGGAGCGGCAGCAGCATAAGCGACAGGGGAAAGCAAGGCGGAGTAGGCGACAGGGGAGGTTAGGCCAGAGTAGGCGACATGGGAGGCCAGGCCGGAGTAGGCGAGAGGGCTGGCGCCGTAAGGGGCGATGCCTCCAAGACCAAGACCATGACCGTAGGCTCCATAGCCTCCCAACGCGCCATAGGCAAGGCCGTTGTATCCCAAGGGGGACCCGACTAGGCCGGGCTTAGCCAGGGCGCAAGCCACGGCGGAGACGAGGACAACCTGTGGGGTGGAAACATTGTTGAGATGGGGTCCTGGGATCTTTGAGAGATTCAAACTTTGAAAAAATCTTTAAAATATACCTCAAATCCAAATATGAAGGCTTCGACTAGAAATCACACTTTTATAAACTTGGTAAAAGGAATTGGGCTGTTTTAAACCAGGTCGTTTTCATTCTCAATATGTTTTCCTTTTTTAATATGTACTGACCAAGTTAGTCATTTAAATTTTTTCACATTTTGGCATAACCAAGTGTAATGTATTGAGACACGATGACTCTAATCAAGTATATTGTAAATAGTACAATGTTTATATATGATAGTAAAATAACACAATCACAACAAAAATCATACGAATAATATATTATTTAATATACTAAATAAGTGTGTTCTATGTAACTTGACACAGCAAAGAGCATTTATTGTCAACGACACCAAACCATTAAAAACTTATTATTTTCAAAATTTAAGTTTAAATATTTTCCTTTTAACTAAAACTGTACAGTTTTAAAGATTGGAATTCAAATTTAAGATTTGAAAGAAAATTTTCGATCTGTATTAAATAACTTTGGTATCCAAACCATCTCCATTTTTAAGGTATTAGTTACTAATCATCTTTGTATTAAACCCATATTATTGAAAGATGAAAACAATTTGTTTTTGATTAGCTTGTGTGATTATGTAATATTTTGAACCAAGGACTGAAATGGTAAAATTTTGAAACTTTCACATCACTATATGTAACATGATATTAAAATGCTATAGATATTTTCCTGTATGATCAATATCTGAAGTCGAAAGTAATTTCTTTCATTTTATTTTGTTTCGAGCTGTGAATAGTTGAGTGTTTCTATGAACCTGCTAGCACTTTTTCCTCTCAGATGTTTATTCTAATTCTAAATGACTGATTCATAAGACAAGGTTTGTAAACTTCACTGATATCTAAGTTATCGAATTTAGTAGAGTTTACAATGTGTAGTTAGTTACTTTTAGAAACACAACTGGTAGAAATGTATTGAATTCATGTATCCTCAAATTTGAATCTTGGATAACATGACAAGCATAGGGAGTCAACTTCCCCACATTGATATGATTATTTTTTGCTGAAATTATGATTTTGTTCACATCAACTAATTATTTTTTTGGCAATAAAAACGTTACTAGATACTACTTTCATGTATTCATACGTCAAGTCATGTGATCTGCCGCTGTCACTTTTGATAAATATAACCAATCCCCATAAAATAACACTAAATATATAGAAAAAACTTAATCCATTTTGATTGCAAAAAATATTTTCGTATTATTTAAAGGATGCTCCAAATATCCATTCGTAAGAAAATCAAGCTATAAGTGAAAACATTTTTATTTTTATTTTTTGAATTCCCAATTAATTGAGTGGTAAATTAATGTTGGGGGTTTTGATTGTTAGGTTTGTCATATAATTATTTCGAACTTAAACATTGATAAGAATTATAATAGCTCTAAAAAAAATCTAGTTCGAAATTTGAAACTTAAAATCTTTGATATTTTTTTTTCTTTCATTCCCAAAAATGGAAAATCTTTATAAGGACCCAAAGATTCAAATTACCCTTCCTATTGTTGTTACATATTTAAGATAATGGTGACTATATCAATTTTAAATAAAATTTTATCGTTAAGATTTGTCTTGGAAAGTTTGTCTGAACTTACCAAGAACTTCATGTCGCTTGTTTAGATAGTTTGCGGACTTCTTTAGCTGAGACTGACATTTCCAGAGTCTGTGGTACCTTTTATATGGATCAGTGCGAGAGGTAGGTATGTGTGAGGAACCAGGCTGCGCCTCTGTCCACACCCAGTTTTCAAGGTCAGACCTTGGGTTAAGTGCTCTGTGCTAGCTATACACAAGACTTCCTACTAGACCTCTACTCTGTCATTAGATCCTGCTGACCGTGTGTGTGTGTGTGTGTGTGTGTGACAATCAAACAACCGAAGTGGGGGAGGGAAAGCTGGTATTAACCGAAAAGCCTCTATTTCGACCTTTTGCTTAATTCTCTGTTTATTCCTCCCGTTCAGACTAAATGCATATTAATCACACTAAGGGGATACAGCAAAGGAAGGTAGTATTTTTGAGGGAATGTATCCGTATTTGCATGGAGGGAACGTGGGAAACCATTTAGGAAAAAAAAACACCCTCTGTGCACCTGACTGGGTTTAAAACCTCAACCTCCCCGTCACTGGCAAACCATACTATATGGGGATGCAAAAGTAGGCCTGGAGTCATTTGGCTTAAAAATAAAGACTGAATATCAGTTAGTCCAACTTCATTAGACCTATAAATTGAGACCAAATATTGTTAGCCTGAAGTCATTAGACCTATAAATTAAGACTAAATGCCAGTTAACATAAAGTATTATGATGATCTATAGTTAACTACACCAAAAGTCATTTTAGGCCAACTGACGTCTACCCAACAAGATGATCTTAACGTTTAGTCTGCGTGCCCATCAGTGCACGCAAATTCTGTATATTCTTCAAGACGGGGGTTATTAAATAATAAATATAAAGGTGTTGGAGTTTTTTAAGGACTCCACCTGCTTTAGCTTGGCTATATTATGGAAAATCCACAATAAAATGTCTATATAAAAATACATCTCGCACATAAAAATGCTTGTATTTAAATTATCTTTTTTTTTCTTCTATCGAGTTTCTTCAATAATTTCAGTATTTCTACTTGAGCTTCTCCAAAATATCTATGGAAAACTTGAAGTTAAAATATTTTAAAGTATTTGTCATGTATAAAAGGATTTGATTTCACTTTCCAAATGTAGGGTTATACTAACACATTACTTATAACAAACTTATTTTGTTCACAGTCTCTTGAAGGGAATAGTGATGGGAAACATTCTTTATCTTCCACAACAATCCTAGTTGAATATTTATTTCTATTTTGAAGTTTTAACGATTTCAAGCATATAAACACTCCACTTTTCATGTTGTGCATAAAATGGCAAGGTTGGCATTGACAATTGAACAGGCTCGGGCTTAAGAGACTTATGACGCTAGAATAGTCTATCAGAAATTCCTAACCGCCGGAAATCAAGTGAGCTTATAACGTTCCTGGGTGGAGCTGTCCAGCAGTAGGAGAACAAACAGGAGAGGAGTATACAAAAGATGTACAATTTGTTTTGTGATCCCCTTTATAAAATGGCATCATTCTAATCACAAAGATCCATTCTACGCTCCTATAACAGTGTGTTGTGACTGACTATTAAATGACATTCTATTCCCAAAGATCCATTCTACGCTCCTATACCAGTGTGTTGTGACCCTCCTATTAAATGACATCATTCTATTCACAAAGATCCATTCTACGCTCCTATACCAGTGTGTTGTGACTATTAAATGAAATAATTCTATTCACAAAGATCCATTCTACGCTCCTATACCAGTGTGTTGTGACTATTAAATGACATCATCCTATTCACAAAGATCCATTCTACGCTCCTATACCAGTGTGTTGTGACCCTCCTATTAAATGACATCATTCTATTCCCAAAGATCCATATTACGCTCCTATACCAGTGTGTTGTGACCCTCCTATTAAATGACATCATCCTATTCACAAAGATACATTCTACGCTCCTATAACAGTGTGTTGTGACCCTCCTATTAAATGACATCATTCTATTCACAAAGATCCATTCTACGCTCCTATACCAGTGTGTTGTGACTATTAAATGACATCATTCTATTCACAAAGAACCATTCTACGCTCCTATACCAGTGTGTTGTGACTATTAAATGACATCATTCTATTCACAAAGATACATTCTACGCTCCTATAACAGTGTGTTGTGACCCTCCTATTAAATGACATCATTCTATTCACAAAGATCCATTCTACGCTCCTATACCAGTGTGTTGTGACTATTAAATGACATCATTCTATTCACAAAGAACCATTCTACGCTCCTATACCAGTGTGTTGTGACTATTAAATGACATCATTCTATTCACAAAGATACATTCTACGCTCCTATAACAGTGTGTTGTGACCCTCCTATTAAATGACATCATTCTATTCACAAAGATCCATTCTACGCTCCTATACCAGTGTGTTGTGACTATTAAATGACATCATTCTATTCACAAAGATACATTCTACGCTCCTATACCAGTGTGTTGTGACCCTCCTATTAAATGACATCATTCTATTCACAAAGATACATTCTACGCTCCTATAACAGTGTGTTGTGACTATTAAATGACATCATTCTATTCACAAAGATACATTCTACGCTCCTATAACAGTGTGTTGTGACCCTCCTATTAAATGACATCATTCTATTCACAAAGATACATTCTACGCTCCTATAACAGTGTGTTGTGACCCTCCTATTAAATGACATCATTCTATTCACAAAGATCCATTCTACGCTCCTATACCAGTGTGTTGTGACTATTAAATGACATCATTCTATTCACAAAGAACCATTCTACGCTCCTATACCAGTGTGTTGTGACTATTAAATGACATCATTCTATTCACAAAGATACATTCTACGCTCCTATAACAGTGTGTTGTGACCCTCCTATTAAATGACATCATTCTATTCACAAAGATCATTCTACGCTCTATACAGTGTGTTGTGACTATTAAATGACATCATTCTATTCACAAAGATACATTCTACGCTCCTATACCAGTGTGTTGTGACCCTCCTATTAAATGACATCTTCTTATTCAACAAAGATACATTCTACGCTCCTATAACAGTGTGTTGTGACCTCTATTAAATGACATCATTCTATTCACAAAGATACATTCTACGCTCCTATAACAGTGTGTTGTGACCCTCCTATTAATGACATCATTCTATTCACAAAGATACATTCTACCGCTCCTATACCAGTGTGTTGTGCCCTATTTAAATGACATCATTCTATTCACAAAGATCCATTCTACGCTCCTATACCAGTGTGTTGTGCCCCTCTATTAAATGACATCATTCTATTCACAAAGATACATTCTACGCTCCTATACCAGTGTGTTGTGACCTCCTATTAAATGACATCATTCTATTCACAAAGATACATTCTACGCTCCTATAACAGTGTGTTGTGACTATTAAATGACATCATTCTATTCACAAAGATACATTCTACGCTCCTATAACAGTGTTTGTGACTATTAAATGACATCATTCTATTCACAAAGATACATTCTACGCTCCTATAACAGTGTGTTGTGACTATTAAATGACATACATTCTATTCACAAAGATACATTCTACGCTCCTATAACAGTGTGTTGTGACCCTCCTATTAAATGACATCATTCTATTCACAAAGATACATTCTACGCTCCTATACCAGTGTGTTGTGACCCTCTATTAAATGACTCATTCTATTCACAAAGAACATTCTACGCTCCTATAACAGTGTGTTGTGACTATTAAATGACATCATTCTATTCACAAAGATACATTCTACGCTCCTATAACAGTGTGTTGTGACCTCCTATTAAATGACATCATTCTATTCACAAAGATCCATTCTACGCTCCTATAACAGTGTGTTGTGACCCTCCTATTAAATGACATCATTCTATTCACAAAGATACATTCTACGCTCCTATACCAGTGTGTTGTGACCTATTAAATGACATCATTCTATTCACAAAGATACCATTCTACGCTCCTATACCAGTGTGTTGTGACTATTAAATGACATCATTCTATTCACAAAGATCATTCTACGCTCCTATACAGTGTGTTGTGACCCTCCTATTAAATGACATCATTCTATTCACAAGATACATTCTACGCTCCTATAACAGTGTGTTGTGACCCTCCTATTAAATGGACATCATTTATTCACAAAGATCCATTCTAACGCTCCTATACCAGTGTGTTGTGACTATTAAATGACATCATTCTATTCACAAAGATCCATTCTACGCTCCTATACCAGTGTGTTGTGACTATTAAATGACATCATTCTATTCACAAAGATACATTCTACGCTCCTATAACAGTGGTGTTGTGACCCTCCTATTAAATGACATCATTCTTAAAATACTATTAAATGACATCATTCTATTCACAAAGATACATTCTACGCTCCTATAACAGTGTGTTGTGACCCCTTATTAAATGACAAACATTCTATTCACAAAGATCCATTCTACGCTCCTATAACAGTGTGTTGTGACCCTCCTATTAAATGACATCATTCTATTCACAAAGATACATTCTACGCTCCTATACAGTGTGTTGTGACCCCATTAAATGACATCATTCTATTCACAAAGATCCATTCTACGCTCCTATAAACCCGTGTGTTGTGACTCTATTAAATGACATCATTCTATTCACAAAGATACATTCTACGCTCCTATAACAGTGTGTTTTTGACCTCCTATTAAATGACATCATTCTATTCACAAAGATACATTCTACGCTCCTATAACAGTGTGTTGTGACTCTATTAAATGACATCATTCTATTCACAAAGATACATTCTACGCTCCTATAACAGTGTGTTGTGACCTCCTATTAAATGACATCATTCTATTCACAAAGATCCATTCTACGCTCCTATACCAGTGTGTTGTGACTATTAAATGACATCATTCTATTCACAAAGATACATTCTACGCTCCTATAACAGTGTGTTGTGACCCTCCTATTAAATGACATCATTCTATTCACAAAGATCATTCTACGCTCCTATAACAGTGTGTTGTGACCCTATTAAATGACATCATTCTATTCACAAAGATCCATTCTACGCTCCTATACCAGTGTGTTGTGACTATTAAATGACATCATTCTATTCACAAAGATACATTCTACGCTCCTATACAGTGTGTTGTGACCCTCCTATTAAATGACATCATTCTATTCACAAAGATACATTCTACGCTCCTATAACAGTGTGTTGTGACCATCTATTAAATGACATCATTCTATTCACAAAGATACATTCTACGCTCCTATAACAGTGTGTTGTGACCTCTATTAAATGACATCATTCTATTCACAAAGATACATTCTACGCTCCTATAACAGTGTGTTGTGACCCTCCTATTAAATGACATCATTCTATTCACAAAGATACATTCTACGCTCCTATACCAGTGTGTTGTGACTATTAAATGACATCATTCTATTCACAAAGATACATTCTACGCTCTATAACAGTGTGTTGTGACCCTCTATTAAATGACATCATTCTATTCACAAAGATACATTCTACGCTCCTATAACAGTGTGTTGTGACCTATTAAATGACATCATTTCTACTTCACCCATAAATGATTAACACATTCTTACAAGTCTTCTACCTATACCAGTGTGTTGTGACTATTAAATGACATCATTCTATTCACAAAGATACATTCTACGCTCCTATACCAGTGTGTTGTGACTATTAAATGACATCATTCTATTCACAAAGATCCATTCTACGCTCCTATACCAGTGTGTTGTGACCCTCCTATTAAATGACATCATTCTATTCACAAAGATACATTCTACGCTCCTATACAGTGTGTTGTGACCTCCTATTAAATGACATCATTCGATTCACAAGATCCATTCTACGCTCCTATACATGTGTTGTGACTATTAAATGATCATTTATTCACAAAGATACATTTACGTCCTATACAGTGTGTAGTGACTTTAATGACATATTCTTTCACAAAGATACATTTACGCTCTATAACGTGTGTTGTGACCCTTCCTATTAAATGAACTCATTCTATTCGAAGATCATTTCTAACTGCTATAACTGTTGGATGACCCTCACTTATAAATGGACATCATTCATTCAAAAAATAATTTAGCTCTTATACACAGTGTGTTGTGATATTATAATGACATCATTTGCTTATTCCAAGATACATTCTACGCTCCTATACCAGTGTGTTGTGGACTATTAATGACATCATTCTATTCACAAAGATACATTCTACGCTCCTATAACAGTGTGTTGTGACATCTATTAAATGACATCATTCTTATTCACAAATGATACATTCTACGCTCTATTAACAGTGTGTTGTGACCCTCTATTAAATGGACATCATTCTATTCACAAAGATCCATTCTACGCTCCTATTACAGTGTGTTGTGACTATTAAATGACATCATTCTATTCACAAAGATCCATTCTACGCTCCTATACCAGTGTGTTGTGACTATTAAATGACATCATTCTATTCACAAAGATCCATTCTACGCTCCTATACCAGTGTGTTGTGACTATTAAATGACATCATTCTATTCACAAAGATACATTCTACGCTCCTATAGCAGTTACCTTTCGTTTCCCAGACATTTAGCTCTTAATGATCAATATGTGGATTATTGTACTTTTCAGAGGAAAAATGTCAACTTTTAAACTATATTTACAAGTCTATATATGTATAGTTATAGAAAATAGATTTGTGTTCATTCCATTAAACAACGAACTCTCATGTATTGTTGGAAGTTTATCAATATTTAACCTAAGTGCAACATCTGATTGGAAATACCTCATCCACTTAGGCAGCACCCCTAAAAATGGTTCTAAGTTAATTACTAACATAAAAAAAAAGTAAAATTAGTTTTATATGCAGCTAATTAGTGAAATGTTCTTGAAAATGGGATGATTATATAATTTACTCCTTTGCTTCAGTGAGCATTAAAAACAAGTTTAAACTAGCTTCCAAAGACATTAAATGTTAAGAGAAAATTATCTCAGCTGAATGAAAAAAAAAGAGGTAGGCATGAGGACTGAATGTCAGAGGTCGGAGTTCGAGCCAGTTGCTCTTTGGGTGTATTTTCACTCTCCTTCCACATACTTTGCCTCTAAGGGCCAGTTTCATAATTAGACTTAGTACACCTCAAGTATGGCACTACACTAAATATGTGACAGTACGTACCTAAGCCTGAATGGAATGAGACAGTTTCATACGCGAAACTGACCCATTCCACTCTAGTTTAGGTAGGTGTCGTTATGTATTTAGTGTAGCACCACAGTTGGGGCATACTCACTCAATCTATGAGACTGGCTCTAAATTCTACCTTCCTTGTTCCAGTAGCAAAATTAAATTCTATTTAATTTGGATGGTTTGTTAGACACTGTGAGAAATAATATATATTTTTTAAAAAGACCCTTATTTTATTTTTGAGTAGGTGGCAACCTTTACGTTCCCTAACCACTCGACCAAAGACAATGATGATTTACTAATGACTTGACCGGCGCGGTGTTCTTACGTAACATTCTACACACAAGTAGTTGATTGAGTTTGTGCAGCTCATGCATTATAACTGTTAATCTCATTCAGCAGCTGGTTCATTAAAAGATGAACAGAACATGACAAACAGGTTCTCTCTCTTGCGTGAAGAGTCTTTGAACCTGAAGAGATTCATTTTAGAGGTCAAGTTTACTCATCTGCCAATGTATAGTGGCAATATTCCAACAATCAACAAAGTATAGACCCGCTCCGTGGCCGCTTGGTATAAAGTGCTACTCTCGCAGTAGACTAGACTGCTGATGATGGGGAGATTGAGGTTTGAATCTCGATCGAGTGTACTGAGGGTTTTTTTTTTCTAAAATGGTAATTCACTTTCCCGCCACACAAATGTAGTTACACTTCATATAAATAAAACCTTCCTAATCCCTAAAACCATTAGTGTAATTGGTAGTAAGGATGTGGTGCTAAAAAAAATAGTATTGTGACTGTACAGTATCAATGAACCTAATATAATGATGGAACCACCAAAATATAGTGGTAGTACTCTAACAATCATTATTTATATAGTGGTGGTACTCCAACACTCCCACACCTCATATTGACACAAAAAGCCCTTGACTCTGTAAAATATGGAATCAGCATACCATATGATAGTGAGGCTAGGTAAAGATTTTATTTTCTCTTTCATTAGAACAAAAATATGAAATAAATACTGTAAACCCAATCAATTTTGTTTATAAGAATTATAAATTACATTAAAAGGATCATTTCTATCATTTAAAGGACAAGGAAAGGGGCGAATCAGGACACTATTTTAGTTATCTTTACCCGCCTCGGTGGCGTAGTTGGCTAACGCGCTAGTCGTGTTGAGCTCTACCACCGAGGACGGGGAGATCGAGGTTTGAATCTCGGTCGGTGAATTGGGGTGGTTTTTCCTAAATGGTTTTCCACTCTCCCTCCACGCAAATGCGGGTTCACTTCCTCTAAATTCAACCTTCCCCATTCCTAATCCATTAGCGTAATTAGTACTTAGGCGTATAACCCGAACGGGTAGTAAGACGCGGTGCTAAATATTATTATTATTATTTAGTTATCTTTGCAGGTCTCGCCGTGGTGTATGGCTACTTGTAGTAGATCTAGTAAAGTGTTATACTGTCAGAAAAGGTTCTTTCAACCGCAAATGCTTGCACATATATATATGCCTTGATTTTTTTATTTTTCAAATGGATATTTTTGGAGCATCTTTTAGAAAATACAAATATATTTTTTGTGTTAAACAATGATAACATGTTACTTTATTAATAGTGTTATTTTATAGTCTACCTTGGTGATCTTGGGGTAAAATGATCACCTCAGGGCCCGATGTTTGTGGGGTCAAACCCAGCCAGGGTCAACAGATTTTTCTTGAGCGATAAAAATCGGTAGCACAACTTCCTTCAAAGGGGAAGTAAAGCCGTTGGTCTCTTTTCGACTTTGGCTTGTAAAATAACCATTTAATCTATTTGGAAATACCTTTCCCGGCAAAATTGGTAGGCCTTTTCGTTCTCACTTACGGAAATTATAATGTGTCATTCACTCTCGCTCATAGGAATTATAGTGTGCTGATATAATCAGTTGGTTCAGAAAGAGCAATTTAAATATCTCCAATAAATAAATACAATAAATTTTATTTTTTTAACAATTATAATATCTATCAAAAGTGACAGCTGTGGATCACATGACTAAAAGATGAAAATTTTCCAGTAAATTTTCTGCATTGACGTCTTGTGACCTACCAAGTGGCTAAAGAGGCAGTATTGGGAGAGCCTATTTTTTTTTTTTATATATATATATATATATATATATTTAAAGTCTTCTGTAGTGAGGTGGTTAAGAGTTGGGGGGGGGGGGGACAAAAGTTTTTAGAAAATAATCAAGCCAACCTTATAATTATTTTAAGTATCTTATAAATGGTAACTGAAAATAAAATCAAACAAATAATGCAATTAAATATCAAATTTTCCGTAAAACCAGTGGCAAATTCAGAAAAAAAATTATGGGTGGGTCAATATGATATAAATAATTATTATATTGCTACCTCACATACTTCTAAAAAATTTCATATCTCTATCATAAAACTAACTTAAAAAAAATGTATTAGGCTAGGTTATATATATAGCGTTTGTGGTTGTGTGTGTGTCCACAAGTGTGGGCCCGGCTTAAGATGATTGGGGTGTTGCTTGTCGTGTCTCTGTATCCTGGCCCCACGCGTATGAGTACCGTATAGCGAGCAGGATGTGGCGGAAAGACAGGTTTGCGAGTGAGACGGAGTGTACGAAGTGACCTTGCCCCAGGACTAGGTAGGGCAGGGTCAGGGGGGAGGGAAGGGTGCGGGTGGCTAGGTTGGTTGCTCCTTCCAAGGTCGGCAACTTAACGAACATGCTGCTCTTGTCTTCGGCTCCGTCCTCTGGATGCTGTGCCCCTTGATATGTCGTCCCCCCCCCCCCCCCCCCCCCCCACACACACACACACACACGGGCTATATTTTTGTACTAATTCAATAAAGAAGCTTTTATTAAACTGATGATGGCAACTACCACAAAACCAAGTTCTCTGGTCGAATGGTCTAAGGCGTCACTCTCGCATTAGACTGGAACTATTGATAACATGGAGAACAGGGTATCGAATCCCGATCGGGTATTCTGAGTATGTTTATTCCTAATTTTCCTTATTACATTAACAATTACTTCCTTGTCTTTCAAACAAAAATAAATTTTCATTTTTCATTATATTAGAATTAGGATGGATTGGTTTTAATTGATGAAATTTGTTTTTAATTGATGAGATTTTATCAGTTTATTTATAATTTAAATACTATAGCAGTTTGTTTTAAAATATATAACAAACTTTTAATTTACACAAACCGTTTCCAGAATAGTGCTATGTTTGTATCAGTGACATCAACTATCCTCAAAACAAGGTTTAAATCGTAGTAGCCCTTTATTTTAGCACTGAGTCTTAACACCCATTCGGACTATACGCTTATGTACTAATTACGCAATTGCAGTGGTTCTCAAACTTGTATGCTTCACGTACCCCCTGGGTGTATTTATATAACTGGCATACCCCTTGTGCACATATAAAATATATTAGTATAATAATGGGTATACAATAAAACCTCTATATTTAAGTGTGTATATTTACATTTTACTTTACACAACTACATATATTAATAAACACAAAAAATGACACAATTGCTTCAACAAACCTAACAAAATTATCAATATCCTACTGTGGGTACTCATTGAGATGGGTGTGTTTGCTAACTGTACAATCTGGGAACTACTTGTACAATAATTCCACCACTTCATCGCAGAGCCCCAAAATGTGTTCTGTGTACTCCACTTTTAGAATCACTGCGCTAGTGGTTTTAGGGATGAGGAATGTTACATTTATATGAAGTGTACCCCCATTTTCATGGAGGGAGGGTGTAAAACCATTTTGCTAAACCACCCTCAGTACACCAGACCAAAATTTGAACCTCGATCTCCCCCATCATCGGCAGTCTAGTCTATTGCGAGAGTAGCGCGTTAGACCACGCAGCCACCAAAGCGGGTTTTGTAGTAGCTTCTTATTTCGTTATTTTTTTAGCACCACATCTTACTACCTTTCCGGATTATACTAATAATTATCTTAATTTGTTAAGGAAGAGGAAGGTTGAATTTAGAAGATATGTACTCACATTTATGTATAGGGAGTGCAGAAAACCATTTAATAAAAAAAATTAGCCTCATTATACCCAACTTGGATTCGAACCCCAATCTTCTTATCATCAGCAATCTAGTCTATGACGAAAGTGAAACTTTAAGTTTGTTCCAATAGTTTCCCAACAATTTTTTTAAAATAAATCTAAACTCTCTTGGACACCCTTAAAATAAAAATACCCTATTGTGATTTAAAAAGTACTGTAGGGACTCTAAATTAATCTATTTTCTATATTGATTATAAAATGAAGAGTTTGTCTGTCACGAGCGTTGAGCGATATATACTGCACACAGAGGGCTGACATTTTAAAATTGTTAGCATCTTTGCACAAACATGTGAACCTTGAACCTGGAATTATACATTTTTTTTATTAGATTTTTATAAAATTTATTAAAAACTGGGTTGGAGGAAATAAAATAAAGAGATTTTTTTTGTGTCTGTTTGAAGAAAAGAAAAGTGGTGCCCAATTAGCCATAGCAAGACCAAGTACTTCTACAAGTAAACAAAATGTTAAACTTGTGAACTACACAGTAAATGTCCCCTTATTTTGGAAGCAAAGTCTTTGAGAACTACGGCTGGATTTTAATGTACACACATGCCTTCTCTTTAGTTTTGTTTGTATATTTTTTATGTGCGTCATGTCACTACACTAAAGGATACTTACACTTCCTTAGATGGTATGAAACCATTAGAAAAAAAAAATCCACTTTAGTACATCCAACAAGGATTCGAAACCTAGAATCACCCGCCACCGTGAAACCAGATGAGCTTTGGCGCCTTTGTCTGCATGTCCACCAGTGTGTGAGGGGAAGGGAAAAGGGTATGTTCATGATAAGTTTTTGGATCAACACAATGTCATTAACGTTTACAAAAAACTCTGACTCTTTTATCTTTTTCTTTCAAGAATTCTCTCTTTATGTATGCGATATTTTTAGCACCGCAAATGTTGAGACCCGCACCATTGGACATGCAATCTAAATGTCTGGTTTGCCGGTGATGGAAAGGGCCAGGGTTTAAATCCCCGCTATAATGTACTTAAGGTGTTTTTCCTTAAATGGGTTCCCCACTCCAGCTCCACGCAAATGCGATCTCACTTCATCTAAAATTCTACCTTCCTCATTCTTGTTAATAAAACATGGTATGAAAAAAAATATTATAAACGTAATGTTCGAAACATCTCAATATGGCTGTGACCCTTAGTCTCTGGTATACGTATTACGTCTGAAAAATATTTGTCCGGTGGTCTGACACAAACCCTAGGGCCGCGTTTTAGCTCCAGACAAATCCACTACTTTTCTCATTCTATCATTTTATAATAGTCAATAATTGAGCATGTCTCACTCACACATAATGATAATTATCTTCTAACCACTAGCATAGACGTGTTTTGCACAGTTTCTTCAAGATATATCTTTTTAATACCTGTTTTTATGTTGTTGTTTTTTTGCCAGGAATTAATTTATTTATAGCAAGGACAGTACAGTCAGGTTTGAATAAAATTGCAAAGTGTTAAGTTTCTGGTCTTTTGTTTGATTTTAGATGGGTAACTTTAGGATAAAATGAGCTCTCTGGAAATAAAAAATTGTTTTGAAATTGTGTCGATAAGTGTTGAATATCTGTGCATATTTGTATGGTTGGTTTGAATAGAAATATTTTATGTGTTAGGAACAAGGCCACATTAAAACATATGCGAACCTAGGCAACAGCCCAAGGCGAGACAACTTACGGGTGGGTAATTTATAGGAGCAGAAACTTTGATAAATGTTTTAAAAATAACATCAGTGGGAATAACTGCTTCGGTGGCCACATGATCTAAGGTGTCACACTCTCAATAGGCTTGACTGCCGATGACAGAGAGTTAGAGGTTCAAATCCCGGTCGGATGTGCTGAGGGTTTTTTTCCCTAAAGGGTTTTCCACTTTTCTTCCACACAAATGCGGGTACACTTTCTCTAGATTCTACCTCCCCCATCCATGATTCACCAGCTTAATTAGTACACATAATCTGAACAGGTAGGAAGATGTGGTGCCAAACAAAAAATCAGGATTGTAGACTAATTGTGAGACTCGTCTGGTCTGGTTTGACGGTGACAAAGACGGGGTTTGACTCCTGGTGGTTTTTACTTAATGGTTTACTCGCTCTCTCCCGCAACACAAATTTTGCTACACTTCCTCTGAATTCTATCTTTTCCATCTCTATTACATCAGTTTTAACCTATGGATAGTTTGGGTGGTAAGATGCGCTGCAAACGTCTAAAATCAAAAGTTTGCAAGCTACCAACATTTCTGTACCATTTTTTATTAATCATACTGTTCTACGCTGTACATTATCGCCGGAGTGGCCGTTCTGCCGGTTGTAGAGTGTCACTTAATTGGTAGAACCCCACTTCGGTGGTCGAATTGCGATAGACTGGACAGCCGATTATGCCATGGAGGGATCGGCTCTCAAATTCCATTCAGGTGTACTAAGAATGTTTTCCTAAATAGTTTTTCCCTCTCTTTCTTCACAAAAATGCAGATACACTTCCTCTAAATACAACCTTCTTAATCCCTAACACATACTCATAATTAGTACATAAGTGTATAACCAAAGCGATAGTAAGACTTTGTGACAAAATATATATATTGTAGGAGGCGGAACTGAGAGAGATGAATAGCCCAGGGCTATTGAATAATGTAATCAGTCCCTAGCTATGAATTATATTTCACAAACAAAAATGTTGTTGGAGATGAAGGATTTTCCTTAATCTGTCATCTTCAAGTTTGGCTTAAATATTTTGTAGACGCTGGGTACCTACTAATTAAGATGTGATATACAGTTAATATGAATACCTAAAACCCAAACAGCTCAGACAGTGACTCTGTAACCCCCCTCCCCCCTGCTTTTGCTCCCCGTTTCTATTTGGTTGAGTGGGGTGTACTGGTGGGACTTTCATAACCCCCCCCCCCCCAAATAATTAATGAATATTCAAAACATGGGTATATAAATATTTAAATTTTTTATTCAACTAAACACACTTAACACCCGTATTTGGTAAACGATGTTTATTACGTAGTCTCACATGACAATCAAATTAAAATTAATGATTATGAGCATTTTATATCATCAGCCTGGCAGTTTAAGTAATAGAGTAAAGGAAGATAAAAAAATACATATTTTTAAGGTTCTGTTCTGATGGAACTTTTGTGTAGTCCAAGCTTAGTCAAAATCTGATGGTTAATTAAAAGTAATAAGAGCTACAAACAGCTTTATATGCCCCTCCCAACCTTTCCATTCCTCCATCATCCCTTTCCATTCCTCCACCACCCCTTTCCATCCTTCCACCACCCCTTTCCATCCTTCCACCACCCCTTTCCATCCTTTCCACCAGCCTTTCCATCCTTCCACCACCCTTTCCATTCCTCCACCACCCTTTCCATTCCTCCACCACCCCTTTTCATCCTTCCACCACTCCTTTCCATTCCTCCACCACCCCTTTCCATCCTTCCACCACTCCTTTCCATTCCTCCACCACCCCTTTCCATTCTTCCACCACCCTTCCCATTCTTCCACCACCCCTTTCCATTCCTCCATCATCCCTTTCCATTCCTTATAGTTATTCGTTTGTAAGAAACTTTTAGGAAATACAGATGTTACTCTTGTGATCATCATTGATAAAATTACACTCTATTATGTGCTATTTTATATTATCTGACAAAAGTGTCAACAACTGCAAACCACATGACCTGACAAATGAATATGTAAAAGTAGATCTAGTAACTCTTTTCTAACTGTCAAATAAATCCCTTCTTATGAAAATGGTGCTGTGTATTTGTGTCCCCCCACAAATCCACGTTGTCACACTAGTGTATGGTGTATATTTGTGTATGTGTGTGTCAGCCCAACATGTGGTGCGTGAGAAGGATGACATCGAGCAGGCCATGCAGTTCCTCAAGGAGTGCGACCTGCTTAAGATAGAAGACATCCTGCCATTCTTCTCCGACTTTGTCACCATCGACCACTTCAAGGACGCCATCTGCACCTCTCTGCAGGTAAATTTACCTCAATGTTGTGCATTTTTTTCAGATTATATCAAGCTTTTTAGTTTTATTTACCACAGAATTTCTAGTATTTTAAATTGTCAAAATAACACCTAAAATTTGTTTAAAAAAAATCAATAAATGCTACCTTTTAACAGCAACTGTAACCCTCTTCGGTGGCTGCGTGTTCTAAGGTGCTATCCTTGCAATAGATTGGACAGCCGATGAACAGGGAGATCGTGGCTCGATCTCGGGTGGGTGTTCTGAGGTCTTCCCATTTGTTTTCCCACTCTCCACACAAATGTGGGCACACTTCCCTAAATTCAACCTTCCTCATCCCTAATCCATTAGTGTAATTATTACATAAGTGTATAACCTGAATGAATAGTAAGATGTGGTGCTAGAAAACACCTGTAGCGTTAATTTGTATTTTGTAGGACTGTAATCAAAGATTTGCAATGTTTATTATTTATGTTGTATATTTTAATTAAAATAAAATGTTTAGTCCCAAACTATGTAAGAAAACTACTTAAAATTAAAGTTGTCTGATTTATATGTTTTAATTAGCAATAGTAATTTTTGGAATGTAATAATTTACTTTCAAGGTCATAAGGCAAGATTGGACCAACATTATGAGCTAGAGGAGAGGGCATTAAAATAAAACCCGTTTCGCTGGCCGAATAGTCTAAGGCGCCACTCTCGTGCTAGACCAGCCTGCTGAATACGGGAAGATCAGGGTTCAAAACACAGTTGGGTCTACTGAGGGTGATTATACCTAAATGGTTTTCCTCTCTCCTATCATGCAAATGCGGGTATATCACTAAACTAAACTGTGTTCTTTCTCATCCTTACCCCCTTAAGTGTTATTATCATATATGCATATAACCTGAACAGGTAGTAAGATAAAAAAAAAATGAAAATTATGGTGGAGGCGGCCCATGCTCTACCACTGAGCTATACAGGTTTGCTCTATACCCAGGGTCAACCATCATTCAATAGTCTAATTATTGTTGAACAACAATGTGAGCCTAGGTCAAAACTTTGGGAGTTTTTTTTACCAAAAAGAGTTTTTGTACAAAATAAATAAAATATTACTTCAATGTATACATTTAATAATACTTTACATATAGTAATATCAACAGTTGTTGAATGGTGACCTGGTGGTCTAGGGGTAAGGTGTCAGACTTCTGTGCTGAGGGTCCGGGGTTCAATCCTCGGTCCCGGCACAGATTTATCTGATTACCAAACCCTTCCTTCACCTCTGACAAGATGTGTATTAATCACAACTTGAGAATGTGTGGAATGCCAGGCCTCCACCGTGGTTCGGATTCCACGTTAAACTGTAGGTCCTCCATTTCATCTCACAATCACCCTTCCATTACACATTAGCGAAAGTGCGTATAACCCGAACGGGTAGTAAGACGCGGTGATAATAATAACAGTTGTTGAATATCTTTCAAGGATGTCTTTGAATTTAATGACAACTTTTTCTCTCATTTAAAAAGTTTCTCATCTAATGCCGCAATGCTCATGATATGTATTCAACAACTGTTGGTAGCACCGTGGGAAGAAAATTAACTCTCTCTTTTTACTGGAACAATATTTTATCTATTTTGACCAAAAAAATGTTGCTATAAAAACTGCAAAACACTGTCTTTTTCTCGCCTCTCCTACACTCCCACCTTAAGGCTGGATGAGTGTGTGTGATATTGTGGTTGCCTACCCTGCAGGAATACAACCAGCACATCCAAGACCTGAAGGAGGAGATGGAAGAGGCAACCAAGTCGGCCGAGGTGATCCGGGGGGAGATCCAAACATTCCGTAACCGCTGCTCCTTCGTCCACTCGCACGACGTGTGCAGCCTGTGCGACCTGCGGCTGCTGATGAGGCCGTTCTACCTGTTCCCGTGCGGCCACCGCTTCCACTCGGACTGCCTGGTGTCTGACCTGAGCCCAATGCTGCCGCCCGGCAAACGGAACAAAATGTTGGAGCTGCAGGTGATTGCCCCTTCTCTCTCCAACTGTCCACTGGTCACAAACTCTTTCACACAATCAGGTCATCAGGATTGAGAAGTATTTGAACCAATAATGTCTCAAATTTGAAGACCCAATCAGAAATAAACCTGAAAGGTCGGAACTTAAGATTGATGTCGACCCGCTTCTGTGGTTAAATGCTCCAAAGCGTCACTCTCGCAATAGAATAGGTTGTAGATGACAGTGAAGATCAGGGTTCAAATTCCAGTCGGGTGTACTGAGAGTTTTTTCCCCTAAATGGTTTTCCACTCTCCCTCTGTGTAAATGCGGGTATTATTTCTCAAACTTAAACCTTCCTAATTCCTAACTCACTAGCGTAGTTAGTACTCTGCGTGCAGTCCGAACAGATAGTAATATTGGGTGTTAACAAACCAATATTGATGTCTCAGTAGATGCCAGGGGCTAGTAGCCTTGGTATTCTAAATGAAGAATGTCAGTAAGGTGTAATGTATTAGTATTAGTTAAAATTATTGGGCCTGCAATTTTTGGAAGAAGTTATTTTTTCCTAAATGGTTTTACACTCATTCTTACATAATTGTGAGTACATTTCCTATAAATTATACCTGCCTTATACTTAAGACTTATACTCAATTATGTAAGTAAATGTTTATAGTCCAATTGTGTAAATGTGTAATGTTGCAAAAAAAAAAGATATACGGGCCTCACATTCCAGGGGGCCACATTTCCTCCAAAAATTATTATTCAAGGTTTTGCATCAAATAGTGTACAGCAGCAAAACGTATTCTCTTAGTGATAGGATTCCATCCCAGATTCATGAAAACCCTTAACTTTATGTAATTTAATATTTACGATTATTGAGTAATGTGCTTCATACAGTAAAATACTCCACCATTGAGCTACCGCTGTCAGTCTACAGTAAACTAACAGTGAAATGGTGCAAGGAGGAAATTTACTTTTGTTAACTTAATTGGATTGATTGTTTGCATTTAATAAAGTACATCATTTAATGGGTTGATCAATACTTCCATAAAAACTAGAGAATTATTGGTAACATAAGTACGAGTATGTATCAATATATTATAACAGGTTAATGCTAAAACTGAAAAACTGCCGTACAAAGGGAAGGGGGGTGGAGGGTTCACATTTTCTTAAAACAGCCCTGCTTAAGATGGTGATGATTTTAAAATTTTTGAAATGGGCCTTCTGAGTATTTTCAGTGATTGTTGTGGCCCTTATTTATTATTTATTTATTTCAGCTCATGGCCGGTCTTTTGGGAGCTACTTATGCTAATGTTATGCTAGATATTACTTGAGTTGAGTTTTGAGTAGTAAAAGTATTGAAGCTTAATGTTTAAAACTTAGTTCAAATAGCTAAAAATAATTGCTCTAAACATCTATTTACAAAATGGATGTTCAAATTTTAAAATTTTGGGTGCTTAGCAAATAATAATTATGATCAAGCTAATATCCTAAAAGTTTGACACATCTACCTCAGACCACTCGCCTACTTATTGTTTGTTGTTATATGTTTTTTTTAACTATAATAGTGTCATAGTTAAGCCATTTAAATGTTGTATTGTCTGTTTAAGCGCCAACTGAATTTGTACTCATCTCGGGAGGACACAGCCTCTGTCGGCTCAGCAACTATCTCCGCGAGGGACCAAATTAAAGCTGACATCGACAGCATTGTGGCCTCGGAATGCTTGTTTTGCGGCGACATGATGATCAGGTCAGTCAAATTGGTCAGAGTGAAAAAACTAAGGGAGGATCATTATTACTTATCATCATCATCATCATCATCAAATGTTTCAGTCTGTGGCAAGGACATTTTAGTAAAATGCCTATTTTTCCTCTTATTCTTCCACCATTCTTAATCCTTTAATCTCTTCCATTCTTATCCTCTCATTCACACACTTTCTATTATCTGCTCCTCCATCTCTTCTTTGGTCTCCTTTTTGATCTTTATATTACATACTTCATCTTTATCATTCTATTTGGCATCCTCTCTTTTTCCATCTCATTACATGTCCATACCATCTCAATCTTGCTTCCTATACTATCTCATCTACTCCCTGTACCCCAACTCTTTCCCGGATAACTTCATTTCTAATCCTGTTTCTCCTCGGACAGCTAACATGCTCCTCAAAACTTCACTCCCATGGCTTCCACTTTTCTAGTCTCTCTTATATTCATTGTCCATGTTTCTGCTGTGACAATATGTACACCACTTCCTTACACTTCAAGGACACTTTCTTCTCCATAGCAGATCTCTTACACACCTATAGAACAACTCTCCATAGCATGTTTTTACACACCTATATAACAACTCTCCATAGCAGTCTCTTACACATCTATATAACAACTCTCCATAGCAGGTCTCTTACACACCTATATAACAACTCTCCATAGCAGTCTATTACACACCTATCAGAACAACTCTCTATAGCAGGGCTCTTACACACCTACAGAACAACTCTCCATAGCAGTCTCTTACACACTATAGAACAACTCTCATAGCAGGTCTCTTACACACCTATATAACAACTCTCCATAGCAGGTCTCTTACACACCTATAAACAACTCTCCATAGCAGTCTATTACACACCTATAGAACAACTCTCTATAGCAGGTCTCTTACACACCTATATAACAACTCTCCATGCAGGTCTCTTTCCACATTAAACACTCTCTATAGCAGGTCTCTTACACACCTATAGAACAACTCTCCATATCAGTCTCTTACACACCTATAGAACAACTCTCCATATCAGTCTCTTACACACCTATACAACAACTCTCCATAGCAGTCTCTTACACACATATAGAACAACTCTCCATATCAGTCTCTTACACACCTATAGAACAACTCTCCATAGGAGTCTCTTACACACCTATAGAACAACTCTCCATAGCAGATATATTACACACCTATAGAACAAATCTCCATAGCAGATCTCTTACACACCTACAGAACAACTCTCCATAACAGTCTCTTACACACCTACAGAACAACTCTCCATAGGAGTCTCTTACACACCTATACAACAACTATATATCAGGTCTCTTACACATCTATACAACAACTCTCCATAGCAGGTCTCTTACAGACCTATAGAACAACTCTCCATAGCAGGTCTCTTACACACCTATAGAACAACTCTCCATAGCAGGTCTCTTACACACCTATAGAACAACTATCCATAGCAGGTCTCTTACACACCTATAGAACAACTCTCCATAGCAGGTCTCTTACACACCTATAGAACAACTCTCCATAGCAGTCTCTTACACACCTATAGAACAACTCCATAACAGGTCTCTTACACATATATACAACAACTCTCCATAGCAGTCTCTTACACACCTATAGAACAACTCTCCCTGCGGTCCTTTTCTCATTAACTCCTCTCTACTTCCACCTTTCAGCTCAATCATGCTTCATCGATATTTTATGTTTTGTACTTTTCTCAGCTCTCTTCCATCCAACTTTATAGCTTTATTAGGCCTTACCTTCTTCCTTATCATTACCATCACTTCACACTTTGCCATGCTACAATTTATTCCACACTCTTTCACTTACTCATTCCATTCTTGCAGTTGTTCTGTACTTTCTCTTTCTTCTCCCCCCATACTACCAAGTCATCAGCAAACATCATGTCCTTCATTCTTTCCTCCATGAGTTTTCTTGCCACTTTGTTAGTGACCATATCCTTGACCACTACACATAGTAGGGGTGAAAGGGCATTCCCCTGCTTCACTCTATTTTTTTTATTTGGAACCACTCGCTCTCCCACTCTCTATCTTAACACAACTCCTGTTATTCTCATCCATGCTAGTCTCATTACAACTCCTCTTTCCACTTCAACCTCCTCCATTGCTTTCCAGACTTTATTTCTATCCACGCTGTACCTTCTCTACATCCATAAATACCATTTACCAAGTCTTTCCCAAAGTCGTACTTTGTTTCTATCAACTGTTGTATAGTGAAGATCAAATCTATTGTAGACCTTTGTTTCCTAAATTCGTGCTGTTCCTCCATTTTTTTTTAAATTCTCTTTCATATTTTCTTCATCCAATATCATCTCCTATATTTTGGTATAATGGCCCATCAATGTTATTCCCTTATATTTTGTACACCTTTTCCTGTCTTAAAAATCTGAACTATAATTACCTTCTTCCAGCCTCCTGGTACCCTGTTTCCTTGCATATCACTCTCAGCACCCTGTATAACCATTGTACTCCTGTTTCTCCCGCAGCTCAGTTAGTTTTCACACAAGAGAATAAAGGCTTATTTATAAAAGTCCATAACGTCATGTCAAAATTTGTGTTAATTTGTTTATCAGACTTATTATTATCAAAAAATATTTTATATTGTGTATTCCCTTTTTAAAAAAAATTATTAGTCAGTGATGTAATACTAAAATAAGATACTCTACAAAACACTTAATACTTGTGAGTCAAGAACCTTTACTTACTAACTGCAACACTAAATACATTGGTTTTAAAACATTAAGGAAAATACTGAATGGCCACCAATATTACATAAAGATGATTAAAAGTAAGAAGAAGAGGGAAAAAAAGGAATTTGTAGACAACACTCTCACACACACTTTCTCATGAACTCCATTATAGTTTGAAACAAATTTTTTTCAAAAATTTGATAACAATATAAAACCCTTTAC
Organism: Timema podura; assembly: GCA_033556935.1. Taxonomy (NCBI): domain Eukaryota; kingdom Metazoa; phylum Arthropoda; class Insecta; order Phasmatodea; family Timematidae; genus Timema; species Timema podura. Next base: position 53,545,002 of record JAVRXN010000003.1, read on the forward strand.
AAAAATATCTTTTGAACAAAATTAATCAAATGGATTGTTGCCTAATGGCTTGTAAATGTACACTAAGACAGTATAGAAACACTGTACAATAACTTAAAGTAATTGATCTTGAAGGAAGCCAACCTGAAAGGATAGTTAGGTTAGGCTTAGAAACCTGGAATCCAACAATAATAAAAAATATGTTTGTTTTGATTTCAGGTCGATTGATCGTCCATTTATAGAAAATGAAGATTATGACAAAGTTATGAAAGATTGGGAGTGAAATAAGACTCACATTTTTTGTATTTCAATAAAACATTTCCAAAGTCGCCAAACAAACTGTGATACAATATGTTAGTTCCATGGAGTTTTCTTCTTATCCTATGTTCATGTAATTATTTATAAAGTTTATTTATTTATGTTTGAATATAATAATTTTTTCATGTAAACAATATTATAAAATTTAGTTTAAATATAACTCTTTAACCCATTCCCTGGTGTATGTTTAGCACAGTGATCTACGCAGATCAAGCAGCCATTTTTCTACTCGTATACTCTGATCTGACAAATATTTTGACTACTCACATATTTTCCCATTTATTGCTTAATTCATGGTCAAGTATAGCATTGAACTGGTAGCCCCATCTATTAGCTTCAATATGAAGTATTCAGACTGTCTAAAAGTACAGTGGCTCATATATAGATGAATTATTGCTATGAAACATTGATTTGCGCTTGTGCCAGGGAATTGGTTAAGAAAAACACATTTTTTCACCTTTTTTTCCCCCTACAGTTCCCATTGTATGTATAAAGGGTGCCTGAATATGATTTTTACAATTCTTATCCAATATAAAAAGTCAATCAAGTTATGTAGAAATAAACAAACCTTATAACTTTGATTATAAATTAAATATATACTAGCACCTACATTGAATTACCAATCAAGGAACATGGAATAATCTGTCTATCGGCAACCACTATTGACCTACATTCTTTTTAGTTATTATGGCCATAAAATGTTTTAATACATAAATTGGTGTATTCACACTCTTCGCTACTGAGAACTAGAGGCATGCAAAAGCTGAGGTTAATTTAAGGGGAAAAGTGGTGTTATTTTTCTCAAAAAGCGATGATAATTTATACTGAAAGTGATATTATTTACATTAATACTAGTCGAATTAGTATTCATTAAAAAAAATTAGGGCTTAATTCCAGAAAACAGTAGCACGCTTCTGGATGCATAACAATTTATACACCAACATTAAGTTACTGGCATTATGGTGAGCAAAAAAAAAAAATCCGAAGAAAATGTAGGAAATGAAGTATGTGGAGAAAAAGACCACAAGGGAGGCCAAGAAAGAGATGGAAGGAGCAGATAACAGAAAGTGTGCAATTGCGAGGAGAAGAATGGAAGAAATTAAAGATTAATAGTGATGGAAGGATAAAGGAAGATGGAGGCATTTTACTAAACTGACCCGGCCACAGGCTGGAAACAGTTGATGGTGATAATGAATAGATAAATATGTAATGTAATATAAAAATACTTTTATTTATTCAAGAAGCAAACACAGAATAGATAAGTAGGATACATTAAAGGGTGGGAGACCATAGAAGAATAAAGGTAGCAACTAAACTTGCAGTAATTACAGGTTATTACACAATACAATTTAATACTAATTAGCAAAAACTAAGTAACTAAGCCTATGATTCACTATTCCAAACACATGATTGTTTTTTAGTTTAAATTACCAACAAACATCTTTGGTGCAAATATTCAATAAAAACTGATGACAGACATTCGTAAAACTTGTAACAGAAACATTACCTTAGTGGACATAATGCATGATAAATTCCCTCACAAGGGAGTAAACTGGTCTTTGCTTGTGTTGGCGAACTGAAGTCCTCAATACAACTAGTGAGCCTCGTTGGGAGTAAACTGGTCTTTGCTAGTGTTGGCGAACTGAAGTCCACAATACAACTAGTGGGCCTCATTGGGAGTAAACTGGTCTTTGCTAGTGTTGGCGAACTGAAGTCCTCAATACAACTAGTGAGCCTCGTTGGGAGGAAACTGGTCTTTGCTAGTGTTGGCGAACTGAAGTCCTCAATACAACTAGTGAGCCTCGTTGGGAGTAAACTGGTCTTTGCTACTGTTGGCGAACTGAAGTCCACAATACAACTAGTGGGCCTCATTGGGAGTAAACTGGTCTTTGCTAGTGTTGGCGAACTGAAGTCCTTAATACAACTAGTGAGCCTCATTGGGAAGAAACTGGTCTTTGCTAGTGTTGGCGAACTGAAGTCCACAATACAACTAGTGAGCCTCGTTGGGAGGAAACTGGTCTTTGCTAGTGTTGGCGAACTGAAGTCCACAATACAACTAGTGGGCCTCATTGGGAGTAAACTGGTCTTTGCTAGTGTTGGCGAACTGAAGTCCACAATACAACTAGTGAGCCTCATTGGGAAGAAACTGGTCTTTGCTAGTGTTGGCGAACTGAAGTCCACAATACAACTAGTGAGCCTCGTTGGGAGGAAACTGGTCTTTGCTAGTGTTGGCGAACTGAAGTCCACAATACAACTAGTGGGCCTCATTGGGAGTAAACTGGTCTTTGCTAGTGTTGGCGAACTGAAGTCCACAATACAACTAGTGAGCCTCATTGGGAGGAAACTGGTCTTTGCTAGTGTTGGCGAACAGAAGTCCACAATACAACTAGTGAGCCTCATTGGGAGGAAACTGGTCTTTGCTAGTGCTGGCGAACTGAAGTCCACAATACAACTAGTGAGCTTCATTGGGAGGAAACTGGTCTTTGCTTGTGTTGGCGAACTGAAGTCCACAATACAACTAGTGGGCCTCATTGGGAGGAAACTGGTCTTTGCTTGTGTTGGCGAACTGAAGTCCACAACTAGTGAGCCTCATTGGGAGGAAACTGGTCTTTGCTAGTGTTGGCGAACTGAAGTCCACAATACAACTAGTGGGCCTCATTGGGAGGAAACTGGTCTTTGCTAGTGTTGGCGAACAGAAGTCCACAATACAACTAGTGAGCCTCATTGGGAGTAAACTGGTCTTTGCTTGTGTTGGCGAACTGAAGTCCACAATACAACTAGTGAGCCTCATTGGGAGGAAACTGGTCTTTGCTTGTGTTGGCGAACTGAAGTCCACGGGTACCCGTCATTTGGCCTAAAGGCATTTGGCCTAAAGTGTAGGCTAAATGCCTTTAGGCCAAATGCCTTTAGGCCAAATGACTTTAGGCCAAATGACTTTAGGCCAAATGCCTTTTAGGCCAAACGCCTTTAGGCCAAACGACTTTAGGCCAAATGACTTTTTGTAAAGTTAATTTTTAGACCATTTATTAAAATGTGTTTTGCTGTCTCCGGAAACATTCGTTATGATTTGTAGTGATGCTAATAGATGGCGAGGTGTGTAGTGTTTAGTTAACTAATATGTACTACCGTTTCAAAATACGTAAGTCTTTTCTCAATTTACTACTTCCCAAGTTATAGCAGCACGTCCATTAACCTGTAGTACCATTTTTGTATATGTTGAACTTTTTACATTGCCAAGGTTTTATACTAGTTTTTGTACCATTTTGTACCAGAAATAAAAAGTTTTGTACACGTACCGTTTTCTATTAATTAGCACATACATGTGGTCACACCATTTTAATAATTTTGTTTTAATTTGAATTTTGAATATTTTTAAGTGCCAAAGTATATTTTATTAATCTTTCTTAGTATATTTGTTTATTAATTTTGCTAAATGAATTAGTCAATCTTTTTTTTATAATGATATTAGCTTACTGGAGTTTGCCCACGGCTTCGCTCACATTTAAGTTGGGTAAATTATCTTATTTCTAGCAAATCATCTAAACCAGGTTTTCTCAAACTCTATGCTCTTGAGCCTTACATGAACATTAAAAGTAATTGTTAAGACTCTCTTTCTTAGAATAAAATAACTTTTTTACGTTAAAATACAAAAATGAGACATTTATTATTTAATTTATTTCTTTATTTTCTGATAAGAGCTTTGTAGAAACTTTATTAAGAATAGTAAAGATTTGTAAAATATTAATTAATTTTATTGCTTCATAAGCCAAACAGAATATTAATTTTTTAGTCAATCATAATTTAGAAAGTCGAAGGAAGTGAAAAATTGGTTCACACCTCATTTGAAATCCCCTCACGCCTCGCAGTTTGAGAAACTCTGATCTAAACTACCAAAAAATACAATTTTAGACACGTGTGAGGCGAGAACTTTGTATGTTGATGAAGCCACAAATTAACTACTACCTATAAGAAGTAAAATCAATTATATATATATATACAGTATTTGCATCAATATTTGCTTGCTTACGCGGATACACTGTTGAAATGAACACTAAAATAAATAGTTTAAATTTACTAATTAAACTTGAATTAATTTAAAAGAATCACTCTAGTAAGCACCTCAGCTTATCAAATAAATTGTTTTGTTAGTAATTGTTTCTATTGATTTTTGAAAATTTTCCCCTCTCCTCCCCAATCATAATTTCTCTATTCTCTAATATTCACACATAGGCCCTCTATGTGGATCATACCAGCCTGTAAAAATCATTGATCTCTATAATATAATTGGATAGACATACACATGCACATTCCAAGGACAAAAGCGTGACGCTCAAGTGTATCGTCTGCTACACAGAGGGGGGAGGGGGGGACAGATTTAACGGTTTCTTTAAATGTTCTTATGGGAAAACATGTCTCTGATGAATAAAAGTGTTATTGTTTGAAAATAGTGAAGTATTATACCACACTTTCCTGAAGAAACATTTACATTAAAGGATATACAATCCAGTTTTAAATGTAATACTGTACAGATATGAATAAAACCTTAGATATTCCCATTTCTATGTATTTATCATCAATGTTGTTTACAGTCTGGCACGATTACACTTATATTTAAAGTTGATTATTAGCTTGTATATTGGTTTCAGAAACCATATTATATTGAAAGTTCTATAAATATAATGAACAAGGTATCTTAAAACTTGATTACATTTGTTTGAATGACAAAATTTGAATAGTTGCCATGCATTCTAACTATCACTTAGGTTATAGGCTTGTGGAAAGTATTATTATAATAATACCTGTTTTTTTAAGTTGGCTCATATCTTTCAGAAACCATATTATGTTGAAATTTCGATAACTATAATGAAACAAGTTAGCTAAAAACTGTATTACATTTGTTTGAATGACACACTTTGTGTAGAAGTCTTATGTTCAAATGATAATTTAGGTTATAGGCTTGTAGGAAGTACATTATCTACTAAACCCTGATTTTAGTAATAATCCCAATCTGTAAGGCTTTATTTCGTACCAAAATAATATCATATATATATAATATTTTGGTAGGATGAACGGCAATTTAGAACAGAAGTAGAAATTTCCTTTTTTAAGGTCTTTTATTCTAACTAAACACAACTATAGGGTAGGATTCTGGTACGAGATAAAGCCTTAAAAGTAAGCTTCCTTCAAAAATCATCTTACATATTAGGCTACATCAACTTATTTAAAGAAAAAAACTAACCAGTTTTGAACTTTTATATGCTCTTCAAAGCTTTAACTAACATATTTATTTAATTTAACCACTCACACATTGATGTTTCTCATATATTCAATCAGATTAATGAACTATGTCAAAATGACACATTGCCTTGTATGGGTAAAAGAAAGAAAGAGATACCCGAAAGTTTCTCTCTCTCCTACACAATGGTATGCAGATGACAGCTCGAAAATTTCAGCCACAGATGTCCATCCAGTTATACTATAGAGATCAATGGTAAAAATATCATTTACTAACTTGTCCTGCATATACCCGGACCAAAATATTTTACGAAAGTTTATCATTATTGCTTCATAGGATGTATAGTCAGCCTCGTGACTATTCATCCACACTCCAGCTTCACCTACTAACTTTGAATTAAAAAATGCTATTTTTTGTGCTTCAGTGAGTTTACTATTTTCAAAAAGTCTATCCATCTTTTTCAAAAATTGTACAGCATGCACCCTATCATTATTTCCACTGAAGGTGGGTACATAGTCCATTAATTGATTCTGGATGCTTGTAGTAGGTAATACCAAGGCACCAGCAGTAATTAGCGTCCCTTTTTCCACTACTTCGTCATATTTTGACTTAGCTTGTTCTAATTGTTGTCGCATTTGTTCGACTGTTTGTAACGTCTTGTCCACAGTTTCAGTCAAGTTGTCCTTAAATTTGTCCAATTGCTGGTCAACTATATCCTGTAAGTAAACATCTGGTACTGTGTGTCCATCAAAGAAATCATTTTGGAATTTAAGGTTATAACTACATTTTTTTTACAGTCGCAAATCGTTCTGTTAAATGGTGTACCTGTTCTAAAATTTCATTTTTATTTCTATCGCAACTTTCCTGAGTAGATTTTACTTTGGAATTTAAAGCGTCCTGTCTAAGCTTAAAGTTTCCCTTTGCATTTTTAAGTTTTTTTATCTGCTCATTCGTCTGTTTTTCTGACTTACTACAGTCTTCCCTAAGCGTCTGTAGTTCGTCCCTTACCTGCGTTTGGTCACTTTCAGTCTGTTGTATTTTCTGTAATTTTTTGTCAAAGTCGTTTTGTACTTCTTGAAATTTACCCTGAAATTCTTATTCTAACTTGTTGAATCGTTCATTTACACCCTTAAATTTTTCATCAAACTTTGTATTTAATTTCTGATTATTTTCTTTGATTTCTTTCTTTTCTCCTGGCTATTTTTTTTGTAGCTCTTGTCTAGTTTTTTGTAGCTCCTGGCTAGTTTTATCGAACCTTTGATTTATTTCTGATTTAACTTTTCACTCTTTTCACTACTCTCTTTAATTTGCAGACTTAACTTTTCACTCTTTTCACTACCCTCTTTCATTTGCTGCACTAACTGCATTAATATTGCATTTAGGTCATTTGCTGATGTTTGTTGAGCTACACCTCCTACCTTTGAAACATTTTCCACCCCCCTTAAGTCTTCTTCTTTATGAACTATTGGTTCAACTACTTTCTCATGTTGTTCACTTTGTTCCTGATCATATAGTTCTAAACAAGAATGTTCTTCTACCATTGGTTGGGAATATTGCGTTAGGGGAGGATTATCCTCACTGCTATTACTGTCTGTCTCTTCCATATTTAATGAAGTTTTTCTGTTGATGACTTACGTGAGATTTTCCTTGCGTACCTCACCTGAAGTCTAGAAGCTTTGGACTTTATTCTGAATCTACCTGGTTTCGAACTCTTCCCTCTGAAGTCACCTGGTTTGGAGCTTCTTCTTCCAAGATCACCTGGTTTGAAGCTTCTTCTTCTTCTTAAGTAACTTTTTTTTTTGTAATAAAGCACTTAAGTTGTTTGCGGCACTTTCACTGTTCTTTGAGCACTCACTTTCTCGGGTTGTGAACTGGATTTAATTTTATTATTTCAGTTTATCAGGCCCTCCATGTTGGGAAGCCATTATTGTAACGTATAAAAGTTAGCCTGATATATTAATGTTCGTTCGCCACCATTAGGGTGATATTTGATATAATGATTGAATTGGGTCCAAGTTTGCTATCCTGTATTATGGTAATCAAAAGGGGATAATGTCTTATTTTTATAAATTAAAAGTTCTGGTCTTTTATAGTTTTTTTTATTTTAAGTAGATGAACAGTTTTTGCTAGATATTTCACAAGTTGTAAATATTAATTTAAAAACCCGACTATTGAATTATGTGTATGTTAATTCCCGGCACGTGCAATTTATCATAGACCCAACCCACACGGCTCCTCGTCAGGATTGCAAGTGAAGAGATGCGTACTTTGAAGTAGGTATATCTAGTGACATCTCCTTCTCGAAACTTCCCAAAAGAAAGAAAGGTGTGGTCATCCAGGTGCGTCTCTGTCTACAAAACTGAGTTCGCCTTTCAAACAGAGACGTAGAAAAATATCGCCATACCTTGCAACTTAACACAAATAAATCTTACTACTCGCTAGTATTTATAATATCGTAATTTTGAATATAGATGTGAATAATAAATTATTTAGATGTATAATTCCATATCATTACAACATATATATACAAACACGTGTATATACGGGCGCATTACAATTGGGCCACGTAAACAAGTTATGATCTCCGTTTGTATTTCTACATATTTACTGGCAAAATTTATTTAATGCGTTACTATTATATATATTAATTATTAATATTGGCTTCCACTTTCATTTTGCCTTTCGAAATAAGTTGTCAAAAGTCCCCGAGAATGGTGTTTTCTTATTGTTTTTCGTTAACTTTATGACCGTGAGATATATTAACAAGGAAATAATATCGGAAATCTATACATGAAAAAGGTGATATAGTGTTTTGTGAACTGATCTAGTTGTATGTAGGATAGTGTCAATGTTTTTAGAAATATTGTAACTACCTTGCATCAGTTGTGCTATCTATATTCAGATGAAACAACTAACAGTACTTTTTACTTTCCGAAGATAGCCGAAGGTTTTAAATTTACATTTTAGGCCAAATGCCTTTTAGGCCAAATGCCTTTAGGCCAAACGCCTTTAGGCCAAACGCCTTTAGGCCAAACGCCTTTAGGCCAAACGCCTTTTAGGCCAAATGACTTTAGGCCAAATGACTTTTGGTTTCATTTTTAGGCCAAATGATTTTAGGCCAACTGCCGCGTCCCCAAGTCCACAACTAGTGGGCCTCATTGGGAGGAAACTGGTCTTTGCTTGTGTTGGCGAACTGAAGTCCACAATACAACTAGTGAGCCTCGTTGGGAAGTCTCCGAGTAATAAAGCTTTATCAACAATAAATAATTCCAAACACATGGTTAATAATATACTATATTATAAGTATAGTGGGACAGAGCCAGCAAACTATATTACAGGCTTGTGACAGTATTAGTACTTGGATTCAGCCGGTTCGAATGAACCTGTACCTAGAATTTCCTAAGTTCATTGAACCGGTATACTTAATTTTTTCAAATCGGCTGCTATTCATGTTTCTGTCATGAATTTTATTTCATAGTAATGTGCTACATTAGCAAAATTTGAGGAGGAAGTTCAATATTGATCTTGGTCTTATCGATGAAGTAATTGATACTCATCATTACTATTGAGCCACTAGGGACATATAGCCTAGTATTTTTATCGACTCTTTTAGTTCTGGGCGCTCGCACTGCAAGCACTCACTTTATTATGTTATGGTTCTAATTGCTAACAGTAGAGTGGTACTTTTATATTATTCTCTTATCCATGGCCCAGCTTCTCAGTTGTTGATGTGATGGGAAATATAAAAACTTTATGTTCATTCATCTTTTAATATAGATACATGCTCATTGAGCTGTGAATTTCTGTATGGTCTTCAAGGTTAACTGCGTACTCTTATCACATTCCATTAAATTTTCATTTCGATTATGTATTTATTAAGGACTGGAAGTGTAACTTACAATGATAATCAACTAGCTATTTGGAATTATTTTAAGGAAGGTAATAAATAACTTCACTAAACTATTCATTGTTTTTATTTTTAACTATGAAAGAGAACTGGCTGATAAAATTTTTGAATCTCATGACTGCAAGTTACCCCCTCTGACCTAAAATAATATCTAAACATTTAAAGGTTTTTCAAAGAGGAAATATCCAGTATTAACTAGGGTTGGGCCAATTGACTATTATGCCAATCATGTCATTGCCAATTATTTGTTGCTGAGGATCATTTGGTTTATTTGATTTTAAATATCACAAATATAATATGTATTATGATATTAAAAAAGCGCTTCATGTGGGCTTTTTTTATTTATTTTTTATAGTAGGTTTGTTTGTACAAGCTTAAATGAAAACTAGAGTTAATTTAGGTATAATTTATTCTTTCATTAGCTCTACTCCATTTTAAACATAGTTTAGGTCAAATTTGACTCCCAGTTTTGGCTTCCCTTGAATCTTCCCTAATTTTGGCTTCCATTGAATCTTCCTCGGTTTTGTCTTACCTTGAACCTTCCCCAGTTTTGTCTTGCCTTGGATCTTCCCAAGTTTTGTCTTCCCTTGAATCTTCCTCAGTTTTAGCTTCTCACTCAATGGACTTTATATTCTCAACACAAACCCCTCTGCCCCCTTCTTTCCCAACCCTTGTTATTGATGAAAGAAGTAGCTGTTTCCTCGTCACTTGCAACACCCCCTAGACCCTCACCACGTAACAGAATAAAGGACAATGCTGTTCTGTTGCGTCGCCTCTAACCAGCTGTTCTCTTCTGCTTGTTTGTGTCGCGGTAGCAGGTTCACTCCCAGGCTGTTCACGTCACCACCATTGCAGAAAAAAAACCCTGCCTTTTCTGCTTCATCTCTCTAGTGGGAGTGAGAGTGGCAGTTTTGGAAATGAAGACAAAGAATAAATAGCGTGCCATTTTTGAATAAGAATAATTAACATAGAATCTTGAATTGATTTTACAAAATTGACTAATTTTGAGTTGACAACAAGAAAATGATCTCCCTAAAAAGTGTTAGAATATAAAATTCCAGAAAATAAATATAATTAAAGTTTTAGAGTTATTTTGTTGTAAACATTTTTCGCAAGATATTTTAGTATCTGTGTTTTCAAACATAACCTCTTTTTTAAGCATACAGTATATTTGTGATTGCACAAAGGTCTGTATTAAATGTTAAAAACATAAGATCGGGGACCTAATGCAAATGTAGAATTTTGTACAGTTTAATATAGTAATAAAAAGCATCACTTTCTTAAAGTAGGCGGTGGTTAAACAGTTTATCTCGCTACTCTCATGCTAGACTGGATTACCAGTGACTATGAGATGATTAAAAACATAGTTTTCTTCCAGAGAGAACAGCCTGTTTCATCTGCTGTTAACATACGGATTGATCATTGGCATTGCCCCAGCTTAGTATTTATGAGCCCTTATGCTTTGTCTAACTAAACTATAACAATAGGGCAGAAAACCCAGAATCAATTTTTCTCGTGATGTGAGAAACAGGATGAATACTACAAAATATTCCAAAACATCTTAAAGCACAAATGGGAGCCCATAATTTATATTAATAAAATGAGCATTGCATGATATCTACCACACGCAGAGGCCTGAGATTTTAAAATTTGCAGCTCCTGTGCACCTCAAAGTTGAAATTTAAGTTTTTGATAAGATTTTTACTAAATTTATTAAAAACTTAGTTGGGAGAAATCAAATGAGATTTTTTTTCTGTCTGTCTGAAGCAAAGAAAACTGCAGGGTTACCCCAGGGAAGAGGTGTTAAGAAGAGGTGTTAAAATTACGGGGTATAACACTATGAATAACTGTATGAGTAACAATGTATAAACATATCCTAGAAAGGAAGAAAAAGAAAGCATAAAGAGAAGGTGGGATTAGCAACATGGGTTCAGAGAAAAAGGAGGTTGACGATACATTTAAAATTTGGAATTATACCACTGATAGAAAACATGAATACGAACATGGTAATGTCCTTCTTGGATTTGGAAAATACATATATAATAGCCCAGATAGAAAGAAAACCTGGAAAGTTATGAAGAAGGCTGGAGTAAAAATAGGAAAGGTAATGGTGGTAAAGAATATTATGATAACTTATGTTGTGTAAATACTAGGAAAGGTTGGACAGAGTGGTTCCAATTTTTTTTTAAATAGTCTAGAAGGGGAGTGTCTTTACACCACTTTTCTTAACAATTGAAATAGGAATTCTAATGAATTGAGTGACAAACTTGGAGAGGAGAGGATGAATTCAATGATTATTATTTTATGATGACTTGATGGCAAGGGGGGGAAGGAAGTGGAAGTACAGCTACGGCTACATAAATTAATTGTGGAAGTAATGAAAAAGAGTGGAATTAAATTAAAATGGGGAAGAGTAAATTACGTTTTGCAATGACAAGAAAAAGAAAAGACTTCTAAAAAACACTATACAGTTGGATGGAGTAGCTATGAGAGAGGTAGAGATTGTGAAGTACGTTATATCCGAGAAGCGAGAGATTGAAGCGAAGAGTGGAAGTAAAGAGGATGTAATGAGAAAAGGATCGCAGGGGGGTAATTGTTCTATAGGTATGTATGATACTTGCAATGGAAAATAAGTGTAGAGGAAGTGTTGTATTATGTATAGGTATACTTTATACCCATAGTCACATAAGCAGAAAAAACATTAACATTGTATGTAAGAGAGACTAAGAAGTAGAGGCCATTGGAATGAAGTTTGTGAGGAGCATGTTAGTTGTCACGAGGAGAAACAAGATTAGGGATAAAAAGGGATGGGGAAAGAGTTGGGGTACAGGGAGTTCATGAGATAGTTGAGGAAGCAAGGCTGGAATGGTATAGTCTTGTAATGAGGATGGGAAATTAAAGGATCTTTAGTAGAATGATAGACCTAAAGTATGAAGGGAGAAGACTACAAGGGAGACAAAGAAAGAGATGGGACTAACAGAAACAACAAGTTTGCGTGTAAGGAGAACTGCATAGAAAATATTAGAGGCATAAAACTAACCTGGATGCAAGCAGGAAACAGTGGGCGATGAGCTCACGGATGTCTATCTGTTAGTTGTGACCCCGAAAGGTCAAGACCACAACCTTCAGGTTTAAATGGCCGCTCATCGAGAGAGCTTGAGTCCTTCAACACGGGGATCGCTACGTCCAGTCCAAAGTGAACAACATCGCTATCAAGCAGGCGTTTTTAAAACAGTTCACTTTAAAGATGGTTTTTTCTAGAGATCAGACAAAAATTGGCTTCTGATGTCAATAACTTCTGTGCTCAAACCGCCCCCCTTGTAATTTGCTCTCCCGCTTGTAGCATTCGCAACAAACAATTTGATAGTGAGTTGTTTCATTTATAAGTGCTGTGCCAGTGCCCGAGAACTCAACCTGGATCAAGGAGCACAGCGAAATCCCCGCAAGGCTGAGTATCTGATGTATACCTTGTCTGTGGCTGAGGAAAAGCTCGAGGTAAATTTAAAATAAGTCGGAAAACAACGATGTAGCATTTTAGGTTCTAGCATTAAAGTTTTATTTGTATGATAGAAAAATTGTAAGATGGGATCATACGCTTTAAATAGTGTCTCTAAAATGTTTATTACAATGCTTAATTGACTAATTGTACAGTAACCAAATTTCAAGCCTACAGTAGATATACACTAGGTAGTCATTATTATTATTAGGTATTCTGTCTTTGACAGGTCCATTCCTTTTGTCAGTGAACTTAGACCACCAATGCACCCTGTCCTCGCCTCCTTCTTCATTTCCTAGAATGTTCTCCTTCCCTCCACATAATAAAATATATGAATCCTTCTTTCTAAGCTCCTCTTTACCTCAACCTTGCCTTTAATTACATCTCGGAGAAAAAAGTCCCTCCTAAGGATGTGTCTGATTCAGTTTGTTTTGTACCTAAGAATTACATCAAAAAATGTTCTCTTCTCACCAAGTCTCACCAGCCACTCTCCATACAAGCTGAACAGACTGGGTGACAAACATCATCCCTGCCTCACCTCTCTACTGTGTTGGTCTCACCACCATGCATTTAGCCACAACTTCACTCGCTGTCGCAGGTACAAGTTTGCAATAAGCTTTTTTTTTTCCATCTAGTTGATGCCGATCTTCTTGAGTATGGTGGCTATTCCACAGTTTCTTCCACTTCACTCTATCAAACGCCGTTTGCCAGTTGATGAGACCATTGTATACGTCTTCCTTGACTTCTAGCACAATCTCTTTTAAATTAGTCACAGCATTTTGATGGCATCTCTGGTTCCTTTTTAGAATCAGGTACTTAAAAATACTTTTTAGATTTCTTTCTAAACACTTAAAAATATTGTGAACTCATTGCTTATGGGTGGGTCTCTAAAACAAACAAATTAATGGTACTGTAATTAATATATTTGATAAAAAAGGAAATAACCAAATCACAAATAAAATATCAATAGCAATTTTTTCAGCAAAAATTATAGGCCTCTTACATACATACATAATTTTCGAATGACGTAACTAGCTATAACTGGACAATTTCAGAATTTGAACTTCAATAATTTTTATTAAGTTATATTTAAACTAAGAAAACAGTTTGGGATAATTTTTAGTAGGGTCCTTTTTCTTAAAATTAAACAAAGGCTTGAATTATTAATGTTATCAATTTATGTTTTATTTCAAACATAATTTCCATATTTTTGGAAGCTTCTTTGATTATAATTAGGCATTATTAAAATGAAATGGATGGGTTATAAAATATATCTATCTATAAATCCCAGCGAAGACAGATAGATGAAATAATTGACCTTAAAGCTATGCTTTATTTTTTCTGACACCAATTTAAAATTCTTTAGCACACTTTGGTATCCCTGTTAGTGAATTCTTTCAATTCAAAGCATACTTTTGTTGTGTACTTTCCAAATAACTTTATGAATCGGTACTTCTCTTTGCATTTCAGTTATGTATTGGTACTATATTCTAATTTGAGATAAATTATCTCGTTCTGTTCCCGTAAGAAATAAAAACCTCAACACTGTTTTGAATTAATATTTTTGGTGTATGACGTGGCCAAAGTAGCCATAATAAACAGTATTTTTTTCATTACTTTTTCCTTTGAGTTCTTCAGAAATGTGACTATACTCTCGACTATGTTCTCATGGAGGTACACGTTAGTATGTAAACGCTGATGACATTTTTTAGATACACATGCCTAACACGAGTGAGGTTATTAGTGCCAAATATATCTTATTTTTTGTCACATAAAAAACACACTACAGGAATGCAGTCTCTCATGCAAAGACTAGCGAGTAACGATTGGGGAACTATTCCCCCCTTCCCCAAAAAGGCCAATAATTTTAATAAATGCTTTAAATATATAGAAAAATTGGGTCAACTTATATCTATAATTTATAATACCCAAAATTTGTTGACAATTATTTGAAAAAATTTTGGTAGTCAAAGGTAGATCAATACAGCCTTCGTTTAAAGGACCCACAAATTTCCAATTGAAAAAAATGGTACTGACATTAAAAAAAGAGCAAACTACATTTATTAATTTTACTATGCACTGATAATATGAGCCTAGGGTGGGATTCCTTTTTTATTTTGGTCTGTGTCAAATTATTAGAAATTTAATGTTTACTTGCATTTCTTTCTTTCAACAACATAAGCAAATTTCCAATAACGGTCCGCCAAGAAACTTACAAGAATAAATATCTTTGAAAGATCGATAAAATCAAATAACCGAAGCTCTGGATATATTAAATCTATTTACAGCACAACTTGATACTCGAAAAAACCATAGCCATAATAATATGATTACTGTACGCAGGCCATTGGTAAACAAACATTTTTGAAAACTTCCTTGTGTAAATAAAAATTCCTATAGCAGTTCAGATGGTGACCTGGCGGTATAGGGGTAAAGTGTAGGATTTCTGTGCTGGGGATCTGGGGTTCAATCCTTGGTCCCGGCACAGATTTATCTGATTGCCAAACCCTTCCTTCACCTCTGACAAGACATGTATTAATCACAACTTGTGAATGTGTGGAATGCCAGGAATCCACCGTGGTTCGGATCCCACGTTAAACTGTAGGTCCTCCATTTCATCTAACAATCACCCTACCATAACACATTAGTGTAAGTGCGTATAACCCGTAGGGTAGTAAGAATAGGAATAATATAGCAGTTCAGACACCTTTGGTTATCCCCAATGGTGGTTAACATATTTATTAATACACATTTAGTTGTTTACAAGTACTAGTCTGCTTTTTGAAGTAACAAACCAAATTCTTGTACATGACTTATTTTTTTATTACAGTACTATAGGCCTATCTTGATTTAAAATAACTTTGAACATCTTTTAGCGAAACAACCAAAAAGTATAGTCACAAATCTCTACTGCACATGAGCATATCGTCAAACATCTCAAATATATAAGAAACATGTTAATGAGTGGTTTTTTTTTTCTTATGCACAGTATTTATAAAGTTTTAAACATTAAAAAAACTTAGTCTAATCTTTAATATGTGAATAAATACAAATTTTGATTAACTAGTTATAATAGGAGCATGATAAAAATAGCAATTAGGCGCATTTTATAATAATTTTTTTAATGATTTAGAATTTGTTTCAAATATTTTTTTGCTAGTCCTAAAATCATAAATTGACTTATGTTGTTGTTTATATAAGTGCTAGAAAACAAATACTTCCACCTTTAGCTTCCACTATATCCCACTGCTATAATTAATATTAGGCACACAAAAAAAGTCAGCCATCTATATACTAAGACAAATTCAATTCATAATTTAGAAAATATTTATTTGCTCGACTCACCTATTTCACAGGGTATGGCAAGATGCAAAAATCTACAACAACCACACCTAGAACATCTTGCTTTTTTCCGTAGCAAACTCAGTGTGTTTATAATAAAAACTATTAATCAACCAAACTTAATCTAACCTTCCAGGATAATATATTAAAATTCAATAAAAAATTTGATAGATTAATACATAATAGGGACTAGTGACCTCCATTTAAAATGGTCATGGGTGTATCTTGTGGCAAGAAGTAGTAGGCCTAACCAATAGTCCATGAACCTGATTGAAATATTTTAATCTTCTTGAAATGAATTAATTAATTAACTATCTAAATTATATATTTTAATGTGTGACTTGTTTGTGTCTTCTATAATTAATAATGACGCAAGGTAATATTTTTTTTTTTGTAAAAATATTGATCGTGAATCTGATGAGAAACATTTTAATCGTATTTGAAACTAACGAATTATTTAACCAACCAATCAAAAAATGATAATGGATTTTTTTTAAATATAATTTCTCAAAAAAAAAGTGCAAGCATTTTCTACCCAATAGCTTGAGTGGGAATGAAACCAAAGAACTGTATTATACAGTAGGTACAGTAGCTACTTCTAAGGCCATTTTAAAAAAAATTCGAAGCCCACTAAATTTATACAACCATTACACTGACAAAAATTCAGGGGATCTATCAAACAATACTAAATTCAAGAGTATTAAAAAACTTTATCAAAACGAACAGTTCCAAGCCAAACTCACCTATGTGACAGAGTAGCCTACTGCTTGACCAATATATGTTAGGAAGGCCTGGAATGCATTCATTTGTGACCTCCCTTAAGAGTTATATTTACATAAATCTGTCAATGTGTTTAAAAACCAGCCATGATCACAACACTCCAAGCCTTCTACATAAATCAGCAAATGAATATTCTCAAAAAATGTCCCCATGCAAAGGGATTCAGATTCAACATGGTGACAGATGGGACAACTGAGAAAAATTGAGCTCAAGTTTCAAATCTTTATTAATGTGCAGTAATTGTCTGCAGCGACCACACTTTGCTCTCTTTTGCAATTGATGAACTTCTTGTAAGTGATTAACTAAAGGTAGGCCCTACCTTCATATCTGATAGAAAACACCCTTGCACATCCACCAAAAAGTTAAAATTTACCAAACTCACAAAATACTTCATTAGAACTATACTGAAAACCAGATTAAAATCCTAACAGACACACCCGCCGAAAGTCAAATATTAAACTAAAGTAATGATTTATATTTAAGGCTAAATAATATATTATATTATCGGGGAGATATTTACTTAACCTAACCAAACCTAACCTTCATTAAGATAATTACTTGGCTGACTTAATTTAACCTTGCTAACATTCCATTCGCTAATAAATTAAAATCTCATTTAATATTTACAAACTAAACGATTTGACTTTTGAAGTATGAGATGACAGATGATGCCGTATCATAAGGGATCATTGATCAAACCATGTGTTCATCTAGTATGTTTACATCAGAACTTAGATTCTGGTGAGTTGTTTAAATCTTTTAGGAATAAAATATTTTCAAATAAATAAGCCTTACAATTATAGTAGCATTTGATTCGCTGTTTTCTTGTGAATCAAGGCATTTAATGCAACCCTCTCTTCCAAAGTATGTGCAACTGCCAGGATTCTAAACAGATTCTCATAAGAATGTCACCAATATTATTTCCTTTATGAGATTGTTACCAATGAGACCAATGTACTGTATACATACGTTCAAGGGGATTGATACTCAAAGAGGGCAGGATTGTTGACATAATTCACATTCTTTTAAATAAATAGTTTTTCACTATCATAATACACACACACACAAAATGCAAATTCCATTAATTAACAAAACAATCATTGCAAGACAATTATATATAACTTACAAACTAAAACAAATTATAATGAAAACCATCCCAATCTAACTTAATACCTAACATTTATGTTTTTGAAATATTTTATGAGAAGGAATCTAGTAGAAGCAAGATAATAGAACATAAATCTAAAGAGGACCATGGATTAAAATTGTTTGTTTGTCAATACATTATTTTAATTCAAGATTTTCGAGGTCTCGATATTTCAGTCAAAATATGTTGACACATGGAAGTTTAGGTTTTTCTGGGTCGGTAAAGCCTAGAATAATAAAAAATTTAATTATTGTGTTTTAAGTGCCATGTTGTGACAAATTAGGCTTAGTTACATTCGTAAAAAATATTTACATTATTCTGTGATTTGGGAGTTTTGTTTTAGTTGTGGATGTTTGTGAATGTGTGAAATGCCAGGCCTCCACTGTGGTTCGGATCACACGTTAAACTGTAGGTCCTCCATTTCATCTCACAATCACCCTACCATTACACAATAGCGTAAGTGCGTGTAACCCGAACGGGTAGTAAGATGCAATGCTAATATAATAATGTTTTAGTTATCTATAGGCCTACTAATAAGTGTTTTTTTTTACCAATTTTGATTAAATTGTTATTGATGACCTTTAAGTGTTGACCATCAACCATTTGTGTTATATTTCCTATTCAAGCTTAACCATAATAGATGGAAGCGGGAATTTGTATAAATATTCATAAGATACAATTAAACTGTTTGAGGGGGCAGGGGTGGTCACATGATTTACTGTAGGCCTACTAATCTTTTAGTATCTTCCAAAACAGCTCTACTGCTAAATAATACTACTTCTTTATATTAATAATTTATATTGAGGTTGATATATAATGGTAAGTTGCCTAGCTCATCGGTTCCTAACAATTGGTATGCAAACTGCCCCGCTAGATGAAATTATTACTGATGGTCTGTAAATTAATTCTTATAGGGGCTTATGAAAATTCATAATATTACTTTTTTTCTGCTAAGAATAAATTTTTAGCTAATTCATGTTTTAAAAATTTACTTTGGTTAATTTATGAGTCAAACAATTCTGTGGGAGAGTCACATCAATGATTGGTCACTCATAGCTTATATAGAGCCCTCACACAATTATTTAGACTGTCAGTATGAATACTGACAGTCTGACTGGTCATATAGGGGCTGTACTGATGGACTGGCTTACAAAAATACTGATCTGATTCGAATTTTCTGATCACATCAGTCTCAGTCCATCAGTCTTGCAAGTGGTGGGGAAGACTGACAGTTTGACTGACCGTGTGCTTGTCAGTATTTCCTTCAGTCTCAGAAGCAAACATAAACTGCCCACACCTTTTTCTTATCATCCATGTTGTTGTACGGTGCATGCAGAAGCTGAGATTGATAAAAATAATGACATGAAGACTGACTGTGTAGGGGCCCAATTAAGGCAGAATCTGTGGTTGATGTTTGGGTTGAGATTGGCATTTGTGCTGCACACATGTGAAGCGTACAGGTAAAAGTGGGGAAGTCACATTACACAAATTTTCCATTATGACTTTTATATCTCAAACTCCATAAGGAATTCAACAAATACTTTTTTATTTTAATTAATTTAAATGTGACAGACACTCCTCTTGACCATAATCTAAAGAACGTTCTCATGATTGTCTAACTATAACAGATGGCAGCACTAAATCAGGGAAATGTTTGTTAACCTTCGCTCATCCTGTTGGTATATTGGTTAGAATGATTGTTTGCAGGCTTAGGGAACCACAGTTTGATCCTGGGTGCTGCCAAATTAAATGCAACTTGTAGTTTTCAAAGTTTCCGCCTGCTACTCAAATATTAGATTTGGATGTTTAGTGTATTTTATTTTATAAAGTTTACGTTTGTAAATATTACACACGTGCCCGTGTTTTATTGTGTGTTTTTTTAGCTCCACATCTTGCTACCTGTTCGAGTTATACGCTTATGTACTAATCATGTTATTGGTTTTAGCGATTAGGAAGGTCATATTTAGAGGAAATGTATTCACATTTGTGTGAAAAAAGAGAGAGGAAAACAATTTTGTAAAAAACTGCCCTCAATACACCCAACTGAGATTTGAACCTTGAACTCCTCATCATTGTCAATCTAGTCTAATGCGAGAGAAGCGGCTTAGACCATGCAGCCACCAATGTGGGTTTTACTGTATTAATGTCCCAATAGTTGGTTAATATATCATTTCTTTGCTATATTTGTTAGCATAACTTTTAAATGATAATTTGTTTCTTTCCAGGAAATCAAGGAAGACTGTGTGGTAGTTATGAACTTCCCCAGGAAGTTACTGAACCACACTGGAAAGGTTGTTGCATTCATATCGCCAGACGATGGGTTTCTAGAGTGTGAGGTCAAAGATGCCAAGAAAACTGTGCTCTTCTCACGAGAAAATATCTTCATAAATGGTTTGCAAGCTCTCCACATAGTCAATTTAAGAAACATCCTCACTGTGGACACCCAAGTGTGTTTCGATGCCAAACTAATCTCGCTGGTCCTGGAAGATTCTTTATGGAACTGCAAGATTTACAAAGCTGTGGTTCTATGGGTGGGTGTTAGGACACCGATAAGTAGAGAAATCCAACTCAAAACTAGTGAAAATAAAGCTCTCAAGAAGTTGTCAGATCAGTTGGTGGGTAAAGAGTTTATTCAGAACCTCAAGACCCGGGTAAACGAACCTGTGTATGTGAGTGTTAAGGATGTGGTAGAGTACGTAGATGAAAGGGATCCACTTCTGTTTGGTAGCCGTTACATCACTGATACTCTGGTTACTGTGGGAGGGTTTGTGTCATCCTCTTACGGCATACTGCTCCTAGACAATCAAGGTGTGAAGCAAGGAGTCCTCTTTCACTATCAAGATCTTACATAAATAATATCAAATGTACTTCAACGAAACCATTGGATGAATACATCAAAGTGGGAAAGGCGCTACACTGCACCGCGGGTAAACTCAAAGAGGTGCACCAGACCGGAGCTTGCTACAAGGCGTCATGTGTCTGGGATGGAAAGAAACCTTCTTGCAACCAGGTGTTTGAGAAGTTTCTTACTTCGCTCAAGGAAACCGTCAAGCTCGTCCCTGGCAGCATCCGCGATGCCATTGTGGTAGCTTTCCATCCTCCCAACACAGCACTTGTAGTGGCGAACGTCAACGACAAGCTGGTGCCTTTACTGTTGTTTGTCGACCAGCTCCATCCTGGGAAGGATGAGCTCAAGTTGTCCCGAGATTCGTGGATCGAGGATTATCTTAAGGTGGACGATACCTTGGAAGTAAAGATTGCTGCCTTGGCTGGGAAATGGACTAAGAATAGGTTGCAGCTTATAGAAGAAGCTTTCAAAGTGGAGAAAGAAAATCAAAACTTGACAAAACTCGTGACACTGTGGAAGCTTGAGCTAAAAAAGAGTTTTGATTTTAAGGAAGCTTATACATTTTACGGTTTTAATTTTTTTTCAGGAGACAGTGGTGTAGACGCTTCATTAAATAACCGTCTTACACAAGAGTCTTATTGCGATGAGACACCACCACTACCCTTACCCTACAAACAAATATCACTAAAGAAATGTCAGAGATTGAAAGTAAAATAAAAGCTGCAGTGGAAACTGCCCAAACTAAAGACCCCTGCATGGGGGCCGTAACTGAATCTGAGCTAATCATTCCACACGTTTTGGAAAACCACAACTGGCATTCATTCAATGTCGGTACTCATAATACTGCCGAAACACATACAAGAGATGAGTATATTTCACTAAGAAATGTTCAAAACAATGAGAAGGCAGAAGAAAAAATAATATACTCTATGGAGCAATCCACCTCTTCAAACAATGAAGAGAATGATAGGCTATCAGACAACACCCACCTTGAGTATAAAGGTGTTGTAGATAGCGTCAGCAAAGTATCAGGAACAATCTTGTTTAACATAAATAATCAAATGTCCAAAGCTTTGTTTTACAAAAGTAAAGTTGTCATAGATGGTTGCCCGATAGGTAAAGGTAACAACCTTTGTGATTTGATTAGCCTGGGTACACCTGTAACGTTCTCTGTTGAACCCTATAGTCTAAACAACATCAGCTACAGGGCCGCAGCTGTGGTCGTGACGTCAGATAATCCAAACCCTGCGCATGAATCAAATGGAAACGTCGAATCTTCAGACAAGACAGAGACAGATAAATCACAAGCTTCTAACTTACAACCATTTGATGCAAAATTGGAAGTGGACATGTCGAACGCTGAAACAACTTTAGCTGGCATCCTCGGTCTTTCAAATGAGTTTATCAAAAACTTTGATGGACAAAGCGTTCATCTTCCAGGTTTGGACCAAACCATAAACAACATGAATTTAAAAGTCCAAACCATGAGCGACGCTATGCAAAAACTAACACAGGGGGAACTTTACCAAGTGGTTGCAGACATTTTCAAAGATTGTGAGAATGATTTTATGATAGGAGATGTTCTTAAAGTAAATCACTCTCAAACTTTGTCACAAAATATTGAAGAAAACTCTTGTGAGAAGCCTCAATTATCAGTAAGTCCATGTCTTGTTACAGATAACATCCCGAAATCTGAGTATTTAGACTCGTTATCTGAAACTATTCTCCTGTCAGAAAACAACATCAACCTTGAAAGTGGAAACCAATGTGGTTCAGAACCTTGTAAACTAACCTCTCAGGAGAAGATTGTTGATGAAATTACTCACCAAGATATGACACATACGGAAGAAATAGATAGACTGTCTGAGGTGTGATATAACTTCAAAATATGATATGTCTAAGGAAACTATCAACTTTTTAAATTTACCATCAAATAATGTGTTGTCTTTAACTCACAAGTGTGTAAGCTCACAGGATAAAGAGACCATATTTGATCTCCCTTCACCACTCTATGACACTCGCCAAGGCTATTTGCATCACAACCATAACTCGGCCACAAAAGAGAACAGTCCAGTTAATGAACAAACTTGTAATGAACCAGACCCCCCACATACTGAGGAAGCACCTACAGAACAAGACACACAGACAAGTCCATGTCAAGAATTAAGGAAACAGGAAACAAAGCCAATTAGTAAAAAAAATACTTCGACTCTGCCAAAATGGAAGCAACTGTGGAAAAGACAGAAAATAAAGTCAAA
Organism: Timema podura; assembly: GCA_033556935.1. Classification (NCBI taxonomy): domain Eukaryota; kingdom Metazoa; phylum Arthropoda; class Insecta; order Phasmatodea; family Timematidae; genus Timema; species Timema podura. The sequence goes on from JAVRXN010000003.1 coordinate 53,568,313, forward strand.
ATTCCAGAGCAGTTCCCTTGTCTGACAGGTGCAAAAAAAGAGCCAGTCACATCCTCCAAAGACAAAAAGTTGAAAAAGTCGTCTACTCCAGTTGATAATACCTGCTTTACCATACAATGAAAGGTCAACCGGGTAAGGTCAAAGAGATATCCGAAGACGGGGGAACAATTGAGCTTATCACCGCAGAAAAAGTGCTTCAAGTGGTGTTTAAGAAGGACGCTGTGCATTTCCCCAAGAAAAATACTGGTGGTAGCCTAGTAGATTTTTTGCCAGTCGGTAAGGAAGTGTTTTTTGATGGTGAGGACATCAGACACAGAGTTGATTTAGGATGTCCGGGCATTTATGTCTCCAGCGTATACACTGGGAAACGACCCAAAAAACTGGCGGCTTACAAAGAAATGCGTGTTCCTGTGACTTTCTCTGACAAGAAGGACTTGCTATTACAAGGGAAGGCTTACCAAGGTGTCGTATCTGAAGTCCGACCCCCAATGGCATTTGTTGCGAAGGTAAAACACGAGAGCTCGTATTATTCAGTATTTGTGTTCAGCCTAAACTTCAGTCCGGGCAAAAATGCAAACAAACTTGTGGACGGCGAGTCTGTGAAGCTATTTCATCGACGTCGGGGACTCTGTGTTTGTAACCGTTCAGAAGGCAGACAATAACAAGGAGTTTGAATGGGTGGCTACTGAGGCGTGGACTGAAACTAACAAATACAATCGCCCTTGGACAAAAGAAAGTTTGTTTTCTTGGGACAAGTCAAAGTGTCCTGAACCTGAATGTGCTTTCAAAGGAACTGTAACTAAGATCATGCCTGACCGAGGCATTCTAGAGAGTTCGGGGAATCTAATTTATTTTAACAGGAAAAATGCTTTCTTGTTTGGAATTTGTCTGGAATCATTTGATCTAACAAATATATTTTTTAAAGGTAAGTGTTTGAGGATGTTGATTATGTATGATGTGTTGGCAACCTACTTAAATTAGTATTGAAATCCATAAAAGTAGTCTATTCTTCTTTTCAATAAAATTGTATATTAAATTGGCTAAATGTTGTTGGTCAGATGTACACACATTAAAGTGTGAATGCATTTTGATTAAATTTTTGCCCTTAAGTTTTCATGTTTACCCGTTTGAACTATCCGCTTTTAATTACACTAAAGGATTATTCATGAGGAGGTATAGTTTTACTGTAAATGTACGTGAACCTGCGTGGGGAGAAAGTTGAAAACCATTTTACTAAACCTTAGTACACCTGTCCGGAATTGAAACTCCGACCTCCTTTTCACCGGCTGATTAAATGAGTTTGATGTTTATCTTGCCCACCAGGGCCACATAACTTGATATTAGTCGTGTCCCACGATCGGGCCACATAATTGATGTTATCGTGTGCCCCGATGCGGGCCACATAAGCTTGATATTTAGCTTGAGAGGGAGATCTACAAATTGTTCACAATATTGTCAAGCCTTTTAAATAAAATGTGCTGTTTCTTATCAACCAGTAATAGTGAACTTGGTAATTTCTGACATGAAAACATTAATTTGGTTTTAATGTTGCAACAGACGAGGAACTGCATTTGATTACTTTCCAATGGAGAAGGATCTTGAGGCTGAGAACGGTAATTCGGAAGAAATGATATGCGCCCAAGCTTGGTTCGGTTCACGCGCCGCCCCTGACAGTTGTGATACTCTGGCACGAACGATGTTCAACTTGGACTGTTACTGCAAGTCAAGAAACCTTGATACCTTGCTATTGACAGCCTTGGTAAGTCATGATTTTGCATGTATTGTGTTCAACCCAGGTCCAAATAACCCGCTTTGTTGGCCACATGGTCTAAGGCGTCACTTTCAAATAGACTGGACTGCCGATGACTGAGAGATAAAGGTTCAAATCTTGGTCAGCTGGACTGAGAGTGGTTTTTCCATTCTTCACACACACAACACACACACACACACACACACACACACACACACACACACACACACACACACACACACACACACACACACACACACACACACAACACACACACACCGCCAGTACCTTTTCTCAACCTTCCTCTTACCTGCAGGGTATCTCCTGGGTCACGAAAAGTCATTAGTTAGAAAAATTAGTAATAATAATAATAATAATAACAATGATAATAAAAAAAAGGTCACGAAAGTCCCTAGAAGTCTCGAATTTTCAATATTTTGGTAATAAAGTCGTGAATATATTTTTGTTTGAATTTCCCACGCATCGTGAAAAAAGAACGCATTGAAAGTGGTGCCACCCACTACCCCATGATACCATGGACAAGGTTAACTTTCAGCATCTAGTTAAAGTTTAATGTTGCGTGTGGGTGCATTATGCTTATATATGCATTGTATAATGTTCAACCGTTTACCGAAAGAATTTTTTGGTCAAAAAAGGTCACTAATTTTTGTTTTGCCAACTCAGTAGACACCCTTACCTATCACTTTAGTATATATGCGTGAATTCCAAAGGAATAGGGGACACGGTGCTAATAGTAAAAGTTCACAGCTTTCATTAGTGACTGGCTGGTTTCAAAAGTCCGACGAATTTCAGTGCTCGTTTATAGTTTTAAATTACACTTAATCACACAAACAAATTATATATAAATAACTTATTTTCAAACTAAACAAATTATTTATTAACTTTACACTTGGACTAGGCCTATAATATTCATAGTCATATACGTTTATTTAATTTTGGATAATCTGTTATTTATTAATATTTATTAATATTTGTTACACCTTAGATAACTAAACAAAAAACAGACTTTCGAGGAACTGAAATTGGCTTCTCTTCTTGAAATGTTAGTTAAAACAATTATTTACTCTTTTTATTAACACATTAAACACAAACGCTATCAACTACTAAAACGTAGGAGAAAGTATGAGTTTATCTTAAAGGGAATGCACCCGATATAGCAGGCCTGTAAAAATATCGTCACCAATAACGACCATTAGTTGAGCTATTTTACATTATAATTATCTCATATATTCATTAATTGGTTGATTTGGAAGCATTTTAGTAAACTGATTTATAGACACACAAGTTAGTTTTTGCATTTCCTCGAATCTAAAAATTTGTTAACTCATTAATACTTTTTAGGATTGGGGAGTCATATTTATGTACATAAAAAGACAATACAAATAGGTTACAATTTTTTAAGTTAAATAAACCACATTCACTCTTTAATTCAACATCATTATCGTAATGTTGTTAATATACATTTAACAAAAATACATTTTTATTACCTATTTTAGTGATCAGTTAATCCTGCTGGTTAGCAAATTTTTAAACCATAAAATAAAATCACAAACTTAAATCTTAACTTATATATTTTTATTTTTCAGATTAATGAGTTGGGTAAGATGCGAGAGCACATTGAGGCTAACACGAAAGAATCAAAGAGTGAATTGGAAGCTTGCTGCGATTCTTATAGTGAAGAGGAACTAGAGGAGGAGGGAAAGGTCACTCATTACTTGGAGACAGATAAAGTTGATAAAACAGGAAAGGAGGTGTCTACAAACATGGCCAATATGGATCAAGAAGTGTCCAAACCCAAAGCAGGGGATGAATTTGTACTTGTTGAAAAAGTTATCCACAGTAGCGTGCCGACTAGCGGCAGCACATTTGTAAATGGCTTGTGTAGTCCTAAGGATAGCGGAGAAATAGTGTCTACTAATGGCAGTAAACATTGGCGAAATGCATGCGAAACAATGGGAGGAGAATCGAAAAACATTATTCTTCATGATTATAAACATAATTCTGGTCTTTATTTTAGTGAAAACATTATTGAGGTCAAGCATTTGGAAGAGAACTATGAGACTAAGTCAAACGCTCTAGGCGCTATTAAAAAACACACAATTGGTGACTCGACTTCAAAAGAAACCTCTTCTAAGTTCAAAAGAAAACAAAAGCCAGTCATTAGTCAAGGTGAAAAGCGACATTCGCTCAAAGACACTGTAAAGGAACTTAAACATTTTCAGGCCAAATTCAAGATGGATTCCACAGAGCCGTCACAGGAACAATCCAACTCGGATCCTACTGTAGAAGAGCCGATAGAGGTATCTTCATCCTACTTGGAAACACATACAAAAATGAAGTCTCCACTGTGTACAGAGTCCAGCCATTCTGCGATTCTAAGTAATGTGGTTGAGAAACAAGCCATAGTAGGATCACCAGATCAGTCCAAAGGGGAGACTTCAGAACCGCTGGGAAATTCAAACGTGAACTTTATATTTAACTCTGATACTAAAGAATTCCTCCAAAGTTGTGTGAGAGAGGTAATGAAAGATAAGGAGGGCTCAAAAATCCTCCTGGAGGAACCAATGGAAGTGTATTGGCAGTACATGATAGAAGAAGCAAAGGCTCATATGAAGCACTCAGTCTGTCGGAATGTGACGAGAGGGAGGCGAGACACCTTAGAAATGCATAACCCCGCGGCACCTGAAGGCTGTGGTTCACACTGCCCACTGAATAGGAAAGAAACTGATACCAAGTATATTAACAAAGGCACTCAAACTGTGTCGACAGGAATGATTTTATACCTGGGTGTTGCGTCAGATGAGTAAATGTGCTGTGATATTTTCTTTTCCAGAGTTAATAAGACTTGTACAGAGACATTTATTTCTTTAGTTATATCTCATTCTTTTTTGAACATTGACAATATCATTCTCCAAATAAAGTGTCTTAACCAAGACAATTAAGTCTGTGATGTTAAAAGTCTAAATATTCATTTAAGTTATTTGAAGTTAGCTTGATTTCATTTTAACATTGATATTAAATGTGTTCTTTTTAAGTGGTTGTACTGCCTTAGCTTTTATATACCATTTGTTGTACACATATTTAGTAAGTTTTGTTTGATATATATGATACAGTATTTAAATATTTTAAATATATGCCTCTGTTTGGTACATGTTTAGTTTAATGAGTAAGTTACAAACTTATTAGAATGACCAAATTTACTTGTGAATGGATTTTTTTTTTAATTCTCATAAATACAAGTGCACAAATGTATATGTTATAATAATGTTTGAATATTATGTTTGGGAAAAAAAAAGAAGCTCAGAAAGTAGGGCACTAAAACAATTTATTTTCTTTTAGTAATTTCTTAGTTTGGTTACCAAAAACAATAGGCCTATGATGTCTTTGAGCTCAAGTACTTACTATGTTTTTTATTTTTCCATGCAATCATTGATGAACTTGATTTTCCATATTTGGTCATCTAGAGTAGCGTTTCCTGATTAAATTTAGTCGTGGAACTCTTTTATATTTTGTGCAGCATAACAGAACCCCTTGAATAGTTTTAGCGTTGCACATAAAAAAAATTCACTGCTGCAAGGGAGACATTTTCTTAAGTTCAAGGTCAATACCTTTAAGTTGAAAGTAACATTTTTCCAGGGGGAAGGCAACTACACGTTTTATCCTCTTTCATGTCCCATAGATAAACGGATATGCCCTGTATACATGCCTTTTGGGGAAAAAATGATAAGGTTTTACTCTTAAATAAATGATAATTATGGTATCAGATCCTTTGTTTATTATAATTAGTATTGAAAAAGTCTACACACATTTTAAGGAGCCAAGTGTAATATTTTCTTTCTATGCAAAATTCTTCTTATATCCTGTTTAATAATTGTTGTCAATGTATTCTCTTGTCTCGAGTTGCATCGAGTCAGTTTCGATATTTAGTTTTGGTTCAAGAATGCAACAAAAGTGACCTGACCCAAATACTGTCATTCCATCAGAAATAAACATACCTACAATATTTTTAACTTTTAATGTGTAACAGTTTTTAAATTTCTTAATTTTCACAGAGTCATTAGTTTTACTTCTTGCAAATATGGTTTAAAAGAGATAGGTGCACACAATGATTAGTATGAATAAATTATATTAATTCTAAATCCTAACGAATGATCTCAAACTACAGTATTGGAGCCGAAGCTTTTAAAACAAATAATTATTCTTTGTTTAGGACTCAAATTTCTGCAATGAGTTTTTTTTAAAGGTGCTGCACTAGAAATAATTAATGTGTAAACACATTGTTTTTTCATCATAAAACCAAGACATTATTATTAGATGGTAACATATTTTATAAGGATGTGTGATTTCACTTTCCATCTTGAAGCAAACTTCAATCAAAAGTGTGAAATATTCTCAAAGTCAAATTGAAGTGTTTTTTTGCTTGAAAAATATATTTTTTAGTTAGTTATATAACTTAATGCACTTAAATTACTTGTAAAATATTTTATTGCACAATTATTTGTAATATTTCATTTTATTCTGATAAATCAAGTTATTAACACAACTTACAATTCAATTACTTCAGTGCTTTTCCATATGAATACTAATTTGTAATGTTCACAACAGCTCAGAGTGGCGATAATTGAACATAAATTGAGTATTTTAGCCGTCAATATTTGTATTGGCGAAATTTTGTAAATTGTCAAAGCCAATTTTTTTTTCGAAGAAAAGTTGAAGGTGGTATTTGTTTCAAAGCTTCACCCTCACCTAATATTTTGTCAGGGGCGGCTTAAAGGCTGGGCAGCTGCCTGGGGCGTCAGATCTAGGGGGTGCCAAATAGAGCACCAACCTAACATAGCTTGGGAATGATATGAAAATAATTCCCAAACATAACGTAACCTGGGCGAAATTGTGGAATTGCTGATCATAACACTCATTCACTTTAAGATACCAACATGACATTTGACATAGGGTATAGTTTTGTGTGGTGAATAAAATGGGCACTAGTGTAAATCTAAACAAGTTAATTTAAATACGCCATCTTGAAAAATGTTACCCCAAAATGGTATTATGTTATTATTTCTTAAATCGTTCATTAGGCCTATATCAAAATTAAAGAGGCGAACATTGTCTACAAAACATGTTCGAGTAGTTTTCTTTGTAATCCTAACTATTTTCGTACAATCTCGCAGTGAAACAAGTTTATAACATGATGTTAAGACTTACTACTAAACCCTAAGAATTAAGAAAATGGTTATTTTATACAATAATGACAGGACTTTTTTTTTACTTTTCACCCTCCTCTCCCCCAGTTAAGGTTAGAAAATTGGATGATCCTATTAGCTCTTTTAAGTGATCCTCGGTTAGAGAATTTTGGAAAATCAGACACTTAACAGCTATTTAGAATAGTGCCCCCTACCCCCCCAAAAAACAAAAATTTTGAAATTTGGATACTTCTTGAGGATATTTGAAGTAGTCTTACTTGGCAATTTTTTGAAAATTAGGTGTCTTGAAAAGCTATTTTAAAAAGTGCTCAATATATTTTTAAAAATATGTATAAATCAGATTCCCTAGAATCTATTTGAAGTGGTTCTCACCCAGATTTTTTTTTTTTTTTTTTTTTTTTTTTACATTTTTAATGCCCTAGAAGCTATTTAGAATGTACTTCGCTTGATTTCTTTTTCGAAATTTAAATACGACTTGGAGCTATTGAGTGGTCTCCACAACAAATTTTTTAAATTAGATGCCCTTAGAAGCTATTTGAAATAATCCTCGATGGATTTCTTCCCCTATATGTTAGGTTTAGAGTGGTTAGTTTTGGGGATTATTTTCATACTCTCCTATTATCCCCCATTATATAAGGGGGTGCCAAAAAGCAATCCCACCTGGGTGCAAAATTTACCTCGGGCTGCCCTGTATTTTGTGCTATAATAGTTTTAAGAGTGGTGATTAAATCTTGTTAGGTGAGTCTTATTTTGCCCAAATTATTTACATTAGAGATTTTAGGTTCCAAGTTGTCATAGTAGTTAATAAAATATTCTGTTCTTATATCCTTGTTAAATTGCTTTTAATCTCAGCCCAAATATGTTTTAAGTGCCTTAAAGAGTGTTACAAGCTGTAATGTTGTTAAGAAGGTGCTGCTATCCTAGTATTTTGTGGAGTATATTTTGTATCTGTTACAAGTGAGGTTTTTTAGTAAAATAAGTTATGCAATTACATTTCTCTTTATTATCTTGTGATTCATAATAAAAATTTAGCTATAAAAATGTATATCAACTTTCATTAATAACTTTTTGCATCTGATATTAAATAATACAATTAAAACTTTTATACCTATACATGGTTATTATAAAATTATTTTCTGCTCATATCTGCACTGGAGGGTATGTGGGTTGAATGCCAACCTCTGGTTTTCCATTGACTAACCACAGTAAGTAATGTATTAATTTTGTATATCAGATTACATGTTGGATTGATGAACTGTATGATCAATGTCAGCTTATAGAGAAGCAATTGAAGGCCATTTGGAGGGATAACAATATATCAGATTACTGCTCGTGTCAAACTGGTAGTGTATTTTAGTTTTAATATAATTAAACTTATGCAAGGTCTAAATTAACAAATTAGTTTAAAAGATTATAAATATTTGTATAACAATCTATTATATATTTCCCCCCAATAAAACTTTTTAGGGATGTGCGAGGACCACTTTTTCAATTTGAGACGATATTGAGATGCCTAGAGAACTATTATTTCTGGTTGTGAAGTGAAACTGAGTAAACTTTTGAATGATTTTATGTGATTCTTTGCCTATTGATTTATATAAGGGAAAATATACTTTTTTATTGTAATAAAATATATATAAAAATCCTCACCTCAAATTGATATATTAACTACTTTTTTATATAGAAAATTTTGCTAGATTGCTTTTTTATTTATTTCTGAAATGTGTAAACATGATAGCTAAGAGTAATGTTATTTTTATAGGAGTAAGTGAATTGGAAATTTTTAAATATAAATACCACTTACCGAACACCCTTGGGAGTGTTTCTACAGTTTCAGCTAGCGATTGGAGTATTTACTTAAATGTTATTGTCTAATCTATCTTCACTAAAAATTTATATAATTATGGATACTTAAAACAGGTTATGAAACTTTAATCAGTAATAATAGATTATTTGGCTAAAAAAAATACTGGAATTAGAATAATGGAGCTTGAAAACTCTATTGAGCTTGAAAAAACCTATTCGAAATTTGTGAGTTGATTTTTTATTTGGTAAGTTTACTGAAATATCAAAGAAAGTTACATAGGATTTGAAAATGCCGCTATAATGTTTGCTAGTTCAGGAACTAATCACTTGGGCGCTATTTGTTATGTTATGGTTCAGCAATACACCACAGAGAGCGTCTTCTATAGTATTACGTTTTCTATGGTCCCTCTTTTAGAGTCACACAAGCTTCCCTATGAAATAATTACATTTACTTTTGATGTGTAAAGTTATGTAACAAAGGTTGGAGGAAGAAGTCGGGCTAAATGTGTAAACTTGACACTTTAGAAGTTCATTGCAGCGTTACTAGATAGCATTCTAGTATTTTTTTTTAATGCCACAAAATAACCCTATTCACTTTCATTTAAACCACCAAAGATGCAAAAAAAAAAAAAAATGTGAAGTATTTGCTTAAAAGGTGTGCAAAGTGGTGGTGGTGTTATCTGTTATTAATCTAAACACTTTAGAAGTTCATTGCAGCATTGCTAGATCGTATTCTAGTATTTAAAAAAAAAAAGTCAAATGACAAAATATGCCCGGTGACGGTATATAGTTTTTCCAACTATAAGGATTTAATTGGATTAGTGGTTTTCAAACTTTTGCCGGGTTTGACCCCAATTTTTATCTTTGATATCATAACGACCCCTTGATAACCTACAAGTATTAATATACTAATTTTATTATTTTCACCAAATCATACTACCTGTCCAGGATATTCATATTTAATTGCACTTTTGGGATTGGTAGAATATATAAGAAATGTACCTTAGTTTACACGGTAAGAGACGGGAGAAACAATTTAGGAAAAAACCACACCCAGTACCCCTGGTCGGAATTTGAATCCTGACATCACCAACAAACCAAATAAGCGTGATGTTAAGCCCGCATGCTTGATTTAAATACTATAAATTGCTTATATAATGATTATACGAATAAGACTAAGCTGTCTCAAAAAAAGAATCAATGAGTTAGGTGGGTATTTTAGAAGGTAATGGCGCCACTTTAGCACTAAGTAAGCAAGTAATTGTCAGAGTTGGGTAACCAAAAGGAACCTTAGCAGTTTCTTAACTCTTTTTATAATTTTACACTTCTATTGGAATTTTGCACCCTTCTAAAATCATTATAATCACTTTAAAAAAATAAGCATAAAACCATAACCTTAGCAAGCATTGTCAGTGTATGATCCAAACAGGTAGTAAGACGCAGTGCTTAAAAAAAAAAAAAGCATCACCACCCCAACTGAAACAAGGAAATGGGCTCTCAACCACCCAGTTGGAAATCACTACATTAGATTGTACCTGAAACTTAGTATGTATGCACGCTATGTTTTTCAGTTACCTACCTAAACTAATTAAACCCTCCATCTGTGTTTAGGTCTTCTCATTAGTTTTACCAGTCGATAAATCGAACGTGGTCCTAGTTTCCTACATTCATGACTTAGTTTAACCCTCGAGCAAGCGTTCCAGGGTATAAAGTGCCCCGATTTTATCTTTGTTAGTATGGTAACTCTGCCAGGAGCCTGAGAAGCGTTTAACTACTCTTTATATTCCTTTAGTGTGATCTTGACTGCTGGTACAGTTGGAATAAAATTAATTTAACTAATCATGTGCAAATTTCAAGATAATATTTGAAACAAACTGATTGTTGTGGAATGAAATACCCCATTCACCAGCTCAACACACATTTTTTTCCATTTATCAATTTTTTTTATTAACTATATAATTATTTTTCACTATTAGTTGTATCTTTTGTTTTTAAGTTAACCCATCGAAGCAAGCGTCTTGGGTTTGGTTCCCAGCAGAGCTAGAAGGCTATAATTGGTGAATTTATTGTACAATTTTTGAGCTTTTGTATGTATCGGGAATAAGCTAATGTAGGTTGTGTGATAATATATAAAAAAATAATTCAAAAAGTGAATGTTAATATGAAAAACAAAATAATTACTTTCCTCATTGGATGATGTCTCTCGCAGAAAATCTTAAAATATTGGGAGAATTTTCAGATGGGGGCCGAGGGAGATTCTAGTACTTTTTTTCTATAAAAAATTATTTGTTTTGTTCGCGTCGACTTTTGTAAACAGTTTTACACCTGCAAGTTTAACGAATACGGCTACCTTTTAGGAACAGATGAAACAGACTGTTCTCTCTGAGTTGAGACGAATAGCTTTTCAGTCCTTTCAGTTCTCTTTGTAGAGATGGCGGAAGCAAACTCTGTTTTTGATAATCTCAAAGTCACAAGTAATATTTTAGGTTAATTCTAACTAAAAAATGGCGCTCTTTTTATTATTCAGTTTCAAACTTGCTGTACTCACTTCTACTCGAGATATGGAGCCGAAAAGGCCTTTATTTTCTGTGATGGTGACGCAAACAGCCAGGGGGTGATCAGTGAATCTGCATTCACAACGTGAACGCAAAAAAAAGCAGGAAGGTAGGTCTACTGATATAATTATTTTTAACAGACGACCCTAAGACAGCTATTGTATTTGTATTAGCACCAATCAACAAAAAAAAACTATTAATATCGTTTGTAATAACATGAGTGTATAAACCCCTTTTGGAAAAGATTCTGTTATCAATTTTGGCACTTTATATTATTTCATTAGCAAAACAATTATTATTATTATTATTTTATTTAGTAAAATGAGCTTAAATTGACTCAAATTAAAACAAAACGTAAAAAAAAATTATAATTCTTTCACACAAATACTGTATCAATGGTACCATAGATAAGGAAATGCAAAGTGAAAACTTACAGAAAAGCTGAAAATGTTATGTATCCCTTATTGTTTTTATATTGATTTAACATATTAAAGTATAACAACTCTTATTTTCCATTCTGACGAATTATAATTTATTAATTGTTCGAAATTATTATAATAAAACAAAGTAGAAGTATGTGTAGAACAACAAAAAGCAATGCTGAAAATGACCTCTAGTTTTATGTTTAAAGATTATGCCAATACTAGTGCCATGTTCTTCAACCTACAGTGTCACTATAAGGATGAGAAGTAAGTAATAAGTTGTCATGTTGGCAAAATTAAGTGTAGTTACCGTTTCCAAGACAACGGAGATGTTTACAATTTGAATAAAAAATAATTTGTACAAACCATCGATAAGGTCAGTGATTTGAACATATTTATTTAATTTATCTATTTATTTAGCTTATATATGTTTCAATTTATTAACATAATTTTTACTAATTCATAAACATTTTATAGCACTCATTTGACGTTTTTTAAGAAACAGACGAAGAAGAAAACAATCGTTTAAAATTGTTGATTAATATAAATCGTTTAAATTGTTGGTCGGCCAGAATTCTTGTTCAGGATGGCAGACCCCAACCCTCGTGAGATGGGAGAGTTGGCTCAGGGTGACAGAATACCGACCAGAGACGATAGTGAGTCTCTTCCTCCGAGACCGATGCACCAGTATGGAGAAGGGAATTCGATGGACCTGCTGGAACCCAAGCATCCACTAATGAAGCGTTTCCAAGCCGCCTTAAAGGCCCACCTGGAGCGTCAGCTTTTGCGCCTTAACGAGGAAGTTCTGGAACTTGTAAGCTGTCATCCAAAGGCTGCCTATACCAGGGTTTATGTTAAGTGAATTAATTTGGGGGGGGGGGGGGGACCTGTGATGGTGGTCTGTGGCAAAATCCCGCCAAAGTAAGATAGCAAGGAGCAATTTTAGAATTTAATTCCTCTTGAAATAATTTAACTTACTAAACACAAATTGAGTTATGGGTATCCAATAAGTTACTAGCCCAGGCAGTGAGGACGAACACAAAAATAAATGATTATTTCATACCATAAAGGGTGATGCGAACCCCCAAGCCCTGTAGTATGGCCTTGATGTGAGGTAGTTTGTCATGTAAGATGAGTGGCAAGGGAGACCACACTAAACAATTGAGTGGAGGTCAGTATTTGAGGCGATAATGTAAAAAATAGTTAAATGATGTTAAACAAATAGACCTACTGTGAAACTTGGAACTAAAGTTCGGCTAGTGCAACTAGATGTACCGTACAATAACTGCAGTCTGAACATTATAACAAACACTTGTGTGTTAATTGCTTGTAAAAACAATATAAAATTATTAAAACAATAGTATTACATTTTTTATTTTTAGCACCACACCCTACTATCTGTCTGGACTCTAGATATTCACATATAATTCATCTAATGGTATAAGTATGAAGAAGGTAAAATTTATAGTAAATATACTCATATTTGTGTGACAGGAGAATGGAAAACCATTTATGAAAAACACCTTCAGAACACAGAGCAAGGATTCAGACCCCAACTTTCACATTGCACACAAAACAGACAAGATGAAATTGGTATTTAGTCTTTGGGCTGACCAATGTAAGGCTTATTTTATAATTTTTAAACATGGATAGGCCCTACAGTTTGTTTAATAATACTTGATACAAAAGCAATTCATTAGATTTATTTATTTATTTTAGCATCGCGTCTCACGACCCAAGTACTAATTATTCTAATGGGTTAGAAATTGGGAAAGTTGAATTTAGAGGAAGCGAACCCGAATTTGTGTGGAAGGAGAGTGGAAAACCATTTAGGGAAAAAACCTCCAGTTCACCCGACCGAGATTCGAACCACGATCTCCCCGTCCTTGGCAGTCTAGCTCAATATGAAACCAGTGTGTTAGCTAACTATGCCACTGAGGCGGGTAATTCAATATATAATATTCACCCAAACTATCAGTAATTTAAAAGCTACACAACTTTTTTTTTTTCAATTGAAAATTAAATTTGAAAACATAATAAATCTGTGACATCATCATCACCTTCCTACTAGTTCTGGCAACTTGTGGCAGGAAGCGGCACTGAAGGGGAAGCAAGCAGAGCGCGAGGACTTGGGAGTGGAGCTGTACAATCTGCAGCAGGAAGTGACTAAACAGCAGCGCCTCCTGGACAACTACCACGACACCCTGGCCTCTATGATCAAGACGAGGCAGGAGACCGAAACGCGAGTCCACACTTCCAGGATGCTTCAGAGGGTAGAGGCGGAGAAACTTAACAAGGCAGAGAGGAAAGGTGGGAGGGACAGCTCTGGCCTGATAAAAGGATGACTCTAGTGCCATTACAGACTATCAGTAATTTAAACTGTCTATCATTAGGACGAGTTATTAGTAACCTTGCACATGCACACTCACAAACATAAATTTCATTTACTTCAGATTTTTTCCATATGAATATTTATTTGAATGGCAATAATTTACCATATATTGAGTATTTTAGTGGATAATAGTTCTATTGCTGAAGCTTCATTGTTGCCAAAGCCAGAATTTATTTTTGAAGCAAAGTCAGTGATATTGTTTTGAAGCCAAGTCAAAGTTTCACACACCACTATTATAATACATTTATTTAAGTGGCAAATTAATTATCTGGGGTATAGTTGTTAAGTTTCCATTATAATTATGTTTGGCTAGTCTACTTTATTGTACATCCATTACCGTTTCCAGCCTGTGACCTGGGTCAATTTTTTATTCAAGCCATATATTTTCCACTACCAGCTTGCTAGACCTGTCGTAGTTTCATATGCCTTATAATATAACTTTAGGCTAGGACAGGCACAACATCCAGTCACCGGCCGTTAATTTATCAATGTGAAAGGGTAAACCCATATAATCATCAATGATAAATTTTCGGCCATGCCGGGAATTGAACCCAGGACCCTTAGCTTTGTAGGAAAACACATTATCGACTGAGTTAAGGTGTCGAACTGGCTAGCTTACTCATAAATAATAATCAGTAGGTGTAAAGGCTCTAAAATAAAATCTAATTCAAAATTTAAAATACATAAAAAAATTGTTTTAAATCTCGAATCCTCGAATGTAGAATATCCTTAGTGAGCTGAGGGTTTGAAGGTAGGCCTACTATTCCTAGTCTTCTATTTATTGGAAAACACTTTCTCTAATGTTTAGACTGTACATGTGCTACAATCCATATTAATACATTTCTAATGGTGAATGTATATACCCTATTTGTGGTGGTAAGGAATGTTTGAAAGGTCTTTTTCCCTGACAGAAATCTAATATACAGTAGGATTTTGCTAGGAGAGAGGACCTTCTTGGCATACCTCCCTACCATACTCCAAAAGACATTTGTACATAAAAAAATAACTTAATTCCGGTAGGCTCTACACTAATTTTTGAAACACATTTTAAGTTAAGTAAGGAGAGATAACATATTAATTTATGAATCATTCATTGCATTATAAAACGATATAAGAATTATAAAAGGTATCAAAAAGAGTTGAATTAAACACTAAATAAGTTTGGAAAATATACATGAAACATTAATGATTAGTTTTATATAAAAAAAAGAATGATACCAATAGTAAAAACATAAAAAAAAACTATATTTATGATATAATCTATTTTACCACTGTTCATGAGCCTGATAATCTTAAATATAAGATGTCCTAATTTAATATGTTTATCTTGTTACAAAGGCTCTTGTAGTAAGTGTTTTTATTATAATTTTTATTTATATTAAATTTATCTTCCACTAACTGAAGGCTAGGTTTGTCTACATCAGGTAATATTATTAAAATTAGTCTGTAACATAGAGGTTAAAAACCTAGTGAATATAAATATAAATAAATATTTATATATTAATTAATCATTATACTTGGCTTATAATCTATTAATTACAAGCTTACTTAACTTAACAAAGTCTAACTGCCTACTAACTGAAGGCTAGGTTTGTCTAGGTCGGGTAATATTGTTAAAATTAGTCTGTCACATAGAGGTTAAATTATTATTATTATTATTATTATTAGCACCATGTCTTACTACCCGTCCGGGTTATACGCACTTACGCTAATGTGTAATGGTAGGGTGATAGTGAGATGAAATGGAGGACCTACAGTTTAACGTGGGATCCGAACCACCGTGGAGGACTGACATTCCACACATTAACAAGTTGTGATTAATACATGCCTTGTCAGAGGTGAAGGAAGGGTTTGGTAATCAGATAAATCTGTGTCGGGACTGAGGATTGAACCCCGGACCCTCAGCACAGAAGTCTGACACCTTACCCCTAGACCACCAGGTCACTCATAGAGGTTAAAAACCTAGTGAATGTATATATTTATTTATTTAGAGGAAGAACTGAGGTCTGAGTTGGAGAGTTTGATGCTGCTGGAGAAACAGTTCTCAGATTGGGAGAAAGACATGGAATCAGATTTGACAGTCTCTCAAAGGATATCGGAGAAAACAAAAGTCGACAAGAAACAACTGGCCGATGATAAACGACGACAGGTAAGTACTTTTCTAAATATTAGAATGCTCCATTCAATTTTGTTTTGTTATTTTTACCTTGCAGTTAAGGTCAAATATAAACCATAATAAATATCTAAAATTATTCAAGAATTTTTTTATCTTCTCATATAGATAAAGTATTGTATTTGCAAAAATTATGATAGGTATCAAACTCAAAATATGTGGGTCTGAAAATTCGATCTTTCCTCAGGTTTATCTTTCTATACTTCAGGCTACAGGTTTAACAGTTTGATGGATTTTGTCTAAACTTATATTTATATGATCATTCCTTGAAAAGAAATTTTGATTTTATTCTAGCTTTAAAATTAAGGGTATTTAACTCATAATGTTTACTTTACATCCATTACTGTTTCCAGCATATGGACTGAGTAAATTTTTTATTCAAGCCATATAGTTTCCTCTACCGGCTTGCTAGGCCTCTCTTGGCTGCATATGCCTTATAATCTAAATTATACTAGGACAGGCACAACATCCAGTCCCCAGCCATTAATTCATCACTGTAAAAGGGTAATCTCACAATTCACCAATGATACATTTCTCGGCCATGCCGAGAATTGAACCCGGGACCTTCAGCTCAGTAGACAAACACGCTACCGACTGAGCTAAGGTGTCGGATTGTTAACTCATAACTAATTTTTGAAATTTTTGTTTGAAACTATAATAGACTGAATGAGAAAGCATGTGTGATTGTGTCACATCATTTATATTATTTGACCCACTTCGGTGGCTGCATGATCTTAGGCATAACAATTGCATTAGACTGACCGCTAATGATGGGGAAATCGGGGTTCGAATCCATGTCGGGTTTACTGAAGTTTTTTTTTCCCTAATGGTTTTCACTCTCACTCTATGCAAATGTGGATATACTTCTTAATTTAACCGTCCTCATAGCAAACTTATTTGCATAATTAGTTTATATGTGTGTAACCTAAGCAAGTAGTAAGATGTGGTAACCAAAAAAAAAAAGCTTACCTCATAAATAA
This sequence comes from Timema podura, assembly GCA_033556935.1. NCBI lineage: Eukaryota > Metazoa > Arthropoda > Insecta > Phasmatodea > Timematidae > Timema > Timema podura. Next base: position 53,585,616 of record JAVRXN010000003.1, read on the forward strand.
CTATTATTTGGAAAAAGGTATAGGAAAGGTGGATAGAAACATATAAAAGTAGTGAACACAATATGGCTGTTACATTGAAAAGAAGAACACAGTTCACATTTTACACTGCTGCCACTGGACAAAGAGGTATTGGCTGCCAGTTTAAGAAAATCGATTATCACCGCCCAATCCGGCAATCCCTCGACCCATGTTTCATTCTATTAGAACTCATCAGGCAAGAGTGTGAAATGCGCAACCCAACTTATAAAAGCAGAAGCCAAAAAACACAAAAGGGATAAAAAAGAAATTGGTAAAGGATTATAGGACACTTAGATAGGAACGTGTAAAAGGAATAACATTAAGGACGAACACAATAAAAGAATATTGGATGCGAAAACATAATATATCTCTTTAAGGAAAACCTATTTTCCCTTTTTGAGGAAATTTTGTAGATTTTAGACTACTAGTGCTATTGAATAATATAAAAGTCGACCTCGGTGGTCTTGGGGGGTAAAGTGCTCGCCTCAGGATCCGATGTTCATGGGTTTCAAATCCAGTTGGGGTAGACGGATTTTTCTTGAGCAGTAAAAATTCATAGCACAACTTCCTTCGGAGGGGAAGTAAAGCCGTTGCGTTGGTCCCATGTCGATTGTGGCATATAGAAGAACCCTGGAAAGGAGGTGAAAATACCTTTCCCGACAAAATTGGTAGACCCTTTTGCTCTCGCTCACAAAAATTCTTGTATGCTGATATAATCAGTCAGTTCAGAAAGTGCACGTTAAATACCTCGAATAAATAGATAAAATAAAAATAAAGTAAAATTTAATTTAAGTATAGAACATTTTTCCATCTAATTATTGTCCTTATTTTCTTTCAAAATCTGACTGATGCATATTTGCTTCCAGGACATATTCCTCCTGAAGCTGATGACGGAGGTGTCAAACCTGTCGTCACAGAACTCGCTACTAGACACTCAGTTCCAGGTGAAGGACTGCGAGCGCGCCACCATCGGCCAGACGGTGGCAGACGCCAATGCTGACCTGCAGGCCTTGGGCCAGGAACAGCACCGACTGCTGCAATCTTGGAATGGGGTCGTCATTAACATCAAGCAGAGGGACCGGGTGTATGAAGGGGTACAGAAAGAGCTCGAGTAAGTGGTTTGTCCGGAAACGAGAGGAATGAGCCCTTACTTGCTTTGTATGTGAGGACACAGGTGGTTACATGTTAGTGTTGGTCTCATCATAAGACTGGGTTTATTGGGAATATCTGCTCTTCCACTAATAAAGGTGCGCTACTCTAAAAAAACATTCCTCATCCCTGTTATTAACCATGGTGGTAAAACAATTAACAGTCATATAAGTACATACTTTTGGGGTCGAATGGTTTAAGCGTCATTTTGAAATAAACTTGACTGAAGATAATGAGATCAGGGTTTGAATCCCAGTCAGGTGTACTGAGGGTGGTTTTTCATAAATGGGTTTCCCCTCACCTTTCATAAGATGTAGATACACTTCTCTAAATTCAACCTTTCTCATCTCTAATGCTTTAGTGTAAATAGTATATCATAATGAAGAACTAAGTAATTACTTTATGACATTAGGAACTCAAAAGTTCATTGCTGGACTTAAGAAAGTACGCCACCTATTTTGAGCTAGTTCTAGCCAGTCCAACTCATTACACCCAATCTCTATCTTGATCTAATTCTATTCAGTCCACCTTATTACACCCTATCCCTATCTCTAGCTAGTTCTCTCCTGTCCACCTCTTTAGACCCTATCTATATCTTAAGCTAGTTATAGCCAGTTCACAACGTGTTTTCATGTATTTTAGACTTATCATCACCTTATATACTGCTAAATTGATGATGAATTATCTATTAAACGTGCAATTTTATTTTATTACATCAATTAACTTAACAAATTGTATCAATCAATTATTTCTAATATATTTTTGAGCATTATATCTAAGTCTTAAATTCTAAATCTACTAATTTCGACAATCAACCAATCAGTAGTCCTACAGTGAGAAACGTAAAATCAGATTGTCAAAGCCGTGTGATAATAAGTGCGTATAAGGCATGCATGCGTCGTCATCATCATAAAACCCGGTATCGCTATAATTACTGCTCAACAGTAGGGCATACACGGGTCCACATCCACATCATCATCAACAAAAATGCGGTATCACTATACTATCCAGTCCACCTCATTAGACCCTATTTCTATCTTGAGCTAGTTCTATCCAATCCTCCTCATTACACCCTATCCCTATCTTGATCTAGCTCTATCCAGTCCACCTCATTAAATCCTATCTATTTCAGGTCTATTCTAATGTTATCCTCACATCTGATAAAAAAGATTATTGTGTAAATACATGTAATTATTATGTTTAGCAATGATTAAATAAATAAATATTCTAAAACTATAGGAAATGAAACACAAATAAAAGTAAAAACACTAACACATATTAGCTAAGAGTCCCAGGTTTAATTCCTGACATGGCTGAAAAATTTATCACTGGTGAAATGTAAGTTTACCCTTTCATAGTGATGAATTAACGGCCGGGGTCTGGATATTGTATCTGTTCTAGATTTAAATTAGTTTATAAGTCAGTACTGAGATAATCAGTCGGTTCAGAAATCCATGTTCAATACCTCGTAATAAAATGAAAAACTAACGCATATTAATGTGTGCTTAATTTTTTATAATTTGATCATATTTATTTATTTAATGACATTGTACTATGCTTTTGCCTTTTGGGATTTTATTTCAAACATATTGAGGTTATGTGCATATATCAAAATGAAACTAGGCCTACATGATTGTGATTTATTTTTTTATATATTTCACCAGAAAAGTCAAGGAACAATTTCTGAACACAAACAGTGAAATTGAAGGCTTAAAGAAGTCATGCACGGGCGAAATGGAGCTGAATGAGAAGTTGACTCTGGCTCTCCATAGACATAAGACTGAAGTAGCCAGCACTCAACGTTCGATAGGTCTGGAGCTGGACAAGAAGAGTAATGCCGAGACGCAGTTGTCGTTGGTTGCCAACATGATGCAACAAACGGAGAAAGATCTCGGGATAGCTATTAATGTACGTTACTTCTCACAGCAACCATTATGAATTATACAGTCAACTCTGGTTATAATGAACCTCTATGGACTCAGATATTTTGTTTACTTTGTCCAAAGTTCACTAAAACTTTTTTTTTTATCTGAAAGTAGTGGGTTAGTGACAAACAAAATAGGAGTTCAAATACAATCGCTCTTTATTGATATCTATTAATTAATCTTAAACATTCTGTTATATGCTGTTGTTTACTGTATACTGTTTTAGTTTTTAAAAAAATTCCAGATCCTTCTCTAGAGTTTGTGCTTTTTCCACACTTGATTCCACACTATCCATTCGTTCAAAAAAACTAAACTGAGTAGGAAAGTATAATTTTTTGAGTTGCATACATCCTCTCAAAAAAAGGGATTAGGGACTAAATGTCCACAGACTGTAATTCAGTGTCCTGTAACTCGTGTCATATTAATACAACTCACAAGATTATCTTCCTTTACTTGTCGCAGACAAAGGTATCAAAACTTAAGCCAGGTCAATGAGCACAGTGAATGTTTAAGCTCAAACCTTCCCCCCCCCCCCCCCCCCCCACACACACACACCACACATTCTTTACTTTCATTCAAGATTTGTGATATCCAAACAAGAACTCGTAGAGAATCAGTGTCTTCAAGTTTAAACAACCAGATGTACTGAGAAAAGGTTTTAAACAGGCAATTTATTTCTGTCGTTTTATCATTCTCTATTCACACTTTAACAAAGCTGTAATTTTTTTTACAGGCAATCTCCCTCTTACCTTAGATTAATTGTTAATAGCCTTTATATTGACTGTCTTATTTAAAAAAATACTCTTAAGATTATGGGTCGTAAATATTCGAACATTTCAAACTTAAGTCTGAGCCTTTAATAAAAACTTAGGTTCAAATTCAACGGCTTGATAAATTCAAGCCTGTTGTATAAAGTTATTTCTGTGTTGTATTGTGTGTCTAGTGATTACTACTTATTGATTACTCTTAACTCTACTTGTCTGGATGTTGGCTGTGAAATGTACATTTGACATTTTTATTTTTAATGTAAACACATTACTGCTTTAGTAATTTTAAAGATGATGTTTTAAACTTTCCGAAAAGCTCCTTCCATCTCAAATCCCCCAGAGTATGTCACTTTGTGAGACTTTAAGGACAGTTCCTGGGTACTGTGAACAATTCTTGCGATCACAGGTGTACCACCAGCTTATGGCGGAGGACAAGCTAGCCCAACAAGAGGTGGAGAAGTTGAGCATTGAGAAAGTACAGTTGGAGGACGCCATATTGCAGAAGCTGCAGTGCCAGATCACCCAAGACAAGGCGGGCAGACACATGAACAAGCAGCTGTTCAACCTGCGGGACAAGACAAGGTCGCAGGTAGGTTTTTAATAAAGGTTATCAAGTGAGCGTTTTATTCTCATTCTTGTGTATTTGTTCAAATAAATTATTACATTAAGTTGTTTGACACTTTAGCTCAGTCGGTAGTGTGTTTCCTTACTGAGATAAGAGTCCTGGGTTTGATTACCTTCATGGCTGAAAAGTCTATCATTTGTGCAATGTGTGTTTCCCCTTTCATGTTTGTGGCTCTGGCTTTTGTGTCTGTTCTGGAATTAAGTTAGTTAATAAGCCGTCTGCTGATATAATTATTCAGTCCAGAAAGTACATAGTAAGTACCTAAAATAATAATAATATAACACTAAAGGTATATAAAAATTATAACTACTTTTGAGGCTGAAAACATTTTGATTGGTGTACCAGAATATTTTGAGTTTTGACAAATTGTGTTTTATTAGTATGAACTATTTCTTTTACAAGATACACTACACTACATACACTACTAAAATTATCTTCATCAGCTTTTGTCATATCTTCCTTAATTTCTACAGTTTAATGGAGCCCAAATAAAATTAATGAAATGTCCTTTCTGTATTTAAAAAACAAACAAAAACAAAACAAAATCTGTTGCATGTGTTTTAGTCTGTATTTTGCCCTTGAAATTAAAATAGGCCTTGTGACTATAATTAGCTACCTTTTAATGGACAGATCTCCTTGTGGTATTAAGCGTTTGTCAAAGTACAATCGTATGTACAGGTTTATTGGTCATTGGACTAGATCATGGCTATAAGTAGGAGAGATAACCAGCAAGCTTACCTAAGTATCACTGGAGTAGGTCGACCTCGGTGGTCTTTGGGTGATGTGCTCATCTCAGGACCTGATGTTCGTGGGTTCAAACCCAACTAGGGTTGATGGACTTTTCTTGGTCATAAAAGTCTGTAGCACAACTTCATTCGAATGGGAAGTAAAGCTGCCGGTCCCATGTCGATTGTGGCATGTAGAAAAACCCTGGGAGGTGTGTGAAAACACCTTTCCCGATAAAATCGATTGGCCCTTTCGCTATCGGTCATAGAAATTCTCGTGTGATGATATAATCAAGCGGTACAGAAAGTTTAAAGTTAAATGCCTCAAATTAAATAAAATTAAATAAAATACTTGAGGAGGCATTTTTGTGATTGTGCTGAGTTTACGTTGTTCTTTCGTGAGGAGTCGATCACACATATGTACTTCTCCAAACCTATTCGAGAGCTCACGGTCTACATTCAGAGGGATTTCTTTTGCCAGGAATAGTTCTGGCGGGATATGTCTGGAAAGATACGAAACTTTTCACTCTTCCTACTTTAATTGGAGTTTAGCCACACAAATGAGGCAGTCTATCTCGGTTTAGCTGCAGGAGTGGCACTAAGGTGTTTTTTTAATCCACATTAGAGGATGGCAGTGTTAGTGTACTCTTAAGTGAAGCAAGCTTCCATGAGAGTTTGTTTAGTCATGGACCATAAAGAGGACTTTAAACAAATGAAGAAAACTCCGTGTCACATCACACTAAGGGAAAAGAGGCCATGGGTTTGTTTGTTGAAAATGTTTTGTACTACTGGCCGGTCAAAGTGATTTTTGGTTAGAAAGTGAATACTGAGCAGTGGGTACTCCCCCGCCTTTCTCTAAATTTCTCATTCCTTGCTATGTAAATCAATCCTGAGGTATGAAACGCCGAGGAGACTAAGTTCAATTTCAGGTCACTGTGTCACAGCTCTGTGAGATGAGTTGTTTTTCATTTCTTAGAAAATCTATAGCAAGGGAAGAAGCAAGGAGATGAGAATTATATTTACAAATGTCCAAGCCCCTTCCAGACTTAATGTATCTAAGAATGATTTATAACAAATGGAAAGCTAAGCTTTAAAATAACCGTTAGTTGGTGGCAAAAGGTGGTTGCAAGATAACCTAATTCATATTTTAAATAGAGTTTTTTAGAATCCACTATTTTACGAATCTGAATCTTGAATCCGAATCTCAAATTTAACTTTGAATGCCGAATCCGAATCTTGGAAAAAATTATAAATATAATATTAATAGAATAATAGAAAATACAAAAAGTAACTAAATGTTAACATTCTTTCTTATAATTCCCTTCATTATAACATTCATACATTCAGTTAAGTGTTAAATTACCGGTCTGAGGTCTGGTTGTTAAGTTCATCCTATAATTATAATTGATTCTGAACCATCAGTAGTCATTATTATGCTCTAAACCAAATTTCAATTACTTTTTTTTTTTTAGGAATTGAGTCTTGAATAATATTTTCTCGAATTCTCTAATCTTGAATATCCTTAGGGATTCGAGGGATTCAGGGTCCATCCCTAATTTTAAATATGTATTGTCAGCAGTCACACCTTCAATAATCAGTCTGTTCTAAACTCCTGAAGAAAGCACCCATGATTAACCAAAAGCTTTTGTTTACTGTCTAATTGCTGTGAGTGTTTTATCTCAACAATTTACACTCTAGATCTACCAATGAATGTACACCCCTCCTTTTTTTTACGAATGGAATTATTTGACAGGTATAAAAGTCACTAGCTAGATCTACTTTGACACATTCATACGTCAAGTCATGTGATCTGTAGCAGTTACTTTTGTTATATATTATCAACATTTATAAAATAGTACAGTAAAATATTATCATTGTTGATTACAAAAAAACAAAATATTAGTATTTTTTAAAGGTTGCTCCAAATGTCCAGTCATAAGAAAATCAAGGTATAGGTGTCTCTGTTTAAACATACACAACGGATACAGTTATATTTTTAGCAGCTGAGTCTATTTATGCCTTCGGCAAAACATGGGGCATTCATTTCCCAAATAATCAGCTGAATCAACTCTTGGTTTTGCTTACATTTTCCATGTATACATGTATTATTTTACTTATTTTCCTGATTAACTCTAGAATTTTGATTTATTGAACCATGTCTGACCGTCAACCCTAAATTATTCATTGTGTCAACCTTTCTTGACAATCAGTGTTAACCCTATAATTTTTTTTAACTGTCCCTGAACCTTGGTTGGTACTATCGAGTGCCCTGTCTCTTGCTCTGTCCTCCAGGAGGTGCAGCTTTTCACCACAGAGAACCTACTAGCGCAGACGAGCCTGCAGATAGAGCAGCAGAGGGGAGCAAACTCCCACAATGAACTGTTGCTGGAGGAGCTGGAAAGGGAGTTAAACCTGCTGAACAAGGACTGCTACAAGTGGAGCGAGACCTCAAGCAGAGCAAGTTCCTTGTCGGCAAGAAGCAGGGTGCGTCGACACGCTTAACAAGAAGCTAGAGAGCATGGTCTCCAAGACTGGGGTAAAATATGCTCTAAGATCTGTCTTGACGATTGTGATGAACAAACTATGTTACACTCTTTTAAAATTGAAATCTTCATTTTAACCCCATTAGTTTGGTAAAATACCTCCATCTTACTATTTCCTTCCACCATTTTTTTTAATATCTCCCTATTTCACCACCTTTTTTATCTGCTCCTTCCACTCTTTCTTGGCCTCCCTGCAGTCTTTTCCAACATATTTCATTTCCACCATTTTCGTTGGAATCCTCTCGTTCTACATATTCATTGCCTCCTCTACTATCTCATGTATTCCAACATTCTCATCACATGACCATACCATCTCAGTCTTGCTTTCTCTACTATATCATGTACTCCCTTCACCCCCACTCTTTCTTGATAACTTCATTCCTAACATTGTTTTTTCTTGTGACAGCTAACATGCTCCTCACAAACTTCATTCCCATGACCTCCACTTTCCTAGTCTTTCTTACATTAAATGTCCAGGGATATACTATGTATAAAACAAAAAATATCAAATCTTGGATGTGAATTTTAATCTTAGAAATAACGTGAGCCTAAGGGATCAACGTTTGCACATTTCCCCCTCAATTTTCATTCTTGTCCACACTAATTCTAAAGATGCCATGGGGGGAAAAAGAGGCTGAGGCTATGGACATAGCATGTTGACAAAGTTTTTTTGGGGATGAGGAAGTTAAAGTTCCAATCCGACAAAGTATACTCAAGTAATTTTTCCTAAATGGCTTTCTCTGTTCCCTCCACATGAATTCAAGTACATTTCCTCTAAATATACTTTCTATCCCCCATTGGTGTAAATAAACCCATACGGGTAGTAAGATATGAAGCATAGGCTAGTAAATTTGTATCTTGAGCCTCGTTGTTTTATTCAATTCATTGAGAATATGACATAATTCTGTGTCAAATGGTCATTCTAGCAATATACTGGGCTGCCGAAGACAGAAAATTAGGCTAAAATCCCGGAAAGGGTACTGCAGGTGGTTTTTTTTACTCTCCCTCCTCACAAATGTGGGTACACTTTCTATAAATTAACCTTCCTTATCCCTAATACATCAGTATGATTAGTTCATATTGCTAGTAATAAGCAGTGACAAACAAAAATAATTAAGAATCTGATGACATTTTCTCTCAGAATCAGGGGTATAGATGAACCATAGTTCACATCCTTAGTTTTTGTATTTGAATATATTGTTGATTTGTTGCACAGCCAAAAAATTTGTAGAAGTCACAACAATATGTAAATATCCCCGTTAACATTACAGACGGAAGTAATGTCCCCCGAGGAACTGAAGATCAACAACCTGAGCAAGAAGATTGATGAGACTACAGAACAATCAAAGAAATTGCAGCAGTTCTGGTTGCGGCAACAGGGGCACATCGTCCAGCTTTCGCACCAAAGGGACGAGCAGCTTCACGAGATAGACATTCTGCGTAAACGTATTTGTCGTTCTTTTGAGAAACTCTCAACATTTTACAATTTTATGTTGGTACATGGCAACATTTTAGAAGCTGTGCTAGTATTATTATTGTTTTTGTTTTATCATATGTCCAGAAAATACCCTTTTAATTACATTAATGAGGCAAATATAAAAAGGTAGAATTTAGAGGAAATGTACCATAATTTGTGGTGAAGAATAGTGGGAAATCGTTTAGTAAAAAAATTCTCACTAACTTCTAGCCGGTATTCAAACCCTGACCTTCCTGCTCACCGCCAAACAAGAAAGGAGCGTCGTATTTTGTTGGTGTGGCCAACAGTGGAAGTCTCAAAATATTAATTTTATGACAGCACTCCATTATTTTTTCAATTATTAAATTATTTAACCAGAGGGAACATGAAATAGACCAATTTTTAAGGAAAGGCATCACCATTCACCTATAGTGAGGATGGAGAACTCAATCATGGGAGATATTTTTCCCAGAGCAGATTGTCAAGATATAACCTCAGATTCCCAAGTCAGAGGAGAATGTAAATCCTTGCGATTAACTATGTCACTACCCCCTCAGGTGGCTGCATAGTCCAAGGTTCACTTCGCAATATACATGACTGCCAATGACAGTGAAACCAAAACTTACATTTTACTTGGGTGTACTAAAAGTGATATTTTCCTCTCCCTCCACATAAATGCAGGTACTTTTTCTCCAAATTCAACCTTACTCATCCCTAACATTATTGTAATTAGTACATATGTCGGGTAGTAAGACGTAATGTTAAAAACTGTAACAAATTTATATAAAATTGATACATCCACTTGATATTTTCGGCGTGTGTTAGAATCAGAAACACTTGGATTTAGGCTGTCAGAACTTTACCAACCGGTATGGCTTGTTTTAGTGTGATTTCTTCTTCTTTGCTTGGGCTGTTTTTGTTTTGTTTTCAATTGAAATATTCAACACATCTAATGGATCAGAGATGAGGAGGATAAATAAGAGGAAATACACTAGGAACTGCTTAGAAAGACAACGGGAAACACTTTTTATGTGCATAGCTGGTGTTTGAGCTCTAGTAAGACCTGGTTCAGTCAGACACAACAATCGAATATGCTGGTAATTAGTTCTTTGCGCTAAGATTTATATTATCTGTGTAAAAGAACAAGCCTATACACAAATGCTAACCATTTGTCTATGGAGATAAGCAATTTTGGTTTTTATTTAAATAATTTACTTATTCACTGACTTAACACTAAAATCATTCAATGATGAGAGAAAATCGATAGAACTACTCCGGCAATGATCAGATAGTGGAGTGCAGGATCGGATGGATGGCTGTTCCAGAGGTGCTGGTTATGGAACAGAAGAACCTCAAGATAGAGCAAGAGATTGAGCGCTACAACAAGGAGGAACACAACGTGGGGAGATCCATCAAACACTTGCTTCATAAGCTGGTGACCTTGAACCTACAGCTCTGCCAGCGGCGTGGGTATAAGGAGGAACTTGACAAGGACAACGTGTTCATCCAGGGGCACTACCTCAATGTACTCAAGGTAGATATATCTCATTATGGTCTTTCGCCATTCCTTCACACAAATATAAATTTACATTTCCTCTAAATTCTACCTTCCTCATCTTACCCCATTCAAGTAAGATGCAGGTGAATGTGTGTATACATCAGAGGCAAGTCGGGGCCGAACAAATGCTTAAATTTATACAACCAAGGCAGCCTCAGCCCATTTGGTGAATAACACGAGGCTGAGCCATCTTGTGTCGGTACCTCAGAGTGATGTATGTGTCCTCTAGTGTAGACAGGTATTCAACCATTCGCGGCACTCATTTCAGTTTTGTTTTACTATCCATCATTTTGTGTTTGTTCAAATGGAGTGGACAAATGAAAGTGCACTAGAATTAACTATGAAATAGGAGATTTAACAAGTTGCTTTGAAATACCAGACATCCGTAATGATTTTAACAATATAAAGCTCCGGCCAAGGACATTTCTGCAGTACTGCCTCATACTGTGTGAAAAAGTCAACCCAATCGAGATATGTATTCATTCGGCCTTACTTCGAATATTTGCCTCTGATGTATATGCACCTTAAGTAACAACAGTTTGCTTTGGTGGATGCAAGATCTAACGTGCTACTCTTGTAGTAAACTGGACTACCGATGGCGGGAAGTTTAAGGTTCGAATCTCGTTGGGTGTACTGAGAGTGGTTTTTCACTTTCCTTCCAATCAAATGCAGTTACACTTCCTCTAAATATAGCCTTCCCAATTCCTAAAACGGTTTGCATAATTGATACATAAGCGTATAACACGAATGGGTAGTAACACACGGTGCTAGAAAAAAAAGTAATAACACCTCGAACCTGTTCAGGATGCTGAGATGGAGTCTGTGAAGCTGGAGGCGGAGTTGCGAGAGCTAGAACAGGAGAAGGTTCACCTGAGTGACAGGTTGATGGACAGCCAGAGGGAGAGCCTGGCCTGGGAGAAAAAGTTGCAGATGGCGTCGAGAACAAGATGAGAATGGACCAGGAGCGCAGCAAGGAGGGGGAAATTGGCAACATGAAGGCCGAGATACACCGCATGGAGGTGAGCCCGTCATTGTCCAAACATTTATTAAAATTCCTCAAATGAACGTTTGAACCAGGCTCAACCAGCTCTTGAAAGATTTTGGTTTTCGAATACTGGTTGGTTTGAAGATTTACTCTGTTTATAATGCACACTGAAAATTATTCAGTGAAAAAATTAATTTGTTCAACTGGACTTCTTATATTTTGGCAGTATAAACTTTGTTTATTGTAAACTGCATTTCAAATGTACTAAAATGGTTAAAAAGACTCCATTTACAAGTGCTGTGTCCGAAAGAAGTGTTTTGAATATATATAATAGGGGTGTGCGAAAGTCCAATTTTTCAATCCAAAGCGAACTTGAATTGAATATATTAAATATTCTCAAAGCAGAATCGAAGTTCTAATATTTATTTTAAATTATTTTATTGCTTAAAAAAATACATTTTGGCAATGTATATAACTATATGACTAAAATTACTTGGAAAATGTTTTATTGCACATTTGTTTGTAATATTTAGTTTGATTCAGATAAATCCAAGTTAATATACAAAATTAAACTTATTCAGATTTTTTCCTAATGAAAATTGTCTTGTATTGTGTACAACTCAGAATGGCAATAAAGTACGACTATTGGCGAAGATTCTAATTGTCAAAGCAAATTTTTTTTCGAAGCAAAGTCAAAAGCTGACATTTGTTTCGAGGCCAAGTTGAAGTTTTCAAGCTTTGCACAACCCTAATATATAATATAAAGTTATTGTGTTATTTATTGGGATGTGCCATGTCTAATTTTTCAATTAGAAGCAAAGTCTAATTGAATAGTATTAAATATTCTCAAAGCCAAATCAACGTTTAAATATTAGAATATTTTTTTAAATATAATATATATATATATTAATTTATATTATTAAAATGAAGTGTTTGTTTGTCATGACTGAGTATTGCGCAATATTTACGCACGCAGAGGTCTGAAATTTAAAAAATTAGTAGCCCCTTTGAACAAACATGTGCACCTCAAGGCTGGAATAATAATTTTTGATTAGGTTTTTTTAAATATATTAAAAACTGGGTAGGAAGAAATTAAATAAAAGAGATTTTTTTTTCTGGCTGCATTGCGTGGTTACCCCAGGGTACTTCTTATAGTTGATTATATAACTTTAAACAATAAATATAATTTACAAAATGTTAAGTTGCAAAGAAGTTTAGTATATTTTATTTAAAGGTGATAAATTTTATTTCTAGTGGTTGGATTCTTGATTTGTACATAATTTTCTTCTTGCTTCTTCGTACATGCTTGTTAAGGTCTTAGCTTCTTGACTTTCTTTGTTCAATGCGGTATATTGCAATAGATGTTCTGCGTTGATGATAAAGTTGTCAGCAGGGCTGTGTTGTCAGTATGCCAAGCCTTCGACTCCTCTATTTCTATACTGTCCAACTCTGACTCCTTCATAAATAGATAAAAGTATATTAATTAATAATAAAATTTACTGCAGTAAAATACTCCAATAGAGATGACTTCATGGGAAGCTTTTTTGGCATTGTGAATTAATATTTATATAAATTTGTCAATCTAAATTACAAATATTGCTCCTAAAAAGTAAAGTTAAAATGATATATTTACCATTTATTGTAATTGTATTATAAGTTTTATTTTGAAGCTGGAGTCGGTACTTTTTACCAACTCCATCTTCGACTTCATAGCCCTGGTTATCAGCTTTACATATTAAACCATTACTAGAATTTAGAATGTGTACGTGGGTTGTTGATGATGCGCTAGGCAGTTGTGTCCACTGACCAGTGATAACCCTAAATTTTTCAACTTCTTCTTTTCAACATAGGCCATGGATATTTATGCCATCAGTTTCTATTTTTATCCAACTTTTGTTTTTATTTTTGTCCCTTGCTTCTTCCAGAAAATCTTACTAAAATTTTAATTATATCTCTACCTTTTTTTTATAGTATGTAATGTTGCAGTTTTCTTCAATTGTGTGTATATTCTGGCTCTTCTACTTGATAATAAGTCTGATAAATTAAATTATTATCATAATTATGTGATTTAGTTATTTTAAATACTTGTCATGTAAACAATTATTTGTATATAAATATAAAGCAGCACAATCGACGAAAGTTAAACACAAATATGTATTTTTATTTTTATTACTTTTATTGGTGAAGATTTGTAATCATCAAATTCAGAATTTTACTTTCGAAACAAAGTCAAAATTGATAATTACTTAAAGCAAAGTCGAAGTTTTTGAAAGCTTCCCACATGGTGTCTACTCAACTTGATCAATAAAATTCCCTACTTTTTCCCTGGTCATTTCCTAAAATTCCCAACTCAAAAGTATATCCTACCCTTCCATCCCTCCCCCAAATTTTTTATTAATTTTTATATGAATAGCAATAAGTTTTAAAATTCAAATAAACATGTATTTTTAAATTTGTATAACATAGTCTACTAGGAATTAGAAAATTAAAAAATATATTAAACAACTTCAAATAAAAAAAGACAGTTTGAATAACATTGTGATTTTCTGATTGTTATATTTTATATTTCGAGTCAAACAACATTTTCCCGATTTTTTTTTTTTTTTTTCAATTATCAAATTCCCGTTTTTCCCTCGACCACTTCAAATTTCAGTTTTCCCTGATTTTTTCGCATGGTAGACACGCCCTAGGAATTGTGAAATCTGGCATTTGTTTGAAGCAAGGTCAAAACTTGTCTCCTTCCCCGTCCCAGGTCCGTTATTCTCAGTTAAAGGGAGTCCAAAGAAGGCTGGTTCTGGACCTGGAACAGTGTGTATCTCGCCGAGAGGCCATCGTGGACGTAGCAGACGCTCGAGAGAAGAGGAACATCAGGGGCGCCAACAACGTGAGAATCAACTTCCAGAAGAAACTGGAAGACCTCCAAAACAAGCTCAAACAAGTGAACAGCGTGAGTTTGTGGCGACTAAGTAAAGCACAAGACTATTTTTATATAAATGTGTTTTAGATAGAAGGGACGTCACCAACAAGTTAAAGGCTTCATTTTATTATAACTTTCATGCCTACATAAATTATTGGTGTAGTTTTTGTATTTTATTACATTTCTGTTCTGCTCTTGTTTTTCAACAAACTTGTGAAGCGGCAGTAAGAGTACATAGTTTTATTTGACCAGACTGTTACTTGTTCATGTCTGTGCACGACTATACCCCACACAAATAGGTTTGTCTATTAAATGTGTGGTGTGTGTGTGTGTGTGTGTGTGTGTGTGTGTGTGTGTATATATATATATATATATATATATATATATATATTCTTACCACCAGTTCAAGCTATAAATATTAATTAGCATTAGCACTTAAGGATGGTTTACAACATCTGAATTGCCTACATACTAACTAGTGAGACTTAGAGAGAGAGAGAGAGTATTAGTTTTATAGGGATTTTATCATATTTATTCATAGAAAAACGATAAATCACAAATACACAATTCTTGTTTATAAAGGTGATGGTTTATTATAATATAAAAACAACTCTTTTAAAAAAGTGTTCATATATCGAGTCCCATAACCCAAAGGGGATGATCCTACTCGAGAGGAAGGAAATAGTTCAAAGTATATTCTTGGTAACATTTACAGTTTCGTAACTGTGGCACTTTCTGTCGTGTTTAGCAAATCAAATCAGTCGAGCAAGATATCTTGGAGCAGAGAAGAACCAGCAATCCGTCCTGGAGCAGTTGAGTGTGAAACAAGATGGACTGAAAGGGCTGGAAGAGCGGCTGAAGGACACGGAGAAACAACTTGAGGATGGGTGGCTCGCCAAACAAAAGGTGATGATGGGGTCGTTTGGGTGAGTGATGAGGGATTTTAATGGCCACATCTTTCTAATGAACTGAGGCTCCAGAGTTCAATTCTTAACATGGCCAAAAAAAATGTATCATCGGTGAAATTCGGCCGGTTATCTTTTTCCTTTCACATGTTGATGTATATAATGGTCATGGTGATACGAGTTAGAAGTGTTGGCACTTAGTTTCTAGATATTAAGAGCATAGTTTGTATGTCTTGTGTTGAATATCATCAGTTTTGGTTCAAAAAAGTGCAAGTTGACTACCCTAAGTTATTATATTAAAAATTAAAACTAACTCTAAGACAGCTGGTAGGTTGTAGTCTTGGGTAGATATTAGGCTCAAGGTTGGTACATTCCATGAGAAACAGTGTATTGACAATTTAACTTTCGGTGGATACTGGTAATAATATATTTATATTACCGTACTTAAAGGACGTCCACTGCAGGAGAGGTGGTGACAGCTAGCAGAAGGTTATTTATTTCAAATATTGGTTGAAAGTCACTATTGTCAATCTATTTGGAAATTATGTGCATTACTAATACTATTTTGTCAATAAAAAGTGTTTTCAAACGAGTCTAATAATACTTTCCTAAGGATTACTGTATAATTGAGGTTTTCGTAACTTATTGAAATAACAAGAGATACTATAGTTCATGAAATAATAAATTAAGAAGTACTATATTCACACTCTTATCTTGTAACTGGCCATAAAATAAATATAATGTTTTTATAGCATAGAGAAAGAGCCATTCAAAATATTTGTTTTAAATAAAGGTTTTTGATTTGTAAAAAGTGCATGAAAACAACGACAAGACTATTTTATATGATATAACTAACGCCCTTGTTTCGGCTGATTTGCCATCTTGGTTTCAGAAGAGAATGTTGCATTTTATAAACTCTCGTTTGTGAAGCATTTTTAAGTGAACCACAGATGCCGCTTCCACTAAAAAGAAACATCCAAACAAATATTTCCATAAGTTTATGTTTCATTAAAATAAAAAGGGTTAATAATTAATAACAAAATTTTTTGTTTGTGTAAATGTTTTGACTGCGAAAAGGAACGACAAATCAACATGTGGTGTTGCAGATCATAATGGTTTGGTGAATGAATAGATGGTAACTTTCCTGGCTGTCAAATACCACTTCTCCTGCTGGGGACGTCCTATACTCATTTACCTGCATCAGTAGTTGCATGGGATTCGACACCTTAGCTTAGTCGATAGCCTGTCTGTCAACTGAACTAAGAGTCCTGGGAATCAATTCCTGGCATGGCCGAAAAATTTATTATTGGTGAAATGTGGGTTTACCCTTTCACACTGATGAATTAACGGCCGGGACTGGATGTTGAGCCTTTCCTAGCCTTAAGTTAATTATAAGGCATATGAAGCTATCGACAGGCCTAGCAAGCCGGTAGTGGAAAATATATGGCTTGAATAAAAAATTGACCAGACCAGGCGGAAACATAATATGTAAAAAAAACCACCCTCAATCCATGAGAGAGGATTCAAACCCTGATCTTCATAAATCGCATACCAGACCAAACAACCTTGACGCGTTAGTCCTCATACCATTGCTACAGGTTTGTTGTTAAAAAGCTATGTTCTTTAAATGATCTAATATCTAATTTTATTTAAGTGAATTAGTTTATTATCATAAGGTGGAGTTTAGAGAACGCAAAAAAAGGTCAGTGTTTTTGAGGTTTTTAAGGCATGCTTCAGTACAAACCTAGAGTTTTAATTCCCTCCGCGTGGTGCCTCAACAGGTGTTGAATATCTGTCATGGGTGTCCTGGAATTGGTGACAACTTTTATCTTCATTTAAAAAGTTTCTCATCTAATACGCTATGCTCATGACATATTCAACAACTGTGAAGAATTTAAACTATAGGGTTGTACTGAAGCATGTGTTAAAAACTGCATAAACGCTGACCTTTTCTCGCGTTCCCTAAATCCCACCTTAAAAACACTCTTTTTTAACCTGGACTAAATCTTACAGAATCTTGAACTTCTAATTCGTCGTCAGCATAAGGTGAAGATGTATGAGGATGTCAAACGAGGCCACCACAAACTGCTGTTCCGCAGCGAAGCCTCCCTGAATGTCGAGCATCAGCACCAGAAAATTGTCAAATCCGAGCTTATTTCTATAGTCGAGACTCTGATGAGTGACTTTCCTCTTCACAGAGTCAAGTTCGGAAGAATACTCAACTATCTTACCACCTAACTTGGAACTTGTTTATTGCCATTATTGGAGAGAAGTGATTCATGTAGCATAAAAAGTGTTTTTAATTTGTATTTTTTTATATAGAAATTTACAAGTATATTATTTCTTTATAAGGAAAATCTCTCTTCATTTTATGAGGTAATTAATTTTATTACCGATATATTTGGAAGAAGGTATAGGAAAGGTGGATAGAAACATATAAAAGGGGATGAACACAATATGGCTTTTACAATGAAAAGAAGAACATAATTTACACTTTACATTGCTGCCGTCGGACAAAGAGGTAATGGCTGCCTCTTGAAGAAAATCGGAGAATTGGGTGGGTCGACAGTCAAATCCATATTGTGATAGTTCATTTTATATGTTTATATGTTTCCAAATATGATACAACACACAAGTATGTTATTTGTGATACAGTACGTGCATTACTGAATTTAAAGCCTATATAAGGGTGTTTTATAAAACTCAATCATACATTCAGGTGGACTGTATTGACAAAATACAAGTCTGACAATCAGTCGAGTCCTAGTTTGTTTGTGATTTATTAAACTATGCAGTAATGAGAACAAGATTGCAGGTGTATAGAATAACAATGAATATTAATGATGGGTTGGTTTCAAAATGTTAATGGTTATGCTTAATTATTTTCAGTCATTGGGACGTTCAAGTATTATGTAAGCACATTTGTTCCCATTTTAGACCCCCCCTTCCTCCCAATGTAAGCAAAAAATAAGCAAACAGCCGAATACTCAACCCCTGTCTTACTTGCATTATATTTGTCAACTTTTTTGTAATTTCTTCACAGTAATAACCATTATTTTTTATGCAATTTATAAAATTGATGGTAATTATTAACAAAGAAGTGAAAATTTATTATGCAAAATAATTAGCATTAAATACTGCTGTAAAGTTAATCTAATTTACATTCAATTGAAATTATATTAAAAAAGTAATTAGTGAATGCATTAATTAATATACTTAAAAAACCTCTAAACCACTTTTAATTTGATGATCAGGGTCCTTGAATCCACGCCTTTTAATCATTATGTGTCCATTTGGGATGGTTGGGTCGCTGCACCATTCTTACCCGTTTCTGTCTTATGTAAGCATTGTTCTGACCCTCCCCCCCTTGTCAGCAAAAATAAGCACAGCTCGAACCTCCCTACCCCCCTAAGGTGCTTACATAATACTTGAACATCCCCTTCGTTCCAAATCAGACAAACTGATATGAAGCCATTTGGTCTTCATTGTTTTGTGTGAAAGCCATAATGTTTGCTGATGACTGATGGTATGGGGGGAGAAAGAAGAGAAAGTACAGGAAGGGAATAAGGAAGTGAAAGATTGTGAAATGAAATTTAGCATGGCAAAGTGTGAAGTGATGGTAGTAACAAGGAAGAGCGTAAAGCCTAATAAAGCAATAAAGTTGGATGGAGCAGAGCTAAGAAAAAGGTCAGAATGTAACTTATCTTGAAAGCATGAGTGAGGCAAAAGGTGGAAGTAGAGTAGATCTAATAAGAAGAGGGTAGCATGGGAGATTCAATTGGTGGGTAGTAGAAGTGCCCTTGAAGTGTAAGGAAGTGTGTACTTTATACCCATTACCCATAGTCACACATACAGCAGAAACATAGACAGTGAATGTAAGAGAGACAAGAAAAGGGGAAGCCATAGGAATGAAGTTTGTGAGGAGCATGTTAGCTGTCGCGAGGAGAAACAAGATTAGGAATGAAGTTATTCTGGGAAGAGTTGAAGTTCAGGGAGTACATAAGATAGAAGAGGAAGCAAGACTGAGATGGTATGGTCATGTAATGATGATGGAAAAAGAGAGGACGCTAAAAAAATTATGACAATGAAGACTGCAAGGGAGGCCAAGAAAGAGATGGGAGGAGCAGATAACAGAAAGTGTTCAAGTGAAAGGAGAAGAATATAAGAAAATGAATGAGGAATAATGGTACACGGATAGAGGAAGAGTGAGGTACTCTACTAAAGTGACCTGGCCACAGGCTGGAAATAGATGATGATGTGAAATAGAAGATTTCTCTTTTACAGTGATAAATTAAAGATCAGTAGCCTGACTGTTGTGTCTGTTCTAGAATGACTTTGGTTTAAAAGCATTAGGTTGACGTAATTATTAGTCAAATTAGAGAAATACATACTTTTTTTTTAATTTACTAAACCAAAAACTGAATAAGAAAAACCAGTTCAAGTTCTTAACTTAATATGTTTTTTTATTTAGCACCACGTCTTACTACCCGTTCGGGTTATACGCTTAAGTACTAATTACACTAATGGATTAGGAATTGGGAAGATTGAATTTAGAGGAAGTGAACCCGCATTTGCGTGGAGGGAGAGTAGAAAACCATTTAGGAAAAACCGCCCCCAGTTCACCCGACCAAGATTCGAACCTCGATCTCCCCGTCCTCGGTGGTCTAGCTCAACACGAGTGGTGCGTTAGCTAACTACACCACCGAGGCTGGTAACTTAATAATTATTAGTGGCTCACGAAGAATCAAACCGATTGAATATAATACATCACAAAGTGAACATTTTCAAGACACATGTCTGTCAAAAGTGCCAGTGTGTGGTATATTTAATGATATTCAGTAGACCTGAGGTATTTTCTAGTTTGTGAGCAACTAGTGCCATCTAGCAAGAATCTTGTGAACTATATCTGTGCGGTCCTCTACTTATGTTGACCTCCAAGACATGACAACAATGTCTAGTCCAGCAATAAACATGTAAACTGTAGGTGAAAACAAGTATATACCTGATAGTTACTAAACCTACTTCAAATACTAATATTGGGGAGGTGCAAGAACTCCTTTTTCAATATGAGATATTGAGACAGTATGAAAAAATATCAAAACGGGAGTACGACATAAAGAAACTTCCTTAGAAACTACAAAAATGTGTGTTTATTAAAGTGTGTATATATATATATATATATACACTTTAATAAACACACATTATATATATATATATAAAAATAATATGTTTATAGAGTTCCTTTTTACATTTGGGCCGGTGCTTACTTTGGATTATCTTATAATTCAGAGGTTTCCAATTTAAAAGGGCCTGAGGGCCACAAGTGAATTTTCGAGTCTAGTGGCGGACCACATCATAATCGACTAGCGGGTTTAAGTAAATATGACTCTGGCGAAAACAGATTTTCCCCCCATTTATTTGAGGTATTTAATGTGCACTTTCTGAACTGTTTGATTATATCAGAGGGTGACCTGGTGGTCTAGGGGTAAGGTGTCGGACTTCTGTGCTGGGGGTCCAAGGTTCAATCCTCGGTCCCGGCACAGATTTATCTAATTGCCAAACCCTTCCTTCACCTCTGACAAGACGTGTATTAATCACAACTTGTGAATGTGTGGAATGCCAGCAGGGCTATTATGACCATTCGGTGCAAAGTTAGTTGCTACCGCTAGTTAGCTTCACTTTCAAGGAAAATATAGCGTTTGGATTATTATGACCAGCACACTTTGTATCGTCCACTAGTTTTAGCTTCGACTTTACTTCTAGCGTCAACGCTAATAATAAAATAAGTTTGTGTCAACAGTTGGCAACACTTTTCCAAAGAATATTAACTTTTAAACAGGTAGAGACTAGAAATTAGGTACATTTATTTCAAGAATGTTGGTATTCATGACTCAACACTATTCATATATTTTTATTTTTCCAAACAGCTGATTACGAGTCAAATTATTTGTAAGAAAGATTTAACCTAGCTTAATTTAATAAATCTCTTGCATCATTTTGTTTGCCTATGGTTTGAAATGAAAAAATACTAGGCCTACATTATTCAATACACACAACATAATTTAGTTAAAAAACCATATTGTGAAATATGCATTCAAATAGTAATGTTACAAATCCTTGCACATCCCTAACTAGTATGACTAGTCATATGTACTGCAACTACCTTATTAATTGACAAATCATAGCAATGCCAATAATATAAAGACTATATTGTGTCAATGACAATACAATATTTATATTTTTAAACCAAGAAAATATTTTTTGTACCAATGTTTTAAACTTCCCCTTCTAATGTGACTCCATTAGTTAAATCTGAACAGAGTTCATTTTTAAACAAATCATTTGTAAACTATAAATAATACTCACATATATTTGTTTGTACTTGTAGTCGCAACAGTTTTTATTTTTTAGAA
This sequence comes from Timema podura, assembly GCA_033556935.1. Classification (NCBI taxonomy): domain Eukaryota; kingdom Metazoa; phylum Arthropoda; class Insecta; order Phasmatodea; family Timematidae; genus Timema; species Timema podura. Next base: position 53,607,602 of record JAVRXN010000003.1, read on the forward strand.
GATTTAATTTATGTATAAAAATTAAAACTATACACATTAAATAAATTAAAAATTATCAAAGCTGATTCAAAAGTTCTTCATTACAGCCATTTGATAATGTAGTAATTTTTTTTACCTGAAAAATAAGAGACAATATTAGATACTTCTGAGTATCTAAAATGTTTAACCCATTCTCTGGCGTGTGTTTAGCACAGCAATCTACAAAGGCCCGGCAGCCATTTTTCTACTCATATACTCTGATCCGACAAATATTTTACTACTCACATATTTTCCCATTTATTGCTTAATTCATGGTCATAGTATAGCATTTAACTGGTAGCCTCATCTATTAGCTTCAATATGAAGTATTCAGACTGTCTAAAAGTATAGTGTTCATTGATAGATGGCATTACAATACTGTAACTTAGTTTAGTGAAATGTCGATTTACACCCACGCCACAGAATGGGTTAATAGAATGATATAAATGTATTAAAAATTAAAGCCCTTGGTTTTTATGAACATATACACTGATAAGTAAAAAAACAAACATTAGCAAGACTGGTGTAGTTTGCATTTCTGATTCCCATCCTGACAAGAAGATTGTTTTTTCATTGCCTAATGTAAATGGTGCTGCATTTCCTTAACATCTGTACTCCACATCCTATATTCTTACCTGAGTTAGAGAAAGCTAAGGAAAGTACTAAATAGCAGTACAGTAAGACAAGTGACATCATAAAATAAATATTGTCAAATAAACAAACTTGTCTAATATTTTTTTATCACTGCATCTTACTACCCGTTCAGGTTATATGCTTATGTACTAATTACAGTGATGGTTTTAGGGATTAGGAAGGTTATATTTAAAAGAAGTGTATCCGCATTTTCATGGAGGAAGAGTGGAAAACCATTTTGGAAAAACCTCCCTCAGTACACATGATCGATATTTGAACCTCGGCAGTCTAGTCTACTACGAGAGTGGTGTGTTGGACCACGCGGCCACCGAAACAGGTATAATTATGTTCACATAGGGTTTTCACTAAAATTAGTTATATATTTAGACAAAAATGAAAACTATGTCACCTGGCCAATACATTACAGTTCTTTGTATTTTTAAATAATTTTTTTGTCACATCCTAGTTCTCGTTTGGGCTGAACCCAAACATAAATTATGTAATGAAATAGGTATGAGGAAGATAAAATTTTAGAAGAAATGTACTAACATTTGTGCTAGGGAAAGTGGGGAACCATTTATTAAAAATTACCCTCAGTAAATGTGAGTGTGAATGGGGGATGTTTGTTTTACAAGCATTTCAAACTACACAAACAGTGGACCTTCGACCACTCTGCCTGATTGAATTTATTCTCTTGTCGACCTAAACCCTGATTTTAGTTGGGAGAAAAGTAGAGAAAATTCAAACATATTTCTTTGTGGCCAACAATGACAACATTTCTTTATATTGTTTGTGTTATTTTATGGTATTGATAATCTCCATCAAAAGTGACAGCTGCAGATAACATGACTTTATGTATGAATATATTAAAACTGTCTTAGTAGCTTTAGTAACTAGCTTCTCTGTTCTTCCAACCAAAATCATACTACAGTTGAGTTGTGTAATGTATATGAAGTCATATTAAACTAGATTGTCAATAAGCCACGTGATGAAATCCCTAGTGCACACACCATATTGAATGTAGTTCCGTGTTGAACAAACTTCCTTTAGAGTGGAGAGTTGCCAATTATCCAAACTAGAAGGATCTGCTCCTTGCTATTGGTCAAGAGGAAAAAGCAATTAAGTATATTATTCTTTAAATTTAAAAATGACATTCGGACATAGGAATCGAACCCGGGATCTTTGGTTTAGTACGCCAATGCTCCAACGACCACTGAGCTATCCAGGAGTCGTCCGTCCTGTGCTCAGTCACTCTTCACTCATATTTTAAGGCAAAGTCTTTGAGGGACATGCGAAAAATTGTCAGCTATCAGACAAAGCCACCTTCAACCAACTCAGGGGAGGGGAGCCTCGACTGCAGAACTCAGTGGAATTGTTACAAATTTTACTTACCTACTCGAACTAGAGACACGTTGTTTGGCAGGATGTGTGTGGAGGTGCTCAACACCTCGTCGATGTTCGTCGCACGCTGTTGATTGATGTAAAAACCACCCGCAGAGATGATTCTCCTGGCATCGCCTTAAACAAGTGATCAAATATTTTATTCTTTAGCACCATGTCTTACAACCCATTCAAGTTGTAAACTTATGTAGTTACTTCAATAATGTGTTAGATACCTTATTCGGTGGCCACATGGTCTTAGGCGCTACTCTCGTACAACTGCTTCCATTCCTATCAATCTCTCTAAGGTTCTCCCTGTACCACTTGTCTCCAGTCCACTCATTCGATCTCCATGTCCTTTTGCGATGGGTGCACCCATCTTGTCCGCGGTCTTCTACCTTTCTCCTTACTCCATGGAGCTTTATTAGGCCTTCTGTCCTCCTCCTCCTCTCAATTCTCATCATACATCCTAACCACTGCAACCTTTTTTCCCCCTTCAACGTCTCTTCTAATGGTATAACCTAGGGGCGTGCAAAGTTCATATTTTCAATTCGAAGCGAACTCAAATCAAATATATGAAATATTCTCGAAGCCGAATCAAAGTTTGAATATATTTGTTAGTTGTTTTATGCTTGAAAAAATATTATATTGTAGTTATTTATATAATTTTATGAACTAAAATTACTTAAAAAAAATTATTCCACAGTTATTGTTTGAAAGATATAGTTTTATTATAATAAATCCAGTTATTATCACAACATGCAATTCAATTATTTCATATTTTTTTTCACGAGAATATTAATTTGTAATGTATATAACAACTAAGAATGGCAATAATTGACCATAAATTGAATATTTTATCTGTTAATGGCAAAGCTTTGTAATTGTCAAAGCCAGGAATTTTTTCGAAGCAAAGTCGAAGTTGATAAATTTTTTTGTCTTGAGACCAAATTGAAATTTTGAAACTTCACACACCCCTAATATAACTTTTAAACTGCCCCTAATTTTTTTAGTTTCTTATTTTATCTTTCGCAATATTTTAAACACCTTTTAGAAACCTCATCTCTGAAGCCTGCAACTTATTTACATCCCTCTTTGTCCATATGTTACCCATATGAGATTGAAAATAACTTTGAATGGGTGTCCATATTACTAGCCAGGGCTGTGCAAAAGTCACTTTTCAAATACAAAACAAAGCTTGAAATATGCAAAGCAAAGTCGAAGATAAGGTTTTTGTTATTGTTACATAACAATACTTTTAATTTTTAAACTAATAAGTGTCGACCTTGGTGGTAAGTGCTCGACCCAGGAATCTGATGTTCATTGGTTCAAACCCAGCTGGGATCGACGGATTTTTCTTGAGCGATAAATATCCGTAGTACAACTTCCTTCAAAGGGGAAGTAAAGCCGTCGTTCCCAAGTCAATTGTAGAGTGTAAAAGAATGCTGGGAGTTTGTTAAAAAAACGTTTCTCGGCAAAATTAGTATGTCCTTTCACTCTCGCCATAAAAATTCTGATGTGCCGATATAATTAGTCGGTTCAGAAAGTGCACTTTAATTCCTCAAATATATAAACAAAATACTAACCAATAAATATATCCAGGTAAAAGAGAAGAATTTATAAAGTAGACTTGTGTTTTTTTATGCAAATAAGTAATAAATCTGAATTTATCTAAGATTATGTATCTATGTCATTTGATCATTAGTCAGTGATAAAAATTGTTTAGTAGCTGTTCTAAAAAATGATCATGTGTTGAAATGTGTCATATTTAGTGAGGTACCTCAAGTTGGTTCATAATATATCAAAGTTTTCTTCCTACTTTGAAATGTTTTTAAGATTGAAAATTATTGTGGATGGCAAAGTTGAACAGAAGTGAGATATGAACTTTGATTTCGGCATTTAGAAGCTTCACACGAACATTAGAAAAACCTCAAAGGCCTACTTCGCAACCCTCATCTAAGAGATGAATTGTCTATAAGAAAAGACATTTAAAAAAACTCACCCTCTGTGGCAAAACATTTGGCGCGCAGAGCCAGGTCTAGAAGAGTAGTGCCTGGTTCCAATAGCAGCTCGCACACCGTGGCTCCTTCAAACAAGTGACTGAGCTCGCTGGTGTTAAGCTTCCCCAACGCCTCCAAGCTTCCTTCATAGAGGGTAGCACTGGATTGCAGGGCAGAATGGAGACCTTCCTCTGCTCGCAACAAATTATTTAATTACAAAGACTATAACCGGGGAGATATGAATGTTTATTAGGAGTGTGCCAAGTGTATTTTTTGTCAATTCAAAGCAAATTCATATCAATTATATGAAACAGAATCGAAGTTTGAGTATTTCCTGTTAAATTGTTTTATGCTTTAAAAAACCTTATATTGTGCTTATTCATAAAGTAAAATCAATAAGATAACATTTTTTTTAGCACAATTGCTTGTAATATTTCAATCTAAGCTCATAAATTAAGTTATCACAAATTAAATTCAATTTTTATTTAGCACCGCGTCTTACTACTTGTTTAGGTTGTATGTTATATATACTAATGGGTTAAGGATAAAGAAGGTTGAATTTAGAGAAAGTGTACCCACATTTGCATAAAAGGAATGGAAAACCATTTTGGAAAATCCACCCTTTGTATATAAGACCAGGATTCGAACCGTGATCTTCCTTTCATCAGCAATCTAGTTTAACATGATAGTGACACCTTAGACCATGTGGCTATGAAATTCAATTACATAAGATATTTCCATATTAATATTTGTTTAGCACTGTCTTACTACCTTTTCAGTCTATATGCATATACTAATTATGCTAATGAGTTAGAGATGAGGAAGGTTGAATATAGAGGAAGTGTACCCACATTTGTACAGAGGGAGAGTGGAAAACCATTTAGGAAAAACCTTCCTCAGTACACCCGACCAGGATTGGAACCTCATGCCCCTTGTCATCGGCAGTCCAGTCTATTGTGAGAGTAACACTTTAGGCCATACGACCACCGAAGCAAGTAATTATTTATTAAAATTACAAAAAATAAATCTTTGTTATATCTGGAAGAAGGTTCAAGAAAGGTGAATATAAACTTTTTCAAGGGACAAACACAATATGGCTTTTACGGTGAAAAAAAGAACACAATTCACACTTTACAGTGCTGCCACTGGACAGAGGTAATGGCTGCCTTTCAAAAATCAATCGTCACCAACCATTTGCCGAACTAGGTTTAATCCTAATGAAACTCATCAAGGGGAGTGTGAAATGCACAGCGCAACTTCCTAAAAGAGGAAACAAAAAAAAAAAAAAAAAAAAAAAGAAAGAAAAGTGAAAATGTTTTAGAATTAGTTCTCCCTTTTGTATTTTTTTTGTTTCCTCCTTGAAGAGGTTTCACACTCCTTCCTGGTGAGTTTGGATATAATGAAACCTAAGTCAGGTATTTGGCGGTAATAGTCAATTTTCTTAAATAGTCAGCCATTACCTCTTTGTCCAATGGCAGCAACGTAAAGTGTGAACTGTGTTCTTCTTTTCATTGTGAAAAACATATTTTATTAATTCCCTTTTATTTGTTCTAGCACCTTTTATGTACTTGCTTCCAAATGTAACAAAATACCTCAAAAAGTGAAAAGAAGTTTTCCCTAAAGAAAAAGAACTCTTTGAAATTACAATAGCATTAATATTTTTACAACAAAAATAACATAGTTTGAAAAATAAAACATACTGTTTAGTCAAAAATCAGTAAATAATTTGAGGTATAGTAAATAGATAAAATAGTGATAATTATTTGTTGAGCAATTAATCACGATTTAATTGTATGTTAAATCCCCCTCACATCTGGAGTGTAGATGAACTTGGACAACTCCCTAAGAGAAATATCTCCCTCCCACTATAAGAAAAATTTAGAACAGTATTTTTTGAAGATATGCGCTTTGTTTACCCTTAAAGGAAGCCGTCATACCTTGATGAGTTACACTATGGACCTATCCTATAAGCTGTACCATAGTTTAAATTGTAATCCAAAAAGCTAACCTTTTGGGGCAGACTGAATGTACATGGTACATTTTTGCACTAAGCCTTAAACTTGATACAGTCCTACTGTGGATTCACACGTTCGCCGAAAAACAAGCGCAGAACAGAAACGTGGTCACATGACGAGCTCTAAGCCAATCACAAAATTTCCACCTCATCGGTAAGAGCTGTTCTCCTAAAGTTCAACTCATCTCTACTTTGTCGCTCTGCCTGAAATGTTCTGCACAGGATAACCAATCAAATTTCACAACCAGCCATTTCAAATCAATGTGTATGCGCTGTAGAACCAGAAGCAAGCAGACAGCTTTGTTGGCCTTTGTGAGGAGATTGAAATAACACATTAATGTAAAGCCTGTGTATCGATGTATTGGATTGTGCCACAATACAGAATTATAACTTAAAAACATCCATTGGAAGAATTTTCTAAAGTATATGTTTATCCACAATAAAATAAAATATGTTGATAATCAGCTGTTTATAGTTAGTGTTGCAATAAATCATGGGTCAACATGCAGCGTGTGAATTGCTGCACCACTCGGGCAGATTCTGCTTTCTATTTTCAGCGAACCTGTGACTCAAATCTTTACACTAATCCATTTGTGTGATATCAGCCTTACATATCCTTCTCTACCCAAAAACTAGTTTATTTAGTTGCTGAAATTGACATTACAATGGCCATATGTGTTTTGGGTTATTAACTTCCATAAGACAGCCCCTTTCTCACCTCGTTTCAGGGCCATGGAGTCAGTACGCCAAGCTTTCAACTCCAACTCCTCTATTTTTCTACTGTCCAACTCTTTCATAAATAGCTCATATATATTAATTAGTAATAACAAATTTACTGCTGTAAAATGCTCCAATACAAATTACTCCATGGAAAGCTTATTTGGCATTGTGAATTTATATTTGAATAAATGTGTCAATCCAAATTACAAATATTAGTTCTAACGAATAAAAAAAACCATATAAAATTAAAATGATATATTTACCATGTATTGTTATAATATTATAAGTTTTTATTTTGAATCGAGAGTCAGTACATTTTTAACAACCCTGACTACACCAAAAAACTACTACAGACTTTGACTCCAAAGCCCTTCTTCAATTGTACATTTCACAAACAACACCCAAGCAAATGGATTTAAATTATTATTACTAATATTTTTAATTTGAAGAAATAATAAGATCGTACCTCCATGAACCAACAATGTAACTTGCTCGGCTAATTTCTTCTGAGCAATCCTTAATTCAGGCTTAGTCTGAAAGAAAAACAAACATTAATATTTTAATTTCATATCCAAGTGAAGAATGACCCACTTTGGTGGTAGCGTGGTCTAACCATCTAACGCACTACTTTCGCGTTAGACTAGACTGCCGAAGACGGGAGATCGAGGTTCGATCCTGGTCGGGTGCACCAAGGGTGGTTTTCCTAAATGAATTTCTACTCTCCCTCCACGCTAATCTGGGTGCATTTCCTCTCAATTAAAAACTTCCTAAACCCTAACCCATTAGTATAACTAGTAAATAGGCGTATAACCTGAACAGGTAGTAAATAATAAGCAGTGCTAAAAAAAAAATAGAAAATGCTAAATACAAATTTATTTTAGGCACTAATTTAGCAAAACAAAAAGGGTATATTTTTTCTTTTATCTAATGAGTCTTACTAGATGTCCAGGCTATACATATTTTAATCTCACTAATGATGTATGGATGAAACACCTCTATGATGTAGTGGTCAGGTCCTGAAGTCCCAGGTTCAATCCTTGACAATTAAGTAATTTTTCTGTGAAGCAGTGGGTCTATAACGGGGTCAAACTCAAGCCTCGTGAGAACAAGCTACTTGAATAAAGAAGTAGCGGCTTTGGTCCAAGACATTGAGATTAACAGCCGGAGGATTCTTTGTGCCAACCACATAACATTCGTCTTCTTGGAGGATGGCCCAGATGTCTTCTTCTGGTGCCGATGGTGGTAGTGGTTCAGCCTCCCTGTATACTCGACGAATGTTTTCCTGACTCGGCTATCTTTGTCATGGTTAACACCTATGGACAGAGTTGTTGTTGGGATCCCTCCCACTTTCTGACTGAGCCCCAAGGCATGGTCTCCCGCGCTTATATACCCATCGAGGCGACACCCTCTGTGTGCAAATATTAGCACTATATTTGCCAACATATGATGGCCGCCCGGTAGGTATAGCTCGCCTGCGGGGTCAAGCCATGGAGTTTATTTTTAATTAAATATGAATAAGAAAGGTAGTTTTGAGGAAATGTACCCACCTTTACTTGGCAGAATAGGATTAAACTGTTAAAAAAAACTTCTCAATAATATTTCTTCTTTTGATTTTAAATACGCATTTCACTATTTTTGATTACAAATTTTCTTTCTTTTAAATTAAATAAACAAGTTTCAAATGACAAGGTATAAAGACGGAGAGTCAATACCTCGACCCTTACCTGATGTTTCTGTACAAATTCATCAATCGTACCAGGAGGCTCAAATGAAAACAGTTTGAGTAACTTTCCAACGTCGGAATCTTTCACTCTTATGAAAAATTGATAGAGTTGAAAAGGGGATGTTTTTCTAGAATCCAACCACACCGCACTGCCAGAGGATTTCCCAAACTTATCGCCTGACTCCGACGTTATCAACGGTAGAGTTAGACCTGGGAAACAGACAAAGAGGTCATAGTGGATGACGAGAGACTTCAGCGGGGATTGTATTCCAACACCTTAGTTTAGTTGTAGCAAGTCTAGTTATTTTTTAGCACTTGTGTATTACTACCCGTTCGGGTTATATGCCTATGTACTAATTACACTAATGGGTTAGGGGATTATGAAGGTTTAATTTAGAGTAAATGCACCCGCATTTGTGTGGAGAGTGGAAAACCATTTAGAAAAAAAACTCCCTCAGTGAACCCGACCAGGATCGAACCTAGTCTGGTTTTCTAGTGGCTGGGGGGTTGAGATTCAGGTCACAATTGAGTATAATGAGTTTCTTTTAAACCCCACCCTGACTCAATTATGCGGCTGAGTCCAACTGGCAGCTAGATAAACATCATGAACTGTTTCCAGCCTGTGCCCAAGTCAGTTTATTAAAATGCCTCCACCTTCCTCTATACTTCCACCATTCTTCCTATTTCACTCAAGTCCATTCTTCTCCTATCAGTCGCACACTGGTTGTTACCTGCTTCTCCCCTCTATTTCTTAGTCTCCCTTGTGGTCTTTTCCCCACATACCCCAGCTTCATCATTCTCTTTAGTATCTTTCCCTTTCCCATCCTCATTACATGTCGACACTATTTCACCCTCGCTTCCTCTACTATCTCATGTACTCCAACATCCTCATCACATGACCATACCATCTCACCCATCAAGGGTACTTCCTACTCACCATACACTTTAATTTTAGTTAGCCTGGATATCAGATCATGACCGGACATAATATTGCCCATCTGGTCATTTCCGCCGACCTGGAACCTACAGTCATGTGTCTGTAAGAGTTGCAGCCAATCATAAGCCTGGAATATTTGATAGCAGAACTCGGTGAAACTCATTCCTCCTTCTGATGTGAGTCGAGACTGTACGCTTTGACGCGATAGCATAGTCCCCATCCGAAAGTGACGACCAATTTGACCGACAAGATCTACTGCGTTTAGCTTTGAATACCATTCATAGTTGTTGACGATTCTAATTAAAAGAGAAGAGGTTTAGGTTAAAGCTTTACATTTTTAAGTTTTATAAGACTGGTATTACACTCATGGATGATCTACAATATAGATCTATTATATTATAATCTAATTTACTAATGTTATAGAAATTTAAATTATATGAACAGTTCTGTCCAAATAATTAAAAGCTTTTTATGCTTCATGTATGATATCAATATAAAAAAATAATATATTACCTAATTTCATGAAGCTTATCACCTTTCTTCCAAAAATATTGCTCATGATTATTGAATATTCGTCTAATATTTTCAACAATAGAAGCTGAATTCTCATTTACGGAAGAAGGGGCCAACGCAATCCTCTCGTTTGTCCGCCCACTAGGATCCCCAATCAGACCAGTTGCACCTCCGACCTTAACCAAAATACATAAGTAACAACAGTTTAATATTTAAAAAATTAAATATTAGCCTACTCTTTTCTTAGTTTAGATACAGAATGGTAACATGAGCTAGGTTTTCATTTCCTAAAGGCTAGATAATTTGTGTGAAACTGTAACTGTATGGTTCTCAATATTATAAAAAAAAAGTGACAAAGATCTTTAAAAACTATAGATTTGCAAAAAAATCACAAAAAATCTTAAATGTTACTGGACTTAATTACAAAACCCTGGTTTTGGGAACCAATAAAGTTGACTTCCGAGTGATTTTTTTTTTTACCTAAATAAAACTACTTGTTAATATTAATGTTATTATTAAATGCACTTTAGACAATGAAGATTATAAGCAATTGTGACTTCCCTTAGAATCTCTTGTAGGTATCCCACTCGTTTCCACAACACATTTTCATTATCATCGAGAATCAAATTAGTGCTGTAGAGTCGGTACGCTAAGCCTTCAACTTCTATTTTTCTACTGTTAGACTCCTTCATAAATGGCTAAAGAATATTCATTAGTAATAACAAACTTACTACTGTAAAATGCTCCAATACAGATTACTTCATGGGAAGATTCTTTGGCATTATGAAGTTATATTTGAATAAATTTGTCAATCCAATTTACAAATATTGCTCCTAAAGAATTAAAAAATTTGGAATTAAAATTATATATTTACCATATATTGATATAATAGCATAAGTTTTTATTTTTAAGCCAAAGTCAGAGTCGGTACATTTTTACCGACTCGAACTCACAACTTCAAATTCACCCAAAATTGCTTTCTGCACCGACTTCAACTTCACAGCCCAGATTCAAACCCGTTTATCATAGATGGTTGTGCGACATTCAAAGACCCAATACCTTGTTGCTGGCACTCAACACATTATGCTAAACTTTTGATTAGTACTGTACACCACATCACAATAGTATTTCCTGGGCCGAAATAAAGCCAAAAAGTGGCCAAATCCACATGGGGGTTGTATGATCCAATTATTATTATTATTATTATTATTTATTAGCACCGCGTCTTACTACCCTTTTGGGTTATACGCACTTACGCTAATGTGTGTAGGGTGATTGTGAGATGAAATGGAGGACCTACAGCTTAACGTGGAATCCGAACCACGGTGGAGGCCTGGCATTCCTCACATTCACAAGTTGTGATTAATACACATCTTGTCAGAGGTGAAGGAAGGGTTTGGCATTCAGATAAATCTGTGCCAGGACCGAGGATTGAAACCCGGACTCTCAGCACAGAAGTCTGACACCTTACCCCTAGACCACCAGGTCACCAGATCCATAATAGCAAGCTTGCAATAGATTATTGAGGATGACAGGTGTCGAGGTTTGAATCTCGCGGGAGATGATCTATGGCTCTTTTTTTAGCACTGTATCTTACTACCTGTTCAAGTTAAATATGTGTATCATTAATTATGCTAATAATGAATTAGGAATGAGGAAGGTTGACTTAGAAGAATTGTACCTATATTTGTTGTGTGGAAGGGGAGAAGAAAATCATTTTGAAAAAACCACCCAACCGAGCTTGAATCCGATCACCCTGTCATCGCCAGTCTAGTCTGTTGCAAGAGTCATGCCTTAGATTATGCGGCCACCAAAGCTTTATAGCTGTCATATAAACATACTTTCACCAGGTTAATTTGGGTGCATTTCCTCCAAGTTATTCTCCTAATCACTTCTCTTTGGATTAAGTCATTATTAACTTTGGCGTTGTATGACCTAATTAAAAACAAAAGCGTACAAGCTAAAAAAAAATCTGGTTTTTCTGTTTAGTTTTGGTTTTGAGAATTTAAAACTAAGATTTATCAGACATGGTTTGTAAACCCGTCAGGATGTCCCACATGTTATTTCCAAACTACAGTAGCCCCATGACTTTCTTTGCAGGCTGACTGACAGCTCGAAGCTGACGGCTTTGAAAAGTTACCATACCAAATTATGTATCCCAACGCCGAACCATATGATCTGCAAAAACATTTGTTTATCAGCTGTCACTTCTGACAGTCGAAATTTAGGTATATACCTAAATGTTGACTGTCAGAAGTCAGCTGTGAGCTGTCAGTCAGCACCAAAGAAGTCATGGGGCTACTGTAATCATACATAACCTGCTATTTTTTATAAACAATTTTTAATTTCCTGATAAAGTTTTTAACTAAGACTGATTTAAGAAAAGCTGTACAAACTCACCAAAGCGACCACTCTTTGGCCAGCCCTCTGCCAATGAAGGAGATTAACCAGGACAAGTAGATTACCTATGTGCAGGCTTTGTGCCGTGGGGTCGAATCCTGCATACACACACTGTTGCCCAGAATTCAGAAGATCTATAATCTCTTGACTTAACATATATTACAAATAGAAATTAAACTTTGTTTCACAATATACAGTACTTGGAAACATATAAAGACATTTATTTCCATCTTGAGAAATAAAATACAATAATATTAACACTAGGCCTAGTATTTTATTATTATTAAGTAGATACTTTTTAAACTTAAGTGTACAAAGTAACTTATCATGAGACAACAGATAGGCTTACTAAAACCTGGCAAAAGGGATTTTTTTAGCACTGCTTCTTACTACCTCTTTGATTTATAGGCCTATACCTATGTACTAGTACTAATTATGCTAATGTGTTAGGAATTAGGTGGGTTGAATTTAGAGGAAATGTACCAACATTTGCGTGGAGTGTGAGAAACAATTGAGGGAAAACCACCCTAGTACACCTGGCCAGGATCAACCCACAATCTCGTCATCGGCAGTCTAGTCTAGTGGGAGAGTGATGCATTAGACCATGCAACCACTGAAGCAGGAAGAGAGGATTTTAAACTAAGATTTGGAAAATGTGCTCGACTAAGACTTAGAAGATCAAGGTTAAATCTCTTAACAAGTTTGTAAAGGTGAGTCAGGAGTTCAGTCATATGGACTACCTCATAATGAATAGGCGTACCCATGCTAGTTAGTTAAAATTGTAGTTAGGCCAAACGAGCACTAAAATTTGTAGCACAAAGTCACAGTCAAAAAAAAATTAAAATTTAAATATTTGGATAGTAAACCAAATTATTGTAAGCACCATTTGGGACTAGGAAGTGATTACATCTTTAATTTAATGATAACAGAAGTCTAGAAATATCTAATTGTTATTATTCGATTAACTTGTTAGTGTGTAGATTTTTAAATTCTGTATTGTAGTATAAATATAAAACTAAGGACTTACATATTAAAACAACAAAGTTGGATTGACTTTGGTACATGTTCATCCTTTTCAAACTAAGCACAATAATGTAAATTACTTGTTACACACCTGGAATTATCAGGAAATATATCTTGAAGCATTCCTCTTTCCTTCAGTTTCAGCATATTTCTATTGGTGAAGCATCTTGTATTACAAAGAGCTGCATTGTAAGTAATTGTTCTGTTCTATGCAACAGATGCCTTGTGCAAATCCGGTACATATTCTTCAATTATTAGAAACGTCGTAAATTGAAAGTATTTGTTACTATCGGATGAATATATTTATCATTTATCAAAACATATTTTATTCAAAAATATATAACATCATATAAAAACACAAATCATCCATGTTATTTCTGATAAAACATAACCTTAATGTCTCATTCAAGAGCAATGTTGTTGTCTTGTTGATCAATACGATTCTCAGCTGTTTCCAATCCAAAAATCGTAGAAAAATTAACGGAAGGTAAGCTTTATTTGAATACAAACTGAAACCAACCTATGAAAAAGAAATAATTTCATATTCTATAAGACATCAATAGAACGTTGACTTCAAAATATTTTAATAATTAATTTTTGTATATAGAATTAGCTCTCAAAGACGAAAATACACTCATAGTTGGGTGTTTATAAACCATACACATTTCCTTCTTTAAGATCTCTGTCAGTCCGTCTATGTTAAAAAAATTAAAATCCTGAAAAGTGTATTTAATTTAATCGACACTTGATTCGCATTTATTTTTATTTATAATGATGAAAGGTGATTAACAAACTTAAATATTGTGACAATTGTAAGATTTTATTGTTTTTACTAAATATTAAAGGTTTATTTAAAAAAATACCATTGTCATTTCTAATTTATTTATTAGTATTTTACACTCTGAATAATTATTAGATAAAATAATTTTGTGATCTGGTTACTTTTCTTTTATGTTGGCTGTTACTAGACTCGACATTTTTATGATCACATTCAAATATAGCTTATCCTACGTTAAAGATTATATAGGAAGAATTTAAATGGACAATGTTAATATATACCACTATTCATACTAAATAAATTGTAGAATTTGATTTTTAATCGTTTATTTTATAATATTTAAATAATAATTTCTATTAATTGTTTATAGTAACAGGAACTAAAGTAACTTTCTTAAAGTCAAAACAAGTTTTATAATTAAATGAAACTATCAAATAACTATTTAAAAGAACAAAGTTTGAAGTAATAAAAAACATATTATTTACTTAATTATTTTAATAGTACATATAAATTATATTTTAAAGTAAATCCTATTCTTATTGTGTATTATAATCCGAATGACCTTCCGGTCGAAGAGAAGAACACACGCGGATATTATAGTGACGGTATTGCAGTAATTATTTTCGTGTTCTGTACTTTTGGACAATACTATAAACATTATCTAATGGCTAATAACGGAGCTCCAGACTCTTGGGAACAACAGGCTGACAGTGGTGCGGGGGACTCGGGCGAATCCTCCGATCTCTCGGGGAAATTCTCCACGTTGAACGTGAACGCAGCCGAATTTGTGCCTTCATTCTTACCCCGACAAGCCGAACCCCTCCCGAATAGTGATTCACCAGAATCCACCGATAGTCAGGTTCCTGTCACCAACGGTAAATATTATACATTGAAGATGTGGGCTCTAATATTAAATGTCTCATATCTTTATGTTAATAAGAAAGAAATTGTGGATTTATTATGTAGGTTAGAATGCTGTGACATACTTTATCATCCTGCAATATGGTTGAATCATTGTTCTTGTTTTCACATGTTTATTTGCGATTATAATCTATAAATAATGGTGTTTCTTTGCGCATTATTGGTATTGGCCAATGTTGTTGTCAGTATTCATATGTAGGCTGGATGTCATTAGTGAAAAAGGCAGTGGTATCATAGATTCTATATTTTATTCTTCAACATGATCTTATATTTCCATCATACTGAAACGTTTTCTGTCAAGATAAGCGGTGCCAATTCATGTTTTAAGTCTTCACTATCCTCTCACTAATTGAAAATTGGTGTAATTCCTGAAGGTGGGGCGGTTGCAGATAGTGAAGCGTCTGTTTCCAACGCAATGGAAGTCGATGAGCCCCCAGGAGAAGGCGCACCGCCGCCTCCCGCGGACAGCTGGGAGGAAGCCGCAGATGGGGATGGGGACCCTCTCCTAACTCCAGACGACCCAGATGATGAAGACGATGAAGATGACGAGGATCTAGAAGCTGAGGAAATTATCAAGCCAAAGAAGAGACCTGCCAGTAAAACTGAGGAAACTAAAAGCAAGAAGGAGCATGTGAATGTAGTTTTTATTGGTCATGTTGGTAAGTTATTCTGTTGCCTTTATTGTTGTTGGTCTTAGCCTATAGTTCTTGCTTTTTTGATGATACAGTAATAATAACACAGTAGAACATTTTAAATTCAAAATCCAAGTGATATCTAAAAAATAAATTCAACAAGTATCTAAAATTCGAATGAAATATTTTTATTTATCTATTTTACTCAGGGTGACCTGGTGGTCTAGGGTCAGGTGTCAGACTTCTGTGCTGAGGGTCCGGGGCTCAATCCCCGGTCCCGGCACAGATTTATCTGATTGCCAAACCCTTCCTTCACCTCTGACAAGATGTGTATTAATCACAACTTGTGAATGTGAGGAATGCCAGGCCTCCACCGTGGTTCGGATCCCACGTTAAACTGTAGGTCCTCCATTTCATCTCACAATCACCCTACCATTACACATTAGCGTAAGTGCGTATAGCCCGAACGGGTAGTAAGACGCGGTGCTAATAATAATAATATTATTTTACTCAGCCTTTAAGGTCATAAATTTTCTTTGTCAAAACTTGCTTTCTTGAAATATCCTATTAGTAGGAAGAATGGTGGAAGGATAGAAGAAGATGGAGACATTTTACTAAACTGACCCAGCCATAGTCTAGAAACAGTTGATGACTTAAAACAGTAATTAATATTAAATTTCCCATCACCTGTATCAGTGGACACATCAAGGTCAACCTCATCTGCTATGTTTTATTGGGAACGAGGAGCTTGAGATTTGAATCCTAACCTGTTGTAATGAGGTCATTTTCCCCCAATATAGATCCTCGCTCTCCCTCCATGCGAATGCTTGTACATTTTCATCTATGTTCTTCTTTGTGATCTTATCCCATTGGTGTAAATATGCAGATATCTTGTATGTGTAGTTAGATGCGGTGCATGGAAATAACAAACCTTTATATTATCACACGGGGTTCAGTAGAAACGACTACAAAAAGTTGAATAAAATATGTTCTGAATTTAACGCGCTAGTTTTGTGCTAAGCTAAACTTCCGAGGACGGGGAGATCGAGGTTCGAGTCTTGGTCGGTTGAACTGGGGGTGGCTTTTCCAATATGGCTTCCCACGCTTCCTTCACGCAAATGTGGGCTCACTTTCTCTAAATTCAACCTTCCGAAGTCCTAGCCCATTAGTGTAATTAGTACTTAAGCGTATAACTCGAACGAGTAGTAAGACACGGTGCTAAATAATAAAAAAAAGTTCTGAATGTAAAATATATGGGCTTAGATATTAAATAGCCATGATCCAACCTTAATGGGGATAAATCATTGTGTTGAAGCATCAAAAAAAAACACAGCTTTGAGTTCAGATCAGCAGTTAAGGTGACCATATCACAATTTTCTCATAAATGGTCTCATCTGACAGCTAGAAAACATTACTATATCTGCTTTCAAATATTCATATGCAAAGTCATGTGATCGCTCCCCTGCCCCTTATTCCCTAAGTTCGTGTCAGGAGGCTCCTTAGGGAGTTGGAGGTTTGGGATTGACACAGAGGGTGGTGTAAAACTGGTTAGAAGGTTAGACTACTGGTTTACTATCTTTAGTAGATCACGGTACAATAGTGAATAGGTCGGATAGAAGGTATGATCGTCAAAGTGCAACTGCTCCTGAGCAGCACGCTTAACTTCAGAGTCTTTGGTATGACTCTACTATACACCATCACTAAATGCACTTATTCACGACACACTATGACAACTCTCAACAATCAACTGCCCAGAACTACCCCATTCTCATCCTGTCGCCATAGTGGGTCTTACCTCCCATTTACATCCACAAACCAATTGGAACAAAGCTATGTAGTTCCCAAGAAGGCTGAAACCGTTGAAGTCTTTGTTCTTGCAGGGGTCTAGTTTCGGTGGCCGTATTGTCTTAGGCATCATTCTAGAAAAAGACCAGACTGTCGATGACGGGGAGATTGTGGTTCGATCCCGGTCGGGTTTACTGGGGTTGGTTTTTACTAAATGGTTTTACACTCTGTACATACAAATGCAGATACCCTTAATCTAAATTCAACCTTCCTCATTCTTAACCAATTAGCTTAGAGTACATAGGCATATAACTCGGATGGGTAGTAAGACGCGGTGCTAAAAAAGTAATCAAAAGTAATCATGCTGGGGCTTGAATCCAGGCCAAATTCACTAGTACGAGTCCAACACATTAGCACAGTTGTTAACGCATATGTCAACTGAATTATAGGTATCGGGTTCTACTCCCAAGAAAATCGAAGATTTATCATTAGTAAATTATCGGATATAGGACTGAATATTGTGCTTTTCTTTTTAAAATAATTTAGTACAGCGTCTCACTACACGTTTGGGTTAAATGCTTATGAACTAATTATGCTAATGGATCTGGGATGAGGAAAGTTGAATTTTAGAGGAAGTGTGCCCACATTTGTGTTGAGAAAGAGTGGGAAATCATTTAGAAAAAAACCACCCTCTGTACACCCGACTGCGGTCAAACCAATATCTCCCCGTCATTAGCAGTCTGGTCTTGCGAGAGCATGCGGCCAATGACGTGTGTTTTGCCATAGTAGTAAGATTCTGTTATAACAGTTTCAAAAGTTGCTAAAACTGGTTCCATTTGTCAAGTCGCTTGAACTGAAGCTGTTATTTTGACATATTTTATCAGTACCTATAAAATTACACTAACAATATTGTTAAATGAACACGAAATAATATGTTTTTATTTTCCTACCAGCAGTCTAGAATACTTTAATGACACTTTAAGCTTAAATATATAACTGTATCATTTATATTTTATTTCTTTAATGGAGCAAATTTATGCAAATTTTCTTTTGATATATTTTCAAATCCATACTGAATTATTTTGAATTAAAATATCAGAACTATTTACAAGGTATTTAAAAAACACAACTAAAGTGTCAATTTCTTTAGATCATAGTTTTTTTTAAGGACATAAAAGGTCATTTTTAACCGGTTGAAAAGTTGTCAATTTCAAGATAGCAAAAATTGTATTTATTTTGCTATTGCACATATGTCATTCAACTGTTGAACCACAAGGAAAACTGGTCAAAACCAGTTTTAACAGGTTTTATTTTCGCTATGAGAAAAAGTATTTAGTTTAAACCAGTATTTGATTTATTAAAAAAAAACTAATGACATTTAAACCTGTTTAAAGACTAGTGTCTTAACATAACCAATATTAATATTTGATTATTCATCTCATAATAAGGAAATAGAACTTAACTCTAGGATTTGTTTAAATTTGTTTGAGATAACATATAACTTAGCCTATGTATAAATTTGGGGAGTGATTAGTATTATTTTGTTTAAATTATTTCACGAAATATTAGTTTAGTTAATAATCAACCATTTAATTGATCCACTTCTTTAAAAATGATTAATATGGCTTTATTATTGTTTGATAAACTTATTAAATAAATGTTTTTCAAGTTTATTTTTGTGAATCATAAGTTTGATTACTAATTAGTTTAATGATTAAATATAAATTTTGCAGTATTTTATCTTATTAATCAAAGAAATTTGGAATTAGTAATTTATTAAGGACTGGTAAAGATTGTGTGAGCTACTGTGGCCATACAATAAATGCAAGTAAATTATATTAGTTAAATATAGTTAATTTAATATTCACATGTAATATAATATTTTCAAGGTATAAGATTAAAATATAAATAATTCTTCAATGCATCTTTGAATATCAAATAAGTTCTTATCTATATTACACTAGGATTAGATAGTTACTGGTACCCTATTATTTTAGATGTAATACTTATTCATACTAGAGTTGTAACAGTTATAATCTTGAAACTCAAATAATTTGACAGTATTTGGTCATTTTAGAAAAAACTGTCCTGTAATTGATAATCCACATTAGGGCCTATATCATTCATAAGGCAGACGCCTTGGTCATTAAGAAAGTATAAATCACTTTCACACCACACAACTTCAAATACATTGGACTGTGTCATTTTATATGTATAAGATATTTAAAGATCAAGTTTTTTGAAAGTAGATTTAATAGTAATATAGTGATTTAGCTCCAAATGAAACATATTTAAAGGCTTGATTTTAGGCTCAAACTACTTAGGCCTCCTTTAAGAAACAAAATTTTTTGTTCAAATTATAATTAAGTAACTATTAGCACATATTTACAGAAATACTTAAAAAATAAATGTTCATCCAGAAATATTTGACCAAACATCAAAATTTCTGTTGGCATAGAAAATTTATTCTAGTACCTGCCACAATTCAAAATTATACTAATACACTTTTTAGTATAGAACCTAGTATTATCACTATTAAATGGAAGGCCTATATTTGTGTGTGTGCGTGCACATTTTCAAATATTACACTACTTGCTAGTTACACACATAGTTATTCAACATGGTAAAAGGGCCACAATGGGTTTAGTTGAAACTAGGCCTAGCAACAATAGTGAAATCAAAATTTCCCATGCATTGGAGTTCAGAATTTAAGGTCTCCATTGAGTTCAGCAGTCAAGTTCAATAGAGTTCAATATGTTAGATTTCAAAGTTGAAGATCACTATATAGTTCAGAGTTGGTCTATATAGCTCAAAGTTTCTCACTATATAGCTCAAAGTTTCTCACTATATAGCTCAAAGTTTCACACAATATAGCTCAAAGTTGAAGGTTACAATATAGCTCATAGTTGACTAGCTCATAATCATATAACTCATAGTTGAGGTCACTAATAGCATTTCAGTTAAGTCATATTAGCTCAAGTTAAGTTCAATATAGTCAAAGTTGAAGTCACTATATAGCTCTAGTTGAGGTCTATATAGCTCAAAGTTGAATGTCACTATATAGCTCAAGTTATCCTATATAGTCAAAGTTCCACATATAGCTCAAAGTTGAAGGTTACTATATAGCTCATAGTTGAAGGTTCATATATAACTCATAGTTGAAGGTTACTATATAGCTCATAGTTGAAGGTACTTATAACTCTTAGTTGAAGGTTACTATATAGTACTCATAGTTGAAGGTCTAATCTATATAGCTCATAGTTGAGGTTACTATATAGCTCATAGTTGAAGGTACTATATAGCTCAAAGTTGAAGGTCACTATAAGCTCATAGTTGAAGGTCACTATATAGCTCATAGTTGAAGGTACTATTAGCTCAAGTTGAAGGTACTATATAGCTCATAGTTGAGGTTACTATATAGCTCATAGTTGACGGTTAATACTCATAGTTGAAGGTACTATATGCTCATAGTTGAAGGTCACTATATAGCTCAAAGTTGAAGGTCACTATATAGCTCATAGTTGAAGGTCACTATATAGCTCATAGTTGAAGGTTACTATATACTCAAGTTGAAGGTCTACTATATAGCTCAAGTTGAAGGTCACTATTGAAAGATCCCTCCTTCACTAATCTCTATTATTTTCAATATAATGTCAATTACTATAAATGTTTGTTAATGAAATAAGCCTTCTAAAGCAGTGGGCATGGATGCACCTCTACTATTAACTCACTTTATCGATAGGGACACAGATTACCCTCTTTCTACAGGACCTCTGAGTTAGGCTCGAGTGGCTAAACACTTGAAAGGGGAGGAGCGACTACCTTACATTGACTACCACATGTCAAAATTTACCAAAGGGAAAATTAACATTTATTTTAACCTCCAACCTGGCATTCAAGACATTTCTAAATAAATATGATTATGATGATGACTACGGTGATGACACATACATTATGATTTATGACACAACATTAACATATGGTAAATTACCATCTATAAAAAAAACACAAATAATATCAAACTAGAAATTAACTCTTTTCAAATTATTCTGGAAGGTCGAGCACACTACCGTTAACGACTTGTGACGGATACAATAATAGTAAAACACTCTTCAATAAAACCTTATAATACTAAAATCAATTAACTCTGTCCAAATGTTTGAACCTTTTGTTTATACCCCTGACATAGTTAATTTCCAGGGCTTTCATCTGTTTGCGTGAAAAGTTGGCACTGCTGTTTAATTTATCATTTAACCCAGTACTATTTACTGGATACTAATGTGAAATATTGTCCACCAGAATAATTATTTCCTTAGTCCAAGACGGTAAAGCCAGCTTTTTCAGTCCGGGAACAAATCCAGCCGAGTTATCCCCGTGGATAGGGGTGGATGCAGATCATTTTCATAGGGGGTCATAATTATAAATAAAATAGTTACTTGCAATGCTAATTTCTGTTTGAAGCCATTTAATAGTTTCTCATTCATATTTGATCTTATGTATGTTTTAAACAGTGGTCATCCTCTCGAATTTTTTTAAATCAGATAGTTTTTATAAATTATTTGGATTGAACCTCCTTCAACAATTTTTTGAAAAATGGTTCACTCTAAAAGCTATGAGTAGTCTTCGCTTTGATTTTTTTTTAAATTAGATTCTTTTATAAACCATTTAAAGTGTTCCTCACATATAAATTTTTTATATTTGGATACCCCTCGAAGCTATTTAAAGTGATCCTCACCTTAATTTTTTACGATATTTATATACCTCTACAAGATAATCTTTGAAGTGGTCTTCCATCGAAAACATTTTGAAAATTGATTTATTTCAGATTCTAAGCAATTTGGGGTGGTCCTCGCCTGAAAATTCTTCAAAATGACATGCATATAGAAGCTATTTGGAGTTGTCCTCCCCTCGACATTTTTGAAATTTTGATGACCTTGGAAGCTATTTAGAGCTTTCCTCCTTTGACTTTTTCTGCCAGTTAGATGCCTCTAGTCTATTAGTTATTTGATGCAGTCTTTTCCGGCAAATGTTTGACAATGGAATGCATCTAGAAGTCATTTGGAGTTTGATTTAAGGCCATCTTTCAGCTTCATATTTGATATCAGAGGATTTGAAATATATCTGGGCGGCTATTACAGGGGGGCAAAGTCTCCCACAGTTCCACCACTCTTCTGTCCACACATAATCTATATTCAGTATTCGTGGATGAACTGCTCTTAGGCGATTATTAGTTTTCTTTGATTTGTGGTAGTCTACTGTCTATATGCAGAAAAATGTTCGTTGCTCGCTATGCACGACAATTATTTGTACATGAAAACAAATATTTTTTTCAAACTTGCGTGAGTCATATCAAAAATTAAATAAACGTGGACAAATAACTAAAGTATGGACCCGGATTAAGAGGTGTCTGCGCGTAAAAAGATTTTTAAAAAAATGGTATAATTTATCTGTGTTGTATTTTCTTTCTAAAATTGTAAGTTTTGTTTTTTGTATTGGTTTTATAACTTCCACAGGGAGGTCAACTGACCTTTGACCCTCCCTGAATCCGCGCTTGCCCCCAGATCAAAGTCCTTGAGGATTGGCTACTCGCCGGTACTATCGTGGGAGGAAATATAAAATAGTCTTGCTATACTCATACCTTGTAGGTTGTACTCAACCTGAGACAAAATCCACAGGTTCCCATGTGGCAGAAACTTCCAGGAATTCCTTCAACAGAACCAGGAAACGGATAGTTAGGCAATCACGGGAAATGCCCCACAGACCTCCTTTCTGCACACACTGAGATACTAATATTACTTAATAACTGAGCACTTTCCCAAACCCAAACTTGGGCTTTACCGCGTGGCTTGTCCGTTTTGTCAACAGTATGCTGCTGGCAACCCATCTCTTTCCCATAAAAAAACTTTTCCGTCCGCTTTGAACTCCATGTGTACTAACCCTCAAAAAACAAAATGTCCATCAAGGCCTTAATCATAATTACATTTTATTACATGAAACATACACTTAGTTAATTATAAACTAGGAAGGCTATTTTTCTACCAAAAGCTTGAGGCTAAACAGTTCTCCAACTCAAAAAGTACATTCCTGTGGTATAAAAAGCGGGAAATACGCTAACAAAACAAAATACACACAAACCAAACACAAGCAAAGTTATATTTCATATAAATTTGAAATTTTCCCCCCTAGGTCTTAGTATTAAACTAAAATACTAATTGAAGTTTATTATTTTACAAAATAAGAACATTCTCCTAAATAAAACCACTCTAGTCAAAAGGTAGTTTCTGGCTGGGCTTGATAACAAAAGTATTTGGTTGGAAGATTGACCTTTCCTTCCACCAAGAGGTTCCCTCTTCTTCCAACACATGACAGCCTCCAGAAATGCCTGGTCCATGTATCGGTGTGTCTAGATAGATGGGACAGTCACTTACATTAATATAAGTTTCAGAGTTGAAGTCCCTCACCATATAGCTCAAAGTTGAAGGTCACTCACACTATAGCTCAGATTGAAGGTCAGCTTATAGTTCAGAGTTTATGGTCACTATAGAGTTCAAAGTTTAAGGTCACTATAGAGTTCAAAGTTTAAGGTCAATATAGAGTTCAAAGTTGAAGGTTACTATATAGCTCAGACTTGAAGGTAACTTTATAATTCAAAGTTTAAGGTCACTATATAGTTAAAAGTTGAAGGTCACTGTATAGCTCAAAGTTGAAGGTCACTATATAGCTCAAAGTTAAAGGTCATCATGTAGTTGAGAGTTGGTCACTATTGGAGTCATATATGAATAAAACATCTTTACGCTTAAAAAATTTATAGTAACAATTTCCATTTAATCATATGTCAACAAGGAAAAATCAGGAAAATGTTTGGGATTTTTCACATTATAACTAAAAAAATCTAAGTTTATTAAATTTAGACAAAATTACATTTTTCTTCCAGTTATTATATAGGCCTAGGCCTACCACAATTTTTTTAACACACTTTAGCATACTAATCTTAATTCTCAAGATAAGCATATGATTTTCATGGATGGGAAGACGAAACTAATAAATAAAGTGTCTCACAACAATTTTAAACTGTATATGTGTAAGGCAATCTTTTAATGGCTCAATATGATATTTTATAATACTCTAAAGATCACTTCCATCCTATAATCTTTGCTAGTCATGTACTTTCAATAGATACATTGATTTGTGCTAAGTATTATGATTGGATTTCACTAAATAAAAATTTGTAGTTCAGTATTAAAAGTCAGTAAGTAATTCTTTTTTAGTGGTAAAAAAATACTTAAAAACTAAATGAAAAAATTACTGCCAAATTTCTCTTTCTTAAATTTAAAATATTTGCCCTTGGCCAAACTTTGTCTTTACCGTTGATTGAGGGAAATATATTTTTAGAATAGAAATATTAGTTTAAAAAATTGTAACAGTACAGTTGATGCTATTTTTTTCAAGTAATTTCAGGCAAAGAACGATTATGTCTGCTACTTTATAAATATATGTATAGTTCTTATATCATTATTTCTAATTTAAATTAATCTAATTGACCATTATCTATACAGACGGGCCCAAAAAAATGTATACACACTTTAACACTAAAAATATTACTCTGAAATCGTAACTAAGTCCTGTATTCATACGAAAATATAATTTACCTGAGAGGTGTCCTTGAATTTTGAAATCAATGTAGGTGTTCAAAGTGGCCATCAGCAGCATCCAAACAATATTGATGCCAACGAACTGCTCCACAAACTACATTCTGTAATGTGTCCAGTGTGATGGCTGCATACAACATTTTGATGTTTTCTCATAGTGCATCCAGTGGAGCTTGTTTTTTTCTTTAGGGTCTCCCATAAGTATAAGTCGAGAGGTGTTAGGTTCGGGGACCATGGTGGAAACTCGACAGCACCTCTTCGACCTATCCATCGTCCGGGTAGAGTTTCATCCAGATACCTCCTGACATCTTGATGGTAGTTGGGTGGGATGCCGTCTTATTGCGAATAAAAGCGCTCATCCCCAAACAGCTCTTGGATGTCAAGTAAAATTGATGTCTTAAGCATATCGAGAAACAGCGGACCGGTAACTGTGTCTTCAAAAAAGAACAGTCCAATCACCACACCGCGCTGGAGGTATCTGGAGTTGTTGCTGTCCAAGGTCGCCTGGAACGTTCTTTATGTGCATTGCCAACAGTACTGTCAACTTCAAATTTATCTCGAATAAGCGCAATTGTTAGACGTGTCACTGGCTGTGTTCCAAACTCATTCTGCCATTGTCGTTGTACCTTGCTAATGTTTTCAAACTTAAAGTACCATTTCAACACTGCCTTTCGTTGTTCAAATGACAACCTTGCTTCAGCCATGTTTCTTCACTGTCCTATCGTTTAAGGACATCGGTGCCATCTATTGAGACAACATTAAACTACACTCTCGCCCTAAAAGTAAATTTTCATTTCAATTTATTCCAAAGATATTGACAAATAAAGAATGTACATACTTTTTTTGGGCCCCTTTCTATTAATAAAATGAAGAGTTTGTCTGTCAAGAACATTGCGTAATATCTTCTAAATGCAGAGGTTTGACATTTTAAAATTAGTAGCCCCATATATACGAACTTATCCACCTCAAAGTGGGAATTTTACCATTATGATTGCAGTTTTTTATTTGGATAAAATCGGGTCCGAAATAATAAAATGAAGAGGTTTTTTTCTGTCTGTTTAAACCAAAGCAATGTGTTGCCCAAAGTAACCACGCAATGTGTCAGGTGGCTTCCCTGGGAAACAATAGTATTTTTGTTTATTTCACACGTGTAAAAATCATGTTACAATGTTTAACCTAAATTTTAAAATATTTAGATATTCATTTTAATGTGCTAATAAAAGTTAATAAAAACTGTCTTGCGATATTTCAATGACTAATAAAACATGTCTTGCAATGTTTCAATGACTAACAATAAATTGTACAAGTGTTAGCTTTCACAATTTTTTTTATAATGTAGATACAAATTCTTACAATGTAGCTTGTTTTATCAAACTTGTGTGGGTTGCATACTCTTTTATAAAGACCTTTCAACTAAATTTATAAGATGATTGTTTTTTTTTCTTCACCAACGAAACCACTAAAAAAAACCAGGTGCTATAAATATAGAGCAAGCTTTCTCTTGTTCCAGATGCGGGCAAGTCTACCATCGGGGGCCAGATCATGAACCTAACGGGGATGGTGGACAAGAGGACTCTGGAGAAATACGAGCGAGAGGCCAAGGAGAGGAGCAGAGAGACTTGGTACCTATCCTGGGCCTTGGACACAAACCAGGAAGGTGGGACAATGAGTTGAAAACATTTTTTCTTTCATGTTCAAGCAAGCTTTGAGCTATTTTGTAAACTAGCTTCAGTGGCCGCAGGTCTAAGGCGTCACTTCACAATAGATTGGACTGCCTGGTGGATCTGGGCTCGAATCATGGCCAATGTACCAAAGGTGGTTTTACCTAAATGATTTTTCACTCTACCTCCACCCAAATGGGGCTACACTTCCTCTAATTCACCATACTCATCCTTAACCCATTAGCTTAATTAGTACTTAAGTGTATAACCTAAAGGGATGATAAGACATGGTGCTAAAGAAGTAAGAGAGATTCTAGGTTTAAGGGAAATATAAATATTTGCCCTTGTCTAAAAAAATAAAAATGCACAAGTAAAAATATAATTTGTGTCTTAGAACGCGAGAAGGGCAAGACTGTGGAAGTGGGGCGGGCCTATTTTGAAACTGAGAGGAAACATTTCACTATTCTCGATGCCCCGGGACACAAGAGTTTTGTCCCAAATATGATTGGCGGGGCAGCTCAGGCGGACCTTGCGGTTCTGGTAAGTACAAAATAATTACAAAATGGTGTTAAAAATAATTGGATCTATTATTTTTTGGAATTTTAATCTTCATTTTGGTGCTTTCGAATCTCGAATTCATAACAGAATCTTGAAAAAAATTATGTACCTAAGTGTGAATCAGTTTATAACAAAATGATATATAATAGAAATAGTAATATATCTCTATAAGGAAAACCTCTTTTCGCTTTATGAAGTAATTGTATTAAATTTGTAAGAAGGTATAGTAAAGGTGGATAGAAACATATAAAAGGAACAAACACAATATGGCTTTTACAATGAAAATAAGAACACAGTTCACATTTTACACTGCTGTCATTGGGCAAAAAGGTAATGGTTGCTTCTTACACAAAATCGATCATCACCGCCCAATCCCCCAGGTTTGGCGATGACGATCGATTTTCTTTAAGAGGCAACCATTACCTTTTTGCCCAATGACAGCAGTGTAAAATGTGAACTGTGTTCTTCTTTTCATTGTAAAAGCCATATTGTGTTTGTTCCTTTTATATGTTTCTATCTACCTTTACTATACCTTCTTACAAATATAATGGAAATAGTAACTAATTGTTAACATTCAGACTTTCAGTTCAATACTAAGTTAATGGTAAGGGGTCTGGTTGTAAAGTCTTACCTATAATAATGTTGGGGCTGATCCACCAATAAGCATTATTAGAGATATAAAATAAATTTCAATTCAACATTTTGAAAAAACAAACATTTAAAACAAATTAAATCTCAAATCTTATAGTTTCTCTAATCCCTGAATCTTGAATATCTCTAAGGATTCAAGAGTTCCTTCCCTATCCTTAAAAATAACTAGCCTGTGTTGTTCATATAGTTAGTGTTTTCTTTGTTCCTTAAAACTAAATAAATGACAATCATCATCATCAACTGTTTCCAGTCTGTAGTTGGGTCAGTTTAGTAAAATGCCTCCATCTTGCTCTATTCTTCCAACACTCTTCCTCCTTTAATTTCTTTCATTCTTCTCCTCTCACTTGAACACTTTCTGCTATCTGCTTCTTCCATGTCTTTCTTGGTCTCCTTTGTGTTATTCTTCCTACATATTTCATTTCCAACATTGTATTTGCTATTCTCTCCTTTTCCATCCTCATTACATGACCATACCATCTCAGTCTTGCTTCTTCTATCTCACTGTACCCCCTGTACCCTAACTCTTTCCCGGATAACTTCATTCCTAATCTTGTTTCTCCTCCTGACAGCTAACATGTTCCCCACAAACTTCACTCCCATGGCCACCACTTTCCTAGTCTCTCTTACATTCTTCGTTCATGTTTCTGCTGCAAAATATATTTGAATAGGAGAGGATAAAGAGGTAAACCATTCTACAGTGTTACTAAACCTTCATCAAGAAAATCATTTTGTTTTTATGGTGCCAATTTCTTAAACAAAGCAAAGTTTCATCTGTCGTTTGGTTTTTAATTTGTTCTGTTTTACTAAAATTGTACATTCTAACAGTTTAAAGTTTCAAATTTAGTTCAAATCTGGAAGGAAAATTTTAAATTTGGTTTCTAGATATATTAGTTTTGACCCATCTCTATCTTTTAAGAATAGCCATTCACTCATTTTAACTATGTAGGCTTTATTTGTGCTGATTATGCAATTTCAAACATAAATGCTTTTTTTTAAGGTTATATCGGCGCGAAAGGGTGAATTTGAAACAGGTTTTGACCGAGGCGGACAAACGAGGGAACATGCCATGTTAGCTAAGACGGCTGGCGTTAAACACCTTGTAGTCCTCGTAAACAAAATGGATGACCCAACGGTGGAGTGGTCAGAAGGTCGCTTCAACGAGTGCCGAGATAAAATACTCCCCTACCTCCGCAAGCTTGGTTTCAACCCTCAGAAGGATCTGACCTTCATACCATGTTCCGGGCTGATGGGTCTTGGCCTTAAAGATCAGTTGGAGGAGTCCCAGTGCCCTTGGTACAGGTGAGTCGGACTTTGGTAGACATCAGGAGATATTTATCAGGGCATGGAAAAAAAATCAATGTATGTAAAAATAAATTATTATTTGAGCTGTCATTCTATTATTTAAAAAGCTTTTTGGTTAACTTTAGCAACAGAAGATTTTGAAAGCAAAATAAAAATATGATGAATGTTCAAACTTATGTGAAGTTTTTTTTAATGTCAGATAAATATGTTAACAGGGTTGCCACACACCTGGAAAATTGGGAGAGCCGGGAAAATACAGGAAATTTTGAAAATTTAGTAAAAATACAGGAATATATTTTAATTTGGGACATTTAACTGAAAACTTAAACTGTAGGTAGCTCTTTGGATAGACAAAATAGTGAAGTAAATAACTAAGCACACTTATTAAAAAAAGGTCTTATTACCCCTTAAACTAGGGCTGTGAAGCGACAGAAGATATATTTCCTCATCAATCTTAAATCATAATGTTTTAAACATAAATTACATTACTAGTCAGTTTGATTTACATTTTATTACTCTTTTCTTCAATCTAAGCTGTTTGGAAAAAATGGGAATTCCTTTTGGGAAACCTGAAAAAAACGGGAAACTTGGTAGAAAGAAAATAGTGGCAACCCTGGTTAACTCATCATCAACTGCTTCCAGCCTGTGGCTTGGTCCATTTAGTAAAATGCCTCCATCTTCCGCTTTACTTCCACTGTTCTTCCACCTTTAATGGCTACAGTTATCATCCTCATGTGCACACATGCTGTTATATGAGCCTATATGTTATCTAGAAGTGGTAATTAGATTCTATAATGTTGCATGTGCACTCATAAGACACGTTGGGTGACTTTCTGCCTCTAAAAAGACTGTCTTGTGCATTGGTTTCAATTACAACATTTTTAAAGGTGTGGCCCCAATTTTTGTCTTAGGGGAGACAAGTGTTCAAATTCTAGTTTTTAAATGTTTTTTTTTCCCCCCAATTTATCTCACTTCTCTTCTGGGTTATCCATCCATCTAATTGCACTAGTCGGGTGGATATAATTTAGAAGAAATGTATTCTTATTTACATGATGGAAGAGGAAGAAATCGTTAAAGTTGTTTTGAGGATGGTTTTTATTTTCCTAGTTTTTCCCCACTCTGTCTATGCGATTGTTAATACATTTCCTCTAAAATATATTTTCCTCGTCTATATCTTAATTTTTTTTTTTGTCATTGCTTCTTTCTGTCTGTTGGGGTTTACATACATGTACTAACCATGTTTATATGTTTGAGATAATGAAGGTTGAATTTAAAGTAAGTGTACCAGCATTTGCCTGAAAGAAACCACTCCCAGAACACCCGAACAGGTTTATAACCTTGATTTCACCGTCATTGGCAGTCCAGTCTATTGCGAAAGTGACAACTAAATGGTTTTCCACTCTCCCTCCATGCAAATATAGGTACACTTAGTATAAATTTAATCTTTCTCATTCCAAGCTCATTAGTATAATTAGTACATAGGCATAAAGCCTGAACAGGCAGTAAGAAAAAAAGTAAGATGTGGTAGAAAAACCAACATTGAGTCATGAACCTTTTTGTTTTTTAATTTTTGTAGAGGAGATGCCTTCATCCCTTTCATAGACTCTCTGCCATCACTGAACCGCAAGATGGGTGGACCGTTTGTGATGCCCGTCGTAGACAAATATAAAGACATGGGCATGGTTGTGATGGGCAAAGTGGAGGCGGGGGAAGCCAAGAAAGGACAGTCCTTGCTGCTCATGCCCAACAGGGTAAGTTGACGTCTTCTTCCCACAGCTTGGAGCAGCCATTCTTCGTGCTAAACATTAATTTTTATGTTGTTACCAAAAAGATGATATTAACAAAAAATGAACTAGTTTATTTTCAATTTATTAATTATAATAATTATTATTCATATATTTAAGTGGTAATTTATGGGAGTGGCGTTTTTATGTTTGTCCTATAAATATGTGGAATGAACTACTGATAGGCAGCATAATGGCTCGGCCCTACTGTAAAACACATTTCAATTATATATTTTTATATATATTAGAGTGGGATCAAATCCACTATCCTACAAATTTGAATCTCCAAATCACCTTTGAATCTTGAAAAAAAAAGTATGAACATATAAGAAAATATAAATGTAATAGAATATCAGAAAATACAAATAGTAACTAAATGTCATCATTCATACATTCAGTTAAGTGTTAAATTACTGGTCTGGGGCCTGGTTGTTAAGTTCATCCTATTTTAATTTATAATTGGTTCTGAATCACCACTGAACAGTATTACACCTTTAAAACAAATGTTAAACATTTGATTCTCGAATCCTCAACTCTCTAATATTCTTAAGGATCCAAGGGTCCCATCCATAATGTGCGTATATATGTTCCCTCCAACCCCACTCAAGGTCACACTGGTGTTTCCATCTCACCACAAAATCCGGCTGTTGAAGTTTTGTTTTTCTAGTGTGCTATTGTTTTTATGTGAATTTACTCACAATTTTGACCAAAGTAAACATAACACGCTAAGACTAACACCAAAATGTGTGATCTTAGACACACATGAGAAAGGTGAGACATTAATAAAATTAGCTACTAAGTATTCTTTGGGTAAGTCTGCCATTTTTGATGTAAATTAAAATGCCAAGATGATGTGTTTCAAGTCCAAATCAATAAAACTTATAAAAATAAATACACGGAAAATAATTCTATCATACTATTTTTTTTTATAATTCCTTCATAATTCGAATATCCTTCACAATTTTATGTTTGAATTAGCAATACCATGCTGTATTTTCAAATCACAAGTCAGCTATTTTTTCAAATCCTCAGATCTATAATATCCTTAAAGATTCGAGAACTCTAAAACACCCATCCTCAACTTTTACCCGTTGATGGTGCTGATAGTTTATTGGCCAATGCGAGTGTCTGGTTGTGTATTTCCAGACAACAGTGGTGGTGGATCAGATGTGGTCAGACGACGAAGAAGTGACGACAGTAGGGCCTGGGGAGAACGTCAAAATAAAACTAAAAGGAATTGAAGAGGATGATGTATCGCCCGGTTTTGTCCTCTGCGACAGTGCCAACCCCATTAAGACTGGAAGAATATTCGATGCCCAGGTTGGTAGATTACATTTAGTGTGCATTGTAGACCAATCTATTTTCCCCTGTGAAAAGAGGAAAACGCTAACACTGCTGCCACTGACAGAATAAATTCTGCCTGAACGAAACTTCCCATTACCGGCCACTCCATCAACACAGTCATTTTAATCTGAAATCTTAAGGAATGAACTTGTGAAACTTTGCCAGAGTTTTGACAACTAAACCTTGCTCTAAGGGTTAAGAAGAATTGACAAATTTTATTCACGAGACAAAAGTAGCTGAAGGTAAGTAGAATCACATAAAAAAAATACCCAAAATTATTTAGTCGTTCCTATTTTATTGCAAAACAGTCCTTTAAAAAAACCTTGTATGTTACATAACTATATAATTTTAGGTAATTTGTTGAATATAATTTACAAAATGCTGTCGTGCAAACATAATTAACAAATTAATTTTCATCCTATCTAAGATAATAAATTAAGTTACTATCACAAAATTTAATTTAATTATTATTTTATATTTGAAAGAAGGTGTAGGAAAGGTGGATTAAAGAAGATAAAAGGAACAAATCTTATCATTTCAGAACATTAATTTGTAATTTAACTTTAAATATTATTATTGACAAAATTTCGTAATTGTTGAGTCCATAATTTTACTATCAAATCGAAATCTACAATATTCGAAGCTTCTCCCATCCCTTTGATTATTTTATCTTTTTTTACTATGGATGTTTTTTAATGCTTGTTTCAGGTTGTAATCTTGGAGCATAAGAGTATAATTTGTGCAGGCTATTCGGCTGTAATGCACATTCACTGTGCAGCAGAAGAAGTTACAGTAAAAGTAAGTCTCTACTAGAACAATATTACAATCATCCCAAAATCTGAGATTCCCCACAGGGAAAAGAGTTTCTTTCTCTCCACCTAAGAGACAGGGCAGTTCTGCTGTAATCTTAGACATTTCTAGACGTCTGAAAATGTTCTCATTTATTTAACTAAAATGGTATTTTCTTCAAACATTTGCAACAATTTAATGTGTGACTCAGAAAATATGTTTTTCTTAACTATTAACCCCAAATTTTTATTTCAATTTTGCATAATTTATTATTTCTCTACTCTTTTCCTTGTACAGATATATATACCTCAGTTTTAGCTTATGTGGTGCTGACTGACAGCTCACAGCTGACTTCTGACGGCTTTGAAAAGCTACCAGACCAAATTATGTATCCCTACGCCGAACCATATGATCTGCAAAAAACATGTCTTTAGCAGTTGTCACTTTTGACAGTCAAAATTTAGGTATATACCTAAATGTTGACTGTCAGAAGTCAGCTGTGAACTGTCAGTCAACACCACATAAGCTAAAACTGAGGGTTTTTTTTTATATACCAAAAATATATTAGCAAAGAATTTAAAAAGTATATAAGTAGTTAAAAAAATATATACCAACATGACTACGACATTAAAGTTTTGTTGTTTACATTAACAATCTGCTGGTACTAAAATGAAATGGCACCAAAAATAATAATATAGACATTGAAAAACTAGTCATTTAAAAATGTTGCTGTTTTCTAGTAATGCCAGACCTTTCATTTTATAGGATTTGAGGTATTGAAAATAGTGCTATTAGATTGATTCTCGATTATTAAGATAAAAGCAAGGTTCGAGTTTGACTTATTTTGTATTTTTACACCTCTATTAGCTTCTTAATGTTTGACAGAAAATAGAATCTAAACAACGCACCACGCTTACACCTTGTTTTTACTTCCAGGCTGGCGTTGATGTCGGAAGATCTCCATTAATAAAATGTTTATGAAGCCATGGTTTACAAATTAAAATTGGAAATATTATTTTATTTCTAACTAATATTTTCCATCTTCTTAGATGTTACTTGTTTTTAATAACCTTTTAAACTTTATAAACATTTAAAATCAAGTTTTGACTATTTTCTCCTTTAAACTCTTTAAAACAAACTTTGTGTTTACAATTTTAACTGTAAATTATTCTATTGTTTCAAAATATATTTATTAATCTACTCCATTTTTACTAATACATTTGTGTTTAGTTCTATTTATTGTCAAACATCAATAATTTAACAGTGCCTCAGGACAATATCAAAATGTATTCTAGAATTATTAACCTCTACTAGCTGTTTGTGTGTATTTATAACAAGT
The DNA here is from genome assembly GCA_033556935.1 of Timema podura. Lineage (NCBI taxonomy): Eukaryota > Metazoa > Arthropoda > Insecta > Phasmatodea > Timematidae > Timema > Timema podura. The sequence goes on from JAVRXN010000003.1 coordinate 53,642,156, forward strand.
GCCTCTATTTGTCCCTCCCGCAGGCCTTAATCTGCCTCGTAGACAAGAAAAGTGGAGACAAGTCTAAGACGAGGCCCCGTTTTGTCAAGCAGGACCAAGTAGCCATCATGAGAGTGGAGTGCGCGGGGGTTATCTGCATGGAGGTGTTCAAACTCTTTCCGCAGATGGGCAGATTCACCCTAAGGGATGAAGGTAATGGTGGTTTGTTGACTTAGAGACATATGTTACACTCAAAACAATTATCTCATCAAAAAACAAACCATGATGAAAAGCTACACTTCTTTCATGGCTAACTTTGTCCTCTTCTGAAAGCTATATAGTTTATTAAAACTTGGTTATACATTCCTGCATGCGAAAAATATGTTTTGCCACTTTGACGAGTAATGTAAATTAACTTAATGAGTCTAATGAGCATATATATGTTCAAAGCAGAAAAATACAGAACTATTTTAGTGACTTTTAAGCTCATAAAAGGCCCAAGTTATTGTGAATAGTTCATACCAATATGTTTTACTCTTAAGACGTCACAATCTTGACTATAGTAAACATGTTTATTAAAAGCTGTCAAAAAATACCAAGCATTTAAAAAAAATCTTTAACCTTCCACTAAAAAAATGCTTTACAAAAATGTTGACAACATTTTGTTTATACTCTTAAAATAATTATCATTTCTAATACAGCCAAATTTAATGTTAAAGGCAATCTTTGTTAGTAGATTTGCAGAAGCTTTAATTTTAGCTATGAGGAGTTTTGCTAACAAAAATTATTTCTAAATTCCTATACCGTGAGAAGAAAGTTTCTATCACCATTCCTTAACCATATTAACAGATTTGATGTGGGGTTGTCACACATTTGTAAAACACAGGGGAAAAAAACAAAAAATTAGAATATTTATGAATTTGGAGCATTTGATTTCAAACTTTTAAGTTTTATGTGTGAAGAAAAGGTTTAACTTAAAGACCGAGCATACCTAGAGACCCTGATTTGTGGTAAATAAAACCACTGGATTTCGTTAAATAAAAAGTTGGATTTCGGTATAAAAAGTCGGTAAATAAAAGGGTAAAACCATGATTTTCGGTAAATAAAATCGGTAAATAAAATTACTTAATTTCGTTAAATAAAAAGTTGAATTTCTGTAAATAAATGGTAAGACCCTGATTTTCGGTATAAAAAGTCTTAAGAGGTTTTTTAAGGTAATGGTTATAAATTAACTCAAATAGCTTAGAAAGTACTTGCACTGAATTATTTTATAAGACAAAAATGTTCATACTTTTTTCAACATACTTCACGTCAATCACCAAAGTACAAAGACAACATTGTTTCCAAATTTTCGATTTTCAAGTTAGTGCGCTTGTCTGACATAATGTTGGAATATGCTGCAAATGCGCGTTCACTGTCAACATTAGACACTGGAATCCATATTGCTTTTATGCTGTTGATGGCAAACTCTTCATGGTCTTCTTTCAGTCCACACAATATGTCCAAAATGTCAACTTTTTTACTATTGCTTTGCAAAGCTCTCACTTGTGTCTGCAGCGCACAGTATCCTCTTTGAAAATTAATTTCAGAGCAGGATTTTAAAAATGGTATTTTTCGAGTTGATTGGAAGAGATCAGAATTAACTTGTTTTGTACCAATCGAGCGAGTGTCAAAAAGAGTACCAATGTTTTCAAAAAATGTTTTGGATGGGTCTGACTGATGGAGTAAATTCAGCTTTATAAGGCACTGCCGTCCTAAAGATTGAAACTGACTTTTGACATTTGCTTGTTTTAGAGTTGGAAGAATTTTCAATTTTTCCTGTGTTTTTTCTCCGTAGTTCATGTCAGAAATTAGTTTAAAATTACTTTGTAGCTCTGTCACTTTACCATACAGCTTATGACTAAAGGCATAGGTAGAACCTTCGAGTATAGTAATTAATTCCACCAATTCAGAACAGTGTTCAATTAAAAATGTTGCTTGGCATTCAATCAACATTAGGGTTACTTTATCATGTGACATATCCTGGAAGTACTTAAGTGCTGCTGTCAGCTCCTCCAATGTGGAAAAATATTCCACTAGATCCACCAAATATTCACAGAGGTACACCACTGAACAAAACCAAGAGTTCCATCGCGTTAAAACTGGGTTTGGAAATAGCTTAGCAGACTTTTCACCTTTACTGTATTTTTCATTTAGAAATGCTAGATAATTATGTTTTCTCTTTCGAGTGTTCAGAAATGCGGCCTTTGCTTTAGCTACACACTCATTCAGCTCTGGCAGCTCTACTGACCAATAATTTTGGACCAAATTAAGTTTGTGGTCCCAACACTGTATATGCAGAAAATCATCGCATAAGAGAACTTTCAAAGAAGTCACACATTTCGTCATGTAACGCGCACCATCTGTCACAACACAAACTACATTTTAACAAGGAATCTCATACTTGTTGATGGTGTCCACAAGTGCCCGTGAACATTCAGTTGCTGAAGCGTTCTGCAAAACTTTAACTGCACCAACAAACAAGCTTTGCTTCGAATCAGCACGTAATGTTTTCAACAAAATAACAAAAACACACTGTCCTTTCCTATCAGTTGTCTCATCACAAAGAATTGCAACTTGCTGGTTTTTTACATTATTCTTGATATTATCTTCTTGACTTTTGTTAACTTCTGGGATCCAAACACTTCTTATAGTTTCTGCCTTAGGGAGGTCTCCTCCACCTAAAACCGAATTGTAGGCATACTAATTTTTGATAGAACAAACTAATGTTAGGCTATGTTGGTTGACAAAGTGTGTATACACTAATTTATTAGGCTATTTCACTATTTGTACTTAAAGATAAACATCTTAAAAATAACCCAAATCAAACATTTCTATCTCATATATTTTTTTGATAAATTAGTAAATAATCAAAAGTGTTTAAAAAAACACTATTTTGTCATTAGGAAAATAAAATCGGAAAATAATAGGTCCTTATTTGCTTTTGATTTTTAAATAATAAAAGAAATTTTTAAAAATCATGCAAAATGGTTACCTTTCACATATTTATCCATCCAACATCGCATAGAAGGATGATCTAGTTTTTCAATGGGAATATTGGCTTCCATAAATGTTTTCGTGGTATCCATAATGAATTCTTTGCGGTCTTCTTTTGAGTTTTTAGACTTTATTAGAGAATTTTCTAGGGTTGCTTGTTTTGATGATTCAAAAACATTACTTTTTTTCCGTTTATGCAAAGCACTATTAATGTGCTTCAAACACGTGTCTTTTCTGAACCAGTCAACGCGTGTGTTGCACAATTTGCACATCATTATTTTTTTAACTTTATCAAATATATAAAATCCTTCTTTTCCAAACTCACGCTCTCTTTCAAAAATACTTAAAACTTTAGGCATGTTTAAATATTAAATAAATAGAGGAGAGGTTAAAAACGATCTTACTAAAGCAATGTCAATATCTAACGACCTTGATGGTAGTGACGTCACCAGGAAGCCAAAGATATGAATGTAGAGAGATCTCACTCTAGCTTAGACATGGCCTTGTTTTTTGCCTCTAATTCTTTAAATACTTGCCTTGGCGCCCAATATGGCCGTTCTAGTAGCCAGTTTTAACACTTTTTAAAGCAAGTCTTTGGATGAGGGAAATAAATTTTCTTTTGAAAGAAAATTATATTGGTTCAGTTGGTATTATTTTTATTTTTTGTCCAAGTCTTAGAATGGTTTCCGATGTCAGCAATGTTTTATTATTTATTCGCGTTTAAATAGAAAAAAAAGACCATAATTCGCGTTTAAATGGCCAAATCGTCAATTTCGCGAATAGATTTAATTTCGTTTTATTTCGCGATAATATTTTCACTCAAAAAATGCCACATTGATGTTTAATTATGTTTCTATGGCAATTTTAATGTGCTAAGTAAAAGTTCGTAAAAACACAACTCGCGAAGCCTCACGAAATATCGGTGTCTCTAAGCATACCATATGCTGATTGATAGCATCTTCTGTCCTTGGAACTTTCTATCTATTCATGTGAAATTGCCTGCCTTTAGACAAAAGTTTTTGACCCTCTATTTATACCGACTGAGATGTTTTATGAATGAATGTATTCTGGTGGTGAAAGTTGAAACTACTTCATTAATTCTAATTTATTATATCTGGAAAGGTGGATAGAAACATATGAAAGGAACGAACACAATAAGGCTTTTACAATGAAAAGAACACAGTTCACACTTTACACTACTGCTGTTGGTCAAAGAGATAATGGAGCTGCCTCTTAAAGAAAATCGATCATTACTGCCCAATCCCCAGATCTAGGTTTCATTCTAAAAACCCTGGCAACCCTGTTGATATTATGTGTTCTCCGTTTGCCCCTAAAGGTATAGTTCACTTTTGTGTAGGAAGATGGCTAGAAAAGTTACTAGGTCTACTTTCATATATTCATACATCAAGTCATGTTATCTGCTGATGTCACTTTTGATAGATATTATCAATAAAATTTATTTAAAATAACACTAACAATATATTAAAACGTTACCAATGTTGACAGCAATTATTTTTTTTTGTAACCCTCCTTATGAAAATTGGACTATAGCAAGGTTGTTGCCTTGGTTTCACTATGGTGTAACTCATAAGACAGGGTCATAGTATATAGTTAAGCAAGGAAAGACTCATACATTTTGTATTTTTTTTCTGTTTTCAGGTAAAACCATTGCTATAGGTAAAGTCCTGAAAGTTATCGAGTAAAATGTTCCCTACGTGATGTTTATCATGGCTAACAAGTTAAATTTAAAGAGTATGACAAATATTTATGAACTTTTTTCCACCTTACAACGTTATGTAAGTGGCAAAACAACGAGATGAACGTGAAAAAAAACTGAAATATCGACACCCGAGAGGAGTACAATCCGTCAAATAACGTTGTACATTTATACCGAAGTAAGCCCAAGCTACCTAACCTTCTCTTTCTGCGGGAGAAGACCAATTCTAGAGGTTGTAAGAGCCATGTATGAACCTTTTATAACTGGGGGAAAAAAACAAATTTAAAAAAAGAGGGAAATTCCAAGTGATAAGCTAAAGTAAAAGCCCAAAGTGATAATGATGATGACGTTGAAATTTCCCTGAGGTGCTGTTTGACTTACAAGCTGGAGGTGCAGAGTATTTGTAGTGCGTGTGAAAGCGAGCTAGCAAGAATATATTACGTGACGTGTGTTTGTGTGTCTGTGTTGCAAGTCGTTCGTCAACCGTCAGTTCCTGCTCAATAACACGTACCGATGACATCTTAAGCTCGTTCGCGTCATCGTCAACATGCTTTTACATAATATCTCCTATTTGTTTTTGGTTTTTTCACTAGCAATAATTATTTTATTTATGGTATAATCTGGAAACCTTGTTCTACCTTGAACTTAAAAAAATCTACCAATTAAGAATTATTTTCTTATTTTAACTCTGGCAATGCAGCTGCAGTCAAATTTTTTTTTTTTTTTTAAGTATCTGTTACTTATTGAGCATGGAATTGATTTTTCAACATTAAAATCGGAGTTTTAAGTTCATTAATAATTTCACTCTTCCACTCAATTTGCAGACAGCTTCCTACATTTCATTAAAAAAAAGTAACTCGTAATATTTCCATCAAGGTTTATATCCGCTCTAGATATTGTATTATTTTGCCAACGATAAAGTAAACATATGAAGGTTTTGTTAACTAAACACAAAGGGATAAAACATGAATCATCTATGTAAAACAATATTTAGGTGATAAAATCCAACATAAACTGGTGATAGAAGACAGGAAAACTCAAATGGAGATCTTAAGGCGTTAATTCTGGATAGGGAATTAATCTAGGCCATGGTCAAAAGTGCCAAAATACCTCATTTAACCACTTTGTGAAAGAATATAATTTTGAATTATTGCCGAGTAATAAATTTATTCTTCACCTAGTTCAAAAGTGAGGTGAAATCGTCCAAAGTTAGTTATAGGAGTTGTCCTTAATGTTAATAGTCCCTCTTAATTCCCAGATGTGTCTATTTTAATTTTTATCTTTTTCCATGTTTTCAAACAGATTTTAAACATTTTGACTACACATAACAAGATGAATGACTACTTTATTAAATTATATTTTACTTTGCATAATTTCTTTATCTACTGTGTTGCATTTTTAGGTGGTGAAGGGTATTTCTTTTTAGGCTATATCTAAGCACAAACTTCTAGACAAAATCCAATGCTAGAATTTTCAAAAACCACTCCCTTTAGGTCCAAATAAAAAGTATGTTTATTAGGGCTTGACCAATCACTTATTTTGTGTATCAGGTCGATGCCAATTATTCGTTGTTGATTAACAATGATTATTGTTTAAATTTATTTCATTTTCAATATTACAAAGTTTATATGTAATAATGACACACAAAAACAATAAGTGTTCAGCTGTGTCATTTTTATTTTGTTGAGGAAAGTAGGTCTGGTTATACAAGTTTGAATGAAGACTTTGAAGTAGAGATGTTATTCTCAGACCCTCGAACCTTTAAGTAATTTGAGATTCGAGAAAATATTGGCTTTGAGACGAAAATCAATTGATTTTTTTTTTTTTCAGTTTTTCAATTGAAATTTATTTTAGAGCTGTATTTATTGGTGGTTTCGAACCAATATAATTATAGGATGAATTGAACAACCAGACCCCAGACCAGTAATTTAACACTTAACTGAATGTATGAATGCTATAAGTAATGGATCTTGGCGAATAAAAATTAACATTTAGTTATTATTTATATCAGTCCATTATATTTATACTTTCTCTTATGTTCATAATTCTTTCCAAGATTCGGATTCAAATTTGAGATTTGAAGTTAAAGTGAAGATTTGGATTTGTAAAATAGTGGATTCAACTCCAACTCTATTTTGAAGTTAATCAAAATATAAGTCAAGTGATGACTGGCCCTGCCATATTTTAAAGATAATAAGTTTTAAGTTAACAAAACTTTACTTTTGTGATAGTTTTTGATAGAAATTTTATTACCTAATTAAATATATTAGAAATTAAATAAGCATAATTAATTCAGAATACCAAAGAAACTGAAATAACTATGCTGTGGGAATCTTAAAAGCTCAAAAACACCATAAATTATTACTCAACAATATTATTGTCAATCGTTACAAAGTGGTGATACACCTAGCACAGTTACCCATAAACCTAAGGTCCTGTTTTATCTTCATATTTTCCATGAAGAGTAACTAATATGTTTTATGATTTATTTATAAGATCATTAATTTAAAATTTAAGCCCAAACAAATATATATATTTAATAATCTTCTAAGTACTCTTTGGTAAATAAATGATGAAATTGAGATAGTCATAAGTCTTCTAACTATGGTTGTGCGAAGCTTCAAAACTTTGACCCAAAGTTTTCACCAATACGAATATTGACAACTAAAATACATATACTGTAACGCCTTCATGTTTACCCATGCCGTGTCAGACAAATAACTGGTGTCCACATTATAATGAAGTATAATAAATCATACTTTTTCAACACAAACCATTTATTTAAACTAAAAAATATAAAAAGGTTATAAACTGTATAATGCCTCATCAGGTAGATCCGATGTTACCTCTCGGTTCTTCATATACTTGTGAACTGTTCTACTGCCAGGCGACGGCGCAACTCCCTTTTTTATACTCGTGGCGTCTGGTGGCGGTCTCGCCAACCTTCCCCGGAAAAGGAGAGTATGCTAATATGCATTAATATGCTACAATACGTATTCAATTTTTAAAATGTACTATTATGTACAGTACAAATTAATGTTCTTATACCATAAACTTGTAGAAATTGAGTTATATGTTGTTAGGACTTACTGATGTTGTAATTTACTGTTCTATTTGTCACTCACATGTCACAACAAACATATTGTCAACTTTTTTTCCCTGTTGACTGGCTTGAGTTTAACGAAACCTATATTTTTTTAAGGTCCTTCTGTGAATTGGTACAGTTCTCCTTTCGCTTTATAATAAAAAAGTTTCTACTCTTTAGTGTTTGCTTGAGATTTCAACAAATTAGTGCCAAAAAAATTATTCAAAATATTCTTTCCTTTTGAACTCTTATATTCTAAGGGTGTACAAAGTTTCTTAAACTTACACTTGGCTTTAAAAAAATATATCAACTATGACCTTTTTTTAAACTGGGTTCAACGAATTATGGAGCTTCGCCAATAAAAGTATTAACACCTGAAGTGCTCGATTCATATGGAAAAAAAAAATTGAATTAAATGGATTTTATGTTGTAATTATAATTTAATTTACCATATTTATAATAAAATATTACAAACATTGAAACAAAAATTTTCTACATGATTTTAGTACATAAAAGTTATAAAAATAAGCACAATATAATAAATTTTCAGGCATAAAACAAACAATCAAATTTTGATTCGGCTTCGAGAAAACTTCATATACTCACTTAGTTCGCTTTGAATTTAAATGTTGACTCCATACTCCTTTAAATTCCATTAACTTCATCAACCCTTTTAAATCCAAATAACTTCATGACACCCCTAATAAATCCCAAATACTTTGCATACCCCTGATACATCCCAAATAACTTCACACACCCTTTTAAATCCATTAACTTCACACACCCCTATAAATTCCATTAACTTGCACATCCTATTAAATTCCATTAACTTTGCACATCCCTATAATCCATAACTTTGCACACCCTATAAATTCCATAACTTTGCACACCCCTATTAAATTCCATTAACTTTGCACACCCCTATTAAATTCCATTAACTTTGCACACCCCTATTAAATTCCATTAACTTTGCACATCCTATTACTTACTTCATTTTACTAACAGAATGTTCTATGTAGGAAGTTGTCTGCAGAAATATATAAGTTAAAGGATGCAAAATAAAGGTCCTATTATTATTTTTATTTTTTTCTAGCAAATAATACAATAACTTTTTGAAAGGGGGTGGGGGAAAGCCAACTAACTATTTGTTGCTCTAAAGTCACAATCCCTAAAATAAATTGAAAAGAATAGTTTTTTTTACAGGTGCCCTCCAGCTGACAAAACAGACATATGGTGGTACTGTTACATAGAAATGCTTTTCATTATGTACGCAGCACTTAAAAACAATAATACACTTTTACAAGAGAAATAAAATATAGTATATGCCTAAAACACTTTGAATAAATAAATACCTCTAATCTTGGGTTTTGGTCACCCTTAAAGCAAAAAAAAAACTATTTTTGTTTGAAAGTGTATTAAGGAGTAAAAGGTTGTCACATGCTAACTGTCCAATAAATAATACGCATGTTTGTTTTTTCTGTTTCTGCTTGACTGTAATCTTTGAAATTATTCTAATATACCCAATATTGTATTTTGTTTATTTTAATTCATTTTTCTTTGTGCTGAACGGTTGAGCAAAATAAACTGCTTTCAGTGTAACGGTGCACACAACAAAACCGTGTTTATGATCACGAAGTGTACGCTAAGGGGCATATCGCAAGTCTTAGCGGTAATTTAAAAAGAATGAAGGATCATCCAAATAGCTGTTGTCTGCCTCATCTGCATTCATAGCAACTTTTTGTTTTATATCTGTTTTTATTTATAACAAAATATAATATAAAAAGCTATAAAAACTGTACAAAAAAATTGCTGAAAATATCTGCTATTGTGGGATATTGTTGTTTATTAATAATGTTAATTTTAAGGGTTAGGGAATAATTTTATACAAGCAAAAAAGACATACGGTTTCTTTCAGTTGGCAGAAATACATAAATTAATCTTTCCTACTATTATTAGGTAATTTTAGAACTTTTTTTTTTTGTGCTTAAAAAGTTACAAAAAGAACAACTTTGAAATGTGAATACTGTGAATTTGTATTTTTTAGAGAATTGAAAAGGGGGCAGTGATTTTTGAAAGTGAAATTTGAAGTATATTTTGATTAATCTGTTCCTTTTATTTTTATTTATTTTTAAATCTGGCAACTGATTAGGAAGTATGTCCAATGTACAGATGTTAGGGATATGGTTTTTCCTTGCCTTTTTATAAGCTGCTACAAGAGATGCCCTTCCTGTAGGGGGTTCCTTGAGGAATATAAATTTTCACATTACAATAAAGGATTAAAAAAAAGTTGGTTTTCTTTATTTTCCCCATGCATTTAAAGCAAATGCTGAGTGATTTTATTTTTTTACCTTGGAAACTGTTTATCAATTATTGAGAAAGCTGGTCTTTAAGGTGGGGATGTGAGAAAAGGTCAGTGTTTTTGCAGTTTTTATAGCAAAATTTTTTTGGTCAAAATAAATCAAATATTTCTCCATAAAAATATGGAGTTTAATTTTCTTCACATGTTGATATCAACAGTTGTTGAATATCTGTCAAGTGTGTCCTAGAATTTAATGACAACTTTTTTATCCTCATTTAAAAAGTTTCTATCTAATGCTGCAATGCTTGTGACATATTCAAGAACTATTGATATCACCTTGTGTAAAAAATCAAACTATAGACGAACTTTTTTATTCCATCAACTCGGGTGTAGTCATTTTTTCAGCAGTCAGGTAAACTGTCATCCATTAACGTTATAAAAACCTGTTTTAGTGTCACTACCACTCAGTTGTAGCATCAAAAACTTCTTAAATAGTTTACTTTAAATTGTATTTAAGTGTTACTATATACATAAAAAAAAACTGAAAAAATTGGCGAATTCCTACAGAGGTCTATTTTATAGCAAGCTGGGAGTGCCCTGGTCTAATAATAGACAATGGCAAAACAGTCAGGGAAAGGGTTGCGGGAATCTGGGCGCTTCAATGTCAACTAAGCTTCAATGTACCTCCATTGCCCACTGAGCTGGCTGAAACTGTCTCATGTGTTCATGTAAGCTCAAAGCCAAGGTGTTTTTTTTTCTTGTTTTATAAGTTCAACGTTAGTTTTGGTAGTCATATGTAGGCATAAATTTTTATAATTTATTGGCCTAAGTAGTTTTTAAATAAAATTCCATAAATTTTGGTTTTTTTACCTAGGTCTTGGTACCTCTTTTATAACATCAAAATTTGCTTGACCCTTTCGAGAACGCTATAACCAAGTTTGACTATATGTTTCTACTGAAGAAATATTTGATTTATTCTAGCAAAAAAAAAAAGTTTTGCTATGATTGCAAAAACACTGACCCACTACATCACACCTAAGAAAAACTTTTAGGAGCTAAATTATTTGTCGGTTGAAATATGGTGACTTGAAAGTGGGAACTACTTTGACATTTAACATTTATAAGAACTCGTATGAATTTAAGATAAAGTTTATCAACCATTTGCATCCATTTTTGTTCAAACCTATTGCCTAATGTGGACTTTAAATAAATAAAAGGAACTCCTTAAGTTACATTTTTACATCATTTATTCTAAAGGAGATTTTATAACAATATAAACATTTGGACTAAAAGATGAAAGCTTTATACTAAGATTATTTGGCAGTTAAGTCAATTTTGACAAGTTGACAGTCTATGCTAAAATGTAGGATTGAAGATGGGTTAAATTTAAATTTGAAATGCTTAAAATTTTAAAAATATAAGACTAGTTTGGTCAAAATATTTAAAATTAATTTTGAAAAAGTTGTTAAAGGCTTGGTATTCCGACATATATTTTGTTTGTCATATCTGCTACAGCCAAAAATAACCCTGTACATTAGTAAAAAAAAATCTGGTCATATTGTTATTTTCCCAATTACACAAGCCTTATTGTTAACAATTGCTTAAAATTATGCTGAGTCCTTCATAATTGTATTAGATTTATCATTTTGAAATTTTTTATGAATCTTGAATAACATATGATTTGAGTGTCCCATCTAATGAAAATGTTCATTTTATTTTAGCACCGCGTGTTACTACCTGTTCAGGTTATATGCTTATGTACTACTAGTGAGGTTTTACAAGGAACTTGGCCATGCAAGTAGGGGTGGAAGTTACGAGAGAGGGGATATAGTGGGAGTATATAAGAATGACTCTCTTCTCTTCAGTACGAGACTTTTCCGCTATTCCAAGACACAAACATGTTCTACTTACCTATATATCTTCAAAAATGTTTCACGACCACTCATAGTTATCTCCATTATCACTCGAAGTATTTTTGCTGGAGCTTAATCTGAGTCGTTCTCCAAGTTGATAATACTATTGGATATCTATCAATCCTTCCTCCCCTAGGCTCATAACGTTGTTCACATTGAATGTAACGTTTTTATTAGAAACGTAGTCCTTTACCAATGCCCATATCAGTTCTATGGGGTCGAGATCAAATTGATTGGGGGTAGACGTAGGACAGAATGTCCATACTTTGCTAGAAATGTATCTATCCTATATGTCTTAAATCGTGGTTTGTGCAATCGAATAAATGAATATAATTCATGTTTGAGCATAGTATTTACTGAAGGGTATATTGTGTTTCAACCAATTCACTATGTTTATTTCACATGCCGATGTTGGTGGTGGGTCTAGTTGAACGTTGTGGAAAGGTGCGTTGTCTATAACTAGTTCAGTGTCAGGTGGCGTGTATGAGATTTTGTTTGCTATTCAAATATAAATGTTTTTAAAAACGACAGTAAGCACCACACAGCTGCCGTTCTCACTAATCCGCTGCATTACAGTTACTGTTGGCTTGTCCTTGAACAAGCCCGCATATGGTACATGATGTTTTGCCACTGAGCAACCATAACAGTTCCATGTTAAACCTCATCAGCACTAATTAAGCTAATTGTTTTAGAGATTAGGAAGGTTATATTTAGAGGAAGTGCACCCACATTTGCATGGAGGCCGAGAGTAGACATTGATCTGCCCTGTCATCGGCAGTCTAGTCTACTGTGATAGTAACGCTTTAGACTATGCAGTCCACCGAAACGGGTAATGTACATATTAAAATTAGTATACAAAGCAAGTTGAAAATAAAGAAAGTAACAACTCCTAGTAAACAAATAAAGAAAAAATAATTTTGATATACATAATTAAAAGCAAAATAAATTGAATGCCACCAAGAAGAACTCTAAGTATTAAGAAAAATAGAACAATATTTACCTCAGCGTTGAGCAACAGCCAAAACTGGAATGATGACAGGACCAAATGGCTTCTATCCACTACTTCTTGGAGGGAAGAAAGATGTTACAGTAAACAAGTCAAAGACTAGGACTTCCAGAAATCGGTATAATGGCAAGAGTTTGAATAAAGACTGAAACTAATTTTATTGATTTAGCACACACTTTCTGAAATCAATTATATTTACACCCCTTCCAAGGTTATTTTACATGCCACAATCGACATAGTAGTTTGACACCTTAGCTAAGTCGGTAGCTTCTCTTCTACTGAGCTAAGGGTCCCGGGTTCAATTCTCGGCATGACCGAAAATTTATCATTGATGAAAATATGTACTTACCCTTTCACGTTGATAAATTGACAGCTAGGGACTGGATGTTGTGCGTGTCGTAGTTTTAAGTTAGATTATAAGGCAATGAAGCTATGACAGGCCTAGTAGCCAACGGTAGTGGAAAATATATGGCTTGAATAAAAAAGTGACCCGGGCCAAAGCTGGAAATATAATGGATGTAAAAAATTGACATGGGACCGACAGCTTTACTTCCCCTCCAAAGTAAGTTGTGTTAGGAATTGTTATCGCTTGAGAAAAACGTGTTGACCTTGACTATGTTTGAACCTATAAACATCAGGTCCTGAGGCGAGCACGTTATCCCAAGACCACCGAGGTCAATGACAAGAGCTAAAGTGTAACAATCATTCCACATATAAAAACCGTTTGATCCACTTAGCAATTATAGTTTTTATTTGAGGTATTTAAAGTGTATTTTATGAACTGTTGGATTATACAGGCACAAGACTTACAAGCTAACTTAAATCTAGAACAAACATAACGCCCAACCCCAACAACTCCGTCCATCTGACTTGATTCATCATTGTGAAAGGGGGGAACTAAACATTTTACTAGTGATACCTTTTTCGGCCATGCAGGTAATCAAACCCGGGACACTTGGCTTAGTAGGCAGATACGCTATTGACTGAGCTACTAAGGTGTCTGACATTAAGCAACTAAAACAAAAGAGGGAGAGAAAATTGTAATAGGTAGTAAATAAACTTGATGTGTTAACCATTTACAAGGAATAAGAGTGTAAAATCGTTTAAGAAAGATCACCTGTGTACATCTAAGATTCAAACCCCAGTCAGCAGTACACCAGGCTAGTTTAGTGATGTCTTTGTCCTTGTACCCACACACACATATTTAAAATGATGTTGGCCACGTTATATGTAATTTTAGAATTCACCATGAAAGATTTTCTTATATTTACAACTAATTTTAAAATTAAATGGTGTTAAATATTCAAACCTAAATGGAAAAAAGTTTGAGTGGTAGAATAAAATTAATCCTTTATAAAGTAAATATATTACATTTATTGTTTACAAATAAGACTTTCCTTCACAAAGAAATCACAACATAAAGGCACCGTCTCTGTCAACACAAATTTCTTCACAAGCTTTGGTGACACACGAAATCACAGCACAGCCAATTTTATAAAATAAATGTACAAGCATTGCATAAAGATTAACAAGTGGTTCACATATTGAACCCGAAATTAAAACAGCCAGAGAATTTCTTCAAAATGCAGGCATTTCTCACTGTTCAAAAAATGAGACTTATCTTAATTCATTGGTCAATCTTAATATAAATTCTGCAAAATTAACTTAGTAAATTGCAAAGTAATTAAGTATGTATAACATTTTTTTTAAGTGACTGGATAAAAGAAAGTTTAAAAAAATATATATCTGAAGAAAATAGTGTTAGCAAATACTCTATTTATGTATGGAATAAAGTACATTGAGCAAAATCAATTTGTAATAAATAAAATGATACAATAGTAGGAAAATAATAGGACACAAATAAAAGTAAAAGCACTAACACATATTTACACACATTTCATTATTTCAACGCTATTATAGCATCTTACTTAGGAAGTAGTAGTACTAAACTGGATGTTGTCTTCAGTGATGCCACAAGTCAAAACCATTGATCTCTATAATATAACTGGATGGACATACATATACACATTCCAAGGACAAAAGCGTTACGCTCAAGTTTATCGTCTGCTACACTGTGGGGGGACAGATTTAACGGTTTCTTTCAATGTTCTTATGCGAAAACATATCCCTGATGAATAAAAGTGTTATTGTTTGAAAATAGTGAAGTATTAATATCACACTTTCCTGAAGAAACATTTGCATTAAAGGATATACAATTCAGTTTTACAAGTAATACTGTACAAATACGAATAAAATATTTAAATATGTAGTTATCATCAATGTTGTTTACAGTCTGCCAAGACTACACTTATATTTAAAGTTGCTTATTAGATTGTATATTGGTTTCATAAACCATATTATATTGAAAGTTAGATAATATAATGAATTAGAATTCTTAAAACTTGATTACATTTGTTTGAATGACAAACTTTGTGTAGTTGCCATACATTCAAACTATCACTTAGGTTATAGGCTTGTAGAAAGTATTATTATATTACCTTTTTTTTTTAAGTTGGCTCATATCTTGTATATTGCTTTCAGAAACTATATTTTGTTGAAAGTTTGATAACTATAATGAAACAAGTTAGCTAAAAACTATAACATTTGTTTGAATGATATAATTTGTGTAGAAGTCTTACGTTCAAATGATAATTTAGGCTATAGGTTGTAGGAAGTAAGGTATCTACTAAACCCTGATTATTAAGTCCCTGAACCCTTTGATTTACCATTCAACCTGGCCATGTTTTACACAAGGATTACCATTTAAATTCATGTCAAAACACTTTATGCACAAAGTTTAGTTTAACTGATATAACTTCTATAATATATTTGCAATTTCAATGCCCTAAGTGTGTATAACCCGAAAGGGTAGTAAGACACGGTGCTAATAATAATAATGCCCTAAACATCAGATTTATCTCATGCTAAATTATAATTTTTTTTCCTCCTCCTCCCATTTACATTCTCCCTCAATCTACCTCCACTATTGCCCCTCTCTCCTAGCACTTCCCTTCAGCCTTTATTTATCCCTCTTTCTCACCTTTATCACTTTATTTCACTCTATTTCACTCTCCTCCCACTTATATTATTTCCCCCATATCCTTCAGTTTATATCTCTCCCCCATCTTTTTCACCTGTATTTACATTTGTTTACTTGTCTGAATCACTACTGGCAAAAGAGCTATCACTTTCAGAAGGCCTATCTATGTTATTATTGCTGACACTTTCACTATCAAAATCATCAAAAAAATCTACATCCTCATTATCACTAGTATTTACTAAATCATTTTCACTATCAGAATCACAAAGTATCTGTGTCATTTCTTCATCAGTTAGCCATTTTTCAGGCCGAGAAACTTTCTGTGTACTAGTTGACACCATTTCATAGCTTGACTTTACACCTCTTGGTAAAAAAAAATACAATCCTGAAAGTTTTGTTGAAATATAATGAATTAAACTGCATGTTCTATTCATACCGCTCCTGTCACCTATGGAAGTAACAACTGCTATTCATTGGTAAAAAAAAAGTTCAAAAATAAGAAATAAAACTGCCAAGTTCTATTTATAATACGCCTGCCGTCAATGGCAGTAACACCTGCAATTCATAAAAGAAACAAGGAAAAACAACTAAAAAAATACACAAAAATAAACTAAACATTTGTTTAAAATATATGGAATAAAACCGCAAAGTTTTATTTATACAGCTCCTGCCATCTATGAAGTATAACAAGAACACAATGTGCGAGCCCTGCTTGTAAAAGTATCTGTGTGGCATACTATGTTTTGACGAGCCCTGCTCGTCAAAGTACATCAAGGGGTTAACAATTTACTCTCTTGTTTATCCATAGTGCTGAGTGGTGGAAACTAACCATTTGTTAATTTGACTTAACCAGATTGGTGTGGTGCTAGCTAACAAAGCTGAAACTATTTCAACTCATTTTGAGCAGATCATGCTGAAATCTTGTGATAGGGTTTTGTAACAGTCCTACATGAAAGAGATCGTAATTAAGACTCGTTTTGAAGAAAAAGATTTGGATAGAACCTTAGCCCTTCAATACTGTCATCTCTGCATGCCTTCCCATATTTTTCAGTCGTTATCAATCGTTCTTTAGCCAGAATCACAGATATGCCGAGTGACTGGGCCAGTTCTTCTGCAGTAATTGATTTACTCTCTGCAAGCTAAGGGGGAAAAAACCACATTCAAATCAGAAGAAAAAAATTAAGGTTCCCTTTCCAACATCACTTTATATTGGAACATATAACAATAAGAAAAACCTCTTTTCTCTTCATGAGGCAATTGCATTATAGTTGGAAGAAGGTAAAGTAAAGGTGGATAGAAACATCAAAGGAACGAACACAATATGGCTTTTACAATGAAAAGAAGAGCACAGTTCACTTTACATTGCTGCCAATGGACAAAGAGGTAATGGTTGCTTCTTAAAGAAAATCGATTGTCACCGCCCCATCCCCAACATGTTCCTATCTATGTGTCCTATCATTCTTTACAATTTTCCATTTTCTCCCTTTTGTGTTTTTTTTTTGTTTCCTCTTTTAGGAAGTTGCGTTGCACATTTCCCACTCCTCCCTGATGAGTTCCGATAGAACGAAACCTAGGTCGGGGGATTGGGCGGTGATGATCGATTTTCTTTAAGAGGCAACCATTACCAATATGTCCATTTGAGGCAATGTAAAGTGTGAACTGTGTTCTTCTTTTCATTGTAAAAGCCATATTGTGTTCGTTCCTTTTATATGTTTCTATCCACCTTTCCATACCTTCTTCCATTTATATTGGAAATGGTGATCTTCACATCAAGATTATATTTTAAATATCAATAATTTCAGTTTGAAACATTGTCAAATTTCTCATTATTTTGGATGTCTCAAATAAATTTTCTCCCTTTTTTTCCCCCCTTTCTATTACTACCCATCCAGACTATCCAAGTGTAATAATTGGGTAAGAATGAGGAAGGTAAAATCTAGAAATCTTGAACTAAGAGAGTGTAGGAAATAATTTAAGAAAAACAAGGTTAAGTTTATAATCAAATTATAAAAAATGGAGTGAAGCATGGAAAGTGCCCTCTCAACACAACTATTTGTAATGGAAGTGATTGTGAATATAGTGGCAAGTAATCTCAGGGAGGAAATTATGAAAGTCATGTTTGTTGATGACTTGATGGTATGTGGGGAGAAGGAAGAGGAAGTATATAAGAACAGCTATAGAAATGGAATGAGGAAGTTAAAGAGTGTGGAATTAAATTTATCATAGCAAAATGTGAAGTATGGGTATGTAATAAGGAGGAAAAAGAGAGAATAGCAAAGAAAATGATGGAGATGAAGTATGTAGAAAAATACCGCAAAAAAGACCAAGATTAAGATGAAGGAGCAGATAAAAAGTGTGCAAGTGAGAGGAGAATGGAAGTGATTAAAACGAGGAAGCTGGAGGAATTTTACTAAATTGATCCATGCTGGAAACATTGATGATGGCGAGTAAAACTGACCAGCTCTGATGTGCTCTGGACAATGTTTGCATCACTGTAGGATTGTAACTGCAACACTGTGACCCCACTGTCAAACTGCCGCAGTCTGATGGGTAGATGGAGCCCCTCCAATGTGTTGCAAGCGTTGAGGAGATCTTCTGGGGAGATGAGCTCCATCCCTCGGGCCCTGTTCACTCGGCAATATACGTCCGTGAGGGACATCATGCCGCCAACCTCCTGTGTAAAATAGATTTTACTAAAATGACACAAGGACTTAAGTTTGTGAACACCAGAAGTGGAAGAAAAGAAAAAAAGTTTAACTTTTTTTTTACTATCGGTATGTCGATTATTTAAGTGTTCTGTTTAGAAATGTTACAAATCTTTTTTTTTCTTATTTTCGATTCTTAAATTTTAACCTGAACTTTTTGATTCTTGATTCCTCAACCAATTTGATTTCAATACTTTTCCATGTAACAAAACTCACATTAATTATGTACTAAATAATCGCATTAGCTTGACACAAGAAAGGTTGAATTTAGAGAAAGTGTACCTGCATTTGAATGTAGGGAGAGTGGAAAAGAGCATTTAGGGAAACCACCTTCAGTACAGACGATCAAGATCCAACACTCAATTACCTGCTACCGTCAGTCCAATCTATTGCAAGAGTGAGGCCTTAGATCATGTGGCCACCGAAGCGAGTCCTGGTATATTGCCCGTGGGGACACCTCTTGTGGTGCTTTAAGTTTAAAGAAAGCTAGTACTGCATATTCCATTAACATAAAAACTAGACACATTAAAATGATTCCTCGATACTAGAGAAGGATAGAATTCTGTATCTCTCAAATCTGAATCATAAATTTTCTTTCAGATCTCGAATCCAAATTCAAATCTTTGAACTTTAATAATGTACAATTTTACTATAGTCAAAATATTTAAAAATGAATTCTGAAAAAGTTGTTAAAGGCTTGATACAACTGACTAAGGCTAATTTGTTTGTCACATCTGTTGTATCATAAAATATCACAAAGATAACACTTGAGGAAATTTATTATACCGATAAAGTTTGGTCCTTTTTCATGATGTTGTTGTTTTCCAAACCAAACAATTCAAATTACTGCTACCAATTTGCTTAAAAAATGTGATTTCAAGTCAAGGGCCTTAATATTGTATTTAAGACACCTTTTTTGAGATTTTTACAAATATCTAATCTCTAGAATACATAGGATTCAAGGATTCGAGCGACCCTTCTTTAATCAATACCCTTGATTCTTACTGGTACCAATATAATCAATTTTGATATTACAATAATTTCTATACCTCAATTCTTAACTACTGAATATAAATAAATCAAAGTTCTATAGTTGAAATGAAACGGCAAAATAGTGAATGAGTGAATTTTCACTACGTTTCGTTTTATTTATTTTTCAGTTTCATTTTAAAATGTTCTAGTCATCTTTCACAGCTCAAACATGGTTGTTTTTTTTTTTTTTTTACTATTTACGATTTTAAGATTATTTGTTTAACATAAATTATACACTTTTAATGTGAACTTGGGTACATTAAAAATGAAGGGAGTTGTATGTGATGAGGAAGTGAAATCAAGAATTTTAAAAATGAGGCCACAAATTGAACTATTGTGATCATTTTACTGCAATAGCTTGAGAGATGGTAATAAAATGTCTATCTAGGCTAAATATGTTTAGAAAAATCAACTCAAATTTAAGAGCTATAGTGCCATCAATAGAAAAATTACTGCTAAATTTGTGATTCTTATATTTAAAATATTTGCCTTAGGTCACAATATGATTATCATAAAAGCCAGATCAAATATATATTCTACTTCTTTACTGATGGTTTTTGTTTGAGGGAAATAATATTTCTAGAATGAGAACTGTGATTGATTGCAAAGATGTTGAGAAAAAAAATTGTAATAATATAGTTATAGCTATTTTTTCTTGGTAATTTCATGCAAAAAAAAAAAAGTCAAAGAAAGATGAAGTCTACCGCTTAGTAAAAATATTTATAGTATTTATATGATTAATTCTCATCAAAATTGATCTAATTGACCGTTATTCGCATTGAGAAGACAAAGAATTCAATTTTACTAAGATTAAATTTGATTTAGTTTTGCATGTGTAGAATATTTTAAAATGCTACATAAACTTTATAAATATTTTGTATTCATATTGATGCACTAATAAAAGTTGGTAAAAACAAATCTTACAAAAATTTTATGTGCCAAGCGATAACTCCTTGATTCCCTTCAAACATTACCTTTATCGGTGTTTCCAAGATGTCTGCCAATTCCCTCGCCAAGCCTTGGTAGTACTGATTTTCGGATCGGTACGACCCTCTAGTCACCGGGTCGTCAATCCCAAGGCTCAACAAATAAGACTTGAACTTCACTGTTTCATCTTCGGTGATATCACCTTGTTTTTCCTTCAGAACAGAAACAGGAGGAGGGATATGATTTAAAAAACAACATGTATGTGGTGAATTATTTTTTTGAAAAATATGTGCCCTTGATAGGGATTTGAACTACCATTTGGACTTTAAATGCCAATACTGTTGTCAATATTTGACCTAATGTCAATGGTGTAGTTGAGATTGTATAAGAAAGAGTGCATCCAAATAATATTATATTTATTATTCTCTGTCATCAAGATCTGAAATATACCATCTCTAGAAGTGTGTGAAATAAAATTCGAAATGAAGTCAAATCAAATAATATGAGATATTTCCGAAAGCCGAATTGAAGTTTTAATGTTTAAAAAAAAAAATTTAATGTTGGATAAAAATATTATACTTTGCATAGCTAAGTAAATTATTAAATATAATTTACAAAATTATATTTCTTCTTAAAATGATAAATTAAGCTATTATTAATATATTTCTTCTTAAAATGCTATATTAAACTATTATAACAAAATGCAATATAATTCTTTTTTTTTACACTAACACTAATTTGTGATGGAAATAACAGCAAAAAATTAAAAACAAATAAACATAAATGTGTGTTTTAGCTTTTAATATTCTTTGGTGAGGCTTAGTAACTATTGAATCCAAAATGTTACTCTAGATTAAGCTGAATCAACAAGTCGAAGTTTAAATAAATTTCAAAGCTAATTCAAAGTTTTTGAAGCTTTGCACAGCCTCTTGCAATTTCCAAGAGTAAGCAATTTTTTACCCTTTTTTTTCTAGATATTGTTTTCGAAAATTGACCTGTCTTTGGCATTGCCCATAAGCTTGTGAGATCTGGAATCAACAGGATGCTCTCGTCACGTCGCTTTGATAATTTTCTTCGATGTTACGCTCTCAATAATCCACAATATCCTGTCCGTTTTTATGTTGCGCGGCTGAATCTGGAATCAAAGAGGGAACAAGTCAACGATATTAAAATAATAAAAATTATTCCATCTACTCTCCCCTCCAATGATCCTACTATAGATCCGGGCTATCTGCGGAGTCAAGTTTAGAACTTAGGAGGGAAATTGGGTAGAATAAAATATATTCTAGCAGGCTGTGAAGTCAGAGTTGGAGTCAGAAGCCATTTTGGGTGGAGTCCGAGTTAAATGTCGGTAAAAATGTACCCACCCTTGCTTCAAAATAAAAATGTAAAATTTATAGTAAATGTATCATTTTAATTTTATACTTTTTTTTTTAATTTTTTAGAACCAATCTATGTAATTTGGATTGACAAATTTATTCAAATATAAATTCACAATGCCAAAGAAGCTTCCCATGAAGTAATCTGTATTGGAGCATTTTAGTTTGTTGTTACTAGTTGTTAATTAATATACTTTGGCCATTTATAAAGGAGTCAGACAGTAGAAAATAAAGGAGTCGGAGTCTAAGGCTTGATGTACAGACTCCACAGCCCTGGATTATAGTTTGACACCATAACTGTGTTGGTAGCGTGTCTTTCTACTGAGTTAAGAGTTCTGGGTTCATGGCCAAAAATGTATCTTGGTTGAAGTGTGATTTTCCCCCTTTCACAGTTAATAAATTAACAGCTGGGGGGTGGATTTTGTGTCTGTGCTGGATTTAAGTTAGTTTAGAAGTCGTGAGCTGATATAATAAGTTGGTTCAAAAAGTTCATGTTAAATACTTTTAAAAAAACTACAAAAGATAGCAAGAAAAGCTATATTGTATACAACATGTACTAGCTGTTCTATAGTATTGCTGAAAGTGAATGATGACATAGTGGATTTGAAAATCACAAATTTATTAGCGGTATAGCTGCACAATTCGGGTGAGGAGTTATCGACTCTGAAGTGGGAAGATGGATTTAAATCCTGATTGAACTGATTCTTTAATTCTTTTAATTTCCTTATATTTACATAACAAAGCATCACATACTTGAACACTCATCAATGCACACACATACAAAGAAAATAGTCTCTTATTGTCTGGTTTGCCTATTAAGAGGAGTCATGGTTCAAATCCAAGCTAAATATAATAAGATGTTTTATCATAAATAGGTCCCTCACTCTACCACCACACAAATGCAGATATATTTTCTCTAAATTGCAACTTTCTCATCTCTATCTTGTCAGTGAGAATGTGTGGATAGCCAAGACAGATAAGTAGGTCTTTGAATTAGTATTTAACTATTTACTTAATCATGAGAATTACATACATTTTAAAGTTGAAGGAATCCAAAATGACAGATGACATGCAGAACAAAATTAAAATACCTACTTGGGGTCCTCCAGTCGGGGATAGAATTTCCCACTTCTTCTTGCGAACCATTTCGTTAAGCACGCCCAAAAAGTCGTTTTCCATCCCCTCCTTGAATGATAATTTGATGGACTGGTGCCTGCTGTGCCCAACTGGGCCTGGGGTTTTGCCTAAAACAAAAAGGTTGCATTTCACCCGCGTTGGCCGTTGAGAGGTTTAAGACTATCGTGTTAAACTCGCCTGACCACCAGGGCCATAGTGAAAATTGAAAATAATGAAGGACCGCATTTAAAAAAATTCAAAATGCCACATTTAAATTTAAAAAATCTTATTTATACAAAATGGAAACTAAGATTACATACAATTTTAAGACTTACTGTATGTATCCTTTATATTTTATGATAAATATAAAACTTTTTATTTAAATCAATGGTATTTAACACTAGCATTATATTTTGTGGTGATTTCTCTTTCATGAGTGATGGCAAGCGCTTGTCTGTAAGTCGCAATCTCTCAGGTGTTTGTTATTCCTCATAAAAAGAAGCAACTTTTCATGCCCTCGCGTGCTGCCAAATATTGCACATATTTGGTGTGCAAATTTAACAATTTTCTGGACTTGATCTCAAGTGGGTAAAGGTAAAAAATTGGTATACCATCGTCACTTCCTAGCTTTCTCCAAATAATGGCTAATTTCCAAATGTCTTAACTAGAAATTGTGTAGCCATAAGGAGGTTTGATTAAAATTTTGGCTAGCTCTATGGAGCATGAATGAGTTTCCACTCTCCTTCCACACAAATGTATGTTTCCTATAGATGCTAGCTGCCTCATCTTTCCGAGGGTGACGCTGGATCTGGTGTGCGCTCTGTAGGGTTTATTGACAGATTCTCTTGTGGAGGTTTCATCAGGCCGAATGCTCTTTCTATGGGAGAGTGTAGTAAAGATGGATATGCCTGTCTCAGATCTTACTCGCCCAAACCCACTACAGGGTGCCTCCATGTT
Organism: Timema podura; assembly: GCA_033556935.1. NCBI lineage: Eukaryota > Metazoa > Arthropoda > Insecta > Phasmatodea > Timematidae > Timema > Timema podura. The sequence goes on from JAVRXN010000003.1 coordinate 53,666,347, forward strand.
GGTGGCCCCTGGGCAACATCCTTCCTTGCTCGGCTGGCGGTGGTCCCGACCATCTAGTCAGGGGGGTTGGGCGGCTGAATCCTTGTAGCATTATATGTACATGGAAGTGGGGTAAGGATATGTCCCCCACCCGCTAGTGTGTGCCCAGTTTCGGCTGGTTGTTAAAGCTCAGTTTCTTTCCAATTTTATGATTTGACTTATATTCAAAATGTACTACTTGCCTCTGATCTCCTGCAAAATGTATCAATGAGTGATTTATCTATTGGACAATATCAACTGTAAGACTAGAAAGAGCAACATGTTTCACCCTGGGATGGTATATGTTTTGGAGGTGATCACAATGTTGAGTGGCAAGCCGAGGATAGCTGGGCAGGACACCTCCACCAGGTTGTGCTGGTCATCTTAGGGTCAGTGCCTCGGGAAACTATTGCATTAAGCCTGTGTCGCACTTAAGGAGGAGCCAACACTTCCCGCCAAAAGCCAGGAAATAAAGGAGGGTATTTCCCGAGCTACCCAGTGATGACAGATTCATAGATTAGCAGGAGCCGGTGTTCCAAAACTCTCGCTGTGTGTGCTTGCGCATGTGACTTCGCTCAGAGAGTACGATGGAGATTATAAGGCATCTTGTGACAGGGTGCTTGATCCCTTTGTGGTCGCCAGGAGTTCCGTTGCTCGAGGTACCAAACAGATTTGGGTGGAGATGCAGTGAAAATTCCCTGACTTATAAGTCTGGGGCTAGATTAGTTACATTTGTGGGGTGGACACGGCATCACAAACCACTAGTGGGTGTTATTAATCCCTTTATTGCCTCATCTTTCTTCATTAGAGTAAAAATGGACAACCTGGATGGATAGTAAAACGTGGTGTACAGACGAACAAAAATAAAAAATTATAATCTAAGTGACCTTGCTAAACAAGATATATCAAATTACTCTTATCAAAATGTTAAAACATAACACAGACCAACATATTAAGGCTCATAGATCTTATTGAGTATGGTACGTCATCCATTGTAATTACCTGGCAACGGTTCACTAAGATGAATAATTATTTTCTTGCTCTGACTAAACCCAAACATCCCCGGACTCTCTTCTTCCGTAAACACAACATAACGTAGTTGCAAGGAAAGACAAGTGCGTCCATTAGAGAAGTCGCCTGGGCGACCCCAAAGTAGCCTGTGAGTTGTCAGTAGGACCTCTCCATTTTCAAACGAAGTCTGCAAAACCAGTTAATAACCGTACTCAATATTAGATGTACCTGACATTATGCGGGCATTGAAAATCACATTTAAAAAACATCATCTTATTTAACAGTGGAGTTTCCTTCTTTAATTTAACTTACAAAATGGCAAGATTGTTTAGGATTGTTTTATAATTCGTTACACAATTTTAGTTAATCGAGATAACTCCCAATATATTTACAACCTCAAATTGTGTTTTCTACACAACTCCAGTAGCTATACCCTAACAACGGTAAGAGAGGTAGTGACAGCTAACATAAGCTTCATTGCAAACATTGGCTGAAGGTTACTAATGTCAACTTATTCGGAAATATAAATTGATAATATAGTATTAAGAACTTACTAAGAAAATAATAATTATTTCCGAATAGGCTGACATTAGTGACATTCAACCAATGTTTGCAATAAGGAACCTTCTGCTGTCAATTAGCACCTCTTCTATCCTAGATGGGGTGTTTTTAATCATTTTTATTTCCTGTGGAGACATATATGAGGGGGTCAGGGCAAAAACATGATAACTCTGATATTATAAAAAATATCACTAGTGTTAACAGTGATTTCTCATAGTTTACAACTTGAACTAAAAATTGTTTTTATAGTTGGTCAAGACCTTGAGCATAGGACGAATATTTTAGTTACTATTTTTAACTAGATTTACTGAATTCATATAAGTTTAAATAGTGATTATATCCCACCTAAATCATTGAAGGTTAGACTATCTAGTTTTTACCACGACACCCTCATATGTTTATATGTTTAATTATTGGACCTAGTATTATGCTTGCAGTGATGTTAGAAACATTAACTTATTCTTTGTAATGTCAGCGTTCCTGGCTACAGAGAGGTCCCGAGTTCGATCCCCGGCACTTCCAAAATGTATCTGTGAAGCATTGGGTCTGGGATGGGGTCAAATTGTCCTCATGACCTGACACATGAGGAAATACCTGAATAAAGAAGTAGCCTTGTAGCTTCAGTTTAGAAAACTGAGATTAACAGGCATAGGGCTCGTAGTGATGATCACATGATACCCCCTTATCAGCAAATGTTGGTGCTATCATAGCTAAATTCAAGTAGATGAGGAGGGAGTGTTTATTAAATTTTCTTCGGGTCAAACCAATTTAAATACTTGTAGCCTACATTGAGTTCCAATATAACAGAAAATATTTCACATAATTCCTTGAGTTGTATTTAGTTTATTTTGCTTTCTACTTGACTGTAAAACTATAAGCACTGGATCTCTTGTAACCTTTATTCTTTTTTTTGGCACCGCATCTTACTATCTGTTCAGATTATATGCATATGTACTAATTATGGTTATGAGTAAGAGATGAGAAAGGTTGAATTTAGAGAAAGTTAACCTGCATTTGTATGGAGGGAGTGTGGAAAACCATTTTGGAAAACCACACTCCCTATACTCAATGGGGATTTGAACACCCCCTTGCATAGGCAGTCTAGTCTAAAAACAGAGTGACACCTTAAACCATGTGGCCACTGAAGGCTGTACTCGTTAAAGAATCTAATAATACCAACCCACACAGTTGACCTTGGTGGTCTTGGGGTAAAGTGCTCACCTCAGAACCCGATGTTCGTGGGTTCAAACCCAAATGAGGTCAACACATTTTTCTTTAGCGATAAAAATATGTATCACAATTTCCTTCGGAGGAGAAGTAAAGCTATATCAATTGTGGCTTGTAAAAGTACCCTGGAAGTTATGTGAAAGTACCTCTTCCGGCAAAAATGGTAAGCCCTTTTGCTCTCGTTCATATAAGAGTACTAAGTTCTTGTATGCTGATATAATCATTCGGTTCAGAAGGGGCACATTAAATGCCTCAAATAAATAAATACAAAAATAATTAAATTACAACCTATGCAAACAAATTCTACAAATATTGCCTACCTATTATGTAATGGCGAGAAAAGAAGTGTATTGGTGTTTGACAACTCACTCCGCTAGATACCAGTACTTTAGCTCTTTGCATGTTTTCTTGGGTTGTTACCATTATTTATACATCCTAAGCTGAGACCTGATGTAAACAAAACGACGTGGAAGTCTATGCTCTGATTTGCTACTGAACAGACTTCAATGGTATACTTTCACTAAATAGTCCCTCCTTTGTTTTGTATTATACTTGTTTTAAAACAATATTAGAAAATTATTATAACTAAAATTATCCCTAAATTCGATTTAGAAATTATACTTTAAGCTTCACAAGCGCTATTCTAATACCAAAAAACTCCTTACTCAGCGTTGAGGGACATTCATGGTACACACATGTAACGTTAAGTCAGCAACGGTCAGTCGACAGTTCATCTCGGCAGTGTTTAAGTGACGGTTGTTTTGAGCGTTGAGTGCTTCCCGTCTATTTATGGTGTTTGCTGGGTCTGGCCGGAGTTTTGTTAAACACAAGACAGGAAATTTAAAAGTATTAAAAAATACAAAAATCCATAGTCATCTACTTGCTATGATACTGACTATACATGCTCACGCCTGTTTAAAATATTGCACCAGTGTTCCACCAATCATGTGTGTCCTTCGCATATTGATATGGGAATATTTGTTTACTTCCGGTCTCAGGTTAGGATGAACTAAAAGGCCTAGGCTGTATCCGAATAGTCTATTTATGCACTGTAGCCTTGATACATATCCTTGAGACTTGCATTGGAAACCATGTGATCAAGTGTAGATCTGTCCGAATAGTCACGAAGGATGCCGATGCATCCCTCTTCACGTCCTTGGATCCAAGGATGGAAGCCACACGTCGTAGATACGTCCTAGTTCAGCCTTGGTGCGGAGTTTGACCGGCAACTGTTCTATTATCTTATTTGACTCTCAATTGTCAATAATAAAGACATTGGTTGGTTCCTTAGATGCTCTTGATTCTGAGTTTCAATCATTGCTATTGATGATTTGAAAAAGTTGAATAATCAATATACGTCTAGGATTTAGCCTAATATTGCCAAAACTATCAAATTGTTTATCAGCATGATTATGGTACAGTAAAGAAACATTGCAACAAATAAAATCAAATGAAATGGTGCAAATTTTACGACCAACAATTTAAAACAGGCCAATTTTAGTACAGCAGAATAGTTTTCTTTAGGGCTAATTGATGGTGTTTACTTAGTTCCTAAGATCATTGCTAGAGAGCAACACTGCGGACCCAGGGATGTAGCAATATCGTTGGCGTTCGAATAGTTTGATGCAGTCTTCATTTGGGAAGTGCGTGGCGAGTGTGAATTCATCAAGACTGCATCTCACGGATCCTTGGACTATTCGGATACAGCCTTAATATAGAGTTGACCAGTAATAGTGGTATAATATGATTGGTAATGTGGTTAAAATAAACTAGGCTATTAAATATGAAGTCCTAGGTCACATTTTGGGTAATTTTATTTAGATTATTCCTTACTATGCAAAAAAGGGAAAAATTTGAATTCAAACAAGATGGCATGAGGGCAAAGAAGATATTTTAGTGTGTAATCTAGTTAGGCTAATTAATTACTAAAAAGGCAAATTACAATCAAATCCAAAGATTATGTCTCAGTTTTTGATGTGCTATTTGAAAAGTTTCCATAATTCTTTAAAGGTTTTCCACATACCATGTTAGCTAAATAGCTTAATACATTTATTAAGATATTGTGATAAAAATCAAAAGCCACAAAAAAAAAAATCTTCTCAAAGAGTTTACTTTATTCCAAAATATAACTTTTTCCATAGCCAAGCAAATCTAGAAAGCCTGGGCATTTAAAAATATTGAGTGTTTTTTTTTTCATCCTTGCATTAGTGATAATTTTAATACACATAGAAAATTAGTTTTTTGACATGTTTGTGAGGTCATTTATGTCAGGATTACCAAACTAAACTTATAGAAGTGCTTAAGAATTATAGACACATTTTTTGTTTTTATTTTTTCACAGAAACTAAAACATAGAACTCCCTTAAAGCGATACTCCAATTTCAGTAGTTCAATTACAATTAAAAAAAGTGGCAAATCATACAGTATTTTAATACAATACACATTTTAGTTAAAACTACATACAACTTTGAACCAGAGTTAAATTAAGGTGAGGCTGTAGGTGACGGGTGAAAAGGCCAGTGTTTTTGCAGTTTTTATAGCAAAACTTTTTTTGCCCAAAATGTATTAAATATTTCTCTTAGAAGTTAGAAACATAAAGTTTAACTTTCTTCATGTGGTGATAGCAACAGTTGTTGGCTATTTGTCTTGAATATTGCAGCATTAGATGACAAACTTTTTAAACGGTGAGAAAAAGTCATTATGTACCTAAATTCCAGAACATCCTTAAAAGATATTCAAAAAGTGTTGTGGTTATTATGTGAAGAAAATTAAATTCTATTTGAAATGAAGAAATATTTGACTTATTTTGACAAACAAAAAATTGCAAAAACACTGATCTTTTGAGTTTCCTACACCCCAACCTTAAACTATTTTTCATAGTAAAACTCAGTAAACAAATTAAAGTAATGAATTTATAATTAATAATATTAAGGTAGCTAAAACTAGGTAATGTAGAGAAGAATAAATATATCAAGGTTGTATATAAGGGGTAGGCCTCATCATCACCAAGCGAAAGTTCAGTTAAAAGTTGTGTAGTGAACAATTTAATATAATCAGATTTGCCATAAAATAAATACCTATTACTTCATAAAATGTTACCTTATATTCACCATCATACAACTTAATACCCTTCTCTTTAATAATAAATGTTTCTCCAGGAACTAAATGAGTATCTGTATATTCAAAGCGATCCATTTATAAAATCTACTTCTTGTAAAAATTTAAAAAATATATATATATAATTACTTAAATTATTTGTTTACAAAAACTATGCCAATTTTTGAGCGCACTCAAGTATTAAAATTCAACACAATGATTTAACTGCAAACTACCAACAAAGAAATAAAACATTACACTAGAATAAATAGTAGTGCGAAAATAAGTCATAGTGATTAATAATGTACCAAAGTAAAAGTGACAACTGTAAAAATTACAAATGATGCATTATAAATAATCAATTTTAAAATTAGTTTTAAAATCACACAAATAATGATTCACGACTATCTTTATTCACGTTAATTTTTGGGAAAAGTGAATATTTCGGCTAGGAGTAAGCGAGGAGCAGATGGAATAAGTTGTTATCTTTGAGATGACACGGACCATTTTTCAATCCTTTTGGTTATCTATTTAAAGATGATAAGAACAAACTTCGTATTTGATCATCTTAAGATGGGTCAAGACTAGAACAGAACAACGAACGTGAACATTTCAATGAAACGGTTGTTGTTCTGTTCGCTGTAGTCTATGTGTTAACACTTGAAAGGAACATGTTAGCAACGTGTTCCCATAGTTGGTAGCTCTATATAAAAAAAAATTGTCTATCTCAGTTGTGCCTCAATATCGGTGGTGCGATGAGTACACGTGTACAAGTAGCAGCAGCATAGTTATTTATATTTTATTCATTATTACCAAAGCAAAAAAAAAAAAAAATCAAAATCACGGCGATAGGGGATAACAAGATTATACCAAAGTAAAAATGTATTCAGTGGGTCGAGTTTATTTTCAAATCCTTGTCCATCACGGCCTCAATTTCTTCCCACGCATACTTTTTTTTACTGTAGTGATCATGATTCTTTTGAGATTCCAGATTACCTGGTGTGGCTTGTAAAGATATATGAGCGTCATTTGATCTTCTTTAGACCACTCCTATATTCTAAAATCTGCTAAAATAAAGGATTTTATTATTATTATCATTATTATTAGCTAAACACACACATATACACAAAGAAATAAATTAACCAAAAGATATATGTTAGCATGTTGTCCCTCACTGTTGAGTCAGCCCCTTGTCTCTTTCCTCCGCACTTGCACAGGCCGCGCCATCCAACCTCTCTACTGCCTGGACCGCTCCACAGTCCATGTCTTCGAAGACGTCCGTGACGAGTGCACCTCTATACACAGCGCCAAAGAGAACTCTGCCTCTATTGGCTCGCGTAATGGGCACAATCCCTTCAATTTGCATGCACCAATGGGAAGCCCCTGTTTCTCCCATTGGACAAGGCCAGGCAGCAGTGGAGGGTATTTAACACGGTGATTCCTTGGTCTCAATACCTCAACCCCCTGTAATGTACTACAGGCTCATTTCATCTGTTTCACATCATCAGGTATTAATTTCAATCACGAGGTTAAGAGTCACGACAGTGACTCGGTACTCAAACAACAAATCAGCCCTTTCTAGGATGACCTAGATTAACGTTTCTGTCAGTTTGGATATTCTTAGTCGGGCAACAGCCTCACGGCGTCTCAATACCAGTCAGCCAGTCAGACTCGGTCATTTAGCCTCGGGAACCACATACGAAAGAGCGAATAAATCGTCGTTTGCAGCAAATGTCATCACTCTTCTCATTCCACCGCAATCCCCCTTCATCTCCCACCGTGACTTTACGTTGCCGGGACTCTATCCTACCTCCCACCGCGACTTTACGTTGCCGGGACTCTATCCTACCTCCCACCGCGACTTTACGTTGCCGGGACTCTATCCTACCTCCCACCGCGACTTTACGTTGCCGGGACTCTATCCTACCTCCCACCGCGACTTTACGTTGCCGGGACTCTATCCTACCTCCCACCACGACTCACGTTGCCGGAACACACTCGCCTACCTTTTTCCTACTCACGCGTGTCTGACCACGACGTCACCACCGTCGGGAAGTCAACTACATCAACCAGTTACCCTCCAAGTCGAAGGGATGGATAACAAGCAAAATCAAAATTCACGTGTGACTCCACTGCTGGCCTTCCAACGACTGTATATTCGTGTAACTGTTTGGGGAAATGTTCACGGAGACGTTCAGACTAGGACCGAACACAAACATCCTTTGATGTGACAAGCAAAAACAAACAATTGATGGATCTGAGTTGAACAGAACAATGAACAAATTTTGTTATAACTTTCTATTCAGATAACTGTCCACACTTGTCGTGCACATGATCATGTTCATTTGTTCTGTTCTAGTCTGGACGTGGCTTTATAAAGTCACCTGTATTCCAATCTGTACTGACTAGAGTAGCTAGTCAGGCCACGTAACACCTGACTATTTTAAAACTTATTTCAGAGAATGATATATTTTATTATTACTAAACTGAACTGAAGTGTACAATTTACATTATCTTATCTACATTAAAAAATATATATTATTACACTATTTTTTGCGAGCACAAACATCTTCATGCAAAGACCATTCCAAATAGCTTCTATTTTTTTTAAAAATCTGGGGGAAGACTACTTTAAATAGCTTTTAAAGGAAACTGATGTTTTAACAAAAATTCGGACAAGGACTTCTCCGACAAGATCTTAGAATCATCTAAATTTTTAAAATCTTAAAAAGAAAGAATCCTCTGAATAACTTCAAGATGGATACATATTTCCTGAAATATTTTTCTGAAAAAAATCCCCTTTGGGTTGGGAGGCATAACTTTTTTTTTTAACTGCCCCCTCTCCCTACACAAATAAGATTCCACTACTACTGATTCTTCTCTTCAAGTAAAACACTGAAAGTATCCCGGCATGGGAAGAAAATATTATGGTAGCCTATAGCTACACACATTAAGAGTGCCCCAAAAGCTACTAATTGTAAAAAGTGCTGGAAAATAGCTTTGATACATGGTAATCTAAACTAAAGTCAACTACATTATTGAAATATATGCCCATAGTTATCGTGAAAAGAATTGAAATATCATCAAGGCGCATTTACTAGTCATAAATAATTGTCTTCACCCTTCCCCTTCCCCTTCCTCCTGTCCTTTTGTTTGAAAATTAATTCTGAATACACACGTAATTGTTTCTCCCTCTTCCTTAATCAGTGACAATTTCTGGATCTACCACTGCGTAATTATAGTCATAGTATTTTTAAACCACTGCGTGTTTACCTATATAGTAAACAAATTAACAATAAACCTAGTAAATTTAGCTGTATGATAATATTCTTAAAAGTAAAAAAAAAGTAGTAGAAAGTGAAGGAGAGATTGTTATTTTACTCAACAGTGAATAAAATATATATTTCTTTAACACCTTAATGGCAGTGTGTCACTAAAATTATTTTTAACTATTTATATATTTATTAAAAAATCCCCGCAAGCCTAGCTAGGCCATACAATGAAATGGATGTTAACAATACATTTGAAATTTAGTAATGTTCAAATAAATTTAGATACATGAAGAAATTATATTATTAATTATTTGAATTTTTTAATTCATAGTTAGAGGTGTAATTATTTTTATAAGTGTATCTTAAAAAACTACAAAACATTTTATACTATTTATTAAAATAGAAAACTGCGTTAGTGTATAAGTGGGAAATTATTGTATTTAGTATGTTGTTTTGGTATGCTGCATAGGTTTGTTGATACCTATTTGAAATTTGGACTTGGAAATCTCTTTGACCTTGGATAATACATATAAGAACAGGTGAACTTATTTATTTATATAATTTAATATTACTAGGAAACTGAACCTTGTTACACAACAATTTCCACTGTTTTATCTTGTCATATAACTTATACTGTCTGGTGATTTGATAATAGTTTTCGTTAGTCACGTGTTTAATATTTTTAGCTTTAAATCTAACATCGAGATCATACACAAAAGGCTTTAGGTGAAAAAACCAGTCTTCCCACGTATGTTGCATTATTAAACGAACTAATGTAAGTTGACGAATCTCATCAGTTCATATATAAAAATTCATTCTAACATTGTTTTTATGGCTGAAATATATGATCTATCATCATTGGATTCACTTTCTATAGGAGCAGATGGTGAGGGCAGTTCTATAACTCAAAAGTCTTCGAGTGTCTCCAAATCTCTAGTTATTGATCCAGATGGCTCAGGTAGTAACTCCATACTGTCACTATCTGTAGGCCTATCTCAAGGGGTTGAAATGGGTTCATTATGTCACCAACAATTAGTCAATGTAGAAGTTACAGTTGCAGACTATTTAAATGCTCCCACATGTTTTGACTCTCCTGCATCATGTAATCCAATAGAAAAGGACCATGAGCTGAGCCACAAGAAAAAACCATCTGAGGTTTTCATGGAAGATGTATACGAACAGACACGTGAAAGTAAAATTGTGGTTCGTGGTATAACTGGTGTAACTTATGACCCCCGAATGGAATGTCATCGCAACCTTTGGGATCCTAACTATCCAGAATGCCCAGAGAGGTTCTCTTCAGTCATGTTAAGGTGCACTGAATATGGGTTGTTACAAAGATGCAAATTCCTTCCTCCTAGAAGAGTAACAGAAGAGGAATTACTAACTAAACATTCACCAGATATAATTGAAATCCTCAAGCGGACAAGCGGCTCCTACGATATGAAGTATCTGGAAGATCTTTCATCAAACTATGATTCAATTTATGTACATCCAACAACATACCAGCTCTCTTTGTTAGCGGCCGGAAGCACCATCGAGTTAGTGGATAAAGTCTGCAAGAAAGAAGTCATGAATGGAATGGCAATAGTTAGACCTCCCGGGCATCATGCAATGTACAGTGAATTTTGCGGCTATTGTTATTTTAATAATGTTGCGTTGGCTGCACATCATGCCCTCAACAACTGTGAAGCCTCTCGTATTCTTATCGTCGACTGGGATGTACATCATGGCCAAGCGACTCAGCAGATGTTCTACGATGACCCGAGGGTGCTGTATTTTTCCATCCATCGCTATGAGTATGGTGAATTTTGGCCAAACTTGAAAGAGTCAGATTTTCATTATATAGGCACAGGGAAAGGGAAAGGTTATAACTTCAACGTCCCGTTGAATCGTGTCGGTATGACTGACGGTGATTATCTTGCCATATTTCAACAGCTCCTCCTACCAGTAGCGTTGGAGTTCCAGCCTGACCTAATAATTGTGTCAGCTGGCTATGACGCTGCCCTGGGATGTCTCGAAGGTCAGATGGAAGTGACCCCGGCCTGTTACTCGCATCTTCTCTGGTCCCTGCTGCAGCTATCAGGGGGAAAAGTTGCGGTTGTGCTGGAAGGGGGTTATTGTTTATCCTCGCTAGCAGAGGGTGCTGCCCTCACTCTGAGAGTATTACTTGGCGACTCGTGCCCCGTCTTAACCAAAGTAGATCCACCATGTGCTAGCATTGTTAAAACCATCTTAAATGTGATATATGCACACAGAGAATTCTGGCATTGTTTAGTATTTCAAAAATTAAGGGATCTAAATTCACAAGAGGAAAGTAGTGCGGCTATTTATGTGGATACAGATGAGATACAAATTCATGTACCGGAAGTTAAATTCAAAGGTTCTGAGATTAAACTTTCAAAGTTTCCCACTAGGAATTCGTATGCTGTTCAGACCAGTGCAGAAATAGAAGAGTTTGAGATAAGGTTGGAGAATCTGCGCAGCCAAACAAGCCTCAGAGTTGCGCAAAATAAAGTTTGTCTTGTTTATGATGAAGTTATGTTGAAGCATGTCTGCACATTCAATATGGCACACGTTGAAACCCCCAACAGACTGGTAGCGACTTGGAAACTCCTCAAAGAGTATCACCTACTCGACAGGTGTTTGCGACTTAAAGGGCGGTTGGCGACTGATTCAGAAATATTGCTTGTCCATTCAGATGAATACATGGATTTCATGAAGCGCACGGAAGAACTTGACAACGCCAAACGGAAAGAGGCTGCAACAAAATTGCAGTCTGTGTACTTCAACGAGCACACACTCACAGCTGCAAAGATGGCTGTTGGGTCCCTGCTAGAAGTCCTTGATTCAGTCCTCCTCGGAGAAAGTCAGACTGGGTTTGCTCTGGTCCGACCACCGGGACATCATGCGGAAAAGGATACCTGTTTTGGGTTTTGTTTCTTCAACAACGTGGCTGTAGCCGCGTCTGTCTCTGTATCAAAGTACAATCTAAAGCGAGTCCTTATTTTAGATTGGGACATCCATCACGGAAATGGTATACAACATAGTTTCTCAGACAGCAGCTCTGTGCTGTACATATCTATTCATCGCTATGATAACGGAAACTTTTATCCTGGATCCCCTGATGCCTCAGAAACCGTGGTCGGTACCGGTGACGGGATAGGTTACACCGTTAACATTCCTTGGTCCAAATCAAAGATGGGCGATGTAGAATATTTGTCCGCCTTTCAGCAAGTGGTGCTTCCGATAGCCTACGAGTACAACCCTGAGTTGGTGTTGGTCGCTGCAGGGTTCGACGCGGCCTGGGGGATTTCATCGGAAGTTGTTCGGTGACCCCTGAGTGCTTCGCTCTTATGACCCATTGGTTGCTGGCCCTGGCTGGTGGTCATGTAATTCTCTGCATGGAAGGGGGCTACAACGTGACTTCTGTTTCTCATTCTGTTGTGATGTGTACAAAGGCTTTACTTGGAGATCCGCTGCCTGTTGTGCGGATAAATCGACCTCTGAGTACTAGCGCCGCTGAAGATATCAGACGTGTGATCAATGTGCATAGAAAATATTGGAAGAGCCTTAGCTTTCAAGCTTATTTACCATCTGGAAATGTTCTTCCTGATCCAGATGAATAATGTTTCACATATCTTATCTATTGTAACATTTGAAGAAGTTTCTTAAAGAAATATACATGTAAATGATAACCCAAGACTCGGATTCTATTTTTGTAGACCTACAGCTATAATTCTTGGTCAAAATTAAAACAAAAGTTGCCACAATTATTTTGACATGTAACATTTTACTTTCAATTATTATGGGATATGTGTTTAAATAACTGTAGATCTACATTAATTTTTAACAATTATTTGAAATATATTAAACTTGAATTAAAATTAACGTGCTCAAAGTTTGTTTTTTTGCATTTGCATCAGACTGTTATAATTCACTATATACTAAAACTGTCCTAATCAATGTTAATATAGCAATTACAAGTAAGGTGTTACCTAATCAACTCAAGCCCTGTCTACACATACACTGTATCCTTATAGTCCTGTGAATTTTAGCCCTGATGACTTTAAATTTCGCGCATACATTCCATTCTTAATCAAGTGATGTGTAAACCGAAATAAAACATTTTCATCAAAGACAATAAACACCCTGAACATTTACATAATTGTATTTGTTGTTTAGTGTTTTAATAAGTTTAAAATAGCAATAGCTTTTATCCATCGAAGTTTTCACGTATTTGCTGTTAAGGAGGCTGCTCAGCGAGGAAGTATTAATTTCTGTCATCTTAAAATACATTGGTCTGTGTCGTTTACTGGAACTACCTTTCTATTATGTCTATGCTTATACTCCCTTTCAACCTTCACATACAACTACCCTTTGTACATGTTAATAAGAGAGAGGGTTACAAAGAAAAGTACAAAACTTCTTATCACAAGGTAAAGAGCAAAGCTCTCTGCTTGTTCTCATATATCATAACAATTACTGTGTTCGTTAGAGGAAGTTGTTGAAAATAAGTTAATTTTACATTTTCACACTCTTTTTTTCTATTAATAAAACCAAAAATATAGGATTGTTAAGGAAAAATTAGCTCTGTTGAAATCTTTTGACTTTATTTTGGCGTGAACCATATTTTGAAATAACGCATCGTAGAATTAAATATTCCATCAAAGCTGAGCGTCCGTACAGCAATTTCTCACTTACCGAGGAGGACCCTGCAAAGGTACACAAGTTATATTAAAATAACGATAGGCCTACTGTATATGTCTAGCCGTGATTTGTTCTCTGTAACCATTCGTAATGACAGTGATCAGCATAAAACTTAATCCAACTTCAAGGAAATGCTGTGGATTGCGGATAAAGTCCCCTAATGGATACAGTGTATGTGGATGCGACCTTAGGATTTCCTTGTTCATGATTAATGTCAGGGTTATGAAGTGTCTTGTGTATATGAGTTGTTACCAATGTATTTTCATTGTTTTGAGTCAAAGAATGAATGTGGGCCATTACTGATACTCCTCCATCTTTTGGTTGAGTTTATGGTATGAATGAATTAATTATCTTAAGGCAATCATACCAAAGTTTTAACTTCAAATGTCTGATATAACCAAATATAAGTTAATACTATTTTAATTAATTTAACTATCTTTTAATCTATAATAATGTACACCATGCACATATATTAATTTATAATTTTTGATAATCTCAACTTTTTTTAAAATGTCCATTTATCAAAATAAATGATTAGACCTATATGTTTTTGGTAGATTTTTTTTAAATCTAAGTAATTTACTATAAAATATCAATATGTTGAATTTTAGGATGAACTGAAATTAGGTACTAGTTGACAAAATGTAGTTAGCAAATAAATGCTAGCCTATTTGTTTGACACTATCCAACTAATTTATTAATGATAAGTTGTGAAACCCACAATTTTTGCACTGACTTCAAATAAAATAATTTTTTCAAAACATGTTGTGTTTCATTTGTATGCATATTATTTGCTACCTTTCAAAACTGATCTATATCAGGTATTGATGAGGCACACACTACTATTAAATCAGGAGGTCCCAGGTCTACATGCTAGTACCACTTGGACTCTTCAGGAGCTTTGTCGACAAATTAAATACTTAGGTGGGGAGGTAGGGGATGAGAGAAATGGTAATCGTTTTTGCAGTTTTTATATCAAAGCTTTTTTTGGTAAAAAAAAAATCAAATATTTCTCCAGTAGAAACATATAGTTTAATTTTCTTCACATGGTGAGAGCAACATCTCTTGAACATCTGTCGAGGGTCTCTTGGAATTTAATGACAACTTTTTATTTTATTTAAAAAGGTTCTCATCCTAGTTATTCTCATGTGGCAGATATGCGAGAAATGTTGAGGTCACTATATTAAGAAAATTAAAACTATGTTTCTACTGGAGCAATTTTTTTTTGTCAAAAAAAAGTCTTGCTATAAAAACTGCAAAAAACACCTGCCTTTTCTCTCTTTCTTTATGCGCCCACCTTAATGTGGAAGTATTACAAGATATAGAAATACTCTTATAGTCCACTATAGTCAGAAGATCGTAAATTATTACAATTTTATTTTACATTCTAAACACAATATAAGGTGGTACATTTCTTAATGTATGGCGAGTCTTGATATGCTAGACTAACCATAGTTAAAAAAAATATTATGTTAATGTGTTGGCGTCAACCTTGATGATATCTGAGTAAAGTGCTTGCCTCATGACCCGATATTCGTGGGTTCAAACCCAGCCGGGGTCGATGAATTTTTCTAGAGAGAGAAAAATATGAAGCACAACATCCTTCAGAGGGGAAGTAAAGCTGGCTATGTCGATTGTGATATGTAAAACAACCTTGGAAGGTATATGAAAATACTTTTCGTGGCAAATTTGTAGGCCCTTTTGCTCATAGAAATTTTAATGTACTGATATAATCAGTCACTTTAGAAAGTGCATGTCAAATACCTCAAATAAACTAAACCAGCGTGTTGACTTCAATTTTTTTCAACTGTGTTTTGAATAAAGAAAAAAAAGCTTTTTTTGATTCTGGTAGTCTCAGCTGTTAATAAATAGTTTTTAATTTGTTTTTAACAAAGCCATATTATTTGGGCTGTTTGACTAAAGTGAATTTAAATCTGGTGACTTGGGATTGAATAGGTTTTTTTCCCTGACTTACTTCCTGCACAGCCAAGGTCGTAACTGAGGTTAACATACCTGGCTTTGACCTAAGAATATGTAGGGTTTGATTATGAATGCCTGGAATAGGAATATTTTTTCATTCTTTCTATTGCAAGGTTTTCTATTTAAAGTTGTTCAAGAAGACACCATTATCACCTTTTTTTCTACCCAGTTAAACCCTTATTGATAGACTATTTTGGCACTAGACCATACATTTAGCCCACTAACCCTCTGATCTTAAGGAACTTTAAAGTTCATGGCCGTCAAAACATAAGCTTGTCAATCAACCCTTTCCCTAGAAACCTCCATCCAATCCCTTACCTGAAACCCAACTAACTCTCTGGCCTTTAATGAACTCGAAAGTCAATGGCCAACAAAACGCAAGCTCGTCAATCTACCCTATCCCCAGACACCTCCATTTAATGCCTTATCTGAAACTCTTTCAAATCAAAATTTTCATACTATCCTCCCGCCGATGTCTCGGCCTACTAAGGGGTCTTGTATCTTCTGGTTTCCCAACTAAAATGTTGAACACACTTGTCGTCATCCATTCACGTCACATGACTACCCCACCTCACCCTGCACACCTTTATTATCCTTAATATATTTAGGGGTGTAAACTAATCATAAAGTTCTTCAATATGTAAATTTCCCCATTAGATTTGCCCACTATTAATAAAATAATAATGGTTTTGCTCTCTCTATCTTTATTTCTAGTGTTGGTAATTTCTTAAGGATATATATATATCTATATATAAAATACAAAAACTAAATCATGGGTAAGCACAAAAAACAACTCAGATTAGAGAAATCTAAGGTGAAGCTAAAAAAGAAACCACTGCCTAAGGGTCAAAACATAACGGACACATCTTTCAAGACGAGATCAATTGTTATCACAGAACAATTTAAAACAACAGATGAAAGTCAACCACTGTCGAGCAGAAAACTAAATGTTAAGGTAAGTGTATTTACTGTACCATTTATGGGGCTTATCTTGCATGTCCTGAACCGATTGATTTCCATCAACACAGGAGCTACAAACTAACTTAACTCTTTTTTTAGAATAGACACAACACCAAGTCCTCCGATTAGGGATGTGCAAAGTCCACTTTTTTAATTCAAAATAAACTCGAATTGAATTTATGAAATATTCTCGAAGCCAAATTGAAGTTTGAATAATTTCTTTTAGCTGTTTAATGCTTGGAAAAATATTATATTGTGGTTATTTATATTGCTTTATGCCCAAAAAGTATCTGTAAAATATTTTATCGCAACATTGTTTGTAATATTTCATTCTAATTTTATAAATAAAGCTATTTTTACAATATGCAATTCAATTAATTCAGATTTTTCCCATGGGATTATTAATCTATAATGTACAAAACAGACCAGAAAGGGGAAGCCCCGATTTCACCCATGATAAATTTTTTGAGCCTACAGAGAACTGAACCAAGGACCCCAATACTGACTGAACTAAGCTGTTTGACAAGTGAACCTAGGTAATGATAATCATTCATTACCATGGACTATATTGAACATGTACACAGACTTTGTAAATTTTAGTAACTTCTTCCTTTACTTTTGGCAAAACAAATCAACTGGTTCATTCACCTTCATGATATTACTGGGGACCCTCAGTAGAGTTTATAAGATTGGGAACCTGCTTCGGTGGCTGAACAGTCTAAGGCATTACTCTTGTGTTAGACTGGCCTGCTGATGACAGGGAGGTCAAGGCTCAAATCCTGGTGGTTTTTCCTAAATGTTTTCCCACTCTGCTTCCACGCAAATGCAGGTAGATCACCTCTAAAATGCTTATTTTCTCTTTAGAATAATTATCATATATATGCATGTAACCTGAATAGGTAGTAAGACATAAGGAAAGAGGGGTGGCCAGAAATAAAATAAACAAAATTGGGCAAATGGATCTAGTTTTGTTTTATTGGCTAAGCAGATCAATTTAACATATAGTTTTCATTATATTTCTGTCAAGATTTCCTCAAGTTGAGAATCATTTGATTTGAACTTGTGTTTGTTTTATGCCTGCATATTTCCATCTGCTATAATAATATATTACTAACACTGTCTTGATTTATAAATCTTCCCATTAAACAAATATTTTCATTCATTCAAGGAACAGATTTGTATTTTATAAGTACCTCGATGGCTCTAGGGCTTATTAAAAGTACCCTAACACATTTACTACACTTCTGCACTCACCTGTGAATGCACCCATGTTAGCATGGAAAGGGAAAATCACCCCTTGTACACTTGACAGAGATTCGAATCCTAGCCTGTCCCCAAAAAACAAGTCTATCGCAAGCATGAGACCCTAGCCTGTGTGAAAGTGTCCTAGATTGATTTTGTGAAGAACAGTGTCTAGTAGCTACTAAAACATTTTAATATATTCATACATCAAGTCATTTTATCTGCAGTTGTGACTTTATATATATTATCAATATCTATAAAATAACAAATATATTAAAATTATATCAACGTTGGTAGGTCCGTTTTAAGAAAATGTGAGGCCCAGGGCAAAAAAATCTTTGCCCCCCCTCCCCCCCTTTGTATGGCAGTTTTTCAGTTTTAGCACCAACCCGTTATAATATATTGATATGTACTCGGTACTTATGTTACTTAAAAATTTATCATGTTTTATGGATTATTGATCAACCCATTAAATGATTGTAGCCTACGTAATTAAATCCAAAAGATCGATCCAATTAAAACAAAAGTAAATTCCTCTTGGCAGCATTGCAATGTTAGTTGTCTGTAGACCGACAGCGGTAGCACAATGGTGGAGTATTCCACTGGACTGCAGCACACTACTCAAATAACGTAAATATTAAATTACATAAAGTTATGGTTTTCATGAATCTCGAATGAAATCCTATCGCTAAGCGAATACTTATAGCTGTTAATTATCTGTACACTATTTGATGTGAAATTTAGAATAATAACTGGAATTTATTTAATAATTTTTGGGGGAAATGTGGCCCCCTGGAATATGAGGCCCGGGGCAATTGCCCCCTTACTCCCCTAGATGCAGCATCGAATGTTGGCCACAAAGAAATAGGCCTATGTTTGAATTTTCTAAACTGTTCTTCCAACCAAAATCAGGCTATTGTTTGTATGTCTGCCTATCCAATTAGTAAATAACTAGGTAGGGTTGGGTGGTTTAGTATTAGACAGGTTGTCCTGGGCTAAGCTATTTTGTAATTGGCCTAGGCCTAAGTTATGTATATTTTATTTTTTAAATTACACCATAAAAACCACAAACAAACATTTATATAATTTATATTCAGGGACTCAACCAGAGAGTTTGGTTGACTCTCAAAACTAGATTAGAGTAAGATTCTGGTAGGAAGACAGTTTTAGAAAATGTGAAACATTTTACTTGCGGCCAACATTGATATTGTTTTACTATATAATTAGTATTATTTTAGAGTTATTGATGATATCTACCAAAAGTGACAGCTTCAGATCACATGACTTGATGTATGTATACGTGAAAGTGGTTTTGGATATTTTTATGACTGTCTGATATGACAAGCTTTTTTGGCTGAATGGTTTAAGGCGGCGTCACACTTGTAATATACTGGACTGCCGATGATGAGGATATCAGGGTTCAAATTCCAGTTGGGTGTACAATACTGAGGGTGGTTTTTACAAAACAATTTTCAACTCTTCCTCCATGCAAATATGGGTACACTTCATACAAATTAAAACCTCCTCATCCCTAACACATTAGCGTAATTAGTTGGGTTTTTTTTAGCACCACATGTTATCACCCATTCAGTACACACATGTATTAATTACTCTAGTGTGTTAGGGATGAGGAAGGTTGAAAATAGAAGATGTGCACTCACATATGTGTGGAAGGAAAGTAAGTGTAATACCACTTTGGGAAAAAAAACTTGGTTCACCAGATCAGGACTCGAACCTTGATCTCCCAGTCATTGGCAGACCAGTCTATTCAGAAAGTGACGCTTCAGACTATTCTACCATAGAAGCGGTAAAAAAAAAAGTGTTGAACTTCGGTGGTGTACAGGATGTGCTCTGCAGCTGTCATTAGAATGACTTATTTGGGGTGTTGTTAACGCTGCATTTATTCAGTATATCTTTTAAAAGTGTTGATACAGAATTATCATCTCTGACAGGAGCTGGTGACGCGCTTGAAGCACTACAATGACACTGTCCGCCAGAACGCCGTGGCCGGGTTGAAGGAAATAATCATCACCCACACGGAGAGTGTGTTGGGCTCGTATTTCTACAGCCTGGTGATGGCGATCACTGAGCTGATAGTTAGCGAGGTGATGAGGAATATTCGACGTGAGGCTTTGAAGCTCCTGCAGCTGATCATGGCTCAGGTAATCTATCTGCAGTTCCATAGCTCACAATATCACCGTATTGTGCTGATTTCCTACAGGCATATCTACCTCTTTATTAGCTAAATAATATATTTATGTGCATCGTTTGGAGAGAGAAAATATTATTTGAGCTAAATTACCACTCAAGCTATATAATAGACACCATTATGTGGCTATATGTCATTGTTTATTGAATAAAACATTTATCTTGAACCCCCCTTCAGTGGCTGCATGGTCTAGTGCACTACTCTTGTAGTAGGCTAGACTTGATGATGGGGAGATTGAGGTTCAAATCTCGTTAGAGTGTACTGAGGGTGATTTTTCCAAAATGATTTTCCACTCTCCCTCCACGCAAGTGCGGATACACTTGCTTTAATATTACCTTCCTAATCACTTAAACCATTAGAGTAATTAGTACATAAGCATATAACCTGAACGATTAGCAAGACGCGGTGTTAAAAACTCAAATTATCTTTAGAATGGTACCAAGGAGGGGTGTTTTGGGTACTCATATCCTTCCCTCTTCTCCTTCCTGCTACCTCCTATAGAAATATTCAAGTACTCCTCATCAATGCCTAGGCTAGTATCTTAGTGAAGTATTATAACATTCACAGCTCTTACAATCCTTAGTTATATATTGCTTATCTTGCCCCATGAAAGTAGTTGAATGCAGATCACAGGGATGGGGTGAAAAAATAATTTCAAAGTGTATTGAAGATATCTAAAAAACCTGTTTTCCCCTGGATTCAGGTATCTGTTGAGAAAGTGACGCCCTTTTTCTCTGCTCTTCAATGGAACCTGAACTGTGCCATGACACACATCAACCCCAAGATCCAGGAGGATTCCCTCCTCCTGTTCGACATTCTCCTCGAGGCATCCCCTTCACTAGTGGCCTCTGGGGCCTCGCACATACTCCCCAACTTCCTCAACATGATCTCAAAACTGCGCGCCGAGTCTCAGCTGGACAGGACCCTCACGGTGAACCTCCAGAGCAAGCTGACGACCGTCAAGTGGCGCATCCAGGTCCTGACGCGCCTGCGGTATTTCCTCGGTGCCATCGTCGCCCAGGAGAGGAGACGCTTGAAAGGGCCAGAGTCCACAGGGTGCAGGAACCTCCGCTGGGGTGAAGAGGGGGCGTCAAATGTGACACTCTTCAACCCTGCGTATGGCGAGCTGTGCGTCTTGCCGGACCTGTTCCGCCGGAGCGAAGGTCCTGCGACAGGGGTCGATGAGATCCAAGGTTACGTCAAACAGCTCATGCCACTCCTATTTGATAC
Source organism: Timema podura (assembly GCA_033556935.1). Lineage (NCBI taxonomy): Eukaryota > Metazoa > Arthropoda > Insecta > Phasmatodea > Timematidae > Timema > Timema podura. Next base: position 53,687,863 of record JAVRXN010000003.1, read on the forward strand.
GTGGCTAGAAGTAGGACCTGGCAAAGAAGCCGAGGGACGCCAAGAAAAAGGTGAAAGTAAAATTTTAAAAAACTATAAACTAATGCCCAGGTATCGGAATTTATTTATTAAATTACTACCCACATGGGCATGTGGGCTAAGGCACCAGTCTCTTCTCTTCTGGGGTCAAGGAGGTCTCATTCATCTTTGTGAAAAATGATACATTCTCTGTTCCAGTTGGGCTGAACGAAGAAGCATTGGATCTCCTTAAATGTATCTCGCAAATAATCTATTTACTTTGGGATTACATTCATCTTTGGGAACAGAAAACAAAAAATGAAACTTTGGTACGTCTTATCTTATCTTCTGGACTTTACTTCTTTAACTGTGTTTAATTTAGAAAAAATACATTGTAAGTCACATTCCTTTATAACTCGTGTTTTTGTGAGATAATGTGGTAAATGAAACACTCATACCACTGTCTTAATCACACACTCATCGGTAGTAATGTGTACCAAGGTGTCAATCTCACAATGGGCTGGATTGCTGGTGACTGGGAGTTTGAGGTTCGAATCTCATCTGGGTGCAGCATAGCGGTATCTGCATGTTATTTATCCCTAAGGTTTTTCCATCTTTTCACACTAATGTGAGTGCACTACCTTATATGCCCTTCCTCATTCCTAACGTCTTGTACACACAGACAATGTTTTTATACATAATTAAGTTCAAGTCAACTATCAGGGCTATGCAAAACAAGTATCCCTCATGAAAACTTGTGTGTAAGTTGGTGATAAGTTCTTAGTGATGTTTAAACACAGACATATGCTCAGAAGAGATGAAAGTGGTTCTACAATAACGAACTAAACACAGATTGTCCTGTACTTCAAACAAAAGGACAGTAAACTCCCAATTATCCATGCACTGTTCTTCAAAACATTACAGTACCTTTACTGTAGTTTTGTTTATGTATTTGGAAAAATTACAGGAAAAATTAATGGAAAATATATAAAAGGGAACAAACACAATATGGCTTAAATACAATGAAAAGAAGAACACAGTTCACACTTTACATTGGACAATGAGGCGATCAATGGTTGCCTCTCTAAGAAAACCAATTGTTCCCACCCAATCCCCCGACCTAGGTTTCATTCTATCGGAACTCATCAGGAGGGAGTGTGAAACAGGCAACATAACTTCCTAAAAAAAGAAACCAAAAACTACAAAAAGGAGAAAAAGTAAATTGGTAGAGAATGATAATAGGACACTTAGATAGGAACCTGTAAAAGGAACATAAAACATAAAGGATAAATACAGGAACAGGGTGTTTTCTATCAACCTTTCCTGTAATTTCTTCCAAATAGATATACAAATTACCTTAAAAAGCAAAAAGAGGTTTTCTTTTAAGATATATATTATATACAGTAGTTTTCAAATTTTTCAATAAATGAGTAACTCAACAGCAAACGTGGTACTATGAACAGAGCTTAAGATTTTTTTTTTGTAAAAGCCACAGCCCGCTACCATTCATAACTACCCTCCTAGCCCTCTTACCCGCCCTTATGCCGGTCGCAATACCATACAAGCTGCACTGTGTTTTATGTCTACCTATGTAAAACAGGTTTTATATAAAATACCGGTTTGTTTCAAAATATACATTAAACTTTTAATTCATGCACATACACCCAAACCATTTTCTTAAAAGAGTTATATTTTATTAAGTAGCCATGTAAACGAATGTAGTATTTTATTAGGTAACCATGTGGATGCATGCAGTATTTTTCATAGTAGATACTTTGCTTGTTATTTAATTTAAGTTTTTCCACTTAATTCACTATGAAAATATTAGCAGTGTTTAGGGGACATTATCCTTAGATTGAACTACTAAACAAACCCTGTATTGCATGAAAAAAAAATCACACCCCCTTCAGTGGCCACATGGTCTAATGCACTACTCACGCAGTAGACTAGACTGCCAATGACAGAGAGATTGAGGTTCGAATCTTGGTTGGGTGTACTGAGGGTGGTTTTTTTCAAAGTGGTTTTCTACACTACCTCTAAATATAACCTTCCTAATCCCTAAAACCATTAGTGTAATTAGTATATAAGCGTATAACCTGAACGAGTAGTAAGATGCGGTGCAAAAAAACAATCATCATATTGGTCAATTTTGTAAAACCTGTTCTTTTTTTTTTTTCACATTAAACCTAACCTATCATCCATCAGAAGTTGGCAAATATTACAAAAAAAAAGTAATAGAATGTATCTAATATCAGCTAATACAAATGTAACATACATCATTGTTGCAGCCAAATGTTAATATACATATCTTTTTATTTTCCATTGGCTTGGAAGACATATTTTTATCTTAATTATCTTCCTTAATGAGCCATAAATAATAGGAAACAGAAATTCATGTGTTTTTGATAGTATTATATGTCTACATTAATGTAACATTGACGTCAAATGCTGTAATTTATATTCTTTACACATGGTTTGATTAAAATATATCCCTTTAGCTCCTTGATAAAAGCCATAGCCTAGTTCTTAGTCGTCAACATATTGCGGAATCATATATATCATATTATATTTGAATAATTTGTAGCTATGGAGAGGTAAAGATTTTATTTGAATATAATATATAATAATAAATACAATTACTATGTTTATTTGGGAAAATATAAGGAATCCTTTCAAATAATAATGAAATATTTTTGATTTTGGGACATTTCACTGTGAGCTTTAATTAGTGGACCTTTACACAGAAGAAAAATTGAAATGATGATTAAGTATGCTGACTAGAACACATGTCTTATCAACACATATCTCTCTCTTGAAACATTGGGTTGAATAGCGAATTTATATATTTCACCACTAAGGTCAAATTGTTTTATAAACCCCCACTATACAACTTCACACTTGTTGGTTTTTTGAAAAAATAAGAATTCATAATGGAAAACATAGGAATTGTGTGCATGCATTTACTTTAATTTGCCTTCTTGTTATGTTCTTGTTCAATTAAGTTCTTGTGTTTTGTGTTAAATATATAGGTACACTAGAATTTTTCTTGTATACTGCGTTAACAATATTCTTAATACATTGAAGGGTATTAGCCCCAAATAATAGATTTTTAATCAAATTTTGTTTTTATTCCAAGTAATGAATTTATTTTGATCTTCCTGGGATATGAGCCACTCTCTATAAGTTTGATATTTTCTTCTTCTTTTTCCACCACCACTTACAATCGTTCGTGCTATCCACATGTTTATACAAATGGGATAGAGACGAGCAAGGTAGAGTTGAGAGAAAATGTGCTTGCATTTGTGTGGAGGGTGAGTGTAAAACCATATTTATTAATAATATGAAGAATTTGTTTGTCTGTCATGAGCATTATGCAATATCTACAGCATGAAGAGGGCTGAAAATTTAAAAATTAATATTCTCTGTGCATGAAGGTGTGCGCCTTGAAGCCAGAATTTTAGATTTTTTAATAGGCCTACATTAAAAACAAGGCTGGAAGTAAAAAGGAAATAGGCAAGGCAGGGATTAAAGGCACTAACTTTAAAGTTACCTTCCATGTGCAATAACTTATGTAAAAACACCTCTCCCTGAAAACACCAGGAACTTCAACTGGTTAGGGAATAAACCACATTCAGTTAACCCATTCGAGATTCAAAACACCAACCTTCCAGTCACCGGTAAAACCAAACTGTTACAAGAGTGACACCTCAAACTGCAAGACCGCCATTATAGGTAGTTGGATAGTCATATTCTAAAGTTTAAAGTTAGCATTATATATATATCATCATCATCATCAATTATTTCCAGAGTGTGGCCGGGTCAGTTTAGTAAAATGCCTCCATCCTTCCACCACCCTTCCTCCTTTAGTTTCTTCCATTATTCTCCTCTCACTTGGAACACTTTCTGTTATCTGCTCCTCCCATCTCTTTCTTGGCCTCCCTTGCAGTCTTTTTCCTACAACTTCATTTCCAACATTCTCTTTGGCATCCTCTCTTTTTCCATTCTCAATACATGCCCATACCATTTCAGTCTTGCAGTCAGCAATATATATTACGTGTTTAATCATCCAACACCTTAGCTCAGTTGTTTGCTTGTCTATTTACTCAGCTAAGCGTCCCGGGTTCGATTCCCGGCATGGCCGAAAAATTTATCATTGGTGAAATGTGGGTTTACTCTTTCACATTGATAAATTAACGGCCGAGGACTGGATGTTGTGCCTGTCCTAGTCTAAAGTTATATTATAAGGCTTATGAAGCTACGACAGGCCTAGCAAGCCGGTAGTGGAAAATTATGGCTTGAATAAAAAACTGACCCAGGCCACAAGCTGGAAACAGTAATAGGTGTAAAGTAAATATATATTACGTGTTTTGCGAGAGTCTTCTCATCTTGTCGTGCTCTCATTACTTCTAATTTAGTTCATAGCTCAGGACCAGCTACTTGCAATACCTTTTTTAAATTTGAGGTATTTAAATTGCTTTTTTCTAAACCGAATGATTAAATCAGCACATGACTTCCAAACTAATTTAATTTTAGAACACACAACACCCAGCCTCCAGCCTTCATTTCATCACTGTTAAAGGGGAATCCCCAATATCACTAATAATAGATTTTTTATCCATGCCGGGAATCGAAACCGGTGTCCTTGGCTCAGTAGGCAAACACACTACTGACAGATCTAAGGTGTCAGACTAACTACCATACTTAAATGCCCCCAATAATGTTAATTGCTAAAAACAAAGAAAATTCTACAACTCTCACTCAATGGACAATTCTTTTTTTTTTTTTTAGGTCATCTGGTTTAAAAGTATGTTTGAAAAAGATTTCAACCGTTACATTATTTCTGGCTTCCCGTACACTCAAGTGGAAACTTCAAACACAATTAAAAGGTCAAAGAAGCAAGATATGTTCCAGGAACCATCGAATGTTATGTCTGGATCAAAAACATCGGAGCACAATCTTATCATTTGCCATTTGTATCTGTGCATCAGCACTTCTCCTGCCCGTGAGGTGGCCGGAAATGTTTCCGAGTATGTCAAGAGTAAGTACATACATACAGTCCAATTTTCACAGGAAGGGTTTAATCTGACAGAAAAAGTTACTAGATTTAGATTTTATGTTCGGGGATATTATCTGTATCTGTCTTTTTTGATAGATATTACCAGTACCAATACAACTATAATAAAATAATTAATATTATCGATGTTGACATCTAAGCTGCCAAATGGGAATTCCTTCTGGAAAACCTAGGAAAGACAGGGAATTTGGTAGTAAGAAAATAGTGGCAACACTGGGTAATTAGTATGACAGTTTCATGGGGCTAAAAAAAATCTTTGAAAATATTTCAAACATAGTGTCACAGGTTTACCGCTTAACATTGTGATCACCTCCAAAACATATATCATCCTAGGGTGAAACATATGGCTCTGTCTAATCTTAGAGTTGATAGTGTGCTTATGGGCTCTAAACTAACAAATCGACTCGACATCATGACTGTCCTTTATATAAACAACTCATTGATACATTTCCAAGGAGGTCAGAGGCAACCTTTTAAAAATGGTTCAAATCATAAAATTGGAAAGGTACTGAGCTTTAAAAACCGATATTCTTTTGATCCTTTTGACTGTTTAGTACTCCAAGGCTGCTCTGGGAATTAATGTGCATATTTTAGAACTAGCTCTGTATTTTATTTATGTGTGCACATATATTAAGATACAAGACGTTGATGGAAGGATAATGTTAAAATGATTTGAACGTTAGCTGTCAGGTTATGGATGGATGGAGGTGTTTCATGATAGGTTTGAATGGAGAGCTTATGTTCTGGCATCCACGAATTTTTGACTCACATAACGATGTTGCCTACTTTGGGAATTTGAGCCTATTTCACATCTTAAATACATACACTTTAGCCTTCTAAGCACTATCACACTTGGGTGAACTGGCAGTCTAGGGGTAAGGTGTCGGACTTCTGTGCTGGGAGGTCATAAAGTTAGTTAGTGCATATTTTTATATCATACACTAAATAAAGTTTTATAAATCTTGACCTTCTATTATCATAACCTTTAATTAAAAATGATAGAATAAATTGTTGGAAAATAACGGGGGCTATGGAGTCTGAATTAGTCATGAGCAATTTGGGTGGAGTTGGAGTTGGTGTCTGTAAAAATGTACCTTCTGACTCGGCTTCAAAATAAACACTTATAATATTATAATAATATATTATAGTATAATTTTTACTTTATACGTTTTTTTATAGCTTAGCACTAGGGGTGTACCGATACAGATACCGATGAACCGTTATCGGGCGATTATTAATGCATCGGCAATTAATCGTAATTGGTGATTACTATGATGATAAATCTTCTTTTTTAAGTAAAATTTAAAACAAATTTTCTAGGTAGGAATTTAGTGATCAAAATTGCAAAAAAAACACCACCCATATATACACACACTGCATCTGGGTTGTAGGCTATGCAAAGTTTACACAACCAGCTAAAGAAATATAAGTTCACATCGTTGATAAAACTAACAATATAGTTCCAACTTTCGCCGGTAATGCAAAGATTAATCAAAAATTAAAATTGCCAAAGCTTTAACTGTTAATTTTTAAATAAAATCTTTTTGTATTAATTACATTAATTGTTATCATTCTCTTAAGCATATTTCCCAATAGTTATTAATAAATTATTTATAATTGAGACTAATCAGTGTAAATAATCGTTGCATGAAAAATTATTTTTAACAATTGGTAATTGGTTTTACTGAATCAGTACACCTCAACTTAGCACCAATGTTTGTAATTTTGCTTGGTAAATTAATTTAAATATAAATTCACAATGCCAAAGAAGTTTTCCATGAAGTCATCTGTATTGGAGCATTTGACTGCAGTCATCATCATCATCATCTGTTTCCAGCCTTTGGCCAGGTCTGTTTAGTAAAATGCCTCCATCTACCTCTGTCCTTCCACCACTCTTCCTCCTGCGCTCTCTTCCACTCTCTTCCACACACTTGCACACTTACTGCTATCTGTACCTTCCATCTCTTCCTTGGTCTCCCTCGTGGTCTCTTCCTACATACTTAACCTCCATTAATCTTCTTGGAATCCTCTCCCCTTCCATCCTCATTACTTGTCCATACCATCTCATCCTTGCTTCCTCTACTATCTCATGTACCCCCTTTTATCCAACTCTAGACCTTACATCTTCATTCTTAATCCTATCTCTTCTGGTAACATCTAGCATGCTCCTCAAAAACTGCAGTAAATTTGTTATTACTAATTAATTAATTAATTAATTAATATATATTAGCTACTTATGAAGGAGTCTGAGTCAAAGGCTTGGCATATCGACTCCACAACCCTGGAAATAACCCTATTCAGGCCATTATCTGTGAAAGGAGAAATCCCAATTTAACGCACAATATGTTTTTTTTGTTCCCTCATGATAATAATCAAATCTAGGATCTTTGACTCTGTAGAAAGAAGCGCTATCATCTGAGCTAATGTGTCAAACAAGACGATGGGCATCAGTACAGCTAGAGTCACCATTATGAACCTCTGTTTATTCCAGAACATGTGACGAAATGGAACAGCGGAGACAACAACCCCACCAGCGAGCAATTTGTCAAGGTCCTGGGATGTTTGCTAGGGGAACGGTTTATGTTTTGGTCCAAGCACAAAGCGATGGCTGTTCCGAGCATCTTGGAGGCTGTGGTCTCGACCTCGTTGGGCCGCAAGCGAGAGATACCGGCTCTCTTTCATCTACTGATCCATCTTGTGTTGGATATACGCCTTAAGAATCTTGCTAGGTGAGTTGTGTCATATTTTGAGAGTGTAGGTAGACATCTTGTTTGGGCTTTGGGGGTGTGATGATGATTATTATTAAATTATATACCCGCTTCTGTGGCTGCATGGGCTAAGGTATCACTCTTGTGATGAACTAGACTGCCAATGACATGGAGATTGGGGTTCTAATCTCAGGCGGGTGTACTGAGGCTGGTTTTTCCACTCTACCTCCATGCAAATGTGGGTATACTTCCTCTAAATTGAGCCTTATTCATCCTTAACACATTAGCATAATTGGTACATATACGTCCAACCAAAAATGAGTAGTAAAACCTGGTACAAAAAATTAGTAATTATAAACTTGTCCCAGGGTTGATATATTTAAAACCATCATTGGTGGACACGTGGATTAAACATCAAGCTTTGTTTAGTCTGGTTTGATGGTGATAAGGATGTCTGGGTTCGATTCCAGCCAGCATGTTTTTATCTAAATGGTTTTACCCTTTTCCATACAAATGCTAGTACATGTCCTTTAAATACTTACTACCTTTGTTATCCCTACCCCATTAGAGTTATTGAATGTGTGTTGCCCAAATGGGTAGTAAGGCATGATACAAAAAAAAATTGTCATGGCTATTCTCTCATTAGGGTATGTTTTTATTCAAAACAATAATATAGACGAATGTTCCAATAATCTCATCATAATTTGTTAAAAAATAGTTTCATTGAGGGTCAAAAATATAATTATATTCTCTGAAAATTATACTGTTAGGGTCTCAACTTAAGTCTTGTAGACCAGTTTTCCCAACTTATGTAATATATACTATTCTAGCAATATGAGACAGGAAGTGTAGTAAGCTACTGAGGCGTGGATTAAATATAATATTACTAGCAACCCAGCACGATTCGTTGGAGACCTGGGAAAGACGCTGACCCCTAAATTAAACTGATAATCACTTATTTAGCAGTACCTCAACCCCTCTTGGGTGAGGGCTAATTAAGCTCATCTACAGTACAGAGTTCACAACAAGCTTTCTGCCAAACATATAGATAGTATTTATTTTATCGACACCAATACCAACATTTCGACACCTTAGCTTAGCCAGTAGCGTGTCTCTCCTTTGCTAAGGATCCTTGGTTTGAATCCCGGCATGAACAAAAATTTATCATTGATGAAAATTTGAATTTACCCTTTCACATTGATAAATTAACGGCTGGGGACTGGATGTTATGTCTGTCCTAGTTTTGAGAGAGATTATAAGGCATATGAAGCAACAACAGGCCTAGCAAGCAGGTAGTGGAAAATATATGGCTTGAATAAAAAACTGACCCAGGCCACAGGTTGGAAACAGTAATGGATGTATAAAATGAATACTAACAATCAAAAGTAACGGTTACAGATTATATTGCTTTTATTATATTTAGACTAAGGTACAGGAAAGGTGTATAGAAACATAAAAGGAACAAACACAATATGGTTTTTACAATGAAAAGAAGAATACAGTTCACACTTTACATTACTCTGTGAACTGTGTTGTTCTTTTCATTGTAAAAGTCATATTATGCTCGGTCCTTTGATGTTTCTATTCGCCTTTCCTGTACCTTCTTCCAAATGTAATACAATTACCTCAACAAACACAAAAGAAGTTTTCCTTAAAGAGTTCATATTACTTGAAATACAAGTGTTGCTGAAAAACTGGGAGAAAACAAGGAGTTTTTTTTAGTATTAGAAATCACACACAAAAAGCAATGGTATGATGTACCACATAGACTGTATCTCTCTTTTATCTTAAAATAGAGACAATTACTAAAAACTCATAAGATCTGTGAAATAAACTAATATACATTGTTGCAGAAATACTCAACAAAAAAACCCCCCACCAATAATGAAATAATATACACTGTTACAGAAACATTGAGCCCACCAAAGCATATAACCATAAATTTCTGTACTCTAAGAAAAGCATAAAAAAATTACACACCTATATTTGCTGATAAGTCAGAAACTATTGGTTTTATAAAAAATATTCCAAATAAAATATTTTTGTTTTTAATAGTACTACAACTTTGTGATGTTAAGTTATTTTGTCTCTCAAAGATTTGAGAAATGATAAAAATTGTAATTTCTGACTATGTAAAGTATCTTTAAAGTCAGTTTCATGGGAAAATGGGGATCCCCTTTTGTTTGTAATGTTATACAATGTTTATAAACAAAGTTTATTCAAAATCGTTAGAGCAGGTTTTGAGAAAATAGTGTTTTTTTTTTCTCTTTTTATCCTTTAGTAAACTACCCTTAATTTTAGGGTTGAATATTAAATTCTAAAAATTCCTCAGGGAAACCTTATGAAAACCCTAAATACAAAGTTTTAGCCCTATCGGTAAAATGGTTTTTGGCTTGAGACTGAGATACAGATAGACCACTCACTAATGTTTCTGGAAAAATGAGAACTACTTTTGGAAAAAAAGACAACTGTAAAATACAGGGAATTTTATACTAAGAAAATAATGGCAACCTTGCAAAAGAAAACATCTGCACTAACTTTGGCAACTCTTGGACACTTCTTCAAACAGTGCTTGTATAGTGATATTTAACTGTCTTGCCATGCTACTCTGATGCAACTGTAACTGAGTAAACTTGTAGTTCCCCAGTGCTCCAGCCGTGGATTGCATCGTTGCCAGATTTACTGTGTCAGCCTGTGGTACCCTCCACGGTCGTCAAGTGCTTGGGCAAGCTCGCGTGTCACAACAACCGCACCTTCCACATGGCTCTCCTCGACAAACTTCCTCACTTCATCAGTAAGTCGCAAGGTGACAGGTTCTTAATAGAAATGTGTATCATTTTCATCGTCATGAACTGTGGCCAGGTCATCTTAGTAAAATGCCTGCAGTTACCTCTTTCCTTCTACCTTTTTTTTTTTTTATTTCATTTGAAACAATAATGAATTATGTGAGAAATTATGTACGCTCCGTTTTGTCTGAGAAATAGCGATCTTACCTTGGCGGACTACACTATGGCCCTATCTTCTAAGCTGTGCTATAGTGGAACCATGCAAGGTAAGCTTGGTACCTTCCAGGGTAATTAAAGTGTATTATTGTGCTTTACTTTTTTTATTAGTATGTAAAACACCAAGGTTATTACTGACTTAACCCAGTGATTTTCAACCTTCTTCAACTCACAGCTCACTGAATAAGGTGATAAAATTGTCAAGGCACACCATCCGTTTTTTAAGAAGAGTGTGTGTTTGAAAGTTCACTAAGTTGTTAAAATTATAATAATGCGTTACTCGTATTTTTAAAAATAATGTTGATCATGTTTTTTAAAAGATTTATTCTATCCCCCAAATATTTTCTCGCTACTTTCTGATATTCCTTCAAACTCCCACACTCATTACAATTGGCCAAGATTCAGACCTTGAAATCCGTTTCAGTGGAAATCCAACCTATTGCAAGCCTAAACCTCGTAACCATCTCTGTGTGTGTGTGTGTGCGTGTGTGTGTGTGCACGTGTGTGATTTAATCTCAATCATATAACTCATTGCCTGTAAACTTAATAGTTAATAAGGGGTCTGCGAAGCTTCGGTAATACCGATATCAATTCTAATTTGATAACTTGAATCAAACTGAACTATAAAAAAAATCAATAAGGTTTTAGGCCATTGTAAATCCCACACTGTGCATAAAATATGTTAGTATATTTTTAACAGTGGCGTCGCGTCAGGGCAAGCAAGGCAAGCACCCCTTGCCTTTGATTGAAGTTATGTAATCATTTTATTTATTGTTTGCAAAAATATTCGCCTGGTAATCATTTAAATGTAATTCAAGCATCAGTAGGTTTGAAAAAAAATATCTAATACATGGTAGTGACCGTAACATGCATGCAAGACGTATACTAGTCCATCTAATGTTGGCTGAAGGTCGGTATTTGTCCGACTTTCATCCCATTGCTCTAGCTAGTGTAGTTCTTATTTGTAACGTCATAGATTTCGGAGGGGAGAGAAGGGGAAGAGCTGCGGATGTCAGGTAAAAATGCAAGCAGCCGAGCTACGACTTCTCTTGCCTGAAAGGTGAGGACTAGATTCGAAGTTACTACCCCTCTCGTCCCCTTTCAAAACATATAGGGTTGGTTTGGCATGAAAGGGGAAATTAATATATCCTACACATCTTTAAGACCGGTACACATGACACAACTTCTTGTACATAAAGTTGTACAAGAAGTTGCAACCTGAAGATGAAGTTGTGTGAGCACCAAAACTTGTACAAAATCTGCTTTGCACAACTTTTTGTACAAGAAGTTGTGTCGTGTGTACAGGGCTTTAGAGTTTTGTGGAGTTTATTGTACTAGGTGCTTTTGTTTTGATGTGTGTATCAGTGAAAGCTAAAACATACATTAATGCATAATAACTTATATGATTAGGGCCAAAAATAATTTAATAATTTTTTTAATATAATGTGTAACTATTTTATCTAACATTGTAACTTTAGCATATTTAACCAGGATAAGATTCAATTCGAATTCAAATAACTTGCTAATTTTTCTTTTTATCTAACATCATAATTTTAGCATATTTAACTATGATATGATTCAATTCGAACTCAAATAACTTGCTTCACAGATGTATATGATTAATTTTTTTCTTCTTTTTTTTCCCCACAGGAAACCTTGGTTCGGTGGTAGTGTCCGGGTACGAGAAAGACCCGCTGGAAGGAAGGAAGAATTTGGCTGACTTCTTGTATTGGGCGCCCGAACTGAGCCCAAGCACTCAGAAGCTACTAGACGAGCAATTACTTTGTTGGGATGCGAACCTGGCCTCTCACGTCACAGAGCTGCTGGCTATGCGACCAGGGGTGAAAACTCACTCAACTCAAGAGGTGCAAGAGTTGCTCTCTGTGCTTTGAAACAACATTTAGCCAACTGAACTAAAATAAAAGTATTTAAAATGTAACCTCATCTTTTAAATTACCTCACACTTGGAAAAAGCTAATGCTTGTACATTAAATTTTATATGAATAGTGAAGCTTGGGATAAAGAAATGATGTATAGGCTACAGATGTAGCCACATCTAATATCATGTTTGTAAATTTGACCTGGACACAGGCATCAAACCTGGGACCATTGGCATAGTGCAATACTGCTGGGGACACGCTTTGGTGTCCGCATGGTTTATGGCACCACTCTCGCAGTAGACTAGACTGCTGATTACAGGGAGATCGAGGTTCAAATCTTGGTTGGGCGTACCGAGGCCCTCCGCCCCACCCCCAAATGGTTTTACCACTCCCCTCCTTGCAAATGTGGGGTACACTTCCTCTAAATATAATCTTTATTATCCCTAAAACCGTTAGAGCAATTAGTACCAAAGCATATAATCCAAACAGGTAGTAAGATACATTGCTAAAAATATATATAATAATGCTGGAGCATGGAACAATTACTGGATATCTCAGCTGATGCGCTAAGCCAAGGGTTCCGGGTTCATTTCCTGTGTCCGGGTGTCATTTTTCAAATTTACTAATATCTCACACTTGTTTTTGTGGTGCATTTCATTGTGAGGGTGTTGACAACTTTAGCTAAGGCAGTGGTTTTCAACCCTTTGCAGGGTTTGACCCCAATTTTTCTCGCCAAGACCATCAGGAACCCTTGATAACTTACAAGCATTCAAATCATTGACAACTCTCCCAAAACATAAATTGTGTTTCCACCTCAGATAATACAGAGCCTTGGTTGATCAGGACTCAAATAATCGAGGACTCTGCGATGTAACTTTTATTTCCTATTTAATGATGTGACACATTTATTTGGTTGAATAAAGTTGTGGTTTCTCATATATACATCTATTATGTATATGATTATGATTTTGACTTTTCAAGAAAAATACGGTTGATTCCAGAGTTTATTTGTTTTATTCGTGTATGAATAAAAAAAACTTAGAAAGGATTAGACTCTTTAATTTAATTCAAATAGAAGATGATATAACATTATTAGATGCTAGTATAACAATCTGAGCTAGAAGCAATTATAATTTCCAGTCACACCATGGACACGTGTGAGCCATTCAGAATTGTATATTCTACTTCCGTTCATAAAACACTTTCTTGATTTGAATAATTACAATACAAATAAAAATTAAAACAAACAAATAATTTCTTTATATTGTATCTAAGGATGGGGTCCTCAAATCCTATTATCTTGAATCTTTAAGCATATTTGAGATTGTAGATTCAATAGTTGAAAAATTAAAAGATTTTTTTTAAATTTTGAATTGGAATTTGTTTTAGAGCTTTAATATTGCTTGTTGGTTGTACAGTCCCAACATAATTATTGAAAAAACTTATCAACCAGACCCCTACCATTAATTTAACACTTAACTAAATGTATGAATGTAAGATATATTTGGAAGAAGGTACAGGAAAGGTGGATAAAAAATATAAAAGGGAACAAACAAAATATGGCTAATACAATTAAAAGAACACAGTTCTCACTTTACATTGCTGCCACTGGACAAAGAGATAATGGCTGCCTCTTGAAGAAAATCGATAGCTATTGCCCGATCCCCCAACCTAGGTTTCCTGATGAGTTCCAATCTATAGAGAAGTAAAGCAGTCCGTCCCATGTCGATTGTAGCATGTAAAAGAACACTGAAAGGATGTAAAAATACATTTCCAGGTAAAATTGGTAGGCCCTTTCGCGCTCGCTCATAGTATACGTAACATCGCGTCTTACTACCCGTTCGAGTGATACGCTTAAGTACTAATTACGTTAATGGATTAGGAATTGGGAATGTTGAATATAAGGAAGTGAACCCGCATTTGCGTGAAGGAGAGTGGAAAACCATTTAGGAAAAACTACCCCAGTTCACCCAAGCAAGATCGAACCTCGGTATCCTCGTCCTCAGCAGTCTAGATCAACATGAAACCAGCGCGTTAGCTAACTTCGCCACTGAGGCGGGTCGCTCATAGTAAATTCTCGTGTGTTGATATAATTAGTTATATCATAAGGTACACATTAAATACCTCAAATAAATGAATAAAAAATAATGTAAAATGAATGATTCATATCATATTAATTTGTAATGTACACTCCATATACCCTGAAAGGTAGGAGTCTTACCTTTACAGATTATACTATGACACTATATTATAAGCTATACCATGGTGGAATAATTAATGCAAGATAAGCTTGCCACCTTTCAAGCTAGACGAAAGTGACATGACAGCACCAAATGACACAAATTTAAGTAAGTGTGTATTTAATATTATTTTTTTGGTGAAGCTTTGAAGTTGTTAAACCCAAAATTTTACTTTCAAATTGAAGTCGAAGCTGACGAATATTCTAAGCAAATTCGAAGTTTTTTATATCTTTGTATACCCCTATATATTAATATTTTACTGTTTATTAAGGAAATAATATTAATTATATTTTTCAAATTTTGGCAGCTATGGCACACTGTATCTCGTCTCCATTTTAATTAAGATGTATAATTTAACTTCTATAGGCTAACATGGATGTTCTATGATTGTTAAACATCTAGAAAAGTAGTGTTTGTTTAAAAGAGTTTTTTTTCCGAATGACTCGTGTACACATATATCATATTTATTCGATAAAAAGGAAGCCAACCTGAAGGGATAGTAGGATTATTTTACACTAATTCTAGAACTAACCGGCATCGGTGGCCACGTTCTAACACATCACTCTTGTGTTGGACTGGACTGCCAGTGACGGGGAGATCGGGGAGTGAATCCCGGTCAGGTGTATTGAGGGTGTTTTTCTCTATATATTTACCCACACTGTCTCTATACTATTGCAGGCACATTTCCTCTAAAAATTCTACCTCATTTCTATTACATTAGCCTAATTAATGTATATGTACAGCCCGAATGACTACTATAACCCAGTGGGGGGAAAAAATAATTCTAAAATTATGCATACACGAAATAAAATATCAAGCTGATGTCACTTCTGAAATTTACTATCAATTCCAATAAAATTATACTAAATTCATATTTTGTTAATATAGATATAAAAAATGTTTTATATGTTCTAAATCTACCTTTTGTCATACCAAGACAACGTAACTGCACCAGTCACATCTAAACATGACTTAAAGAGTAGCCTTTGGTTGTCCAGAGGTATTCCTGTTATTGAAGATGTTTTCAAATCAAAACTTTTAATATTGATATATTTTTTAGTACATAGCATAAAAAATTATTACAATGGTACACCCAATTTAGTTTCTGAAATATTTATATGTATATCTTTCTGTAATAACTCTTAATTCTGTTTGTTGTTTCGTAATGTGAAGGGTCATCTATTTCATGAAGCCTTAAACTCTTCCAAGATGTTTGACGGTAAGTTCACAGCGCACGTTGGGTGATCTCTAGTCGATTGACTTTTGATCTAATTAGAACACGCATCTCATTGTTAGAAGCATTTACTGATTTTATTCTTTGTTGGATTACTTTGCTTCTGTCCTCATGATTGTTTATTGCTTTTCTTATCTTTGAGATGTTTTCGTGGGAGTCTGTCATTTTCTTCTCGTTTATGTACATTTGGCTTTTGATGATGTAGAGCCACGTTGCGACCGCTACGATAAAAAGGAACCAGTAATAACTTGGTAAAAAGAGCGAGACATCTGTCACCATGTCTGACAAAAGTTGGGTCATCGACTCAAAATAGTCTGGCACGGTGTTCTGAAATTCATATGTAATCTTCTCGAAAATGCTATAAGATTTTTGATAACCAAACATTTTTTATGGTAATTTTTTGTAGAAAGCAAGGGGAAACACTCAGAAATTGTGAACTTGGAGCTAGTGGGCAGCTACTTGAAATTTACTGTTCTTTAATTTGATTACCTAAGTAACGTTTTAACAATATACATAAATGTATTATTGTGTTATAATGAAATGGGGTTTTACTGCCCCGTGATTGGGCGCTAATTATTATGATATCTGCACGGCGATTGGGCATCAACTATAGTGTTTCCTGATTTTATCAATGATGATGATTATAATAATGTGAACCCGTGTATGCCTTAGGATGAGCAGTAAGTATAACGATACCCGGTTTTATGATGATGACGACGCATACATGCCTTACTACGCACTTGTTATCACATGACTATGACAATTTTATTTTATCTAATTCGAATGAAATCAGTAAAATTTGATGTTTGTACACAATTTATTGATTTGATTACAATTTCACTGTTATAAAATTGACTTTGATACAGTTCTTTGTAAATTTATGAACTGACGCAGAGAATCAGATCTAGTTCTGTTAAAAAGTTTGTCTTTCTGCGTGATAATACTAGGATTTTCTGTCTTATTATAATGTTACTGTGTGGATTTATTCGCACAAGCTGCTTATATATGACCTACCCCTTGCTTCTTGGACCCCTTGTCACCATTGTTAAAACCAACTAATAGGAGAACTCCGCAACCTGGTTTGTGAAGGCTAGCTTCTTATTGTGTAAAGGAGCTAGCATGTCACATGATTTTCAAATACAGCGGAGTTGGTCTTTTAAAGAAAGAAAGTAAGTATTAAAACGCAATACATTGAAATTACTTCTGAAAACGCGTGATTCTCCATGAATGAAGTATTAAAAGGAAACTTTACATACAGTTCTTTAAAGAAAAACACACTTCATCCATGACTTTTTAAATATATGAGAGGGGTCCAAAACAGTATCATTACAGTGTGTATGAATTTAGTTATTTGCAATGATCCACAATCAAATCTGATCTATCATTTCCTCTTCTCTCTACATTGGTGCAGTTCCTCTTGTTCATGCCCACCTATTCTCCATCCCCTCTTTGTCATTAGAATTATCGATTAATAAACATGTCATGTAAACTATGACAAATAATAATTGATGGATTAATTGGCCAAGCTATTATAATATTTGCTAATTATGGTTATAGTCACATCTAAATTTCATATTTTTTCAATTGAAAAATTACTCCTTGACACAGGTATCAAACCTGGGAACTTTAGCTGAGTAAGCCAATGCTCTAACCACTGAGCTATTCAGGTGTCATGCCACACTCATATTTTAAGGCAGAGTCTATGATGGACATGTGGAAATTGTCAGCTACATATGTGTGATCAATTAAGATCATGAGCTATCAGATAAAGCAGCCACCTTCGACTCGGGAAGGCTTTATGCTGCCAATAGTTAATGCCAACTATACTAAATGCACCAATCCTGGATAGAGCAGTGGTTAGAGCATTGGCGTACTAAGCCAAAAGTCCCGGGTTTGATTCCTGTGTCCAGGTGTCATTTTTCACTTTTATAATAAAATAAATTGGTCTCAGTATTATGTATTATTATTTAGATTTGGTGGCATCACTCAGACTTAAAGTGACCTAATTCTTTACCAAATATTATGACTCAATAATAAATAATGTATTTTTTATCACCACATCTCACTCATCGTTCATGTGGTATACATATGTACTAATTACGATATTGTGTTAAGGGTGGGGAAGGTTAAATTTAAAGTGGTGTACTAATTTTGCGTGGAATAAGAGTGTAAAACCATTTAAGAAAAACCACCCTCAGTACACCCGGCCAGGAATCGAAACTCTGATCTCCCCGTCATCGGTTGTCCAGTCTGTTGCAAGAGTGAAGTACTTGGCCATTTGATCACTCGAGGGGGTATAAGATACTTTTAATTATTTAGAGAGTCAATTTTTATAAGCTATTTTTGGAATTTAAAATATTTCAATTATTGACGTGACTGCTGCACTGATACATGCTAAAGTAAATTAAGAAACTATTCATTGCTCTTTAATGTACAATTTATGGGAAAAGGCACATGTAAAAGGGAAAGTAACAAATAATATACAGTAGCCTCATGGCTTCTTTGGTGCTGACTGACAGTTCACAGCTGACTTCTGACAGTCAACATTTAGGTATATACCTAAATTTTGACTGTCAGAAGTGACAACTGCTAAAGACATGTTTTTTGCAGCATATGGTTCGGCGTAAGGATACATAATTTGATCTGGTAGCTTTTTAAAGCCTGCAGAAGTCAAGCTGTCATGTCAGCACAGAAGCTAAATAAGTATAAGCAAGCACAATAAACTTTTACGATGAAAAACAGGTACACACTTCTACTCTCTACACAGCTACTACTGGACAACAATAATTACTATTTAGGAAACAAAGTTTAAAGTTTAACCCAAAATTTCTACTATCGCTGTTCAGTCGAAATAATTTTTGTTTGATGATATTTTAAAGCATCAAATTAACTGTTTTAAAAGAAACATTGAAAATCATAAACATTTTACATCAAATATGAACTACTACTCACAGCATTTTTATTTGTTAATACAAACATGTTCCAAACTAATAGTAAACAAAATCTCATTCCTTCCATACACTGAAACAATATTACCTACTCAAATACTTGCATTTTTTTTTTTTGGAATAAAAAGAAAAAGTCTATTTTAAGAAAATACCACACTACACCAAACCAAATAAAATTCCTTTGACAAACAAAAAAAATACGACACATATTTCCCGCTCGGGATTCTGGCATGCTCTTAAACTCCAGAATAATGAAATATCCAGTCTCGAAAGTAAGAAACTTTTGTAAAAACACCAGCGTTCCCGCTCGGGCACAGCCTATACCCCAGGACACGATCCCAACAAGGACATTATCATGCACCAGAGGACCTCCCGAGTCGCCCTAGAACACACAAAAACAGGTTACACGTACACCCTTTTGCCCTGAAAGGTAACAGTCTAATCTTGAATGATAACACTATGACCCCATCTTATAAGCTGTACCATAGTGTAGCCCTGGGTAAAACTAATTATAAAAAGGCTAAAAATACCTCTTCCGTGACGTCAGATGCAATTGAGCTATACTGACCGAGCCGCACATCTCTGATAGTATGATATTGCCAACATTTGTGATAGAGGGTGTCTGTGGTCAGCACAACAAACCCTCTGGCCATTAATCTAGGTTTCTAGACCGAGTTGCTGCTTATATATTCAAGTAGCTCCTCATTTGTCCTCACGAGGCTGAGTTTTGACCCCGTTTGTGTTTTATTGGATAACTATTTATATGATTAATGCATCAATTATGTTGTTCTTTTTTATGCCGTAGATATTTGACCATCTGGATGAACATAGTCTTTGAATGGGGAAACTGTCGATTATAATTATATAAGAATGTTGTCTATATTATCATAACAGTAATTTATGACACTGTCTTTTTTTGTACTGTGTATATATTTTTAATTCGCAGTTAATAAATTATGTTTATTTTTTATAATATAATTATTAGAAAATGCGATAGAGTGTCATACTTACGAATTAAAATCAGAATCGGATTTTCATTGTGTGCCATGCTGAGACATCTATTTGGGCCTATTATATTAAAATTGTCAATACGCCCCCGGCCTGCTATAGTGGAATAATGCAAGGTAAGCTTGCTACCTTACAGGGTAGATGAGGTGCAATTTTAACTTGGCCAATGCTAAAACATCTTTTGAGTCAAATATATTTAAGGAAAACCTCTTTTTACTTTTGAGGTATGTTTTTTAATATATGGAAGAAGTCACAGAAAAAAGGAAAAGGAACAAACACATATAGCTTTTACAATGAAACAAAGAACACAGTTCACACTTTACATCGCTGCCACGGAACAAAGAGGTAATGACAGCTTCTCGCATAAAATCTGTCTTTACAAACCAATCCCTCAATCTAGATTCCATTTTATCAGAACTCACCCGGAGGAAGTGTTAAACTCGAACAGCCTACCACTAAAGGAGAAAACCAAAAATAAACACAAAAGGAATAAAAAGGAAATTGTTCTTTACTAATTTCCTTTTTCTCCCTTTGTGTGTTAATTGGTTTCCTATTTTAGAAAGTTGCGTTGATGATGTTACAATCCCTACTAATGATAATTAGGTCAGGGGATTGAGTGGTAGCATAATCAACAATAGTGAGTTAAAATGAAATAACACCTTCTTGAAAAAAAAGGGGGGGGGGTATTATAATATTTTAATAATTTGAACAGTCGCACCAACCTGACAAGCGTCTTTCCCTCCACCTGGAAACCAAGTGCAGAGCATGGTCTCTTCATGAATACCAATAGGTGAGAGAGATTCCTCGCACTGCTGGGGGGTGATGACCGTCAGATCAACTCGCTGCAGATTGCTGGTGGCGGAACCATTCTCCTTGGGTTGAAATTAGAGCAGTTTGAAGTTTACTTAACTCTTTGTCAATGGCGGATGGTTCTTAGAAATACCGACTACTTTGGGCTCATCATCTGTTTTGACAGATCCTTCCACCAACACCACCAAGTAGATATTTAGCCTGATTCCTCCCCCCCCCTCCCCCCTCTTTCCAACCTGTGTTACATAAATCTTCACATCAGGAGGGAATGTCATTATTTCATAGGAAGCTTTTGTGACTCTAAAATATCAAATATAAACTCATATTTAATACTACTCAGAATCAATTTTAATTATAAATTATTTTTTCAACATTAGAATTTAATTATAAGTTGTGTGTTGTGTACACTGGTATACCCTCCCAACCCTCCACCCTCGCCCCATATAACACCACGTATACCAGTCGTCTTCCAGCTTTTTATGTCCAAGGGCCAAAGTTTCTGTCTCTTGTTGGGTCGGGGGCTGCAATGCTGTGCTATACCCACAAGATTAGGATTGAATAAATATTAAAATATTTGTATCAGCTCTTCTTATACTCGCACTAAGGATTAGGATTTCTCGTGAAGGACGTTCTCTGTTGTTTTTTAGCAGGAGGTAGCGCGATTTGTTTTGTTTATTAAAGTTGTATTTTGATTTGCTGGTTCAAAGTATATTTGTATAAAAATGTAATACTTTTCTTCGTTAAAAAGCCATAATTGTTTATGTCGCCGTAAGTGGCCAGCGGGCCGCAGGTTGAAGACCCCTGATGTATATATTAGAGGTCCACCTCCCCCCCCCACCTTTCTCTCAACAGTGCTATATGTTTTATGGATGAGCCCTTTCTTAATTTTGGTTACAACCCATAACAAATACAACACATGACAAATACTTGTCTGCGAACAATGTGGTCAATGCGTTAGAATTAAGGATGAATCCTCAAATTATTGTAAAGGATATGAGTGAAGTTTTAAGATTCAAAGAATTTTCCGATTCTGAATTAAAATTTAAAGACTTTTTTGGTTTCGAAGGTAATTTTTTTTTAAATAAATTTTATGATGTTTTCTAGAGGCTAAGTCCAACATAATCACGTGACAAACCTACCAAACTATTAGACAGTTAATTCACCACTTAACTGAATATTTGTTTAAATTACAACAAGAAATGTTAACAGTTACTATTTATATATTCTATGGCAACTAAATGTGTAGAACCTCAAAATTGAAAAAACCAAGTAAGGTTATATTTTATGTTTAGCATACATGCTATCCAAGATTCAAATTCAAGACAAAGTAAATTTGAATCTTACTAAATAAAATTAAAAATATGTGTTCATAGATGGTAATACAATACTTATTTCATCCACATTATTAAAATTAGTATGGTAGGCCTATTAATTACTTTAGTTTAGTGCCTAAAAGAAGCGGTGCTTAAAATACTGTCGGTCCAACAGATGCCGATATAATTATTTTTGCAAGAAACCAGGCAACAAAGAGCTAAAATGGCACTGCTCATATAGTAGGTGCCGGAATAGAGAGGATAAAGCTGGGGCAATGCTTCTTTCTGACCAGCAATGGTTAAGGAAAGGCTGTGAATACTGCTAATGTTGCGATTGCTCGACTGTCAAAGGGCGAGGTGGAAATGAGGGTGGTGGAAGTACACAGTGTGACTAACCCTGCCTTTGATTGGTTGTAACAGTTCTCACCGATGTGGCCCCCCAACCAGTCACAGTGACAGTGGCGCCTTCACTGAGTTCTACCCCTGCCTCTGGTAGTCTGATCGGGTAGATCTTCTCATTTAGTCGAAATGGCGGATCCACCTAACATTCGGGGAAGACAAAAATACATTAAATTAAGGTTACAAAATAGCCATCACAAGTATTGTGATAGCTAGATTACCACCTGCAATGGCGGACAAGCTTACAAAGGGCCAACCTAATCTGATCGGGTTGGCTACTAGTGAGGAGTTGAGGCTATGAATCTCAGCCGGGTGTACTAATGGGGTTTATTCTTAAACGATTTTCCCACACAAATAAGGTTAGGCTTCCTCAAACATTCCTCATCCCACCACATTAATGTTAACATGCAGATACTGAACACAACCGAAAGAAAGAAAGAAAGTATTTGCAGTTATATTTCTCAGCTAAACATAAAAATATTAAATTAAATTATAGTGGTTTCCAAAATTAATTCAGTTTCACTTATAGACATTTGTAAAGCAAATAATATTTCAGCGAGTTAAAATGATTAAATAAATCAAGTTTTAATTTTTTATAATTTCTATTTTTGATCAGTTTTAAAGTTTAAAAAAAATTGCACACCTCGTGAGCGGTTCCTCTACTCACTACTGTTTCACCAAATTTCAGCTTTATAGCTCTTTGAAAAGTAATAAAAATTCTCTGGACAGATTTACAAACATATATACAGACACCATTAGACTTTTATTAATTCAGATAGTTAAAATTTTAAAAATAATTTAACCAACTTCATTTTATTGTTAAAGGTAAATAAAGTAAATTAAAAATTATCTTTCGCAAACAAGTTTCACTCTACAACACACAGCTGTGAGAATTCATGGTAATATATGATAGAAGACATTAATCAAATCACAAGTATTTCAAAGAATAAAAAACTTGTTTCAGTTATTTTTTTGTGAATCATACCTTGAGTAGAGCGATGTCATAATCAAGTTTGTCAAACATGTAATGTTTAACAACCTCCACGATTTTCCTAACTTGTGCATTAGAGTCCCATAAACTTGTGACCCCTCCAAGCAATGACAATTTTCTTTTGTCGTATCTAAAGGAAACAAAAGTTTGAAGATTCAGACAGACAATGTCAACAATATATATATATAGAGAGAGCGAGAGCGATACAAAGCTGGACACTGAATAAGGTTTGAAAGGATTATGAAATTACAAGTCTCCTTTACAAAATTCTTTTCCCCTTTTTGAAATACATTTATATGGAATAAGTATGAGCAAGAGGGATTGTAACAAATAAGAGAAACAAACACATTGACATTGCTGCCGCTGGAAAAACAGGTGTATCCCTTGAAGAAATCGACTGTTACCGTCCAATCCCTTGACCTAGGTTTCATTCTATCAAAATGTGAGTAGGGGATTGTGAAAAGAGAAACTCAGCTTCCTTCAAGGAGGGAACTAAATAAATATGAGAGGTGTGAGAAGGAAATAAGTAAAGAATTATAGTTAATTTTAACAGGAATATATAATTGATTAAATGTGTTGAAAATATATGTTATTTAATAGTTGAAATTTCGGACACCTTATCTCAGTTGGTAGCATGTATGTCCATTCAGCTAAGGGTCCCAGGTTCGATTCCTAGAATGGCCGAAAAATTTATCATCAGTGAAATGTTGGTTTTCCCTTTCACAAATGATGAATTAGCAGCTAAGAGGCCCGTAAGTTGTGTGCCGATATATCAATTTGTTCAGAAAAATAATAATAATACCTCAAATTTAAAAAAAAAACTGTGTAAATATTTATAGTTAAATAAACTACTTTTTTTCTCTTAAGTAAACTAAAATCAAAAGAGAATTCTCAGTTTTAGAGTGGAGCTGTGAAAATCAAGTAAATAATATTGATATAATATATTACGCTGTGACACAGTGAGCGGCTGATAGGATCCACACAGGACTGATTAGGGCAGCTCCACAGTGATGGCTTCCTTTTTTCAGCATGGACAACTGAAACAAAAACAATATCACTCCTCCACTAAGATCTGATCTGCTTCGATGACCACATGGTTTTGAAAATAAACTAGACTGCAGATGACGAGGAGATCGAGGTTAGAATCCTGGTCAAATGTAATAAGGGTGGTTTCTCTTAGATGGTTTCCTGCTCTCCCTCCTCGCAAATGTAGGTACACTTATTCTTAATCCAACTTTGCGCATCCATAACACATTAGTGTAATTAGTACGCATGTGTACAACCCGAACGGTTAGTGTGACTTTGTGATAAAAAAACTTCAAAAACCGATGAGGGGAAAGTTGTCAAAAATGTATGAGTAGGAATTGTTCTTTAAAAAAAGTCTAGAATCTCTATTTGAGTCAAATCAGATCTGCTATTGACAGATCTAGGCGTGTTTCCTAAATAGCTATAGCTTGTCGGTCCTTCATCAGCAACCAATAATGTTGTTGATCCGTTTAGTGAAGGTTGTGAACCACCAACCTTCCTTGCCTCTCCCCACACCCTCCCATTGTGCTGGTCGCAGTAATTAAAAATAGCCATGGAACGCTGGTTCATTAAAAGAACTTCATAATGCACTTGGCCATTTATGGATAATAGTTTGATAATATTAATAATGGTAATAATAGTAATTATGTGCACTCCTGAGATACTTGATAAGATTTCACTCCTGATTATGTGCACTCCTGGGATACTTGATAAGATATCACTCCTGATTATGATATGTAATTTAGTACATACAACTCTCGGTTTATAAATGTTTGATTTACGAACATTCCCAATAATTTATGGCACAATTCATACAAATTTTCGTTAAGTCGCCAATAAATAGAGTTTTTTATAAAACAAAATGCCAAACATATAGGGAACATAAATGCAAGATTTAAATAAATAAACTTTGTTACTGGAAGAGAAAGAGACTGGGAATATTTCCCTTTCCTTGACCTTGAGCGAACCACTAGGATCATCAACACTGTGAAGTGTTGTTTCACTCAGGGTTTGGGAAAGGGGAACTCCTCTGGCCCTTTCTCTTTCGATCGCAAAGATACCTGAAACGGATAATAGTGAACACTCAGCTAAAATATATAGTCGACAGATCTTTTGCATCGCACAGCAACAAACATAACTCTTTATATTTTAAATTGAAATGAACAATTATAATATCTTGTTTTTTATTATTTTCTTGTTTAACTCCTTGGCTCAGCTGGTAGTATATCTGCGTAAGGGTCCCTGGTTCAATTCACGGTATGGCAGAAAAATTTATTGTTGGTGAAATGTGGGTTTCTCCTTTAACAATGAAGGAGGTAAGGGGGGTTGGGTGTAGTGTATGTTCTAGATTTAAGTGAGTTTATAAGTCATATGCTGATATCATCAGTCAGTGCGGAAAGTTCACGTTAAATTTCTCAAATAAAAAATATATCATTTTATTTTATTTGGCACATATTGTAAACAATACCCCTTAACACATAGGTACATTATAATAAAACATGTTGTATGAAAAATTTGATGTTTAGTGCACGGTTTTAATGTTTTTAAATGGCTGCTAGCATATAAAATACATTTCGTAAAAGTTCAGGAATGCTAAATACACATAACAAACAAAACTTATGACAAACAACGTCTTGGAATGGAACTTGTTTGTAAACTGAGGGTTGTTTATATTATTACAGTTACCTGGTGTGGAAATTGATTGATAGTCGTTGGCTCACCCCCCACAATTTTCAAGTCGCTCTTACTATTTCTGAGTATATTTGCCTTGACATTTGTAATATAGAGGGCTGAAAAAAAAAATTCAATTCACAATGACATAATAAAAATGGTGTAAGAAATAATTGACCATAATTTAGACAAAAAATAATCACAAAGCATAATATGCTGAGCTAATTATTATTCCTGCTACTTTAAATTATTTCTTTAACACAAGAATATTCTTATTAATCAGCCAGAAAAATGACAAGAAAATGTTAGTTTAAAACATAATCATAAGAATATAATCTTTAGTTAAATAAGCATTAGTACATTATAAAAAGTGTTTTTCTTAAAACTAATTAATTAATAATGTCAATGGGAATCTGGGAAGCTATGGAAAGCCATAAAAATTAATTTATTTATAAAATTGAGATCAAAAATTATAATGTAAGTAAAACTAAACAATATTCAAGATTTCAATAAAATAATATTTTATTAAGTAATCACAAAGGGTGAGGAAACTTTGACTACACTATTCAATACTTCCTTACAATGTATCAAAATAATTAAAGACATAATTAAATATTACCATAAACCAAGAAAATAATGCACTTGAGACAACCCATCTTTCTAAATTTCCAGAATACGAAATAGGTAGTTTTTACTTGATACAATTATGTTACATAGGCAATTAGAAAAGTGAGATTCTTGGTAATTTAACATAACAAATTACAATACATATCAAATGTTTGCCAATGACATATAACACCAATCAATTAATTAAATATAGTAACTGTCAGATAGACGTTTCAAATTACACTGTGATTCCACAATAAAACTCAATATAATTTATGTTAATGTATAAATTAATAATATTTTTTAAATTCATAAATGTTTTAACTCTTGGGTTATTTGACAATTTAACCGATGGGGTACGGTTGAGGAGACTAGGTTAGAGGAAATCACCCACATTAGCTTGGAGAGAGAATGTAAAACCCACAGTGCATCCGGCTAAGATTCAAATTCTGTCCTTTCTCTCACTACCAATCCATTCTATTGCGAGCCTGACAACTTAGACCACATGACTTATCAACAATGTTGCCAAATTTATGTATATTTTATAAGCTGGCTCAGCAATTTAACTGTAAATTTGAAAAATGTCACCTGGAAACAGGTATCGAACCCAGGAACCTTGGCTTAGCGTGCCACTGCTATACTACTGAGCTATCCAGGTTTGGTTCCGTGCTCAACTTCATTCTTCACTAACATTTTAAGGCAGAGCCTGTGATGTACATGTGGAAATTATTGGCTACTATGTGCGATCATTGATACCACAGCCATTGGCTACTCGGGAGTTGCTTAATGCCACCATTAGTACAATAACAATTGTATGTGATTAACCAATAACATGGAGAAAGCTAACACTGAACTCGTAACTGTACAAGGGCTATCTTTCTCCTTGTACAGAGAGCTACACCAAACGTTAGATTGATTCAAACTAAATATAGCATATATAAAACATATTCTGAGCTTTGTGTATCACTACTACCTGTCTGGACTATTCACATATCTACACTAATGTGTTAGGGTGGAGAAGGGCATAATTTTATAAAATGCACCAACATTTATAAGGAGAGAGAATGAAAAATTATTTAAGAAAAAAACCCATTGCACTGTATCAAGATTCGAACTTCGGCCTCTGTCGTTACCGATAAACCAGACAGTATGAGACTGATGCGTTGATCACCAGTATGGATCATTATTTAGGTTTTAAGTTGACCAATCTAGTACCATTACAATAATTTAATTGAACTCTATCAAATGTTAATGTGTAAAATGGTAACATTTATTTAAATGTCTAACTAAACAGTCAGATTCTATCACCAACAAAATTAATAATCTACTAATTAAAAGTTGGTCTTATTATTTAAGGGCCATTCGATTTTTTTCCTTGTGAGTATAATGATAGTGTTACATTTTTAATTATCTATTCTTTTAAGTAAAATGCAGTGCATTATATGATAAAGCACTTAAGCACTATTTCCCCTATATTTCCCTATATTATTAGGTTTATTTTGTCAGTACCTTTAGAATTAACTCCTTATCTTTCTCAGCCATGCAGCTGTTAAAAAGTTCCTGGTTCTACTCTCCTTAAGAATTAAAATGTTATCTCTTTGAGATTGGATTTGTTTCTTTATTCCAAAATTTGTGGATAATCATGTTGAAAAGGTTTATTTAATTTCTTTTTTCTTTTTAGCACCACATCTTTCTACCTGTTTGGCTTATGTACTAATTACGTTAGTGGATTTAGGGATTAGTAAGGTTATATTTAGAGGAAGTGTGACCGCATTTGCTTGGAGAGAAAGTGGAAAACCATTTTGGAAAAACCACCCTCAGCACACCCGACTGAGGTTCGAACCTCGATCTTGCCATAATCAACAGTCCAGTCTACTGCGAGGATAGCGCGTTAGACCACGCGGCCACTGAAGCTGGTCTTATTTAATGTTTATCCTTTGTATTGGTACAATGAATATTACTTAGGGGTAGGTATTTGGAAAGTAACAAAGAAGAAATGCACCCACATTAGCACATGGAGAGGACAGGAAAAACAGCGATAAATGAAATGATGAAAACCTGCATTGGTGTTTGCATGGTCTAGCCAGAGCATCACTCTCAAGTTGAACTGAACTGCCAGTGATAGGGAGAACGAGGTTTGAATCCCAGTCTGGTGTAGTGATAATTTTTTTCCTTAATGGTTTTTCACTCATCCTTCCTTTATTTTAAAACTATAATTTCCTCATTTTTACTCCATTAGCATGATTAATGTATGTGTATGGCTCAAACAAGTACTTAGATGCAGTGAAAAAAAAATATATGAGGAAAATCCCTTCCAGCTCACCGGGTTAAGATTCGAAAATGATCTCCTTGTCATCGGCAATCAATTCTATTGTGGGATGCCTTAAACTACATGACCACTGGTGCAGGCGGCTTGTGTTATAATCATACAGAGTTTTTCAAAGCTTAAAAAGCTATCAAATATAAAGGTGTCATATTCACATTTAATAAGTTCAGAAATTCATCAGTACTTAAATTTGTTTACTCTATTATTTCTGTTGAAATGAAGTTTCTTCCTAATCTTTACTTAAAAAATCTTGCGCGTTTTAATGTACCTGTAAACCAAATTTGACTATTTATGACAATGTATTTAGTTCCTGTAAGAAAACACGCGGTATCTGCTTATTAGTCTTTTATGTAACTGAGACAATTTTAACATATGGTACGTTTCATTAACTTTATTAACAGTTCATTTATAACATAATTCTTTAGCTATGGTTGGAGCCAACATTTAACTCAGTAGAGGATTAAAGACTTGGCAACAGTGTAATATTGTAATCATAACCGATATTAGGTTTGTTTGGATAAACATCTACCGCAATTTTATCTTAAGCTTATCAAATACGTGCCATCTTTGTGGTGATTCAAAGCCTCCTTGCTTTGTTTTTGAAAAATTATTTTAATTTTTCTGAAACTACCAGTATGTATGACTTATTGAAAATAAATTATTTATTTTTGTGGCTGGTATATAAACTCGAATAATTTCTACGTGTATCAAATCTTTCCCTAACCAGTGGGGTGGTTGAATGGAGTTTAAGATGTCACTCTCACATTAGACTAGACTGCCACTGATGAAAAGATCAGGGTTCAATACCGGTTGGGTGTCCTGAGGATAGTTTCCCTAAATAGTTTTACACTCTCCCCCTTCACGCAAATGGAGATACATTTCTCTCCATTCTACCTTCCTCATTCTTACCACATTCGTACAATTAATATATATACATATAATTTAAACAGGTAATGAAACACAATGAAAATACAAGGGAAAAAAAACTCTTTCTTTAAATATCTGCAAAAAGTTTACAAGTAATTTTTCTTGATAGTCTATTTAAAATTTAAAATTTAGATTTCAACAAATAACATCCATAACCCATTCGGTGACTGCATGGTCTAATGCGCTACTCTCGCAATAGACTAGACTGCAGATAACGGGGGATTGTGGTTCAATCCCAGTCGGGTGTACTTGGGGTGGTTTTCATAAATGGTTTCCTACTCTCTCTACAAAAATGTGGGCACACTTCCTCTAAATTCAATATTCCTCATTCCTAGCCCATTAGCGTAATTAGTACAAAAGCGAATAACCTGAATGAGTAGCAAGACGCAGTGCTAAAAAAATTAATCCATTAAACCTAGAAACCCTGAGTATTTGCATTTTAATTACAGCTATTTTCTATTTGTCTTTGATTTTGATTTTCAATAATTCTAAATACCTACTCATTCATATTTGTCAGACAATTGTATTCCTTGAATATATATTATTTAAACTAACATTTGTTAGGAGTTTTTTTAAAGCATTACATGTTACTATCCGTTTGGGTCTTACGCCTATGTACTAATTACACTAATGGGTTAAGGATTAGAAAGGCTTGATTAGAGGAAATGCACCCTAATTTTCGTGGAGGGATAGTGGAAAACCATTTAGGGAAAACCACCCTCAGTGCACCCGACCAGGATTGAACCCTGATCTCCTAGTCTTTGACAGTCTAGTCCAACACGAGAGTAGCGCGTTAGATCATGCGGTCACCGAAGCTGGTCAAATTCTTATTAATTATAAATGAGCCTAGGGAATGTTTGTTAATATGTTGCGGAGCACAAGGTCAAGTCTAAATTTGTCAGTGCCATTTATCTTCACTCATATACTGAATTTTAGTATAGATACAATTATTGTGGTCATTTGATATCTTAATTGAAGTTGTTTCATAATGTGTTGATTATAAACATTTGATACCTACAAACATTTTCATGGTAGCTTCCTCATGGTGTCGTGTAGATATTTGTCTTTGTTTATTGTGACATAAGTTATTAACTACAAAGTGTGTACAGCCACACTGGACAGTTTAGGAAGATGGACTATGTCATAACATTTATACATATTATTATCCTCTATTATGGTAAGAATCACTTTTAATAGGATTGGTTTATTTTTAGACAGCAAAGTACAAGGTGTGAATGTTGGCAAAACAAGGCAAATACAAGTTTTTTTTAAATGATTCTGGCGTGTGTAGAAGCGCTGAGGTGTAATTCTGTAGTGATGGACTTCAATTATTGTCTTGTTTTAAATATAGCACTGTACAGAGTGGGACAGAAAGTGTTGATACATTAATAACACTATATCTTTACTATTTAAACTATTAAATACTTCAAATTAAACTTAAAATAGCAACATAGCAACATAGCTGTGAATTTTTTCCAAACAATGTCCTTAAGATGATCACCACAATATGCAAGAGATGGTTGTATACGCTTCTCAAATCTTGACACAACTTTGTGCAATGTTTCTTGTTGATTGTTTCAACTTCCACCACAATTCTTTCTTTAAGTTCCTGAATTGTTCTTGGCTGAATCACTCGAACATGAACCACAAGAAAAAGTCCATGTTGGCTGCCTGGGTTGTGATGGAGTTGGACGGCCGGCCCAAGGGTAGTCGGTCCTCTGAGTAGGCTGATTTTCGGGCTGTGTGAGCTGTTGCCCCAACTAGCTGGAAACACATATTGTTGGTATTTGTTCCCTTACATTGCAGTTCAGGGGTCCGAAAGGTCTAAC
Organism: Timema podura; assembly: GCA_033556935.1. Lineage (NCBI taxonomy): Eukaryota > Metazoa > Arthropoda > Insecta > Phasmatodea > Timematidae > Timema > Timema podura. The sequence goes on from JAVRXN010000003.1 coordinate 53,719,852, forward strand.
ATCAATGGAAGTGCTTCACACAATATTTCCTGGTCACTTTGTTTCACGATTTGGGGCATCGCCTGGCCACTATGTTCACCAGACTTAACAACTTCAAACTTTTTCTTTTGGGCATGTAAGAAAGTAATTTTTATGTGACTCACCAAAGAACAATTCAGGAACTTAAGGAATTATGGTGGTGTCTGAAGCAATTCAGCAAAAGACATTGTCTAAAGTAATGTCAAGATTCGAGAAGTACATACAGCAGTGAATGCATGTCATATAATGGTGGCCGTCTTAAGAGCATTGTTTTTTAAGAAATGAATAATTCAAAGGTATGTAGAAAATTTTCAATCTTTTGTTGCTATTTTAAGTTTAATTTTAAGTATTTATTAGTTAAAATAGTAAAGATATAGTTTTATTAAATGTGTCAATAGCGTATAATCGAAACGGGTAGTAAGACACGTTGCTAAATAATAGTAATAAATGTGTCAACACTTTTTGCCCCACCCTGTGGATACAAAATTGATTGCTAGCCGACAGTCTTTATATAAGTGATCATTATTATTTTACTATGGCCTGCATTGGTAAGGTTTGCTGGGCAAAGGCAGTCTCATCTAGTCTGGTTTGCTGATGATCAGAAAGGCCGAGATTAAAATCTAGGCCAGGTTTACTCAGACGCCTTAATATGATTGATTTCCCAATATTCCTTTATGCAAACGCAGGTACATTCTACCTTCCTAATATTTACGCCATTAGTGTAAGTATGAGTAATAAGGTGCAGTCAAAAAAAAACTATACTCTGCCATCCTCAGCCTTAGCACATAAGCTAAGAAATTAATATTCCTAGTATTAAATGTGCCAATCCGGGGACTACAAGAACCGGAAGCAGCGGGATACCCAGCGGGGCATGGTACCGGGGGCGTAAAATACCCAGGGCGGACCAACTAGTAGGATAAAATTAGAAGATAAGGAAATAGGGACACTTAGATTAGGAGCTATATCAACACTAAATAAAATAATATGATTGTAAATTGGATAAACTAGTAAATTAGCGGAGGTAGAGAAACAATTAACGTAGTTCCTGAGTTACAGTCCAGGCCTCAGGACAGAAAGTAAGGATAAATGAATAAATAAATGTTAATGTTCGGTCAAATAGGGTATCTTTGAATGGCTGGGTAACGTTGAACGCCTTATTAAAAAGGATATATAACTTTATATTTATGTAAAGTTATATCTGATCGATTTTTGTAGAAAAAATAGCTTTTAGTGGCTAATAGATATAGAATTATTTTATAATTATATCTTCCAAATCATATTAAATACTAGTGTCTGAAAATTTGTCCATTGCTACCCTATCATTCAAAGTTATCCCAGTTGATGATATTATTGAAAATAAGTACATTTTACTAAAATACTATCACTTTGTTATGCATTCTCTTGGTTTAGTGCTATTTCTCAGCATTTTTGGCTACTGATCTAGAGGTCCCAGGTTCGATTCCCATAGGTAACATAGGTATATTTCCCAAATGGGAATTGTTCCTATGGTTGCCACGGTCTGGTTTATTGGGTTTAAATTAGGTTTAGGACTTCTAATGGCACCAAATAATCATAAAAATAACTAACATCACTGCACATACATGGTGCCTCAACCTCAGAAGATGGTTACACATATCCGCCACTGCTAGGAGAAGACCAGGAATGTCTAGCAACAAATCCTGGTGGCATACGCTAAATATAAAAAACTTTTTCATTTAGTTTTTCTGTTTAGATTTTCAACCAAGCAGTTATTTAATGGGCTTTTTTGTTTGTTTGTTTTTTCCCCAACTAAAGTTTTTAACAGCAAAACTGCCACATCTGCGAGATTTTCTGCGAGGAGGAGCATGAAAGATAAAACGGCTAGGATTGTAGGAGGAGAGCCAACCACCATCACCATGTACCCGCATCAGGTGATTGCAATCATAATGAACATTTTTAAACTTGTGATTGTTTGAGCAGGGACGCAACTTATCTTACTGTGTGTGAATACTGGCACAGTTGGTCACACTGTTTGAACGCCTGACTCTGACCTAGGAATAGCAATTTATTTCAGTAACAAAATTCAATCATCTCTGGTGATTATGAAATTATAAAGTTGGATAACAATAAGTGACCCAAATGTCTTACACAAGTTTTATCTTAGCTATATGTTGTATTTGTTTGTTATTCTCAGTTTATAGGTTTATTTTTCACATTAATAGTTGAACTTTTTATATTTGACATGAAAAAAAAACTATTCACTGCATAGACTTTCTCTTTATTTTACCTTAATAGAGTGACATGTACTTGTCCAACACCTTAGCTAAGTCAGCAGTCCGCAAAATGTATCATTGATGAAATTATGGGTTTACACTTTCACATTGATAAATTAACGGCCGGGGACTGGATGTTGTGTCTGTCCTAGTCTTAAGTTATATTATAAGGAATATGAAGCTACGATAGGTCTAGCAAGCCAGTAGTGGAAAATATATGGCTTGAATAAAAAACTGACCAAGGCCACAGGCTGGAAACAGTAATGGATGTATAAAATAGTGACATTTACTAAAAACTCTCTAAGATTTATGAAACAAAATAACTTACATTATTGCAGAAACACGATGGGAAAAAATAGCATCACATTACACCCAAAGAGCATAAATTAAAAAATATTTACTGTTACAGAACCATTGAGAAAAAAGGAACATCTCTGTCCACCAACGAGCATAACAATAAATTTGAATTTCAAAAACATCCATTTGTAGTTTTATTAAAAATAAAAATATTTAATTTGAAATAGATTTTTATAAATAGTTTTGAGCTATAAGCTTGTATTTATACTATATATATAGATTTATTTATTAAGGATAGCCTTCTGAAGGCCAAAAAGAGATAGAATCAATTCAAATGATTTTGATTAAATGTTTAATCCAGGTATTGTTTAGTATTATAAACAAAATGGTAGTTCTCATTTACCCAAGAAAATGGCGTTGTGGTTACTTTACATACGCAGAAATGTACAATTTTCATCATTTCTCTGCAACTATTTGAGATACAAAATAACTTTTCATTGTAAAGTTGTAGTTCTATTAGAAATAAAAATCTTTGATTTGAAATATATTTTTATAAATAGTTTCTGAGCTTCAAGCTAAGCACATTTCCTCTATGATAAATTTTTCCGCCATGCCAGGAATTGAACCTGGGACCCTTAGCTCAGTAGACAAACACGCTACTGACTAAGCTAAGGTGTTGGACTACTTTTAACTGCAAACAACACCCTTTTTATGGGTGAATAGTCCAAGGCGTCACTCTTGCAATAGACTGGACGATGACGGGGAGATTAGGGTTCGAATCTCGGTTGGGTGTACTGAGGGGTGTTTTTCCCTAAACGGTTTTCCACCACCTCCGCGCAAATGCGGGTACACTTCATCTAAATTTAACCTTCCTCATCCCTAGCACATTAGAGGAATTACTACATATAACTCAAATAGGTAATGAGACGTAATGTTAAAAATAAAGCCTGCAAACAGTGTTGCCACAAATGTAATAAGAAAAATTACCTACCTTCTTAAGTGGAAGTTAGATTAGTCCTACATAAAAATAACAATAATAGTTGACAAACTGTTTAAAAATAAAAATAGTTTAGATGAGTAAATAAGAGTCTAGTAGACAACAACATGGACTTTTTTTTTATCACGTGTTTTACTACCTATTCAGGTTATACACATATAATTAAAATAATTACTCTAATGGGGTTGGGGTGAGGAAGGAAACCTTTTAGAGGTAATCTACCCGCATTTGCGTGGAAGGCAAAAGGGAAACCATTTTAGGAGGAAAAAACCCTCAGTAGACCCAACTGGGATTCGAACCCCATTTGTATAGCACAAGAGTGAAGCCTTTAACCATTTGTCCACATAAGTGGGTTGTTAAATTAATTCAGATTCAAATTAGTGAATTAATATGATGAAAGATTGAACTGTGGCTCGATGAACCCGGGCTAGAAGAGTTAACGAGAATCCAATGTTTCAGTTGTCGGTCGCAAACAAGAACAATCATAACTGTGGAGCCACTCTCATCAGTCCAGTCTGGGTCCTGTCAGCGGCGCATTGTTTCACAAAGTAATACACTTTCACATTATTTAACTTACATTGTTGTCATTTGGTCATTTGAAGGAAGGGGTGGGAGTATACTTTTGGTCTAGAGTAATATGAATATGGTGAGGATTTGTAAACAACTTTTAAATGATTAAAAACAAAAAAATTAGTTAATTTATTGTGCGTTCACATTTTATATATTAGAATAAAAGCCTTTTTTTTTGTCATCATGAAATGCATAAAATCACTTGTATCCTTTTTTTATGTTGTGTGTGTGCGTGTTTGTGAGTGCGTGTGGTTTGGGGGGCATAGGGGGAGGGGGAGTTGCCTTATTTTCCTATTGGGTAGCTAATTTATCTTTAAATCCAGAGTTATTTGTTTTCCTGTCTTCGCTATCAGATATTACTTGTAATGGATAAGTGTTATTAATATATAATCATAATATAGACTGCTTCATGGTTGAATGGTCTAAGGTGTCACACTTGTAATAGACTGACCCGCCGATGACTGGGAGCTCAAGGTTAGAATAATGGTACGATGTAATGAGAGTGGTTTTCCTTAAATGGTTTTCTGCTCTCCCTCTATGCAAATTCTGGTACACTTCCTCTAATCTCAACCTCCCTTGTTCCTAATGTATTAGCATAATTAGTACATATGCATGTAACCCGAATGGTTAGTAAGACACAGTTCTAAATTTAAAAAATTAAATGTTTGATCTATTTTTCTTTTTTAATTTTAAATACATCTAGTTTAATATATTTTGTTTTTAATCACTATTTTTTATTATTTCTATAAATATATATAATAATATTTAGCACCGCGTCTTACTACCCGTTCGGGTTATACGCTTAAGTACTAATTACGCTAATGGATTAGGAATTGGGAAGGTTGAATTTAGAGGAAGTGAACCTGCATTTGCGTGGAGGGAGAGTGGAAAACCATTTAGGAAAAACCACCCCCAGTTCACCCGACCGAGATTCGAACCTCAATCTCCCCGTCCTCGGCGGTCGAGCTCAACACGACTAGCGCGTTAGCCAACTACGCCACCGAGGCGGGTTTATAAAATGGTGTCATTGTAATATCATTGTTTTTTTTAGACATTCTTTGACACACTTGACTTTGCGAGGTGGGTCCACGACTCTTAAAAGCACAGTCAGCCAAAGAGCCGCCTGCAGAGGTCCGGAACATCATCCAGATCATCAAACACACAAGTTTTAATCAACTCGACTATGACATCGCTCTTTTAAAGGTACACAAACACAATCGTACACATTTTTAATTCGGAAAACTTTCAGACTACTTTGATATCTTAAATTTAATTTTATTAGATAATGTATAGAATCACTATATTTTTACATAACAACATTTTGTCAGTTTGTTTACAATTTTATAAAGTGTATGATAAAAGTGAATTAATTGCTTGTGTTTAATATGTTGTTGTATTTCCTGAATGTTAGGTCAATGCCCCATTTGATCTTAACACACGGGTTAAAGTGGCCAATTTGCCAGCTGCAGGTTTCGAACTACAACCAGGTACCTTGGTCACAGTGACCGGCTGGGGGGCGACAATGGTAAGTACCTTTTTGAGTTAGATGTTTGCATTTTAGATTTAAAAAACAATAATCAGTGTCTTCACAATGCCATTTCCTTTTCCTACCATTTGCAGCCCAAGGAGTTTCCACCCCTAAACCCCACCTTCCATTTTAACCACTATGGTCTGGCGAGTATTTATGTCAAAACCAGGGGTGGGCCGGTTTTATTTGGGCTGCACGGCCACTTTAAACGGAAATAGAGCTAGACAATCAATTATAAATATAGAGTTGGTTAGAATACATTATTTTACAAATCTGAATCTCCAATCTATTTTCGAATCCTGAATCTTGAATTCAAATCGAATCTTGAAAAAAATTATGAATATAAGAGGAAATATAAATATAAAAGAAAAATAAAATACAAATAGTAACTAAATGTAATAATTATTTCTTATAATCCATTCATTATAACATTCATACATTCAGTTAAGTGTTAAATTACTGGTCTGGGGTCTGGTTTTGGTTTATTCCTATAATTATAATTGGTTCTGAACCACCAATAAGAAGTATTAGACCTCTAAAACAAATTTCACTTGAAAAATTAATTATTTATTTTAAGGATTTGAGTCTTTAACCCTTTAATCTGAATATCCTTAATGATTCAAGGTATTCAAGCATCCTATCTCTATTAATAATACTTTCGGCCACTTTGGTGGTCAAAATGGTCCAAGGCATACTCTCGCAATAGACAGGACTGCCAATGATTGGGGGACCAGGGTTTGAATCCTGGTAGGGTGTAGTGAGAGTGGCTTTTCCTTAAATGGTTTTTATACTCTTCCTCCATGCAAATGTGGATACACTTTTTTTAATTTTAAACTTACTTATCCCTAGCAAATTAGAGTAAATAGTACATAAGCTATAACTAGGGGTGTGTGAAGCATTTGAAACTTCGACTTTGCTTTGAAAAAAATTCCGGCTTCGAAGCTTCGCCAATAAAATTATGGACAGCTAAAATACTCAATTTATGTTCATTTACTGGCATTCTGAGCTGTTATATTCATTACAAATCAATATTAATATGAAAAAATCTGAAATATTGAAATGCTTGTTGTGATGATAACTTGATTTATCGATTGAAACAAAATATTACAAATAATTGTGCAATAAAACATTTTCCAAGTAAGTTTTAGTGCATTAAGTAATTTAAATAACCACAATATAATATTTTTTCAAGCATAAAACAACTAACAAAAAATATTCGATCTTTGATTCAGCTTCGAGAATAATTCTTTATTTAATTCGAGTTGCTTCGAAATGAAAAAGTGGACTTCACACACCCCTACATATATCCCAAAAGGGTAGTTAGACGCGGTGTTAATAAAATAACCTTTAATAAGGGTGTGAACCTTCAAAAATACCTCTTCTCCACCCCACCTCGACACAATTCTGATTTACGTTCATTTTGACTACAGGAGAACGGCACCGCAAGTGATGTGCTCCGCAAAGTAAACTTAAATGTAATCTCTTACGAGGAATGTGAACAAGCTCTTTCACCAATTCCAATCAATAAAGATACCATGCTGTGTGCCGGGAACCTTAAGGGGGGAAAGGATGCTTGTCAGGTAAGAATATATATATTTTTTGTATGCACTTTTAAATTCAAGATTTTTTCAGTGCATGATATAAAATTCAACATGATCTAAGTAACCGCTTCAGTGGCTGCATAGTATAAGTGGTCAATCTGGCAGTAGACTGGACTGACGATGATGGGGATAACAAGGTTCAAATACCAGTCAGATATATGCTGAGGGCAGTTTATCCTAAATGGTTTTCCACTCTCCATCCACACAAATACAGGTACATTTTCCCTAAATTCAACCTTATTGATCCCTAACACGTTAGCATAATTAGTACACGCATATAACCAAAAAAGGTGATCTTGTGAAAACATAAAGACATAAATCTAAAAAATTATTTTTAAAAATAATAAAAAAAATTGAAATAAAGATTAGTGTTCGTTCTTGAATTTTTTGAGTACTAATCAAAACTTTAAATTCCTTATGTATGGTAAATATAATGTTATATCATAAAGTAATTAATTGATAAATTTATAATTCTAGTTGAAGGATCAACTATTTATAATAAATTTGTTATCCTTTTCATTAATAATTGAATTTATTTTTAAATCTTCTATTCTTATTTGCAGTAAATTATTTTTAACTATTGTAAATGAAAAATAATTTAATGTTCTGAATGTATATAAATTAATGATGAATAATGTTATTACTAAGATTCATCTAATGCGTGCTATTTGTGAAACTTGTGGAATGCGGTACTAAGAAATATTTTTATTTATTTAGCACCGCGTCTTACTACCCGTTCAGGTTATACGCTTAAGTACTAATTACCCTAATGGATTAGGAATTGGGAGGGTTGAATTTAGAGGAAGTGAACCCGCATTTGCGTGGAGGGAGAGTGGAAAACCATTTAGGAAAAACCACCCCCAGTTCACCCGACCGAGATTCGAACCTCGATCTCCCCGTCCTCGGCGGTCGAGCTCAACACGACTAACGCGTTAGCCAACTGCGCCACCGAGGCGGGTTACTAAGAAATAGATAAATAATTAAAACCACAAGCTTAGTCAGGACTCCCTGACATAATTATGAACTATTATTTTACTACAATTCATCCATGCAGATGCTTTATGTTATCTCATGTCTTAATATCACAACACCACCCTTTTTTTAAAGCCTATTTTTTTTTTATTTCACCACTAGAAAAGCAGAAATAGATAATCTGTTTTTTGTGTCTCCTAGGGAGACTCAGGAGGCCCTTTGGTGTCCAATAATGTCCTCGTCGGAGTCGTGTCTTGGGGTTTAGGCTGTGCCCGAGAAGGGAACACTGGTGTCTTTACGAAGGTTTCCCACTTTCGAAGTTGGATTACTGAACATACTGGAGTTTAACACCATGATACATATCTTATGGACATGAGAGTATCTTAGGAACAAGATTAATTGACAGTCAGGTGACTGGGTGTGGTGCCTGTCCTTTTCTAGAATTAAGTTAGTTTGTAGGTCATATGTTGGCATAATCAGTGGTGGATTAAATAGCCATGCTATTATATTTACGGTTATAGACACATCTAAATATCATATTGTGAAAATTGAAGAATGACAACACGGGAATCAAATCCAGGACTTTTGGCTTGGTACGCCAATGCCCTAACCCCTGAGATATCCAGTAGGTGGCTGCGTTATCTGATAGCTCGTTATCTTTATTGGTCGTTCATATGTAGCTGACCATTTTCGCATGTCCATCGCAGACTCTGCCTTAAAATATGAGTGAATAATGGCCCTGGGCAATGTCTTCTGGAAAGCTAAGTGGTTAGAGCATCGGCGTACTAAGTCAAAGGTTCAGGGTTCAATTCCCACGTCCAGGTGTCATTTTTCAAGTTAAAGAATATAATCAGTGGTTCCTAAAGTGTATGTTAAATACCAAGAATTAATAAGAATGTGATTAAATATTATTACAAGTCTAAGTTTTAATTTTTTAATTCATTAATTATAATCATTCATTCATAATTTAATTAAATGAGCTCAAGACATGTACATATTTCCTAAAAGTAGCGTATTCTCGCTTGGTGGTGAAACACACTTCTCATCGGTATTGCCAAGTTCTTGAAAAGACTCCTCTTGTGATCGGCTGAAAAAATAAATAGCGATACAAAAATAACACATATTTATTTTTTATTTCTTGTAATTTAAAAAAAAAACTCCATGGCTTGATCCTGCAAGCAAGCTATATCGACCCAGTGGCCACTGTCGTTAGTGATGATAGTGCTAACATTTGCTGATAGAGGGTGTCATGTGGTCAGCACAAAAAAACACTCAGATCATTAATCTCAGTTTTCTAGACCTGATCTGCTACTTCTTTATTCAAGTGGCTTCTCATTTGTCCTCGCGAGGCTGAGTTTGACCCCATTCCAGATCCACTGCTTAACATAAAATCTGGAACCGCCGCGGATCAAACCCGAGACCTCTGGATCTGTAGCCATGAACTCTGACCATTAGACCACAAAGGTGCCCAATATTTCTTACAAAAGAGTGGTTATTTCACTTCCATTTCATTTCCTAATTCTGTCCTTGTTTTGTTTTATTTATTCCAATCTATGTTGAGATAATGTTTCACCCCATTTCTCAATTTACCAATATGGCTAAATGGGGGAGGGTTAAGGTGGGGTGTAGAGGACACGAGAACAGGTCAGTGTTTATCCAGTTTTCATAGAAAATAATTTTTTGGGCAAAATAAATAAAATATTGCTACAGTAAAAACACATTTTAAATTTCCTTCACATGGAGATATCAACAGTTGTTGAATATCTGTCATGAGCATAGCAGCATTAGATTAGACAATTATAAATGAAGATAAAAAATTTTCATTAAATTCTAGGACACCTTTGACAACTATTGATATCACCATGTGAAGAAAATTAAACTTTTTGTTTCTATTGTAGCGATATTTGATTTATTTTACTGAAAAAAAGTTTGCTATAAAAACTGCAAAAATACGGTCCTCGGCTTACGTTCCTCAGCTTACGTTCCTGACCAACAACATTACTTGGGTAGTTCTGGGATAGAAACTGTTGGACAAAAAATTGAAGAAATTCCCTTTATTAACAAAAGCTTGTGGATTTCCACCCTAACTTTATCCAGGTCATTGTGCTGATATATTTTACCTAAGTCACCCTTCCTAATGTTAATAATCCTGGTACCTGTCCGATGGTCGAATGGCCTGCAGCAGGTGTCGGCAAATTGGCCAATTTTCGTGGCAATTTTCTATTTGATCGCAGAAGAAAATTATATTGCCACAAATTTCATTTTTGAGTCTTATAAGCTCATAAATTGATAAACTTCTAAATAATATTTTATTAAGATCAAAATTAAATTGAGAGTTAATGTTATAAGTTAATTAAATAGTTTAAAAGGAAAATGTACATTTAATTTATTCTATTTTTTTTTTTCTAAAATTTGGGACAAAATATTTGAAGAAAAATGAATCTAGGGAATAATAATATAAGATGAATATAAAAAAAAAAGTAGAGTAGATAAACGATGTGTAACTACGAGAACATTGATAAGCTAGTAAGCCAATAAGGGTCCAAAGAATGTTGCTGACACTTTGTCCAAGACTCATGCAATAGATCGGACTGCCGATGACGGGAAAATCAGGGTTCAAATCTTGGTCAGGGTACTGAAGGTGGTTTTATCCAAATGATTTTCCACTCTACCTCCATGCAAATGCGGGTACACTTCCTCTATTCCACCTATCCTCATTAGAGTAATTATCAATATGTGTAAAACCTGAACAGGTAGTAATACACAGTGTCAAAAGAAGTAAGAACAAAAAAGTGATAAAAAAATACCTGATAAAGAACAAATTAAAAAAATTTGTTTTATTTCACAAAGTTCATCTTAGGTATCGCGGAGGTCGAAAGATACCTCAAGGTAAGTGATCTTTAGGTAACTTATGTAACCAAATCCCTTCAGAATGCAGTAGGTCTTCCTGACAACTTGTTACATCGACAATCACTGTTTATCTCAAGTTCAAACTCACCAAGTTTAGTCTCGATCCAGTGGTGGAAGGCAGATACCTTGGTGTAAACTGTGGGGTAGTTCTTGTAAGCACAACCCTTAGCGAAAGAAACCACCCCCACCAGGATTCCGGCATAGGTCAGGGGACCCCCGGAATCGCCCTGAAATGCATTTCCAAGTCACGACTAACAAGTCGCACAAACTTTTATTCACTACAATGTTATAATCATCATCATGGACAGTTTCCAGTCACTGGCAGGGTCTGTTTGGAACACAAGCCTCTCCTACGTATACTTTATCTCCACCACCTCTCCTCCTCCACCATGGCCGAGTCCTCTCCCCCACAATCATCTTCCCTCCCTTCAGCCACCTGTCCCTTGTCCTTGTCCCTAATTCATCTCCTTGGCTTCCTCGTACATTTACTTATCTACTATAACCTTGTCACTGCGCGCTAGTTCCTACTTTACTATCCCTCTTATTCCTCATCCTATCATTCTTGTCACCCCTGTATTACTTGTCAGAAATTTCATTTTGCATGCTTGAATTCTGCTTCCATCCTGCTCCTTCATTAAACTGTAAACTACAAAATTATTTCAGACAAGTTATTGTATGCCCCTCCCCCTCTTGATTAAGTTTCTGGGTGCGCCCCTAAATTTGTTCTCCTACCACACCCCAAATTAACAATTTCTTAACACAAAAGTTTATTTAGAAAAAATATATTTAGAGGTGTTTTCCAGATTACAAGGTCCAACAACAAAGACCCTTCAGAGCTTGCCAATTTTCTCAAATACAAGTTCATGCTTGGACTAAGATTCTGTTAGGAAGAACAGTAAATGACTATTACAATGATTAATAAACCTACTTTCATATATTCATACCTCAAGTAATCTTTAGCTTTAGACATATATTATCAATACCTATCAAATAACATTAATATAATTAAGTAATACTATCAATGTTGACCGCAGAAAATTATGTTTGTATTTTCTAAATTTGATCTTCCAAACAAATCAGGGAATAGCTGAAAAATAATAATAATGAAAAAAAACAAATCCTGAATGAATGCAAGGATAAATTGCAATCTGAATAAACCATGCACAAATAATGATTCCACATAATGTCTTTCGTGGGCCTGTGTGTTTAAAAAAGTTATTCTTTTATTAAACAATAAATAGAAACAAAAGTCGAACCTTGGTGGTCTTGGGGTAAAGTGCTTGTCTAAGGACCCGATAATTGTAAGTTCAAACCCCAGATGGTGTCAACGAATTTTATTGATCAATAAAAATCTGTAGCACAACTTCCTTCTGGAGGGGAAGTGAAGCGTTGGTCCCATTTCGATTGATGGCATGTAAAAGAACCCTGGGAGGTGTGTGAAAATACCTTTCCCGGCAAAAGTGGTAAGCTCTTTCGCTCTGTTCATAGAAATTCTCATGTGCTGATATAATCAGCCGGTTTAGAAAGTGCACGTTAAATACCTCAAATAAATTAAAAATTAAAAAACTGAGCTGACCCAGCAATAAGCTGTAAATTGTTTATGATGATGATGAGGATAATTTTAGATGTGAATGAGGAGTGGTTAGAGGAAATACACACATATTAGCTTGGGCAGGGATGGGAAAACAGATACCACTCGGCAACGATTCAAAGCTTTGACTTCTCACCATGCTATCTCACATGCCTTACACCTTGGGCTGCGTGACCGCAGGTGAAGATAATCTTACCTGGCACGTTCCCTGTGGGATGTCGGCAGTGGCCTGGTAACACAAATCATTTTGTCCGTGATCCTGCCAGCATAGGTAATGTTGCATTCATTTGTGGGGCCCTTTCTTAAGATTGTGGCTTGCAATTGGTCGCTGTAGTTTCCGTGGTACTGCAACAAAGTTACATTGAGAAGGAAGCATTTTAGAGGTAATATACCCGCAGTTGCGTGAAAGGAGGGTGGGAAACTATTTAGGAAAAATCGCCCTCAGTAGACCCGATCGGGATTTGAATCCTGATCTCCCTGTCATTGGCGGTCAAGTCTAATATGAGAGTGACACCCTAGGCCATGTAGCCACCTAAGCAGTTTACTCAATAGTAACTGTAACGTGCTTCCTACCTTCTAAGGTCTGTCAATTTTTGTGTGACCCCTTTTAAATCATGGTTATTATTTATTTTATTTATTAATATATAAATTAATGTTTATGGAAAGTGATTCGGAGATTTAGAGTGCACTAAAATTAAGTTAGTTGTGTCGTTTTACTTGTATACACATATAATAATGTATACTCTTGACTAAACTGCTACTTTACATGGTCAACTCAACATAAATAAAATATGTGGTACAGTGTGCTCGTAAGGAACTGCACAAATTATATATCATGAATCTCAACAGGAACATTATTTTTATTTTAGCACTGTGTCGTACTACTTCTTAGAGTTGTACACCTATGCACTAATTACAATAATGTGTTAGGGATTAGAAAAAATGAATTTAGAGGAAGTATACTCGCATTTGCATGGAGGTAGGGTGGAAAAATATTTTGGGAAAAAAACCTCAGGACACCCGACTAAGATCGGACCCCGCTCTCCCTGTCTTTGGCAGTCTAGTCTATTGCAACAGTAGTGGCTTAGATATGTGGCCACCAAAGTGGGTAGGAACGTTATTAACTTTATGAGAGTCACAATTTCTTAGTCAGCCTTTACTAAATATAATGCTCATCTGCAAAAAGTCCTGGGTTCTATTCCAGTGTAATTTTTTAATTTATGAATATAATTCATTAATAGCCAATCTAATATTTTATCTTGTAGGCCCGTTAGCGTGGCCAAGAAGTCAAAGGTGTTATACTCGCAACGTGCTTGGTTACCACTGACATGGAGGTAAGGGGTTCAAATACTCCATCGAGGATGATTTCTCATGCATGATTTAGACATTAGGTATTCCCCATCCTCTCTTCGTACTAATACGAGTGAACTTCCGCTAAACTCACCTTTTTGCTCATATTTTCGCCTTAGAAAGTGTATGAGTACTAACTTGTGTATGGCCCCATCCGGTAATGGTCAGGCTGGCCCCATCTGGTAGTTCCCTGTTGGATACGCAGACACTGATGGGAGCCACTTTCTGGCTGTATATAAACGAATTCTTCACCTGATAAACAAAACCAAAGTTTTTACCTATTTTCAACTTAATTTGAGTAGAGTCCCGACTATCCGCGGTTCTGTATTATCCTAGGTTCCATACTATCCTAGGTTTCATACTATCTGAGGTTCTGTGTTATCCGAGGTTCCATACTATCCTAGGTTTCATACTATCTGAGGTTCTGTGTTATCCGAGGTTCCATACTATCCTAGGTTTCATACTATCTGAGGTTCTGTTTTATCCGAGGTTCCATACTATCCTAGGTTTCATACTATCTGAGGTCCTATACTATTCAAGATTCCATATTATTCGAGGTTCCATATTATTCGAGGTTTCATACTATCTGAGGTTCTGTTTTATCCGATGTTACAAACTATCATAGGTTCCATATTATCTGAAGTTCCATACTATTCTAGGTTTTGTATTATCCGATGTTACAAACTATCATAGTTTCCATATTATCTGAAGTTCCATACTATTCTAGGTTTTGTATTATTCGATGTTCCATACTATCCGATGTTCTGTATTATCCTAGGTTCCATACTATCTGAGGTTCTGTATTATTTGAGGTTCTGTACTATCCGAGGTTCCATACTATCCTAGATTTCATATTATCCTAGGTTCTATACTATCCGAGGGTCCATATTATTCGAGGTTCTGTATTATTTGAGGTTCCATATTATCCAATCTTAAATACTATCCTAGGTTCTGTATTATCTGAGGTTCCATACTATCTTAGGTTCCATATTATCTGAGGTCCCATATTATTCAAAGTTCCATACTATTCTAGGTACTGTATTTTTCAAGGTTTTATACTATCCGAGGTTCCATATTATTCAAGGTTTTAAATTATCATAGGTTCCTTACCATCTGAAGTTTTGTACTAAAAGAGGTTCCATATTATCCAAGGTTCTGTATTATTTGAGGTTTCATATTATCCGAGGTGGCAACACAACTTTATGTTTCATGAGAATTATCTTGGAAATGATCCGCATTAAACTGGTTCAGCCCTTTAGTATTAGTAACGGAGTGAATAATCGGGCACCTAATTGTTTACACTAACTGTTGCGCTGTAAATATTTTCATCCATCTATCAATTTAGTTGAGTCAGTTGCCTGCCACCAAGGGTTAATGCAGCAGCTTATTTATTTGTGATTTTTTTAAAAAAAAAAGCTGTGAGAGTTTATAGATTCAAATTGATTGTAATGTATTTTTTATAATTTTCCAATCATGAGTGTAAATGTTGTTAGTATTGCGGGGAAAGGGGGGGGGGGTTGGATGCTATGAAACGAATCGAAATTGTTCAGTACTATCCAAGTTTTTGGCTTTCCGAGTCTGTTTCGATCTCGTTAACCTGGAATATTCAAGGCTCTACTATATTCACTACATAGTCAAGCAAGGCCGTAGCCAGCCAATAATTTCAGGGGGGGTTTGGTGGGCCCATCCTCCAATTGACGGAGGCTAGAAAAAATTCTAAATAAAAAACTGTTCTAGAAGCTATCTGAAGTGTTTTTTATAGCAACACTACCCCCTAACTATCGGAGGCTAGAAAAAATTATAAATAATAAACACCTCTGGAAGCTCTCTGAAGTGCTTTTTATGGTAACACAGCCCCCTAATTTATACTTGTACCTTAATTTTGATATTGTTTGAAACATAAATAAAGCCATATATATTTTGTTCATAAAATTTCGGGGGGGGGTTTGAACCCCGAAAACCCCCCCCTGACTACGGCCTTGTAGTCAAGAGATCATTTTCAAAATTTCAGAAGTAAAATTAACTACATTAAATACAAAATAATGAATGTGGCAAGCATCAGTAATAGTGTCTAAAATTTTCTTGACAGTATTGTCTTCTAATGCAAAAACGCTTTTAAAATTATAATTTGCCAGTAGTGTCATAGCAAATGATTTCCATGCAAACATTTTATGAGACGTGTTGTATTATCGTGCAGCGTGGATTGTGAATCAAAGAAAAAAGCCACAAACTTTTATATATTTTATGGGTCAATTTTATTTAAAAAGATTAAAACTGATACTATTAAAACTTTCATGGTTGATTATTAAAAGCACAACTAATTTGAAAGTGTTCATTTTTTCTTTATTGTTTTCTTTTTTAGTGACTGCAAAAAAAAATAATAGAGCATATTATTTGTAGACAGGATTGCTAGAAGCATGGAGGTTTGGGTTCGAATACTGGCCAGTTGTAGAGGAGGTGTATTTTTCTAAATGGTTTTCTCACTCCCTCATCACTTGAAGGTGGGTACATTTCCTCTAAATTCTACCTTACTCATCCCTACCTCCATTAATGTAAATACTTATACAAAATACACACATAGAATATTGGGGTTTTTAAAGTGTATTAACATAAGAATCATCAGTACAGTCTTGATAGTAATGTTATAGCCATGTAAAATATGAAATAATAATTATAAAACTTACCAACCTTCAAAATAGAAATATCATTGTTGTACGTAAATGAATCGTACATTTCATGGCTGATGACGCTGATCACCCTGTGAATCGTTCCCCCTTCATTGCGGAAAACTGACCCTGCTCTAAGACCCAAAGTCCTCAAATCTTCTCTTAGATTGAAACAAAAAATAAAAAGAGGGGGGAAAGTAAAAAATCAAAGAATAAATGATTTTAGAGTCTCATATGTTTTTATTTAAATCAGTATAATAAATGTGCATTGAATATAAGAGAGACTAGGAAAATGGAGGTCATGGGAGTCAAGTTTGTGAGGAGCATGCTAGCTGTCACGAGGAGAAACAAGATTAGGCATGAAGTTATTCGGGAAAGAGTAGAGGTACAGTGAGATGGAGGAAGCAAGACTGAGATTGTATGGTCATGTGATGAGGATGATGGAGTACATGAGATAGTAGAGGAAGGAAAGATATAGGGAAAAGATCGCAAAAGAGACCAAGAAAGAGATTGGAGGAGCAGAAAACAGCAAGTGTGCAAGTTAGAAGAGAAGAATAAAAGCAAATAAAGGAAGAAGAATGGTGGAAGGAAATAGGAAGATGGGTCATATGACTAAAATGGGCAGGCCACAGGCTGGAAATAGATAATGATGAGTATGAATATATTTACATATCAATAAACTAATGAAGTTATTTATTTAATAATCTGTATTGTGTTTGTTGTGTACATTGATTAATTTAATAATATTATGTGTTGTGTATGTTTGATAACATTTTTATGGAGCTATACAAGTGTGTGAAAATTGGGGATCCTTCGGATTCGGGGAATTTGATTAATTTTTTTAGCACTATTAGAAAGATTAGTATTGGCTTATCCCAATGTAATTATTGGTCATGCCTAGCAACAAGATAACTTATTAACTCAACAATTATCTGATTGTGACCCAATAATGTGATCACACAGTCTAAGGTGTCATTCTCCCAAGATACTGCCGAGCTCGGGGATTTTGGGGTTGGAATCCCAGTCGGGTGTAATGAGGGTGATTTCTTCTATATGGTTTTACACACTCTCTCTCCACACGGATGTGGGTACACTTGACCTCTAAGTTCAACCTTCCTCATCCAATCATATCAGTGTAGGAAAGTGAAAATTAAATGCTTATAGTTTTTTCTAAGATTAATTTTCAAAATTCAATACTTGTTGGTAAAAATCGAAGATTCATATTTGTGAAATAGTGGATTATATTAAAAATAGATTGTGTTTAGTAATCTTTATTTTTAATTAAAAATAATGTATATGCAGAGGAATAAATCCTTCCAAATTTTTCATATTGCACAAACGTAGAGCGAAGAATGTTTATTGTTTTATTTCCAAGTGTTTGTGAAGTAGGTTTCTGAACTCACCCTTCTGGACAGTGGGCAGCGGTGATGGCCCAGTGGTGATTGAGGATGGCCGCCCCACACCTGTGGATTCCACGGATCAGGAACGACAGCTCTCATGTAAACATACATTATCATGACCTTGATAGAGCCGTAAAACACACTTTATAAACCTTAACATTGGCGTGGCTCGAGAGCTACCACTGCTGAGATATGAACTGGATGGACAGGCAAACCTAGGCGTCAGTCGCATCTAGTCTAGTTTCTTGATGACATGGAGTGTGGGGTTTGAATCCTAGACATGTGCTTTTGTGTGGGTTTTTTTTTCCATAAATGGTTTCCCATTATATTGTACCTCCATACAAATGCGTGTACATTTCCTCCAAAGGTCTACCATACTCATCCCTACCCCATCAGTGTGCGACATGTGGATATGGTGATCGTAAGTGTGATAAAATCCAAAGTTTTTTTTTTAATTTGAGGTATTTAACGTGCACTTTCTGAACTGACATTATATCAGAACACGAGAATTTCTATGAGAGAGAGTGAAAGGTCCTACCCATTTTTCCGGGAAAGGTATTTTCACACATAACTTCCAGAGTTATTTTACACGCCACAGCCGACGGCTTTACTGCCCCTCCGAAGGAAGTTGTGCTATGGATATGTATTGCTAAAAAAAAAAGTCCATCAATCTCAGCTGGGTTTGAACCCACGAATATTGGGTCATGAAGTAAGAACTTTACACCAAGACCACCTGACCAGAGGGGCCAGATGAAGTTGTGAAATAGAGGAGTTTAACATATCCTCCTCCTTCTGCCCCTCATCCTCTAATTTGTTTCACATAATCTAAGAATAACAATTTTATTTGCCATACTTGAGTTCATTGACTAAATAAGTCAGAGTGTTATGAAAATACAGATACTAAAAACAAACATTTTATCATGTAAATTTAGACTCATGTTAAAATATAAAGACTTAATCTACCGGTACCTTCAAACAACCTTGGCTCAGTAAATATTGTTTGGTAATAAAAAAAAATTACATCTTTTATTGTCAGCGCGTCTCGCTACCTGTTTGGGTTATACTTATCACGTTAATGTGTTTAGGGTGAGGAAGGTCAAGCTTAGAGCAGGTGTACCCAGATTTACGTGGAGGGAAAGTGAAAAACCATTTAGGGAAAATTACCATCAATACACCTGACCAGGATTTGATCCACAATGTTCCCACCATCATCAGTCCAGTCCATTGCGGGAATGACGCCTTGGACCATTCGACTACCTAAGTGGTTATACCTGCTCCCAATCAGTTAGGAATAATTGCTCTGTTTTAATTTGTTGTTCACTATAATCAAAAGGTCTCATGTGTTAATAACCCAAGAGGTCCTGTAGTGGTTGAAAGAGCTTGGTTGCTATTATGGTGAGTCGGCTAGCCAAGCTGATAATCTCCACAGGGATAACGGCTGAGTTACTATGAAAGATGTGTTAATAGATAAAATACAAATGATTTGAAATCCCCAAAGTCCTAGGCTGTGACCATAGCTCAAATATCAGGATTTGTGTAGCCGTAACATACCTGGTGTGGAGCCTCTTCAATATCAATGTAGGTGCCGCCAATGATCCTCTGTGTCGGCCAGAATGCCGCCGCATCTGAAACTAGCAAACTTCCGTGAAGCTACACTTTTAAAATGTTGTATCTATATGACCCACTTCGGTGGTCAAATGGCCTAGGGCAGTGTTCTGCAAGTGGTGTGCCGCAGTGGCGAATTAGGTGTGTCATGTGGCCACAGCCCAGAGCGCCACGCCGCGCTATTCAATATGAACACGAATAAAATTGGTACGAGTGGCAGCTGTGAGTGGTCCACATTTCTTACTTACTAATAATTTAAATTCATCTAACAAATTCAAAAGCTTTTACACAAAGTTTTAATCAATTATTATTTATCCCAACTACTAATGGTTCAAGAACTAAATGTTTATGAATATTAAAGAAGCGAACACAGAAAAATAACTTCAATCTTTAATTTTGAAACATTTGAAGTTACTTCAGGAATAAAGTAGTATATACCTTCCTAATTTTGATTTGCTGTACAATCATTTTACTGGGTGTGTAATCTGTTTTATGCTGCACCCAAATCAAAACAGTGGGCCTAAAAAAAAATTAGGCTTCTTAAGTTGTACATAAACTAAAAAAGTTTGTGGAACACTGATATAAGGCGTCACTCTCGTAATAGACTGGACTGCCGATAACACGGTTCAAATCCTGGATGGGTGTACCAAGGGTTTCTAAATGGTTTTCCATTCTCCTTCCATGAATATTCGAGTACACTACCTCTAAATTCAACTTTGCTCTTCTCTAACACATTAACGTAATTAGTACATACGTGTACAGCCCAAATGGGTAGTGATATATTTATATGTATTATTATTATTACTATAGCCGCATAAGACTTTGGTTACTAGGATCAGTGGACTAGCAGAATATAACTATGGCCCGACTGTCTAGCTGGTTATGGTTGTGTTGGGGTTCGATTCTTGGCCAAGTGTTATGAGGGGGAAGGGGAGGTTTCCTAAATGGTTTCCCACTCTCCCTACATGTAAATGCGGGCATATTTCCTCTAAAATTCTTATCTTATTATCCTACCCTATTAGCATAGTTAAATGCAGATACCACAAATAAGCAGTAAGACACAGTGCAAAAAAAAAAGTTCATTAAATAAATATTTCTTGCATTATTAATCAATTAATTACCAAAATGATTTGAGAGAAAATAATCTTTTTTGAACTACTCAAAAAGAAAATATGAGCAAGGATATAAGAGTTTGTAAATAAAGGCCCTAATTAAATGTGCAGACTTCTATACAAACAGCCATCTAGCATTCTTTAACAACATTTTAGATCCAAGGGCATAAAATATACTCCTACACTTAAATGTTTGAGTTTTGGTTTTATCATGATTACCCACCTTTATAAAAGTGGGGTAGAAAAAAAATGAAACTTTGAAATAATATTTTATAAGCAGCGAACACCTTATTTAAAACCAAATGTGACTAATGTTTGTTACGAAAAAAAATGCAAAAGATCTGAGTTTTGATTCCTTAACATCCACAAAAACCCGTACCAGTGGTCATGTGGTCTAAGGCGTCAGGCTCACAATAGACTGGATTGCTAGTGACAGGAGGTCGAGGTACATTTGCTGAATGAGTCAAAAAACAAATCAAACAGTTTTATTTGGTTGCACGGCTAGTACAAATAAGTAGTCAACAAATCAAACAAATTTATAAGCCAAAAGTTGGAGAAAAAAAATCTGTTCTGCACAAAATGTTCTAAAGCTTTTGTCTGGAATATAATTATAAATTAATAAACATCTCAAAGTTTCTAGTTTTTAAATTATTAAATTGTTTAGATATTTAAAAAAAATTGTTATAATCGATTGCATTTACACTTACTGCATCTTTCTCAAAATGTTTATAAAAAAATTACATTTCAACTAAATATTACCTGCTTCAGTGGCTGCATAGTCTAAGGCGTTACTCTCATGTTAGACTAGAATACTGATGATGGGGTTGTTGGGGTTTGAATCCTGGTTAGGTGAACTGAGGGTGGTTTTTACAAAATGGTTTTCCACTCTCCATCCAAGAAAATGAGGATACACTTCCTTTAAATTTAACCTTCCTCATCCCTAACTCATTAGCGTAATTAGTAGACATGTGTATAACCTGAACAGGTACTAAGACGCATGCAAAAAAAAAACTATTTTTTTTAATAATATAAACAAACATTTAATTTAAATAAGTTTATTTTATTTTATGATCATAATTTAAAACATGTTTCTTCATATGAGAAGATAAATGTTTATGATGATTAGTTAAAAATAGAACCTTTTAAATATAGAATGTAATAGAGTCACAGAACACTGATTAAAATACTCAGCTTTAATGTTTAATCATAAAGATTAAGATAGTAAATGTTTTGTTTAAAAGTTGCAGCTTACAACACATTTATTCAGATATAGGTAAGTAAAAACCACTAGCCCTACGCTCAGAGTCATAAATAATAGTTATCGAATAATTATTATATGCTATTAAATTTTCAGGGTGTCGATTCTGTTCAAGTTCATTAAAAAAAATTTTTTTTACAACGGACAAAAGTAACATGATACTTACATAGATAAGCCACTTCCTGCTGCATAAAAAATGCACAGAGCAATCCTGCGATCATATTGCGATGATCCCTTCATAGTAGAGGAAATATAAGTTCTGGAGGGCAGGGAGAAAGGTTTGATATTAATTGATAAACTGGAACTGAAAGGTAGTTAAATTGGAGACCGTTGGCTTTTATTAACTACTACCATTATGTTGTCGACTCATAGCACTCAAAGAATGTGATATTGACTCTAGATTAGCTCTATTACACAGCATTATGGTCTACACCTGTTTCCCTCATTGTTTTTTGCCATGCATTGCGTCTTTAAATACACATTCAGGCTCATATTTACGCCAGGACTGTGGAGTTGGAGTTGTGGCGTCGGAAGTGATGTTGGGTGGAGTCTGAGTTGGTAAAAATGTACCAGCTCCAACTTTTTTTTCCCATCCATTACTGTTTACAGCCTATGGTCTGGGTCAGTTTTTTATTCAAGTTATATATTTTACACTACCAGCTGGCTAGGCCTGTCATAGCTTCATATGCCTTATATTCTAAGACTAGGACATACACAACATCCAGTCCCCAGCCATCAATTTATCAATGTGAAAGAGTAAAGCCATATTTTTATCAATGATAAATTTTCAGCCATGCCGGGAATCAAACCCGGGACCCTTAGCTCAGTAGGTAGACACGCTACCGATTGACCTAAGGTGTATGACTACCAACTCTGATTCCGGCTTCAAAATAAAAACTTACAGTATTATAAGAATATTTTATACTTTTTTAGGACCAAAATTTGTAATTTGGAGTGACATATTTATTTAAATATAAATTCACCATTTCAAAGAAGCTTCCCATGAAGTAATCTGTATTGGAGCATTTTACAGTAGTAAATTTGTTATTACTAATTAATATACTTTAATCATTTATGAAGGAGTCAGAGTTAGACAGTAGAAAAATACACGAGTCGAAGGCTTGGTGTACCGTACTGACTCCACAGCCCTGATTTACGATAATGCAATGGGAATGAGGAAGGTAGAATTTATAGAAAGTTTGAGGGTGAACATTTTAATGATTAGAACACTTTCTCTATAAAGAAAGTAACAACAAAACTAAGAGAACGATGGCTTTTGGTGTCTATCTAGTACTTTTCTTGTCTAACCTGGTTTTCTGGTGATGGGTGAGGGTGGGGTTCAAATCCTGGGTAAGGTGTTCCGAGATGTTTTGTTGCTAAATGTTTTTGCACGCTTCTTTCAGGCAAATGCAAGTTTAACTAACTAACGGTCAAGCTTTAAGGATGATACCTACCTGTGAAGTAGTGGCAAGTCAGGATACGATTTCCAAGGGTGTTGCTGTTGCGTCAACGTCGTTATTATTATTAGCTACGCAAATGTGTAATGGTAGGGTGATTGTGAGATGAAATGGAGGACCTACAGTTTAACGTGGGATCCGAACCACATTGGAGGCCTGCCGTCCCACACATAATTTTCCCATGTTAATGTATT
This sequence comes from Timema podura, assembly GCA_033556935.1. Classification (NCBI taxonomy): domain Eukaryota; kingdom Metazoa; phylum Arthropoda; class Insecta; order Phasmatodea; family Timematidae; genus Timema; species Timema podura. The sequence continues at coordinate 53,743,630 of JAVRXN010000003.1, forward strand.
TACGTTTTATTCGGCGAGTTTTAAAGATATAACATTGAAACAAAACCTATTCTTAAATGACTCTAAAAAAGACTTAAATGACAGAAAAAATTATTTTAATCTTTTTTTAGCACCGAGTCTTACTACCCATTTGGGTTATACACTAATTAATCTAATGGGTTAGGGATGAGGAAGGTTGAATTTGTAGGAAATGTACCCACATTTGTGTGGGGAGAGAGAGTGGGAAAACATTTAGAAAAAATATTTCCCTTGAAATTTTAATGAGCTTGACATTTTATGTGCCCCAAATAAAAAAATGTGGGGCTTACAATAATTCTGTATACCTCTTTGTGTGTTTGTCCGTTTGTACCTGGGGGTGCAACCAAAATGTTTTTTATAAATTTCATTCAAACTTGATCTTATTCTTAAATCAACAAGCTAGACAAGTACTCAGCCGCTAAGCTGGTTAGTGCTGCCTGCACCATCTGGTAGAAATCACATGTACTGGGGGAGTTCAGAAAGGGTGGTGGTTCCTTGGTGCCTTCCACACTGAATTTTTATGAGAAAGTGCGAGAGGACCTACCAATTTTGCCAGGAAAGGTATTTTCACTTAACTTCCAGAGGTCTTTTACATGCCACAATCGACATAGGACCAAGATATTTACTTCCGCTCCGAGGTAGGTGCGCTAAGGATTTTTATCACACCAGTAACAACCATCAACCATGGCTGGGTTTGAACCTATGAACATCAGGTTATATGAGGTGAGCACTTTACCCAAAGACCAACTCAACAAAGATCAACTCGAGCTTGATAAATAGATATTATATAAGAATATTTAGGGAATGTTTAATGTGGTAAATAATAATGTATGCTTGTTTTTAGTGGAAAACATAATTTATGGTTGATATTATACTGATAGCCAATTAAAAAAAAAAAGACCCAATCTATAATTGACTAACTTATATGAGAATATACATAAGATTTTGTTGTACTATTTATTTGTAAGCCATATACTTTCAAATCCAAATATTTGTTCACTATATTATTTATTGATCATAAAATTACTACTGCCGATAATCCCGCAGGGTTTGAAAATATCACTAGGAAAAAAAAAGAGGCAAATGTGAATATGCTAACAATTAAAAGTCATGAAATGCTAAAGTATTCATAATTAAGGTGGGGATGTATGAGACGCGAGAGAAGGCCAATGTTTTTGCTGTTTTCTTATTAAAACTTTTTTTTGGTCAAAATAAATCAAACATTGCTTCAGTATTAACATAAAGTTAAATTATCTTTACATGGAGACCTCAACATTTCTTGAGTATCTGTCAAGGGTGTTCTGGAATTCAATGACAACTTTTTCTCTTCATTTAAAAATTTTGTTAGATAATGCCGCCATGCTCATGACAGATATTCAAGATCTGTTGATACCAACAAATGAAGAAAATTAAACTATATGTTTCTACTGGAGCAATATTACATTTATTTTAGCCAAAAAAAATGTTTTTGTCATAAAAACTTCAAAAACGCTGACCTTTCCTTGCGTCCCCTTCCATCCCACCTTAATTGAACAAGCGTTAGCTTCCTCCATGTAGTTGGATCACCATAAAAGACTCCTACTTGTCGGTCCAATACAAAAAGCTTTTTTCTGTGTCTGCTTCTCACTATCCATCTGGGCTATACAGGTATAATAAGTAAGTTTAGTTTTAGAGGAAGTGTACCAACATTTGAGTGTAGGTAGAGTGGGTATACTATTTTTGAAAAAAAAAAAAAACCTTGGTACACTAAGGATTCAAATCTCGACCTACCCCAACACCGGTAACCCAGACAATACAATATTGACGACGCCTTTGTCTACCAGTGTGAGTTTTTTTTTTAAATATCAATAAATCCAGTTGATAGCAATAAATAAATGCTATATTAATTAAATTAATCACACAATAATTGGAAAACCAATGAGAAAGCCATGCTAATATGATAAAATTACTATAAATACCAAATATAACAGCTAGAATAAAATTTCCCTTTTAAAAAGGATACTTTGTAGAAATATTTTACTAAAATAGGATACATACAAATCTTTACAGTGTTAACTTGGCTTATTAAAGTAGGATAAAATCACAGTTTTAAAAGAGTACTACTCTAACTTATTTTAAGGTGGGGACATAGCGAACGTGAAGAAAGGCCACTGTTTTTGCAGTTTTTAAAGCAAAACTTTTTTTGGCCAAAATTAATAGTATTGATTCACTACAACCGTCAAGAGTTTAAATTTCTTAACATAGTAATATTAACAGTATGTTGAATATCTGTCATGAGCATTAGACAAGAACATGTTTAAATGCAGAGAAAAAGTTGTCATTAAATTACAGAACACCCTTGACAGATATTTAAGAACTGTTCAGGTGAAGAAAATTAGGTTCTATATTTATACTGGAGCAATATTTAATTTATTTTGGCCAAAAAAAGTTTTACCATAAAAATTGCAAAAAACACTGGCCTTTTCTCGCGTCCTCTTCCATACCACCTTAAATATATATCCACTTCAAGTGTATTATTGGTTAATTTGAAAAATCACACCTTAACACAGGATTAAAACTCGAAGACTCTTGGGTTAGGTCACAATGCTCTACACTGAGCTATCTACACATCCATAACAAATTCTGCCTTAAAACTATGAGTGAAAAATGACCCTCAGCATGAGACAAATCCTGGATAGCTCAACGGTAGAGCACAGGGTCCCAGGTTCAATTTCCGTGTCTAGGTGTCATTTTTCAAATTTACGAATATGATCCAAATATACCTAGACTGGAGTTATTTATAAGTTGATTAGACCAGATGAGATACTAACACAACAAACAAGAGTCAGATTATGAAGAGTGAGATTAATACGTGTGTGTATGCGTGCATGTGTGTGTGTGCGTGTGTGTACTCTGTGAAGTGGTTTTTGTTGTATTTATGCGTAACATATTTGAATAAATGCTCAACTTTTAGAATCCTGTTTTGAAGAGAATAAAGAGGTATAGTAATAAACAATGGCGGAATATAAATATTTTTATAATAAAGGAAAATGATAAAAATAAAGAAAAAGGAAAAGAAAACTACCAAGAGTAAATTTGATGAAAAAGTCCTGCTAGGGAAAGAGGAAAAATGTGGGAAGAATACAATGCACAAAGGTGACATCTTCTTCCTTTCTTCTGTGTTCTATGGTAGAAGTAGTCAATACACATATTTTAAAACAAAATATCAATATTAACAGTGTTAGTTGTGCCAACACTTCTATCATTTACTTTAAAATACTTTAAAATTTAGTTAAGAAACTCTTCCGAGTAGACACAGATGGTGGTTGCCGGGTATTGGAGAGAGAGTGTGTATGGTACCCCAAATTTCCCTTGAGGCTATCAATGATCCTGATAAATACTTTTGAAAGAGTTACGCTTCGAGATAAAGACTTACAAGCAAAAATATAGATCCATTTCCGCTCATATTCTCTTTCTTGTCGCGTAGCAATCACCCATACTCATTTTTGAAGTGAGGATTCACACTGTTGCCCCATTTGAAGAATGAGGATATTGTGTAAACAAAGCATTGGATTAAATGTTTTCTTTGAATATTATATTTATTTAGCACCGCGTCTTACTACCCGTTTGAGTTATACGCTTAATGACTAATTACTCTAGGTTAGGAATAGGGAAGGTTGAATTTAGAGGAAGTGAACCCACAATTGTGCAGAGGGAGAGTAGAAAACCATTTAGGAAACACCACCCCCAGTTCACCCGGTCAAGATTCGAACCTCGGTCTCCTCGTCCTCGGCAGTCTAGCTCAACATGACTAGCGCGTTAGCTAACTATGCCACAGAGGCGGGTTCTTTGAATATTCTTGGCCAAAGTAGACTATTTGCTGTCTGTAAATTTCTGGACACCCTCTATGAGTAGGCTACCTATTTGTTTTATACCTTAATATAAAAATGAATGTGAAACTTAAATGAGCTTGAAATCCCATCTTAATTGATTCAGTGAACAAGCATAAAATTTTATTTCAACTAACGTTGATTTAAATAATCGAAATACTTAACAGAAGGGTGATAAAACCCCCATAATTCCTCAAGAGAACATGAGATAGGTGGGTGGGTTTTAACTTACAATGAATAACAAGACATGAAGTAATTAACACTTAATAATTTTAACATGTAATATGTGTATAACCTGAATAGGTAGTAAGACGCGGTGTTAACAAATAAATACAGAGAAGAAACATTTAATTTTTGAAAGGATAAATGTTTTTGGTGTGTACCTGAGTAAAAAAACAACTGTTTTTCCATGTGAACCCCTTCGGTGTACACACACTCTCCCCCCTGATAATTTTTATTTAATGGTTTTATATATTTATTTAAAATGCTTATATACCTATGATCTAAAGAGCGTTAGCTCGCTGGAGGATGGTCCAACAAGGAGATTTTATGTATACTTATTAAATTAGGAATAAAATTGGACCAAGGATTGATCCTTATTGAACCCCAAAGCTTAATCGTTTAAAAGCACTAAAGAATTTTGAGCCTTGTTCATTCTTTATCACCATTCTTTAATACCTGCATTTTAAGTAACTTTCAAACTATATCATTGCTGACTTTTCTATTTGGAAAAGCTTTAGTTTAATAATTAATATATGACTATCAACTGCATCGAGTGCTTTAGTCAAATAAATAAACAATCCAACTCCTAAAATTCTTATCAGTTGAATTTTATTTTTTGATCACTAGATCAGTAGCCACCACTTGCCTAAGTTATTAGTCTCTTTCAAGAACCCATATTGCCAACAAAAAAAAAAATCTGTTTAAGACCATCCAAAACTTTGAGAGGCTGTATTACCCCCTAACACCATACTATTTTTTTCTCCTCTAAATATATTCGTCTATCATCCACCACCACTGCCCCCCCCCCTCCCCCTCTTTACAGGTGCTAACACTTTCAAATCCTTGACCCTGGGATGGACACGAGAGTGTGTGTGTGTGTGTATATAAGAGAATGATTAGGCATTTTGAGAAACATTATTTTTATAGATAGTGTCAAAATTGAATCAGATTTAATTAAAATTTTTGTTTCAAATTACATTTTGCAAAATAGGTATTTATTTTAGGAAAAACAGCCCCCCCCCCCCCCTCAAAATAAGCATTAATAGGCCCAAGGTCCAATTTAATAAAGTTTTAAGGGCACCCTACACGATCAGTAATACTGTCAGTAATACTGTCAGTATTGTCAACTGCAACGATAATGATGGCATGACCCTACACAGTCAGTATTAATGACAGTAGTACTGACTGAACTTATTCTAACTCAAGTTGGAAACAACTCAGTGGAGGTCTAAGTCGATTAGGAAAACATTATTTCTTATCCAATGAAGTTACCTCTGATCAGTGAACAGCGGGAATATAACAAACGCTTATATCATGCTCAAGTAGTTGAGAACGCTTTTGGGATACTGGCAGCTTGGTTTGGAGTATTCCAGAAACCAATCTGTCTAGAGCCAGGAAAAGCTACCATAATTACCTTGGCTTGTTGTTATTTACACAATTTTCTTTTTAAGAAAAGTGCCAACCAGGGCACACTTTTGCGAGTATTTAAGCAATGAAGGTAAAATGTGAAATTCATGCAGTGAATGTTTGTAAATAAATAAAAACAAATAGTAAACAAAATATAAAAAAAAGGCAATACTTTTGGTAGAAAGGTAAATTATTATTGTATGATTTGTTTGTAAAATAAGGGTTATTAAAAGTCTATGTTACATTTATTATATATTTCTGTGTATTTGATTTCTAAACAACTCCATTAGTTCGTGTCTACTCTAAAATCCTTCCTTGACATAATTAACAGTCTAGATCAGGGTTTGAAAACTCTCGGACCATGGGCCAAATCCAGCTCGCCAGACATAGCTGACGCGCTTACCTGCAATACTTTTATATAACTATACAGCTATGCAGTCTTGGAAACATGTGAAGGGCTAATAAAAGTTCTGCAAAATTACATAAATGATAGGTGGATGAATAAAGCATTTCTTGTATAATATTTAACATAGATTTAATCAAAATTAATATACATGTATTTAATTGCTATTAAGGTTGTTCAACATGGTATTTTTGTAAATTACAATTACAAAATATTATTATCAGTATATGAAGAAAAATAGAAACTTTAAATTATGCTCTTCATTTGAGGGCTGACAATTATTTAACTGTGTTTCACTTGGATTAGGCTGACAGTATAGTGGCTCGTTTGAATGCTGGTGATGATAAGGAGAGGGTGTGTTATTGTAGGAAGGAATTTGACTGGTCATATCTGTAGATTCTGAAGTAGACGAATAAAAAATGCTTGGACTTGTTAATTGAAAACTTTCATTTATTTTTACTGAGTCCTTGTGTAACGTTCCTAATTGAGTTTCGAATAAAACATCATTAATTGCCTTTTCTGCGAACAATCGCTGCCTAGGATGAACATCTTTTAATTTCTTTGCCCATACATTGGCAATGTCTAAATATTCATCATTGAGATTTCCTTATTTTGATGAATTCGCCAAATACTTTCATGCGAGGCTTAGTAGCTCATTTTGATTTGCTGTAGGGCCTTGTGTCTTTTGCTTTTTAGCCGGCTGTTGTGAAGGTAGGCCTACAATCGAGCTTGATGATGCAGCCATTAGTCTTGGAGTGGTGGTGAACACTGTTGGTGTTTGTGGTAATGGTGACCCACAGTGGTCCTCAGAATGCAGTTCTATTTGGCTAGCATTCGTGCATTCAGCTTGTGGCGCCTGGAAATGAAGAATTCAATAAAAAAAATTAGGCATTAATACGCACACATAATGTATTTCCATATTTGTAAATTATCCATAGGCTACTATTTTATTTTTCTGTTTCCAACAAGAAGTCATGAGTGGATTCAATCGCAAATGATTTTGGAATAGATGACAAACACATTGCCATAAAAAACCAACAAACTCAGGTACACATTTCTAAAACTACCTCCTTTGTGGCAACCACTTGCATGGTTACATTAGCTGGAAGTTTACACGAGCCAAGAAATTGTAGGGCATTGAATACCAAAGATGTCGGTTGATTAAGTATTTATCTTTTTCCTAACATCTTCCTTGGTAGCGTCCGGCTTAATTTTCTGATAACACTCTACAATTTTTAATAGTGCCGAATTGTGCTTGTGTTTATTCATATAATAGGGACGAGTGTCCCACAGTCCCAGGAGGGTTTCATATAATTCTATGAAGTTTTGTAATAACTCACGGTCATGGTCTTTGGCACATTTACCACCTAGTAAGTGTTTCTTCAACTGCACTGTCATCTTCTACATTGCAGAGAGTAATGACTTCAGAAACCTCCTTCATCGTTCATGCTTTTACTAATACTGATGGAAAAACTGACAGTAATACTGATGCAAGCTCTTGCGTGCAGTATTAGGTAATATCCTCCACCACTCAGGGATACTGATGGTTTTACTTCAAGAAATCTAGATATTCATAAGTACTTCTCATCATTCTATCAGTATTCCCCCTATACGATCAGTAATACTGTCACTATTTCTTAATACTTACAGTATTACTGATCGTGTAGGGTGCCCTTTATGATGATAATTATTTTAGTGAGTATGAGGGTGTGGAAAATCTAAAATCTAACTTTTGCCTAACTAACCAAATCCTGGTGTCTGTTGAGGCTATTCCCTTTTCGATAAAAATACCCTAAGTACCAGCCAGGAATCGAACCTGGAATCTCTAAAATGGTAACTAGGTGCACTGACCACTTAACCACAGAGCCGTTTCTTTCAATGTTGATTCAACTATAGCATCTTACATGCCTTTGTAATTTCACACTTCATGCTCTTTTGAGATGTGATTTAATTAAAGCTCATGACCCTATTTTACACGCGAATCGATGCGCATGACTGCACCATAACTACTAATTGATGGTTAATGAGTTAACAAAACCGGTTTATATACTGTATTAAGTCAGTGGTGGAGTAGGGGAGGAGCAAGATGAACAGATCAAATATACTAGTTAAATTTTAAAACCTGCCTTGCGACTTACATTTTAATTATACACATTTAAGGTGCCATGCCGCAAAAATTTATAATTGGGGAAAAGTACATAAATAATTCATTATCTCCCCCGCCCCTAAAGTAAGTTTTCTGGTGCGCCATTGATTACAGTAAATATAATTTTTAAAATATTACACAATTTTAAAATTTGTTCGTCCACTTGAAATTTAAATCTACATCATTCTTTTAAATACACAAATCGTTTCAATTATTTAATTTATTTTAAAACGTGTTTTTATGTACGCTCTGCCTTACAGTAGGACCAACACGCGTTATATAATTTTATAGTTTAACAAATATTATTTCTTAATTTAAAAGTTTTTAGATGACATAATTTAAAGTATTTTGATAAATAATATTTATTTTATGAGGACCTATATGTAATATGTGGTAGTTTAAGGCATTAAATTACATAACATAATTTATAGTTTTCATATTTATGTTGGCTAACTCCACTAGCCAACAATTTGTTTCACCTAGTTTCCAATGAATGGTCAAAGAGGCCGTGCGCAGATCTTGAACGCAGTGGTTCTTTGAGCGGTTGTACAATTGGAATTTGAATAAGTTTGTTTGGAGTAAACTTTTTAAGTTTAAATAATCGTGCATCAAACCTAAGTCAATAATCAAATTACCTAATTTTTTAAAGTGTAAATATATATTTATTTAATTTGGTGTTTTGTAGAAGTCGTTGGCTTATGGGATTTCAAACCATTTGAAAATGTTCCTATTCTGACATGTCACACAAATTCAACTGCCATCTTCATTGTGTACAAACTGCCGTATTTTAAACTCTAGATAGGTGACTTGCAATTGGTTATAAATTGAAGGATTCATTTCTATAATTAAACATTTATATTTTAAACATTCAAACATTCAGTCACTTATATTTGATTTTGCATATGTGGCGTATTAGAAAAACTAGTACATGTTGGTCAAGGAGGTTGACTTTTTGTTTTGATCTGCCAGATGGTTTAAATTGAGTATTACTAGAAGCTACATTGTATATTGGTTTTTACTTTTGTTCATGTACTGACTAATATATTTCTAGGTTTGGATGTTTAAAGTTAGGTTAAATAGTTTTGTAATTTTGAAGAAATTTTTTGAAACTTAAATAAACGCCTGAAGCTCCGTTTACAGACTTCGTATCCATAGGTCTGTGGTCCGTAAGAAATCTATGCCACAGTATCAGATTGCTCTGGCCACAGAGTCCTTATCCATAAGTCCTTACTAAGTAGAAGTTGCCCAACTTGAACTTTCTACGGATTACCAATCACAGCCGAGTAAATATGTGTATGCACATTGAAATAAAAGAACGAATGGCAGTGAGAGGATCCGTCGCTATGGAAACATATACAAAATGAAAACATGGCCACACATGGAGCTATTTCAGAAACATTTTTCTAAAAATCTAAACACCCCGAGAAGAGCTGCTTCTAGGAAAATGTTTTCTGAGAAATACCAAGTTCTCAGCAATATTGGCTTTGCTTTTGTAGGGTCAACACCCCTATTATTAAAATATTAAAAGTGCTTGTTTTGTTTCCATCCAAAATACTAGTGCATCTGTTTTGCATTTTCAGGTTATTGCAAACCCTTATTTATTTTAAGTTTGATACTTAAAATCGAGTTATAAATATATTTCTTGTGATTGTACTTAACCTACATTTAAGTATAGCCCTACTGGAAGTTTTCTCAACAAAGTTGTTTTTGGTTTCTTTAATTCTTATATTAAGTCTCTGACTATCTCTTTGGTTGAAACGGTCACGTGATATGGATATTGACTCTGTAATCGTGAGTAGAATTTCTTATGGACCAGGAACACGGAGTATAGACCTACAGATATGGAGTCTGTCGGGGCCTTGAGAAGTAGATTCCACACTAACAAATTGAGGTCAGGAGTGTTTTATGCTATTCTTGAAAAAAGAAAAAAAGTAAGGAAAAACATTGTCTTGCAGCGTTATTAAATAGCCTACAAAAGACACAAAAAAGTCAGCCATTCATATCTAAGACGTGAATTAATAATTTAGAAAATATTTGGTCTACTCACCTATTTCACAGGGTATTGTGACATGTAAAAGTCTACAGCAACCCTGCCTTGAACATCTTGCTTTTTTTTCGTAGCAAATGCAATGGGTTTATGATAAAACCTTTGACCTTCAACCTTCAAAGTCAGGGAAAATTAAATTAAAATAAAATTTGGGATGGATTAATACATTTAGAGACTAGCTATTTCCATGGAGATTTGTTATGTATGTATTCTTATAGACATTTTAATTAATTATGTAACCAACAAATAAAAAATTTTAATGGCTGACTTTTTTTTGTCATATGGAACTAATGACACTGTTGGTTAAGTTTTTTTGGCTGTAAATTTTTTTTTTCTCAAACAGAACTGTAGCCTACAGTTCTCTACCTACATATTGCACTCTCTACAAAGTCCTGATTCTTAAGTCCTTACCACTCCGTGGAAGTTGACTCAAACTTATTTTTCCAAGGACTTGTCTATACGAACTGTTAAGGACTAACAATCACAGCAAAGTAAATATGAGTGCGCACATAAAAATAAACGCACCAATGGCAGCAAAAAGCTCCGTTGCTATGGAAACAGTTACGAAATGAAATGTTAGGTAGGGCCTAGTTTTACATACAAAGCTATTTTAGAAACATTTTTCTAGAAATTTAAAAATAGAACTAACAGGAAAGCGTGACAGCTCGAAAACTGTTTTTAGAAAGAGTAGTGTTGCATTGGTAGGTTAAACTCAACATTAGTATCAATAATCTCTACTTCACAGTTCACTTCTGCTTGCACCATGCTCTAGACAATTTTCTTTTGAAGTGTTTAATTGGATGTAGTCGCAGACTTCACAGTCACGTCATGATTAAGGATCTAGACTGTGTATATGCGATTTCTATTTCTAAGGACTTAAGGACTATACAAATGTGGAGCTTACGGACTCTGTAAGCGAGGCTTTACCTCCTTTTGCACAACAAATCTAAGTAATTTTGAGAGCATTGCATATAATTTAATTGTTTACAGATCTTGTCGTCACTGACTTACGAAATACATATCTCGAGTGTCAGCACCATCTTGTGGTCTCCAGAAGTTTTGTTATCAAATAACTACAATCGGGCATTCTCAGGTAACTTGCATACAAATATTTCTCTCTAAAAGATTAATTTAAAAAATCTTTTGTAAATTCTACTAAGATATTGTAACCAAATGAGTATGGTTCCAAGGCGTCAGGCTCACAATAGCTCTGATTGCCGGCAACAAGGGTATTTGAGTGCACTAGAGATCTGTATTGAATCCACAGCACCTTACAAATCCGAATTCTCATTTTAACTCCAAATCCACAACTCTAATTCGAATCTGAAGAAAAATTACTAATTAAAGAGATTTAGATACCGCAAAATAAATAGAATAGGTAGTAAAAAATATAAATAAAACTAATGTTATGGGGGCTGGTTGTTAAGTCTGTCCTATAAATATGTTGGAGTTCAACTACCTATAGGTTACACAGTGCGAGAGCTCTAAAGCAAATGCCAATTAATAAACAATTAAATTGTATTTTTTATTTTTTTATTTTGAATCCAATATTTTATCGAATCTCCTTAAGGGTTTGAGAATCACATCCTTAATGTATACATTCATTCACTTTGTAACTCTTTGTTTTATTTTCAAGAGTCAACCATGGGTGACGACCCAACATTGGAGCGACATTTCCGAGGTCACAGAGATACCGTGACCTCACTTTCATTCCACCCCACAACGAAACAGTTAGTGTCGAGCAGTAATGACAATAGTATCATGATCTGGAACTTCCGCCAATCTGTCAGAGCCTTCCGATTTGAAGCACACAAGGACAATGTCCTAGACGTGTCCTTCTCGCCCTCCGGGAACTTGGTGGCGTCCGCCTCACGGGACAGAAGCGTGCGGCTTTGGGTGCCAACGGTTCAGGGGAGTCGGCGGAGTTCAGGGCACATAGTGCAGCTGTGAGGTCCGTGTAGAGAATTTCCCATTCGGAAAATAAGTTTCCTTTGATCTTTTTTTTTAATAGTAGAATTTTCAAACAATTTAAATGGATCGAATACAATTTATAATATCCCATATTTTTAAGTATCAACTTAAGTTTAATATATACTAGAGTTGGGTCAAATCTACTATTTTAAGAATCCGAATCTCAAATTTACCTTTGAATACCGAATCCAAATCCGAATCTTTTGAAAAATTATGAACATAGGAAATATAAATATAATAGAAAATACAAATATTAAATAAATGTAATAATTATTTCTTATAATCCATTCATTATAACATTCATACATTCAGTTAAGTGTTAAATTACTGGTATGAGGACTAGTTTTTAAGCTAATCCTATAGTTATAGTTATGAACCACCAAAAAGCCGTATTAGAGCTCTAAAACATCAACTGTTTCCAGCCTGTGGCCGGGTCACTTTAGTAAAATGCCTCCATCTTCCTCTATTCTTCCTCCTTTAATTCTTTCCATTCTCCATTCTTCTCCTCTCACTTGAACACTTTCTGTTATCTGCTCCTCCCATCTTTTTCTTGGCCTCCCTTGCGGTCTTTTTCCTACATACTTCATTTCCACCATTTTCTTCTGCATCCTCTCTTTTTCCATTAAACATATTTCACTTAAAAAAATTGAAAAAATCATCTTTTTTAAGAAAGATAGTTATGAATCAGAATTTTTCTCAAATATTGAATGTCCCAAAGGATTTGAGGGCCCATCCCTAATGTTACTTAACCCGTTAACACCAAAAATATGATCATGATTTCCAATAAAGTAATAAGAGAGATTACAGTTCTCTTCTCACACTCACGTATCGACTACAGCGCTTGGTGGTTGAATGTGACACTAACATTGTGTCTGCTGTAGACCAGATATGTTAACACTTCACTATTATAATCAGATCTTCTATGAATATGTTCCTTTCCCCTGTGTTCCATTGATCTGAAATTTCTGTCTTTAGGTCTGTACACTTCTCTCCTGATGGCAAGGAGCTGGTCACCTCGTCAGACGACAAGAGCGCCAAATTGTGGACAGTGAGCCATCGAAAGTTTGTGTCCACCTTTTCTGGACACAAACACTGGGTGCGCTGCGTTCGGTTCTCGCCTGAAGGTCGTCTTATCGCCACATGCTCGGACGATAAAACAGTCAAATTGTTTGATCACAAAACCGCAAAGTGCGTCCACACATTTCCTGAACTGAAGGGTGAGTTGTGGACATTCATCGTAAGATCAACCCCAACTGGTGGGCACATGGGCTGAGGTGTCAACTTGTTCAGGCCTGGTTTATCAGTGAACAGGAGCTCAGGATTAGAATCCTGGCCAGGTGCGCTAAGGGTAGGGTTAAGCGAAGCTTTAAAATATTAAAGTCGAAGGTCAAATCTCCTTTGTTTTTGCATCAGTACTCTAATAACCTTCTCATCTTAGAAACACCTCAAACGCAGGAGAAAGCTTCAAAATAATTTGAATGAATTTTAAATATTTCTTAATATATATAATTTATAACTAGTAAACAGTATTTTATCGCTGACTAGAGATTAAATGATATCTACAACGTAGGCATGGATAAATTCAGAAAAGTCATCAAAAAAGAATACAGTGTGCTCTGTGTTTTTCTGCAAACATTTATCTTAATAGAGAATTAAAATTTTAAAACTCAGTTTTTTGTGAAAATGAAAACCAAACCTTACCTTAAACTTTGCTTCACATATTTCAACTTTTGCTCATCCCTGACTGAGGGTGTTTAAAAAAAATAGTTTTCCACTCTTCATCAACCCAAATGTTGAGAAATTTTCTATAAATTCTACCTTCCTTATTCATATCCCACTGGTGTAAATGTCCAGATAGCGAGTAGTAAACAAAGCACAGGGAAGATAACTTTAAATATTATTTTCAGCTACCCGTTTTGGTGGCCGCGTAGTCTAACGCGCTACTCTTGTAGTAGGGTAGACTGCCAATGGCGTTGAGATTGAGGTTCGATTCTTGGTCAGATGTACTGAAGTTTTTTTCAAAACTGGTTTTTCTTTCTCTCTCCACACAAATGCGGGTACACTTCCTATTAATATAACCTTCTTAATTCCTAAAAACTATTAGTGTGATTAGTATATAAGTGTATAACCCGAACAGGTAGTAAGATGTAGTGCTAATAAAATCTGCAGTCATGTTGGTAGCTCTTCCTTTGCAGGTTCCCCGCTGCATGTGGAGTTTCACCCCACCGGCACATGTATTGCCACGGGTATGACCAACAACATGATTAAGGTGTACGATGTGAGGATGTTAAAGTTGCTGCAACAGTATGTGTGCCACGAGGGCCCCATTAACAAGGTGGCCTTCCATCCGTGTGGGAACTATCTTATCAGCGCCTCCAATGACTCCTCGCTAAAGGTACAGGAGATAAAAATTCTTATTCAGAACACCAAACTCTGCTTAAACCTTATTAATTCAGAGAGGGCTTTTTCCAAAATAGTTCATTTATAAATGCCAATGAAAAAGCTGGGTTGGAAGTGCTTGACCACAAACTACATATTAATTTCTTTCCTACAGATTATTTTCCATTTGTATTGCTTTATATGTAAAATAAATATTTGTTTTTGTATAGGTTTTTTAAATTGTACCTTAACTATAAGACAGTGTAGAAACACTGTACAATAATGTGAAGGAAGTCAACCTGAAAGGATAGTTAGGTTAGGCCCAGATAGAAACAAACACACGTCTCTCTTCAATTCTTCTTGAGCTTTTACACTTCACACTTCCACATTGTTTTGACTTTTCGGAAATATTCCTTTTTCATGTGATAATCCACATGTACTTAGCTTACTATAGATGCAAGACTCAAGAAATTGTCCTAATGTGCATTTTTTAGGAGACCTGAAGCAGCCACAATCTGTTCATTGAATAAAACTATAGGCTAAGAAATCTTGTGTTGGTACCTCAAAGTGAGGCCGCTCGTGTCCTCTAGAGTCTAGTGAAGACATATATTCAATCATCCGTGCCACTCATACCAGCTTTTTTATTTTTACTATGAAATTAACAAATGAAAGTGCACTTAAATTAATTGTGAAATATGGAAAACTGCCTCATGCCATTTGGAAATGTCATCTCAGTTAAAACATTTGTTTGGTCTCACCTTTCCTTACTTCAAATTCACCTCTGATTAATACACACCTTTATAAAGACAATTTAACTAAAATATTTGTTTTTTCCCCCCTTGACCAGGTAATGGACCTGCTGGAAGGCCGTCCTATCTATACACTTGAGGGACACAGAGGGGCCATTACTGCTCTCACTTTCACTGCAAACGGAGAGTATTTTGCTTCAGGGGAGTTGATCATCAGGTGAGTTTGAGGCTCATAGCTGGTTTCAAAAATAAAAATATAAATATATATAGTATATACATATATTGATTTAGAATCTCTTAATGGTGTGCGAAGCTTTGAAACTTCGATTTGGCTTTGAAACAATTGTTAACTTCGCTTTGAAAAAAAAATTCTAGCTTCGACAATTACAAAGTTTCACCAATAAATATTTTGACAGCTAAAATACTCAATTTATGATAATTTATTGCTATTCTTAGCTGTTTTATATGGTACAAATTAATTTGCACATGGAAACAATCTGATATAATAGGATTGTAAGTTGTAATAGTAACTTGATTTATCAGAATAAAACGAAATATTACAAACCCATGTATAAAGAACAGTTTTCCAAGTAATTTTAGTGCATAAAGCTATACAAATAAGCACAATTTGATATATTTCACGCATAAAACAACTCACAAAAAATATTCTAACTTTGATTCAATTTCAAGAATACTTCATATATACAATTCGAGTTTGCTTTGAATTGAAAAAGTAGACTTCACACACCCTAGAATTTCTAATACATTAAATTAAAAATTGATAAAAATAAAGAAAAAGGAAAAATAAACTAAGAAGAGTAATTTTAATGAAGGAAGCCCACCTTGGGAAAGAGGAAAAATGTGGGAAGTATCCAGTGCACAATGGTGACGTTTTCTTCCTTTTTTCTGTCTTCTAAGGTAGTAGTAGTCACACACGTGTGCGCGCACACACACACACACACACTGGCTTTCCTTCCCACTCCAAACCATGATTTAGCCTAGTGCTCTATTCCAAATAACCTCGATAAGTTAAATTAGATACTTAATTCCTGTATGAATTTCCAAAACAAGTTAGAATTTAATTAATAGCCGAGCGAGTATGACATTAAAAGCTTCGGCAGGAAATTCAGTTAAGTTTATATTATAGTTTAGGATGTTAAATTTGATTCCTCTCTACCTTAATTCCCTTGATTAATATTGGTATGCTATTGAAAGTATCAAGAATAAATCTTAATATCCTTATTTTCAGTACCTTAATTCTTAACTGTAAAATCTCAAGTAATTGAGTCTAGTATTTAAACAAAACAAAATTGCAATTATTAGAATCAGGACTGTGGAGTCGGTATGCCATGCCTTTGACTCTGATTTGAGTCTCCATTTGGCCTCCACATTTATTTATTTTTGCACCGTGTTTTACTACCCGTTAGGGCTACACTCCTATGTACAAATTACACTAAAGGGTTAGTGATGAGAAAGGTTGGGGAAGTGTACCCGCATTTATATGGAGAGAGAGAGTGGCAAACCATTTAGGAAAAACTACCATCAGTACTCGACCAGGATCGAATTCCGTTCTCCCAGTCATCGGCAGTCTAGTCTATTGCGAGAGTAGCGTCTTAGACTATGCGGCCATCGAAGTGGATTCCTTATTGTTTTAAACTTCCCTATTAATAAGACATGTATAAAACATTTTAACTTTTGCACTCGTCAATACACGGGCAAATATGTAAGCCTTGATTTTTTAATTTCTTGGTTAAGAGAAAGTCAGGGCTTGATTCCCAGCCGGGTGTACTTAGGTTTGTAATTTTCTTCAAACTATCCCCACACAAATACATGTACATCTCTTCTCAGACTATACCTTCCTCATCCCGACGCTATTAGTGTAAATATGATGTGGAACACAAGACTCGATTTGAAAAAGGCTGATCAGAATCATTCTCGAAAGCTGCAAATGTATAACCCTTCCTCCCTCTCTTGTTTTGTTAGATCTTGGTGTGGAAGACCAACTTTGATAAAGAAGACCTGTTGAAAGAGTTTCCTCGAAAAGCTGAAACTAAAATTTGGGTCATCACCAAACTCAGACTCCCCACTCGTGTTAAACGCCGACGGTGCGTCTCCCGCCTCCGACTCGGGATCTTCGGACATTCAGGAGGTAAGCATCATTTCTCTACTCTGCAAGTTGCTCCTTTTTTATCTTAATTTTTAGAGCATGTAGAACAGGGCGTGTCAAACTTGTTTGATCATAGGGGCCGCATTGAAAACTAAAAATACAGAGAGGGCCGCATTAAAAAAAAAGTTGTTAAAATGTCACAATCATAAGTAAAGAAAACTCATTTTAGTAACTTATTTTTGGTTTCATAAAATATTAGAACTCACCCTTTATTTTTTCTAAGAAACTTAAAAAACCTTTTATTTGCAACAATGGTGTTAATGTTGGGCTTTATATTTTGTGCTAAAGTCACTTTCATAATTGATGACAAACGAGTATCAGTAAGCCGTGATTTCTCAAGTGTTTTGTTCCTTTTTTAAAAGTGAAAACTGTTCACACACATATGTGCTGCCAAACATTGTGCATATTTGCAACGTAAATTCAACAATTTTTGGAAATTGATCCCTAGAGAGAAAAGAATAAAAATTTGTTACACCAACCTCACAAAACTTTTGAGTATTTCAATTAATTCCATTGACCATAACAAATTTAAGCTCATAGCTATTACTATTTATAATGGTAATGGAAATGGTCATGAACAGAGTGTCTGGAAAACTCGGGGAGGAAATAATGAAAGCCATGATGTTTGCGTATGACTATGGTATGGGGGGAGAAAGAAGAGGAAGTACAGGAACAACTACAAGAATGGAATGAGGAAGTGAAGGAGTGTGAAATGAAATTTAGCACGGCCAAGTGTGAAATGATGGTAATGACAAGGAAAAGGGTAAGGCCTAATAAAGCCATAAAGTTGGATGGAGTAGAGCTGAGAAAAGTACAGAATGTAAAATAACTTAGAAGCGTGATTTTAGGTGAAAGGTGGAAGTAGAGAGGATCTAATGATAAGAGGACAGCAGGGAGAGTTGTTTTATTGGTGTGTAAGAGCCCTGCTATGGAGAGTTGTTGTATAGGTTTGTAAGAGACCTGCTATGGAGAAGAGAAGTGTCCTTGAAGTGTAAGGAAGTGGTGTACACATTGTCACAGTAGAAACATGGACAATGAATGTAAGAGAGACTAGGAAGGTGGAGGCCATGGGAGTGAAGTTTGTGGGGAACATGTTAGCTGTCAGGAGGAGAAACAAGATAAGGAATAAAGTTATCTGGGAAAGATAAGGGGTACAGGGAGTACATGAGATAGTAGAGGAAGCAAGGCTGAGATGGTATGGGCATGTAATGAGGATGGAAAAAGAAAGGATTTCAAAGAAAATGTTTGAAATGTATGTAGGAAAAAGACGAGGGAGGCCAAGAAAGAGAAGAAAGGAGCAGATGGCAAAGAGTATTCAAGTGAGAGGAGAAGAATGGAAGAAATGAAAGGAGGATGCACGATGGAAAGCTAAACTGACCTGGCCACAGTTGATGAATGATTAAAATTGTTATATCAAGTCATGGTCTTCGTAATGGTTTTTTGAACTTTTTATGAATCTCTAATACCATAGGATTCGAGCATCACATCTCAATTTATTTATTTTTATATACATAAACCTCATTTCTATGTTTTTGTTGCCAACCTTTTTATATTCAATGTTTTCTATTCATTAAAAATAACTGTCTTGTAATTATTTATGAGAGGTAAGCACATTTGAATAAAACATCATACTCTAATTGTTTTAACATCTTTTTATTTGCAACATAATATATAAAAAAAAACAAGAAAAATATGTAACAATATCTTTAAACATGATTATAATTTTTTTTAATTAATAATATGCATGTTAATAATTACCAAAGTAAAGATGTGGAAAAGGCGTATAATGGTGTGGATAGAAATAGTATCTGGCTCTGAAACCTGGACATGGATGAAGAGAGATTTAAGTAGATTGCAGGCAGCAGAGATGAGGTTCCCGAGAGGCATTTAGAATGTAACAAGATGGGACAGGATAAGGAATGAAATAATTAGGGATGGTTGAAAAGTTATTTTATTAGAAGAGAGACTGAAGAGGAAAAGGTTGCTGTGGTCAGATCATGTGATAAGAATGGAGGAGGACAAAATGCCCAAGAAAGCCTTACAGAACAAAGAGACGGGTAGAAGACCGCGGACAAGATGGATAGACCAAGCCCAGGACATGTAAATTAAAGGAGCGGACTGGAGACGCGTGGCTGAGGGAGAAGTTTGGAGAGATCGACAGGAATGGAAGAGGACGTACCAGACGACCCATAGAGGTGGAAACGTCGAAGGATTTATGACGACGACGATGAGAAATAGTCTGGAAAGCGATGGAGTAGGCAGGAGTGGAAAGAGGAGCTGTAATGAGGGTAAAGAGTTATGTTAAGACTTAGAAGGAATGGACGGAGTTGTCCCTAATAAAAGAGTTGAGCAGGAGCTGCTTTCTCACCACTACTTTTTGAAATGGTAATGAATAGGTTAGCAAGGAAATTTGTGAAGGAAAGAATGAAGGCTGTTTGCTGTTGACTTGTTAGTATGAGGGGAGTAAGAGTTCGTAAAAACACGTTTCGTGACATTTTGATGACTAATAATGCCTTTTACAATAAAAAGAACAACACAAATCAAACTTTACATTATTGCCACTGGGTAGAAGAAGAGAAATGACCACCTCTTGAAGAAAATTGATCGTTATTTCCCAATATCCTGACCTAGGTTTCATTCTTTTAGAACTCGCCAGGAAAAAGTAATTGACTTTATTTTTTTAGAAAGTTGTGTTATGTGCTTCACACCTCCTCCTGATGGGTTCCGATAGAATGAAACTTAGGTCGGGGGATTGGGCAGTAACAGTAAATTTTCTTCAAGAGGCAGCCATTGCCTCTTTGTCCAGTGGCAGTAGTGTAAAGTGCGAACTGTATTCTTCTTTTCATTGTAAAATCCATATTGTGGTTGTTCCCTTTTATATGTTTCTAATTTCTATCCACCTTTCTTCAACCTTCTTCCATACAAAACAATAAATTAAGTAATTTATCATCATAAGACGCTTACATATTTTTTAGCAGTAAACTTTGTGTCATTCCTTAATCTTAGGGTGTTAACCTAGATGGATAGTATGAGGAACAACCCCAAGTGCGGACAATTGAGATTACTTTTCATTATTATCCTAATTAAATTATAACTTTTATGAGGCAAGAGATCATTATATTAATAATATATTTATTTAGCTAAATCGCTGCATTCACCCTCTCATACTTCAGATAAAAAGTGAAGTAAAAACACTAAAATATGTTGATGATACATGTCATCTTCTTCGGGTGGTAGTAGATGAAAGTTTTTGTTTTAATAAATATTGTAAATATCTTAATGAAGGAATGGTTCACTAACCCATTCACTGGTGTGCGTATAGCACACCTATTTGTGAGAGCCCGGCAGCTATTTTTCTACCCTTATATTTTTACCCAACAAATATTTTCGCTACATATTACACTATTCAAGGTCAAAGTATAGCATTGAAATGGTGGCTCCATCTATCAGCTTCAATATGAAGTATTCAGATTAGCTAAAAGTACATTGGGTCATTGATAGGCAGTATTACCATAACTTATTGCAATGAAACGTTGATTCAAGCCTGCGCCAGAGAACAGAATAAGCTGTGTTGAAGGGCAATGCACTAAAGGATGACTTAGAACTATTTGAGTTCCACAACTTAATTTCACTTCCTGGGTCAGATGCCATAATAGGGACGTAATGAATCAAATAGTTACCAATACAGGTCAACATTTGTCATGGATCCTATTTGAAAATAACCAAATTTACAAGGACGAGTGTAAAACATTGAACCTTAGTTCAAATCACAGTCGCTGGTATTAATTGATATAGTTGAAATATAACATTTTGACATGTAAATTGAACCTAGGATCTTTGATTTAGCTATGATGAGTGATAGATAACCATGAGCATGAACTGATCCTGTATAGCTCTGGTAGAGCGTTGCCACACTAACCCAAAGCTCCTAGGTTCAATTCTTGTGTCCAGGCATCATTTTTAAACTATCTTAAATGAATCTGTGTGAATGGCAATCCCCCTTATCATTTTTCAATTTTAAATATATATTAAATTGTTGGATCACTTTGTCGCTTGTTTGTTTGAAATAGAGAGGGGCTCTTCATATTCTCTTACACATTAAATCTTTGAATATATTCAAGAATTTTGAAAAATATAAGATTACAGATTCAAAAAAGATAATTGTATTAAATTTGGAAGAAGGTATAGGAAAGGTGTATAGAAACATATAAAAGGGACGAACACAATATGGTTTTTACAATGAAAAGAAGAACAGAGTTCACACTTTAAATTGCTGTCGTTGAACAGAGGTAATGGTTGCTTCTTACACAAAATCGATCATCACCGCCCAATCCCCCAGGTTTGGCGATGACGATCGATTTTCTTTAAGAGGCAACCATTACCTCTTTGTCCAATGGCAGCAATGTAAATTGTGAACTCTGCTCTTCTTTTCATTGTAAAAACCATGTTGTGTTCGTCCCTTTTATATGTTTCTATACACCTTTCCTATACCTTCTTCCAAATTTAATACAATTACCTCATAAATTGAAAAGCGGTTATCCTTAAAGAGAGATTCAAAAGGTAGTACATCTTTATTTATCCAAATTTTGCATTTGAATGATTTTTTTAAGAGCTATAACAATGCTTGACCTGGTCTAATGGTCAGAGCTCCTCGCTACAGATCCAGAGGTTCCAGGTTCGATCCCTGGCACTTTCAGAATCTTTCTGTGAAGCATTGGGTCCAGAACAGGGTCAAACTCGGTCGTGTGAGGACAAACGAGGAGCTACTTTAATAAAGAAGTAGCAGCTCTGGCTTAAAAAACTGAAATTAACAGCCGGAGGATTAGTTGTGCTGACCACATGACACCCCCCATCCATAAATGTAGGCACTATTATCACTAATTGCGGCAGCCTCTCGGTTGGTATAGCTTGATTGCGGGCTCATGCTGTTATGTGTAACTATGCTTACTAGGTAGGGGTAAAGCCACACATAAATCACAAACCTAACAACCAGACCTCATACCATTGATTTATCATATATCCTACCAATTGGTGTGGGGAAGTTTGCCTCCTAAGCTTGTCATGCTTTCTAAGATGCAGGCAAACCTGAGATTTGTATGTTTGACCCATCTCTAGCTTACAATCAATATAAAACATGGTCAGAGGTGTGCGAAGTCCATTTTTTCAATTCAACTTCGGATAATATTAATAATTCCTGGAAACATGTCATTAAAAAATGTATTGCAAACATGGCTATCATATTTTATCCTAAATTGATTTAAAAAAATTGTCACAACATGTAATTCAATTATTTTAATTATTGTATGTACATACAGCACAAAATGACAAAAATTGACCATAAATGTGCATTTTAACTTAAATTAGTGAGGTTTCATAGTTGTTGAATCTGGAATTTTACTTTAGAATTTGACAAATATTCAAAATAAAATTGAAGTTTTCAAAGTTTCGCACACTCCTGAACATTATTTAAACCCTTGCCGAGAATAACTTATGAATGATTTGATGTGTAAAACAACATGTCTTGAACTTGTCACTATCATGCTAAAGAAAACATATAACAACATGTACACTAGTTTCATATGCAGCTCTTGATGTGCCCCCTTAGGCCCTCAACGGCGAGTTCCATGGACTGCAAGTCAATGGCGATAGGAACGGTCGCAGGCCTGTGGCAGAAGAGAATGAACACTTGACAGATGATTCAGAAGAAAATCAGGACTCTAATATTGTCAGCACCAGGAACTATTTCAACCGCGCCCGTGTGAATGTTTCTGGGGCACAGGGTGACCTGCAGGCATACCCTGTTCAGAGATCTATAGATAAATTGTGTGCACAGGTGGAGGCGCTCACCAAGACAGTCACTCTCATGGAGCAAAAGATCTCTATTCTAGAGAATAAACTGAAGAACATTTTAACATTAAAAAACTTGTAATGGGTCCTGCCCTCTTAAATATGAACGGTTAATTAACATGTGTGTGTATTTATTTCCAAGATGTCCTCAAATCAAGTGATTTAGGTAACTGATTAAACTGTTTGTGAATACAAAATTGATAAAACAAATATTCATTGGATTAAATTAATTGTTTTGAATTTAATTGCTTCAGGTGGTAATCATAAGCCTAGGTTATTATTGGTGATCTTATAAACCAACTGTGGGATCAAAGATGTTCATTTATGGTTAGCTACTTTCGAT
This sequence comes from Timema podura, assembly GCA_033556935.1. Lineage (NCBI taxonomy): Eukaryota > Metazoa > Arthropoda > Insecta > Phasmatodea > Timematidae > Timema > Timema podura. Next base: position 53,767,198 of record JAVRXN010000003.1, read on the forward strand.
CACCCAAACAAGTCTAAAATTGTTGATCAATATTAAAATATGTATACACACTATGTAAACTTACGCGATATTATGGGTTTTTTTCATCATGCGAGTTTGAATTAGTTTTTTTAGATGTAATATATCTATACTTTCATACCAAGTATTGTTAAGTGGATTTTTATTTATTTATCACAAATGTCTAAATGAAAGCTAGCCAAATAACCATGAACCAACAGAAAATTGTATATTTAACCTGCTTCATTTTTTTATTAATATTTGTCCCGGTGTTTTTATTTATGTCCTTGATTTGATTTTATTATTATAAATAAGTTGCTGCAAAAGTTATTTTTACTTAAAATTATAATTGATGTATACATTTTTCTATGAAATTTTAAATTAATGTATTTGTCAATGTTAGAAATATGAATTTAGGTTATGTTTTATAGCAATTAATTTTAAGCTGCATAAGCTTTTTGTGTTTTGAATATATTTGTAAGTGTGGTTGGTTTAGTAATTTATTTTTTATAAAATATATCTTTCATAAAATAAAAAATTATACTTTTTTAATTAAAATAATATATAAATCTAAGTACCCCTTCAGGTTATACACATATGCTAATGGAATAGGAATGAGGAAGGTAGAAGTTTACAGGAAATGTACCCGAATTTACATTAAGGTAGAGGGAAATTATATAGAAAAAACCACCGGACCAAAATTCAACACAATATGATGTGTGCGCGAAGCTTCAAAATGTTGACTTGGCTTTGAAAAGAATTTCGACTCCAACAAATATAAAGCTTTTCTAATAAAAATATTGACAGCTAACATAATCAATTCATGGTAAATTACAGCCATTCTGAGTTATGTACATTACAAATTAATATTCATGTGGAAAAAAAATAATTTAATATTGCAACCTAGCTCAATTAACTTGATTTTTCAGAATAAAACAAAATATTACAAATAATTGTGCCACATAATATTTTTTTCAACCATAAAACAACAAAAAATATTCAAACTTTGATTTGGCTTCCAGAATATTTCATAAATTCGATTTGAGTTGGCTCTGAACTCAAAAAATTGACTTCATACATCCGTTACTGGCCTTTCTGTACAATGGGTAAGCTAAGTAAGGAATTGTAATAATTTCATTTAAAAAAGGCCATGACAAATAGTTTTAAAAATCAATTTGTCAGATCTAGGCATGAGCCCCAATAAAGAATAATAAACAACCAGGGACACTCATAATACATGTTTATCCTCCATAACAGTGAATCTTTACTTAAATATGCTCGGCTCATTTTCTTTGAACCTTGAGTCAATGTGATCAGGTTTGCCAAACTTGCGCTATTTCTAGTGTTAATCTGATAGAGAAGGAGTGTATTATGTCACTAGAACCAGATCATTCCACTATTATAGAATAGTACATGCAGATTAAAATCATAAAAATGATGAAATAGCTTGTGTTTGAATTCAACACAATTAAATTTGTAAGTCAAATAATTTAACCTATTATTGAAATTAACATTGATCTGTTATCAAAATAAAATCAACAATTTCATCATAATATTTCGGCTAACTCATTTGTTTGAATTTTATTTATTCTTATTATTTTACTTGAGCATAGGAAATTAGGAACCCTTGTTATAATATACTAATTTTTATGATCATATTTTAATAAAAGTATTCAATTAGAAATATTTTCCTTTTAAAAAGTATATTAAGAATCTATTGAAGCTATTACGCAAAGATTTAAAGTTGAAAATCTTGGAAGTCCTACATCAGGACCTATAATAGCTATAATGCTGTAATATAATAATTAATTAAAACATTGTTTGAAAAAAATTAAGTTACAAATGATATCGAAAATAATGATAAAGCACCTTTTGTCACTATTTTGGAACTCGGAATACAAAAGATCAAATACCCACGTGTGTATTACGTGCCATATTGAAGGTGTGCAGACGCTTTCTCACAAATATAACGGTGACCATGGTGCATACGCTGATGTTTACACATACGCAGATGTTCTTGGATTACATAATGCCACAATATAGCAATAGCCTTCACTGTGAAGTTCACAAATTACAATCGCAATTTTGATTTCTTACTAAGAAAAACATTAATGTAAAAATAGGTTGTTAGCAAAATAGTTTAACACTTTCGAAAATTTAACTTTATATTTTAAAATTCCAGTCATTTTTAGGAAATTTGAGAAATTCCCTGATTTTTCTAGGTCAAACCAAATTCCCTGGCATTTCCCTGTTTTCTAGATGGGTGGCAGCCCTGGACTTGTAAAAGCTATAACATTATTAAATGTAATATAATGTAGGAAGTGAGGATTCCAAGAGGATGGTGAAAGACCCAGGGAAAGATGGCTGAAGAGGAGTGGAGGACAGAAGTAAATGGAGAGATTTGTGTTCGAGACAGACCCCGCCAGGGCAAGAAACTGCATGATGATGAATATTATAATAATATAGATAGGAGTGTACACTAGAAATTTTATTAATCGAATAAATCGAATAGCAAAATTTTGAACGAACATCGAATAATTGATTTGATTACATTTTCAATGGAAATTATTTTAATTAGTAAATTACTTTAGAAAATTGTGTTTTATATCTAACAAACAATTTTTTACACCACTTAAATATTGTGTATATTTGAAACCCTTTAAATGTTATCTAGGTTTGACACCCTGTAAAGGTTTTTTAATTTAACACCCCTCTAAACCTCAACTCCTTGTCTGGCTCACTAATAGACAGGTTGATCGCTCATAAATGGTTAACCTTGGCAAGCTACTTTTTCCCCACCCCTCATTTCTGCACACCTAAAGCTAGTAGAATATATCTCTGTCTTTTCTAAATATTTCAAGATCTCTTGCTTGCTGAACCTAACAAATAAACTGTTGATATACTGAGTAGAATAAGTCACGTTCCTCCCAACTTGTTTGTCTCTTTACAAGTATCAAAATGCATTTAACTCCCAATTATCCACATAAAGAGGGACAAGTGCCACGGGTAACCCAAAACAGCGGATAACACATATATTTGGTAAAACAAGAAACTGTAGTAGGCCTACTCACCTATCATGAATACGTTGATGAACACATTATATTTCACAAATCACTTAAAAACGTATATATTAGTATTTTGCTTCATTGCAGCTGCTTCCTTTTTCCTTATCTCGCTATGTATTTACATAACTAAGCAGGTTGGTCTAGGGGTAAGGTGTCAGACTTCTGTGCTGGGGGTCCGGGTTCAATCCTCGGTCCCGGCACAGATTTATCTGATTGCCAAACCCTTCCTTCACCTCTGACAAGATATGTATTAATCACCAACTTGTGAATGTGAGGAATGCCAGGCCTCCACCGTGGTTCGGATTCCACGTTAAACTGTAGGTCCTCCATTTCATCTCACAATCACCCTACCATTGCACATTAGCGTAAGTGCGTATAATCCGAACGGGTAGTAAGACGCGGTGCTATAATAATAATAATAAATAATAACTAAGCAGGTCATGAATCCATTCTAGTGCAGTCCCCCTTGCATAAACTTTTTACCTCTCTGAACATTATCTTTTTTTAGGGATGTATTACTACTGTTCTCCTTCAACGCGGCGTTTCTCAAAAACGTATCCCCTGCTGTAAGCGACGCCACGGTTAAGCCACAAAGCGGATAATCAGGAGTTTACCGTACTAGGAAGAAGACTGTCTACAAAACAGATGAACAGTGATGTGTCAGCAGTAACTGCTAAAACATGAAACACACTTTGTTTCCAGCCCAAAACCTTTCGGGAAATAGCCAATCCTACCTGACTTACTGGAATGTATAAATTTCCGATGATCTTTTCCCCGGGTGTTTGGGATCCTATCCACCCCAATTTTTTTTTAAATGAAATTTCCTGCATCTTCCAAATACAAAAAATTACCTGTGTTTTACCGGTGCATAGCAACCCAACATAGGCTTACTGAGTATTAAATATAGTTGAAATATTACACCTCGATACAAGAATAGGATATGGGGATTTGACTTATTTAATAATTTACCTTTAAAAATTGAGAGAATGATGCTGCAAAGTCATGTGAAGGTTTCTGTTTGTGTAGTAACGTAGATTATTGTTCCCGTTGCCAAACACTTGATGGTAAAAGTCTCTGTTCTCGGTGATGAAGATGGGCATCGTCATGGTGGTCTTCTCTTGGTGCTCGGAGGAACTAGCTTTTAAAACCTGCGCCGCCCATTTTTCTTCTGGTTTCACAAGTCTTGCTAAACTCTGTGTTCAAATTAATTTATTATTTACTCATTGCTACGTCAAACAATAGTTTGATCTTTAACATATTTTCAAAAATTGGTCTAGTCTTCTTAGGGTCTTGTATTAAGATACAAATACAGTTTCAACATAACATGTCTTTAAGAAACATTTTTAAAAATATACAGAAATGGTTAGGATTTAATACTTAAATTTGAATCTTAGAAAACACATTCTTAAGTTGATAGAAGAAATATATATACCGTATATTTTACCTGAATTTAAGACAACATCTCAAAAAATGTTTAGGTTCGTTGGAAAAATCCCATTAATCCACATCAGATCTATTAATTGAGGAATTGAATTGCTGTGGAGACAAAATATTTAACACAATGTAGGGATCAATATATTTTACTATGTCGGGACTCTTAGTTAAGTAGATATACACGCTACCGACTGAGCTAAGGAGTCTCAACAAGAAAAACTTAACAACCAAACCCCAAACCATTAATTTAACACTTAATTGAATGTATAAATGCTATAATGATTGTTGACATTTAGTTACTATTTATATTTTCTATCATTATGTTATATCCCAATTTTCTCTCACGCTAAAATTTTTTTTGAAAATTCATATTCAAATTCAAGATTTTGGTTTCGAAGATAAAATAAAGATTTGGATTCATAAAATAATGGATTCATCTAAGGGTGTGTGAAACTTTGACTTGGGTTCTAAACAAACACCAGCTTTGACTTCGCTTTGAAAAAAATACCGGCTTTGAAGCTCCACCAATAAAAGTATTGACAGATAAAATACTCAATTTAGGAAGTAATTTAAATAGCCACATTACAATATTTTTTCAAGTGTAAATCAACTAACAAAAAATTTTCAAACTTAATTTGGCTTCGAGAATATTTCATAAATTCGATTCGACTTTGCTTTGAATCGAAACAGTGGACTTCGCACATCCCTAGATTCAACCCATTTCTAATTATAGCCAATAATATTCCGCAAATACCTGGCGCAAGTTTTGTCGACGAGTGAAGTGGAGGAACTTGTAAAGGGCTCCAAAAGGCAGACATAGGATCGGCAGCGCCGCCAGCAGGTTGGCGCATAGTCTGGCATCCTCAGGATACGAACTAGCGTTGGTAGAGGTGCCCAGGTGGTACAAGCTGCTCGCCAGTAGCACCTGATCAAATCAACGGGATTTCAAACTTTGTATCTCCACTGAAGTGCAAATTAAGAGCTAAAATGTTATTTGTTACAGGCAGAGATCAAAAACTCGAGGAATTTTGTTTTGAATCCCAGTTGGGTAAGAAGTGAAATATAATTACTTTAGAATTCATTTTGGTTGCTAATGAGTGCACTGAGTAACTTATTCCTATGTCAACAACCTGGAGGTTGGTTTGATGTATTTTCTACCCACCCGGAGCTGGGCAAACACTCAGCCCTTTGGCTGGTTAGTGCTGCCTGCACCATCTGGTAGAGATCCAATGTACTAGAAAAGTTCAGAAAATATGATGGTTCCCAGTTGCCTTCCACATCGAATTTCTATGAGCGAGCATGAAAGGGCCTACCAATTTTGCCGGGAAAGGTGTTTTCACATACCTTCCTGGGTTCTTTCACATGCTACAACCAACATGGACCGATGGTCTTTTCTTCCTCTTTGAAGGAAACTGTACTATGGATTTTTATCACTAAAGAAAAATTTGTCGACCTTGGCTGGGTTCGAACCCATGAATATCTGGTCCTTAGGCGAGCACTTTACCCCAAAACCACCGAGATTGACAATGAGTGACTATGAACATTAAATTTAAGGTCTTAAATTTAAGATCTATGGTTCATTCTTGGTCAGGAACTGCAACCGGAGAGCCACGAATGGTTTTGTGTCTGCTATAATGAGGAGGTCCCAGGCTTCAACAATATAGGCGTGTTAAGTAATTTTTTGTCAAGTTTGAAAATTTATAGTTTTCAAAAATTAGACAATTGCTCGCTGCTAGTGAGTGGAATATTCTCAAGAAAAGTTTCTAGCTTATCATAACAAGAATTTGTTTGTGCCAATATTAACCCTTTAATTTAATTTCATAATTCGACTAAACATATTATAACCAAACCAGTAGCGTGTTGGAAGCAAAAGTCCCAATGTAAGGAATGCTGATTATCAGATAAGTCTTTAGTAAGTAACATTTTTCCAGTATAAATATTAGAGTTACGTTTTCTACAGGAAACCAACATAGAGTAGCTTTTTAGCGGGGTGTCCAGTGGCATTGAAAACAGGTAAATATCAGGGAATTGTATCAAATTTCTGGAATTTTTACCTATTCATACAAAAATATGCAACTTTTATTAAAAATAGTTAATATGGGCATAGTCATCTCAATTCTAGAAATAAACATGTGAGTTGTTTGTCATATTTCCATCACTCTAAAGCACATTTTTAGCCGAAGTTGAGTCAAGGTTATGCACGTGGGCACAAATTCATTACATTATAAGAAGAAGAAACTAAAAAAAAAAGTCTCACAACAAATTTAAATTATACTGGTGTAAGACGATCTTTTAATGATATGATCAACATTATATCACTGAAATACAACTTAGATAGTACTACCCGTTAATTTAAAAGCTAAAATTGAATACATTTACTTTTTTTTTTAAATCCCCGCTTTGATGGCCGCATGTTCTAACATGCTTCTATTGCAGTAGACTAGACTGCCGATGACAGGGAGATTGAGGTTCAAATCCCAGTCGGGTGTACTGAGGGTGGTTTATATAAAATGGTTTTCCCTCTCCTTCCACAGAAATGCGGATACACTTCCTATAAATATAGCCTTCCTAGTTCCTAAAACCATCAGTGTAATGTGTACATAAGAGTATAAGATGAACGAGTAGTAAGACGTGGTGCTAAAAAAAAAGCCACTAATTTTACTAAAGGAAAAAAAAGATAGTTCTGGAACAAATATTTTCCAGTACTATCTACTACATTTACCATGAGCAGTACAGGTACGACGGAGGTGAAGAGGACAGTCATGTGACAGATGACAGAGTCTTGCAGCCGGGCTTGTGTGGGTGACGCGAGATCTGCGATGAAGCGTTGGTGACCGTAGCAATATATCACCACAAGGGATGTGCAAAGAGCGTGCAGTAACAGCGGCCAGCTCACAGAGTAGTGGGTCAACAGAAGGTAATAGTGCAGACCAGACTGTAACAAGGTAGGATTATAGCAACCAGTGGGAACCTCCTCAAAGGAGCAAATACTTCTCATGATGACAGGGATCCCAACATATGCAAAGTTTCTTTAGTTTTTATACTTTCTTTATGAATCCTATTTTTTCAATTTCAGATCAAATTCAAATTTTTGCATACTTATTCAAGTCCAAATCAAATATTTTATAATGAAATGTTATAAAATGCAAATCAAATCATAGGCTAAATTTATTTGTGATTCACAAGTTTATACATTCAAGTCAAATAAAGTTTCCTTAAAAAGGTAAATTATAAAAATGTTTTATAGCCTAATCAAAATTTTGGATCAAATACAATCTTATCCAGATTCGGATTCAAAATCTCAAAGATTCGCACAGGATTATTTTTTTATGTATCGTGAATATAGAATAGAACCTTATTATTCTTATTATTCTGAACTTATTGGGACCTAAGCTTGTTCAGATTAGTGAAAAGTCATATAAAGCAGGAGAATATGTAAGGGTCGGGAAGGAGGGAAGACATTTTATTTTCACTAATCTTAAATTATAGTTGAATGAGTTTTATAAAATTTACATTCATAAACAGAAAAACACAGTAAGTCAAACAGGGTGATCAGACGTTCTCCTTTTCCTGAACATATTCTATATTTCAACCCAGTGTCGGGGAGAAATTTCCATTTTGATAAAATAAATAAATTATTCAGTTTTTAGTGTGATTATCAAAGTGATCTCACGTTTAGAAATTCTGTCCTCAGATGGTATTTAAGAAAACACTAAAAGTCTTTTTGCGTTTTCATCGGCAAACTTGCCACACAGTAGTCACATGATAAAATTTGTGATTTTTATTATTACAATAAAATGTAATATGGTTATCAAGAAAACACAGGAAGTGAATTTGAACAAGTAGATTTTGACGTGAACTAGCTACCTGTGAAGTGAGAGGTAGTCCCGCTATGAAGAGGAATGAGCACACGGCAGCCGTCACCAAAGACCTGTTACTGCGTAGTCGAGGAAACACATCCAGGAGGGATGACACAATGGTTAGAATAGTGCCCAATAGAGTGCTTAACCCTAAGAACAATACAAGGTTAATATTATAAGAGGTACATAAATAAATTACACTTTTAATTCCCACCTATCCCAAGGGAATCATAAATTAAGCAGTAATTACAACCTATTCACAAAGGAGTTATAAATCACACACTTAATTTCCATTTATTTCCCCAGGAGCTATAAATCACATACTTAATTCCCAAATATTCCTTAAAGTAGAGTCTCGTTTAACCGACATTCGCTTATCCGACATTCCGTCTTATCCAATGCCCCTAATATTTTTTTAAATGCCACTTGTTTACTCCTGAGTGTACCGCAGCCACTCAGTTGCCCCAACTGTACACTAGAGGCGCGCGCGTGTCGGTCATGTCTCGCCTTTCCTAACGGTTGCTCAGTGCAGTTTGTTATTGTATGCAGATCGGTTTACTGTGTGTTACTGTTCAGTGTTTACGTAAGTAACACAGTTGTGTTGTGAAGCAGTTTTTACTGAAATTTGTGCGAGTATGGTGATGAAAAGAAAGAAAGTTGTTGTACTAATGGAAGAAAAACTTGAGGAGATCAAGAGAATGGACAAAGGAGAGATGATGCAGAAGGTAGCTGATGACTATGGCGTTGGACGGGTAACCGTAGGAGACTGGAAAAGGAAACGATTGGAAATAGAAAAATGGTGTTCCTCGAGAGTTACGGATGGAGCACTAAAAGAGAGAGAAACAATGAAAAAAGTTAGCGAGACTTTGTACTTTGGTTTACACAGTTCAGAGACAAAGGTGTGGCTATTTCAGGGCCCATTTTACAGCAAGCGTTGGTTGGCTCGACAGATGGAAGAAATGTAATGGAATCCGTCAGTTAAGTGTTTGTGGTGAGAAATTGTCGTCAAATTTTAAAGAAATGGAGGCATTCAAGAAATAATTTCAAGAATTTATTGAAACTGAAAGCCTAAAACTTAATTGTGACGAGTCAGCCTTAATTACAAAATGTTACCTAGTAAGAGCCTTGCAGCCAGAAAACGAAGCAGCAGCCCCTGGCTATAAGCGTATTAAAGAAAGACTGACAATTTTAACATGCAGCAATGTTACAGCAAACCACAAAATGGACCTCGCAATGATTTGGAAGTCCAAAAATCCAAGATCCTTTAAAACAATTTCAAAAAACGCTCTTCTTGTAAATTACTATAATCAAAAAAGTGCGTAGATGAGCAGTGAAATTTTCAAAGATTGGTTTTTTTAAATAATTCGTTCACTCCATGGAGAAATTTTTGAAAAAAATAACCTCCCAGAAAAGCAGTTTTGTTGCTAGACAACGCCCGACACACCTGATGCAGAGGAGCTCCAAGATGGGGATATTAAGGCTATGTTTCTGCCACCTAATGTAACCGCCATATGCCAACCGATGGATCAGGGCGTTTTGGAAACGTTAAAAAGGAACTATCGCAGGAAGCTACTGTCGACAATGATAGAAGAAATTCAAGAAGGGCAAGACATGATTGAAAAATTGAAACACATCAATGTAAAGGATGTTGCTTATTGCGTTGCAAGAGCCTGGTCTGACGTTAGGGCTTCAACAATTGCCAAATCATGGAAGAAGCTGTTAGGCGAAAATGAAAATGAAATTATGAAAACAGAAAGCACAGATGAAACTGAAGAAATCATTCTTCCTTTAGTCCAACATATCCCTGGATGTGAGGATGCATCTTAGCAAGAAGTTGAAAGTTGGATGAATGAAGACGATCGGTATGAAATAACCGATGAAGAAATTATCACTCTTGTCAATAGCAATGGCAACGAAATTGATGATCAAGCATCAACTGTTGAGCCTCTCAGAATCTCGCAAAACGATGGAGTTAAGGCTCTAAAACCGCTATGAGATACATTGAGAAACATGAAGAAGCTATGGGGATTGATATAATGATGCTGCAAAGATGGCGAGACTTGGCAACAAAGAAACATCAATTGTCGGGAAAGCAGAGTAGAATCACAATTTTTTTTAAATCATCACAGGACTGAACTTTTTATGGATTTAACTTCCGAAAATGCTTTTACTTTAAGTTCATTCTATGCAATTCTATATTTATTCGCAGGCAATTTTTAACGTTAACTTCAATACAAATTTGGTGCTAAATTTGTTAATAAAATATTGTATAATGTTACTGTGTATTGAATTGTTTTTTTTCTGTTGAGTTGTTGTAAAACGTGATGTTTAGGTGCTTAATTAAATTTGTAAAATTATAACGTAGTTTGATGTTTAATAGGCTTTTTCTTAATTCCCCCCTATAATCTGACATTTTCGCTTATCCGACGTTCTGCCGGCCCGTTTATGTTTTCGGATAAGCAAGACTCTACTGTATTTCAAATGTTTCTAAAAAAAATTTTGTTAATGGTTTTAGTATATCAGATTTTTCAGAGTATATATCGAATAGAGCTCGCTTGCGAGATAGTTACCTGCCATGAACACCATGGTGTAGGCAAGCATGGCGAAGATGACTCCGTGCCGCAAGTTGGCGAAACCTCTAGCGAGGACAACAAAGAGAACCCATGGTTCCCCTGGAGGAGTCCCGGCAGGGCTGTATCCACCTTTTAGACACTCGTATATGAGCCACATGGCCACACCCCATGAAAAGTGCAGCACGCTCACTAAGCCGACGTCCCTAGGGGACAAGAGTGTAGAGTTGTGAAGCACCAGATAGGACATGTTCATAAAACATCAGAGAATGACAGTAGTGGCAGAAATGTGAGGGGAAAGGAGGGCACTGCCCTTCCTGAAATACGCGAGTGAAACGTAAAGTGGAGAGGAGTAAAAGGTAAGTTGATTTCCTATATACTTTGATACTTCGCTCCATCTTCTGTTTAAACTTCGTTCTTGCATATGGGACTAAACCACAAATAAGCATCATAAAAAAGTTCAAGATTTGAAATTATTTTTTAGCACCGCGTCTTACTACCCGTTCAGTTTATACGCTTATGTACTAATTACGCTAATGGTTTTAGGGATTAGGAAGGTTATATTTAGAGGAAGTGAACCCATATTTGCGTGGAGGGAAAGTGGAAAACCATTTTGGACAAACCACCCTCAATATACCGGACCGAGATTTGATCCTCAATTTCTCCATCACCACCAGTCTAGTCCAACACAAGAGTAGTGAGTTAGACCATGAGGTCACCAAAACAAATTTTGAAATAATTTTTTTAATAATTTATTAATTATTATTAATTATCATATCATCATTATTATTATTATTATTAATATTTATTTCAAATACTAAACTTTTTCAAATCCTCAAATTTTGAACATCCTAAAGCATTGGTATTCAACCTTTTTTTGTTGGCGTTCCCCCAGCTACAATTTCTCTTAAACTTTGTAACTACCATCAATGCATTAGGATGTTCAAAATTTGAGGATTTAAAAAAGTTTAGTATTTAAAATACATAGTAATATTCTATAAGCTACAACTAAATAAATAAATGGCACTCACAGATCGCATGTTCTTACGTCCAGATCTCCTGTGGCTGGTACTAAATCTAACCCTGACTATTCTGTGTTTATCACAAAAATTATATAAATTGAATATATGTATTTTAATATATATTTAGCACCGCATCCTACTAACCGTTCGGGTTATACGCTCAAGTACTAATTACACTAATGGGTTAAGAATTGGGAAGGATGAATATAAAGAAATTGAACTTGCATTTGCATGGAGGGAGAGTGGAAAACCATTTAGGAAAAACCACCCCCAGTTTACACGAGTGAGATTCGAACCTCGATCCCCTCGTCCTCGGCAGTCTAGCTCAACACAAAACCAACGCGTTAGCTAACTATGCCACCGAGGCGGGTATATGTATTTTTAATGTTACATACCCCTTAAGATGTCTCCCCATACCTCTGAGGATACACATACCCCAGGTTGAATACAGTTGTCCTAAACAATTTAAATATTTGATGAACCCATCACTTATTTTTACTTTGCGCATGTTCACATTCAAGAGTTTCTGTTCTACCTGAGCAGGTTTGTGGTGGTTTTGTTGTGACTAGCAATGGTTGTCAGTCCTCCCAGACCTAGGTTCAACGAGTGGAACACGTAGCAACCAGCCGCGACCCACACACTCGGGTCAGCAAGTCGCCCCCATCGGGGCAGCACCGCCGCCGTCACGTCATCTGTCCACTGGACAGTGCTGCGTGTCAACAAGATGGCTGCCACCAGGAATGTGAAGGGTGTTGTGATGTAACACAGCTGACAAACAAAATTACAAAATGTAAGTGGGAGTTATTGTTAGTAACAATGAGGATACATTTAAATGGGAGGTTGTTTAAAAATACGAATCTAGTTTTTGGCAGATTAAAAAAAAAGTGCTTGAAAGGTTATTTTTAAATATTAACTAGTTATTTTTCATGATAAGAAAGTAAGTATGTACATCAAATAGATTTGGGTCGAATTTTATGGATTTGGATCTCAAATTCAAACCTCCAATTCACCTTCGAATCCAAATCTAAATCTTGGAAAAAAATTATGAACTTAAGAGGAAATAAGAATAGAAAATATAAATAGTAACTAAATGTTGCATTATTTCTTATAATCCATTCTTTATAACATTCATACATTCAGTTAAGTGTTAAATTACTGGTATGCGGCCTAGTTGTTAGGTTCGTTCTATAATTATAATTGATTCTGAACAAATTATAAGCAGTATTAGAGCTTCAAAACACATGTCACTTGAAAGATTGAAAAAATATAAATTTTTTTTAGAATATGAGTCTCTAATCCAAAATTTTCTCGAATCTTTGAATCTCTAATATCCTTAAGGGTTCAGGGGTTGCATCCCTAATAACTAAAGGAGCAAATTGGACAAAAAATTATATAGCTTTTACAATGTAAATATAAACACAGTTCACTTATGAAATATGCACTACTTTATCAAAAAATATTTTGAAACCCATTTAATTTCTCATAAGAAAACTTTCCCACGCTTGTTACTTCCTAGTCCACACTAGTGTAGTGCGAGTTGTACGTACCTTGCCAGTGTTCCTGATGCTGGCCGCCAAACAGAACATCACAATCCCCCACGTCACCGTAAGACCCAACACTAGAGGTTGCTGGACTCCGCCAAACATGCCCGGCTCAGATGACAAGTTCAAGATCTCACCAGTGAAGTACTGCTCGGTGCTGGGTACTGAAAAGTTGGTACAAGGATGGATATCAATGTTTCATACTTTTACTAAACTTGGTTGTTTATCCAGGAGTTGAATCCTGTAAAATGTTTTGATGTCAAACTGCCAATTTTTATATTTATTGACACGTTATATTATTTATAGTAAAATAAGTAAAACCGACTAAGCATAAATGTTAAAATAGTACTATATAAATCAAATTAAATGGTTTAAGCTTGCATCCGTGGTTGAATGGTCTAAACTCTCACAAGAGACAGGACTGCCAATCACAGGCCAAGCGGGGTTAAAATCATAGTTGGGTGTACTAAGCGTGTTATTTCCATAATGATTTTCACTTGTTATAAATTCAACCATTTTTATCCCTAGAATATTAGTGTAATTAGTACATATGTGTATAACCCAAACTAGTGGTAAGATGTGATGGTAAAAAAATAAAAAAGTACTTTTTAAATTATGTATATTGTATGCACCCTTACGATCTGAGTTGTTGCGATGTTGTGACCAGGGTAAGGAGCATCCGGCGGACTTGTAGAAGTACACGACAGACCAGGACAGGAGACAGGCCTCAGAGACAGACACCACCATGGAGCTCCAACACATTGATACACCCAGACCTGTGACAAGAAATAATAATATCAGGTTAAAACGGTTTATTCGGGTATCTTTTGGCATGCTGGCGTGGTTGGCTATAGTTCAAACAATGTGTCTCGCCAATGTTCTACCAACCCCCCCATAGCCGTACTCTGTAGAATTTGAACAAACACTACACTTGGTTAAAATTGAAAGGCACTTTTCAGAACATTATATGGGAAATAAAATAAACATGCTATTATCATCCTGTAAACTATCATTTCTATCCAAGCTAAATGCAATGTAAGTGGTCATCTTGGGTCATATAATTGTCCGAGGAATTGTGTGAAGGTTGCATCTGACTCTTCTCAAGGTCACCAATGATCATACGAGATGTGTTTTTATTTAGGAAACACAAGATGACAAGCATCCTTTTTAGGCGAGAGGTGGTAGCAGAGAGAAGATCTAATGAGAAGAGGGCAGCAGGGAGAATTGTTTTATAGGTGCATAAGAGACCTGCTATGGAGAAGGGAAGTACTCTGATATGTAAGAAGGTACAGACAGTACAGGGCATACTTTGTACCCATTGTCACACATGCAGCCAAAACATGGACAGTGAATGTAAGAGAGACTAGGAAAGTGGAGGCCATGGGAATAAAGTTTGTGAGGAGCATGTTAGTTGTCACGATGGAAAACAAGATTAGAATAAAAGTTATCCGGGAAGAGTTGGGGTACAGGGAGTACATGAGATAGTAGAAGAAACAAGGCTGAGATGATATTGGTCATGTAATGAGGATGTTGGAGAGTACATGAGTAGTAGAGGAAACAAGACTGAGATGGTATGGACATGTAATGAGGATGTTGGAGTACATGAGATAGTAGAGGGAAGCAAGGCTGATATGGTATGGGCATGTAATGAGGATGTTGGAGTACATGAGATAGTAGAGGAAGCAAGCTGGATGGGTATGGTCATGTAATGAGGATGTGGAGTACATGAGATAGTAGAGGAAGCAAGACTGAGATGGTATGGACATGTAATGAGGATGTTGGAGTACATGAGATAGTAGAGGAAGCAAGCCTGAGATGGTATGGTCATGTAATGAGGAATGTTGGAGAGTACATGAGTAGTAGAGGAAACAAGACTGAGATGGTATGGGCATGTAATAAGAATACGGAAGGAGAGAATGCTGAAGAGAATGATGGAGATAAAGTATGTAGGGAAAAGACCACACAAGGAAGATCAAGTAAGAGAAGGGAGAAGCAAATAACAGAAAGTATGCAAGTGAGAGGAAAATAAGACAAGCCAATGAAGAGGAAGAATGATGGAAGGACACAGGAAGATGGAGGCATTTTACTAAACTGACCTGGCCACAGTATGGAAACAGTTAATGTTGACGATGATGATGATAATGATGAAGATAACAATTTTATTTAACATGGTTAAAGGTGTGCTCTGGTTTCTATTCCCTCCTTCCCAACTCAAAAAGAAACCTAGGTACATGTCTAAATAAAAACCTGGAGTTATGTGGTAGAACACTGAACTAGTATCATGACTATAAAGTGAATAAGGAAAATATGCTGTAGGTAAGTACCACAATTTGTTGAAACTTTTTTTTTTAGTATAGTGTTTAATGTATCAAGAATTAATTCAAATCAAGCTACTAAATCAATTTTGTTTAATAGTTTCTGAAAATGGTGATATGGTTAGTAATAATTCCAGAAGAAAGATCTTAACTTGATATGATTTGTAAGAATTGGCTGGTACTTCAAGAATTGACTCTTTAGCACTCTCTCGGCAGGTCCACCAATCCCTCTGCCAGCCCTCCCTCCCCCCTCCCCGTCAAAACGCATGAAAGAGTCACATTTCCTCGCATTCGATCGTTGCTCTACCTGCAAGCAGCGGAGAGATCTTGGGGTAAAGGGCAGCAGGGGATAGTCGACCAAGCTGCCCCAGTCCAGTCTCTAGTAGAATCATTGGGGTCCCGAGCACCAGGTACATGAGGGCGGTGCACATTACAAACGCCAGACCTCCGTGCAGCTCGCATAAGATCGGGAACAAGCAGACTCCATGAAGACCTGGATTCAATTTATATAACTAGTTTTTTTTTAGATTTCAGGTATTTAATGTGCCTTTTTGAAATGACTGAATATATCAGCACACAACTTATAAACCAACTCAAATATAGAACAAACACAACAACCAGCCCTCAACCGATAATCTATCACTGTGAAAGGAGAAAGCCACATTTCACCAATGACAAATTTTTGGCCATGGTGGGAATCGAACCTCGAGACCCTTAACTAAGTAAGAAAATTTTCTACCTTCTGAGTTAACCTGTCGGACTTTTATATATTTAGCTGGTACGATTATCATCATAGCAAGTAACGACTTAATTTTAAGGGTTACGTATGAGGAAGATAATTTTAGAAAAACTGCATCCACATCAGCTTGAGGTTGAGATGAAACACACACCCCTCTCCCCTTCCCCCAGTGTATCCAGCCGAGATTTTAACCTCAACTTGTTCATCACAGGCAATTCAGTATATTGTGAGACTGACATCTTAGAATGTTTGACCACTTAGTCTGGGTATTTTATTAAAGTATGGGTTTGTATTTAATTTTATTTAACCTGTTTTGGTGGCCGCATGGTCTAAGGCATCACTTTCATGGTGGACTAGATTGCCAATGACGGGAGACCGGGGTTCCAATCTCGGTCGGGTGTACTGAGGGTGGTTTTTCCAAAATGGTTTTCCACTCCTCTCCACACAAATATGGGTAAATTTTCTCTAAATTCAACCTTCCTCATCCCTAACTTATTAGCGTAATTAGTACATATTATGCATATACCTGAGCAGGTAGTAAAACATGTGGATAAAAAAAGTATTTAATTTAAGACTGTTTCACTGTAAACATCTAAACAAGGGTTTATATCAGTACAAAACTTACAAATTAAATTAACACACCAAGCAGTCTACTTAAATAATGGAGATATATTATATATTATATATATATATATATATATATATATCAACAGTAAGGCATACCATATGTTACAAATTATTTTTACTATAACATATATATAATATATATCAACAGTAAGCATACATATGTTACAAATTATTTTTACTATAACATATATAGTATTATATATCAACGTAAGCATACCATATGTTACAATATTTTTACTATAAATATCTATGAATTAATTATATTCTAATATTTTTATTGTTAATGTATTTCCATGTAATAGAACTTTTGAATTTTTAAAAGCTCTAATAAGTAACACAAACTTTTATATTCAACTATATTTTTAAAATAAACTAGCTTTATATTCTAATATTTTTATTGTTAATGTAATTTCATGTAATAGGACTTTTGAATTTTTAAAAGCTCTAATAAGTAACACAAACATTTATATTCTACTAGATTTTTTTTTAACTAGCTTGTGTGTTTTGAAAGTGGAAAAACTAGTTTTGTTTGTAAGGTAAGCAATTAATAATTAGATAAAATAAATAGAGAGTGATCTGGAATGTACTTTGGAGGCTGCTCCAACTATATTTAATAATTGACGTACATTGACCAAAAAGTGTGAATATTCCGCTTTGAAGGAAAAAAATAGTCGGGGTCCAAATCAATGCCAATTCCAAACAGCGCCAGATATCCAGGGTGGCATTCTTACAAAATATATTTAACTAACGTTGTTCTTTACCTGTGGTGAACCCGAGACTTGTGAGGAAGAATACCACTCTCTCGTTCCACGTGGACCGACCAATCACAGCGAGTGACCGTTTGGACTCGTTATCTGAGTAGTAGCCGGTGGAGATTTCCTGGGGAAATGTACACATGAACAATATTATATTATTTTCATATTGAGCTGTAACATTCGCAATGGAGGGTTTACACTGTATTTTGTAAACACAAGATAAATATATGTAACGCTATTTTTTGCTCAAAAGTATTTTTATCTTATGTTTTTGTTGCCTGCAGTGAGGATTAAACTGTTTAGATCATTAAACTGGCTTTGCACTCAGTAATCTTGTAATTAGGGTTCAAATACTGGCCCATTAAACTGATGAAGATTATACAAATGTAATTTTACCTTATAGTTTTTCCATCCTCTCTTTCAAGCTAATATAATAATAATAATATTTAGCACTGCATCTTACTACCCGTTCGGGTTATACGCTTAAGTACTAATTACGCTAATGGATTAGGTATTGGGAACGTTGAATTTAGAGGAAGTGAACCCGCATTTGCGTGGAGGGAGAGTGGAAAACCATTTAGGAAAAAAAGTTCACCCGACCGAGATTCGAACCTCGATCTCCTCATCCTCGGTGGTCGAGCTCAACACGACTAGCACGTTAGCCAACTACGCCACCGAGGCGGGTCATGCTAATATAGGTGTATATTTAAGTCAGGGTTTGGCAACCTTTTTTAAGTGAAGAGCATTTTTTATCTCACTAAAAGAAATCAGAAAAGTGCCCTCAGCTCAAGATGGGATGAGGGGAAAGTTTTCTATAAAATGTAAGAGAGTGGAAAGGTGTTTTATTTTATAATTAAAAAAATATATATTTAACTGAAAAAATATAGTAAACATCATATTAGGTATAAATCAATATAATGTTTGCAGCTCTAAACTTCTTAAGAGTCTCAAGATCAGATAAGTACACCGTAAGAGACTCAAATTGTTTGGCTGGAAAACTAAAGTGATATGTGATTGTGGCTTCTGCTGAAATTAATGCTATATTCACGTCGCGGTCAGCGGCCGCTGATACCACACTTATTGTACATGTAGCAATAAAGATTAAAAGGCCATATTTACATGTTCAAAGAGTTCGTGAGACGCAGGTTTCCAACCCCTTCAATCTAAGCTGTCCTCTAGAATTCAACCCTCATTAGATTAAGTCGTTAATAATGCTTGTTTAAAATATATTAATAATACAAACTATAGCTATATTCCTGTGATAAGAAGTAATTTTAACGCAAAGCTTAAAGGAAGTGCACCACCATTTGCGTGAAACGGAAGTACACCTGGCCAGTATTTAAACCTTGTCACCTACAAACCAGACAAAACTGAACCCTTAGTCTGCATGCCCACCAGTGCAGGTGGTTATTCAACCCAAAGATTAATAACAATTTATTCTAAAGAGATGTAGATGAGGAGTATAACTTGAAGGTAATGTAGCTGCATTAGTGTATGAGATCAGGGTTTGAATCTCGATTGGGTGCACTAAAAGTGGTTTTCAAAAATGGTTTCTCACCCTTCCTCCACACAAATGTAGGTACACTTCTTCTAAATTAAACCTTCCTCATCTCTAACTTATTAGAGTAATAAGTACATATGTGTATAACCTGAACAGGCAGTAAGACGCGGTGATAAAAAAAAACTACCATATATATGTCAGATGTTGAAATGTTCATGGCTCCAAAAAAAAAAAAAGTTATTTCTTTAAAAACTTCTGAGAAGCCGACAATCATCAAATATTGTATTTACATCACGCGGTTATTTGAACCTTCATTATATGTCTAGTATAGGATCTACTAATAGTTATTACAAGATAAGTTAAAGTATAGCTGATAGCAAGGATTTAACATCTGCGTACAAAACACTTGTGCTTGTCTTGTAAACCAAAGCCCGACAGATGTTCATTAACTTATGATAATTAACAGATGGGCAGGGTGGCTTAAAATAAACAAAGGCACAGACCACTTAAAAAACATTATCATTAAGAATTCAGGGAAATGTCTTTTGTTTCTGCTATACTTGATGTGCCAAGTTATGTTTTAAGAACATGTCAGCCTATTTTTAACGAGCAGGTAACTTAGAAACATAATTCCCCTCAAAATCAAGCAGTGCAGTGCGTATTTCTACACCAGAAACCGCTACACATGCAGTTTTGTCTTGTCTGGTTTGTCAATGACGGTCAAGCCCGGTGTTTTGGACCCTAGCCAGCTGCACAAAGGTATCTTTTCCTCAATGGTTTCACAATCTCCCTCCATGAAAATGCTGGTTCACTTCCTCTTGAATTCTACCATCCTCCTCCCTACCCCTATAGTGTAAATATGTGGATACATATTCCAAACAACAAAAAAGCATGTTGGTTTTTTAAATTAAAAATAGTTAAATTTGTAAAATCATTTTAATCTCATTCTGTTAAGACCACAAAGTACATCATTTTGCCGTGATGTCTAATTATAGCCCAAGTGAATTTCTAAAATACCAGCTAAAAGGGCACTACACAACTAAAAAAGGTTCTCCTAATATTACACACCCAGTCCTAATGCCTATATACTAGAATTATTTTTATTTTAGGTATTTAAGGAGCATTTTCTGAACTGGCACAAATTATAAACTAAATTCAAATTTAGAAGGAACATAGCACCCAGCCCTCGGTCGTTAATTCATTAGCTGTGAAAGGGTAAGGCCCAAATTTCTCCTAATAATTAATTTTTCAGCCCTGTCGAGGGTCAAATTCAAAACTCTTATTTTAGTGGGCAGACAATCTATCGACTGAGCTAAGGTGTCAGACCATTTACTGACCAAATAGCAGAATGAACTCTAACCCTTAGAGAGATAATAAATGGCTTAATTATAACAGCCTGGAATCAAACAGGGATCTTCTAGGCTTTTGGTCAACCACTCTTAACACTTCACCACAGGGACTGATGAGGAAAGTAGATGCTATCCAATTCTGTCAATCGATCATACATAGTTTAAAAATAAAACTTGTTTTAAAAAAACTCTATGGCTCAACAAAACATAACCTCACCTGATCCTCATCAGTACAGCGCGGACTGCATGCTCCAGAGTACCGCGGCTCCACCGCTTGTGGCTGGTCTTGGTGTTCCATCCCGCACCTGGCATAGATGTCCTTGCACCCAACACTGTGACTGAGCCACCCATCTTTCCCAGGAGGAACATACCTGGTCCCACTTTCACTCCCCATTTCAAGGTCGGGGTCACCGACCTCCCCCCCCTGCACAGCTTCTACTCTCTCTCTGCCTTCCTCAGAGAAAGTTGTGAGTGCATTGTCAATGCTGGGGCGTGGGAGGAGCGATTGTGTTTGTGGCTCAGTGGTTAGGGGAACCAAGTGCAGGGTATGACTAAAACAACATGTAATTATTTCAGAGTATTTTATATGCGCTTTCTAAACAAACTTAATATATCAGCACATGGCACAAAAAACTTGATTTTATAACAAACACAACACCAAGTCCCCTGGTCGATAATGCAGCAATGTAAAAAAGGGAAGCCGCAATTTCAGCAATGTTAAATTTTTCGGCCATGTTTGGAATCGAACCCGAGACCCTTAGTTAAGCAGGCAGACACACTTCCGACTTAGCTATTATCTCTATCTAAAATAATGTGGTTTTGTGTATGAAACCATCTCATTATCCAGATATGGTAAATACTAGTTCTATGGTAAATACTAGTTCTTGATTTGGATGTTTAATGTGAAGTGTGGATGTATTAGGTTATTATTATTATTATTATTTAGCACCGCGTCTTACTACCCGTTCGGGTTATACGCTTAAGTACTAATTACGCTAATGGATTAGGAATTGGGAAGGTTGAATAGAGGAAGTGAACCCGCATTTGCGTGGAGGAAGAGTGGAAAACCATTTAGGAAAAACCACCCCCAGTTCACCCGACCGAGATTCGAACCTCGATCTCCCCGTCCTCGGCAGTCGGGCTCAACACGACTAGCGCGTTAGCCAACTACGCCACAGAGGCGGGTTGTATTAGGTTAAGTTAGTTTGTGAGCTGTTATATCACTGTGTTTATAATAGGTGTTTTAATTAGCTAGGTAAATCTAAGTATTTACCTTATTTTCCCTGATTTGGATATCAGTTAAATACAGCAAGTCGATGAGAGCCTTTTCAATAAGTAGGTTCCTGGTGATAATTATTCAGCCGTCTTACATAGCCGATAGTACTAAAAATAATAACTCAAACAAACATCTTAAATCAAACTTTGGAAAAACTTTTTTTAACTCTAACTGGACCGAAGTTTTATTCGAAGGTCCAAAGTTGGGGTTGAAGTACCATTTTTTATAATGTACCAAAATTGAATTACAAAACATGTATTTTTGAGAAATTAATTAAAAATCACTCCTTGCAGATTAATTAAGTGCTAAAAATAATGTGTTATTAAGATACAAGTATTCAAACAATAGACTCTGACCTTGGGTTTGATGGAAACTGTTATTTTTTTTCTTTTACTAACGAAAATGTGTTTAACCAGGGGCGCACACAGAAATTCTTTTTAGGGGTGGGATCTAAAGTAAAGAAGTTTCAGGTCAATAGTCAATCCAATCCATTACTCGTACAAGACTCATACTTTGACAAACTACTTAATGAGACTATATAGCCTATACACAAACTGTATTGAGACATTGGGTTATTTTAAACACCTGCTTTAAGGTGATTTAACATTGATAAATCATTGCTTTTTATTTAATATTTTATTTTTAGGTTACTTCATGTTTGCCAAGGGAGGGTCTGGACCTGCTGGACCCCCCTCGTGTGCATCCCTGTGTTTAACACAAGATGCTATTAATGATGAATGATGGGATTTTTTTTTCCACCAAGATTTTTCATACTTTCTAATCCACCGTTATTAGGTTCACTTAAACTTCATATTGTAATTTATTATTTTTATTTACTATGTATATATATATATATATATATATATATATTATTTACTATATATATATATTTTTTTTAGCAGTGTTTTACTACCAGTTCAGGTTATACACATTCATACTAATTACGCTAATGTAATAGGGATGAGGATGGTTGAATTTAAAAGAAGTGTACACACATTTGCATGGAAGGAGAGTGAATAACCATTTTAGAAAAAACCACCCTCAGTACGCCCGACCAGGATTTAAATCCCGATTGGCCTGGTGGTCTAGGGGTAAGGTGTCAGACTTCTGTGCTGGGGGTCCGGGGTTCAATCCTCGGTCCCGGCACAGATTTATCTGATTGCCAAACCCTTCCTTCACCTCTGACAAGATGTGTATTAATCACAACTTGTGAGTGTGAGGAATGCCAGGCCTCCACCGTGGTTCGGATTCCACGTTAAACTGTAGGTCCTCCATTTCATCTCACAATCACCCTACCATTTACACATTAGCGTAAGTGCGTATAACCCGAACGGGTAGTAAGACGCGGTGCTAATAATAATAAATCCCGATCTCTCCGTCATCGGCAGTCTGGTCTACTGCGAGAGTGACACCTCAAACCATGTGGCCATCGAAGCGGGTTTTACTAATGTACACTAATGTTATTTTAACTGTTCTAAGCCATCTATGGGAACAGCATGAGGCTGAATTTTATGGAAATACTGGGAAAAGTTGAGAAACCCACAAACAAATATTTTCAAGGATTGAACCCAGACCTCCCGAGTGAGTCAGAAATGAATTATACCCAACTGTTTACTGTCTATTGGGTGAGACACTCAAGGGATTTTTTTACTACCGATTCTTACTACCTGTTCCGGTTTCCACATAAGAACTAATCTCGCCAATGTGATAGGAATGATGAAGGTAGAATATAGAGGAAGTGTACCCACATTTACCAGGAGTTAGAGTGTGAAACCATCTAGGGAAAAAAAACCTTTTAATAAACCTAGTCCGAATTCAAACCAGACACGACGAGCCTGACGCTTAGTCTTCATGCCCACTGATGCGAGTCATGTTTTACTGTTATTTAAAAGTTAAACCTCAACCTGTACTTTCTCTCTCTGGTGATACGCAGCATACCAGCGGTTCTATTGTGTTGAGATTACACACACGGATGGTTTAATGTGTGTGAGAGCGAGAGAGACTTCCAGGCATTAGAACAATACACACATGTGATCCCTGCAAGCTTGAGCTCACGTATCATGCCGTGTTAGCCGAGAACTGGAAGACCATTGTTATGAAAACGCGAAGAACAGGTCTCACAGTGGAGTTGGAGAACACAGCGTGAAGTTTGTGCTCACAATACGACTACCTCTTTTGTTACTAACAACAATAGTGTTCTACAACACGTTGCAAGGAGGATCCCTGGTTCAATTCAAACCAAGACTTCCCAAACAAATACGGGAACATTTCCTTTGAGTGATCCTCCTCTTTGTCGCTGTGTCTCACTATCCATTTGGATTATACATTTATTTTATTTATTTGGGGTATTTAATGTACACTTTCTGAACCAACTGATTATATCACCACACGAGAAGTTCTATGAGCGAGAGCGAAGGAGCCTACCAATTTTGCCAGTAAAGGTATTTTCACATATCTTCCAGGATTATTTTACAAGCCACAATCAACACGGGACCAACAGCTTGACTCCCTACCGAAGGAAGTTGTGCTACGGATTTTTAGTGTTCAAGAAAAATCAGTTGACACCAGCTGGGTTTGAACTCAGGAACATAAAGTCCTGAGGTGAGCCCTTTACCCCAAGACCAACGAGGTCAATTAGATCATACACAAAGTACTAATTACACTAATATTTTAGGGATGAGGAACGTTGAATTTTACAGGAAGCGTACACACATTTGTATGGAGGGAGAGTTGTAAACAATTTAAGGGAAAAACTATCCTCATTGCACCCGACCAGGTCTCAAACCCCTCTCTCCCCGTCATCTGCATTCCAGTTTGTTGTGATAGTGACTCCTTAAATCAGTGGTTCTTAATCTTTTTTTGGGACATGAACCCCTTTGAGAATCCGACAAAGGCCATGGAGCCCATAAAAATGCACATAAATATATTCACACAAGATTTTGCATACAATTTACTTTATAAAGTGGAAATTAATTACATCCACATAGGCATAATAGTAAAACAATCTTTACACCGAATTATGTCTCTCACTTTCCCTTTCTATTCAAAGATTAATGGTCATTTCCTGAAGGAGATCGAAATAAATCCAAATGGGTCAGTTAAAAAGTGAACATTAGTTCTGTTAAAAAGTAAAAGTAAATGAGAAGGTTGCTGTTGTTTTACTTGAATAAGAAGCTGAAATTGTAGAGTAGTTTTTGACAATACAACATGCATGTCATCTTTGAAACTATTCCATTTTGAATTTTGGTTTTGATGGAAACAAGTGCTGAAAACCACCGCCTGTTGAAGAAATAAAAAACTTTGTAATTGAATCCAAGCTTAGGTATACAATTTATTTTTTATGCTCAGTTCAACCATCAAATTGAGTTATTAAATCATAAACATGTTCAGGGTTTTTTTTTTTAATTGGAATATTAATGTGTTCTTTATTAACAGACCGATTATATCAGCACATGGCTTATACACCAGCTTCATTTTATGACAAGATGAATCAATTTTTAAGGAGAAGCCACAATTTTATTTTTTTCTTCTGTACATGCCGAGAATCTAACCCAGGACCCTTAGTTCAGTGGGCAGAAAGGCTACTGACTGAGCTAAAGTTTTAGACAACTTTATTGTTGAACATACCAGTCAATACATATGTCGAGAGCCAAACGGGGGCCATTCGATTTAACAGGATATCCTCAAAATTAGGAATGCTCACAAACAGAAAACACATTATTGCAACTAGGAATAATTGGAAGTCTTAGGGTGGCCACATAGCTAACAATGTCATGCAACAATGTGTTTCTGTATCTGCGCATTCCTCAGTTTAAGGATATCGTGTTAAATCTGTTGGTCACCTGTTGGCTCCGACACATAGAAATAATTTATGTTACTAACATATTTATTTTCTGACGACCATAAATTTCTTTTCTATCTTGGTCTTACTATAGTTATTTTTTCAAGCGATACTAAATAAAACAAGTCTCAAGTAGCTATAACATATATAATTTATTATTATTAAAAAGGTTACATATATTTATTTATTCCCTCATTTCACAATGGAGCAATCAATGTACAAGATTAACATTGCCATAATAAGTTACAAAACAAAACAATTTGGTTTTTTTTAAAGTTTCTATCCTAGATTTTATTAATTTGTAAAAATTTATTTTAAAATATCTGGCTTACATGCATTTCTATGCTACAACTTAAAACAGTCTTTATTACATTGTTTTATAAGACAATTTGGTTATTAATAAAATATACTCTATTACTTTAATACCCAAAAGCAACCCTAATAATTCAAATCTTAATATTTTTCCATTTTCAGAATATGATATCTAGAAGGAATAATCCTCACTAAAAAGCATAAATAATAGCTTTGGCTATTTGATTCCTAATAATATTGTTTATACATAATTAATATCATAAAATAAATCATCCATAAACAAATATTGAATTTTTTCAAGCTAGTAAAAAGATGGTACACTATTATTGTACACTCATCTCAGAGAAAATCTAGACCTCTTCACATATTAATGTTGATATCTAACCTCTGTCCCTTGAATTTTAAATAAGGTAATGTTGTCGTAAGACAGAATAATTTACCTCTGCACTTACACAGATACTTTCTCAAGATGGTGTCAAATGCTTTGTCTGTGAAAAGAGTTGTAAAAGAGTATATTTTATTATTAAATAATGTAAATATAAGGTACTTTTATATTTCACTAGCAGAAGTACCTGGCATTGCCCGTAGTCACCCCTGGCAAATTTTTATTTGCTTTAGACAAACATAATAACTCTTCATTTTATTTCTTCTGGCGCAGTTTTTAGTTAATTAAAGAAAATCAAATCCAAATTTTAAAATTCTGGCGTGCGACACTCATGACAGAGGGACAAACTTAGCCTTCATTTTATTAATATAATAATATATAAGATATCCTACCAAATAATTTTCGTTGTTTGTTTAATTAACATCCAATCATTTTATCAGAAATATTAGTTACATAGTTAGTATGCCTGACCTGGAAGATTACACGAATAAATTTATAAAAAATAGAATTACTTTATTTAAAAAAAGGTCAATATAATGGTTCGAAAAACACATTCATTATGTTGCTATTTGATCTCACATAAATTTTCTTAGATTTACCAAATTATTATAATATCCATTGCATAGATCACATAATTCTTGAAAATAAACACTTTTCAAGCAAATATGAAGCCATAATGCCTCTTTGCAAATGTTGATAAAACAATTTTTTATGTTGTCTTAGAGAAAGTTTGGTAATCGTGAACCTTTTCGACCTTGATATTATGATGGCTATTGACGTTTTGTGTGCCCTTGAACTGTTAGTCATACAATAATGTATGTCTGTACCTGGGACTACAATCAAAACAGTGTGAAGGATTTAAATAAAAATTGTATATTCAAAGGTTATATGGTCAAAGCTTTTAGTTGAAATTGTGGTTTTAGAGCAAAAATTAAAAATAGCTTAGTGATGATTGACATAAAAAAAGTTGAAATTAAAAAAAGTTTCACAATTTTGTTTGAAAATGGATATCAAGGGAGTGTTTTACATGATAAATATGTATGTATCTTTAGTTTTTACTAGGAAAAAAAAATATAATATATATATGGAGAGAGTTTACTGATGAACTATTTTTAAGAAGTTTGCTCCACTTTAAGAGAAATTTGAGTATATCATATGGTTTATTTATTAGTTCACAGCTTTACTTCATTGTCGGGGCGTGCGAAGCTTCGCCAATAAAAATCTTGAGAGCTAAATTATTTCATTTATTCAATTATAGCCATTCTGAGTTTTTGTACAATACAAATTAATATTTATATGGAAAAAATCTGAAGAAATTATTGAAGTAACACGAAATATTACAAAAATTGTGCAACAAAACATTTTCCAAGTAATTTTAGTGCATAAAGTAATATAAACAACCACAATATAATATTTTTTCAAGCATAAAATAGCGATTAACTTCTAATGCTTTTAAATGTGTGTCTTTTTTAGTATTTATTTGTTTTTAAAATCAGTTTTTGTACACTGAACTTGAACTTTACTGCGCATGAATTTTACATTTATTTGTTACTGGGAAAATATACTTTAATTAGTGCAGTTTGTTTGAGGGTCTATATTCAGAGAACTAAAAAATAGCGCTATCCGGGGGAATACCTGCACTAACGTCTAACAGAGGTAGCAGCCATATTTGATATATAGCTCCTTTATGAACAACGTTTGTTAAAAATGTAGCTTGCTTCGTTTTATCTTTACCTAACAAACACATCTGGTATTTTAAACATTTAAAAAAAAAAAAAAATTGATGAAAAGTCAAATCTCACAGCCAAAAATTGCCATAGTATGTGAACTTCACCAGGGTCTATCCTAATGTGAAGCTGGCCAAACAACCCTTCCCCCACCCATGTCGAGCACTTGTAATATGTCATGGCACCTCATAATTATAGTAGACTCCAAATTCACTTTTTTTTATTACTAATAATCTGTACTTGAAATACTCAGCCAGGATACGAACACAGCACTACCTTCATTGATTGTCGGAGGTGGTAGGTACATTGACTAAGATCAGCGCCTTTAGCATTTCGGTCACAGCGAGTTTTGCTTATGATCTGTTTTCATTACTAAAACTGATTATCATTCAAATTAATTGATGGCCAAAAGTGTTAAGAAGGGTGATTTTTCCAGTTAGTTGACAAATACTTTTCATAAACATCAAACTTATGTTAAAATTAATTTTTGTAGCTTTGGACAATGAGCATAAATTATCTAATTTAAGTACTGTACAAACACTTCTTAGTTGTTTTTGATGTATAAATCAAATTGTGGATGAGAATTTTGTCAATCAATGTTTTACTAAAATTCCTTCAAACTTAATAGTATGTGCAGTTGAGCAAGCAGAGTTCAGTAAAATATTGGGACTTTTAAAAAAAAATTAATTATGTTTGTCAAAGTTGGCTATTAGCAACAAACTAGCTTACCAAAAATAACAGAACGAGGGTGAATTTTAAAACTAAATCTACCAGCTTTTGCCCAGAGAACCATATTGAAGTATAAACTAAGGTCCACGAAACAAACTCGCTAAAGAACAGCCAACTTGTCCAGCATGAATAGGGCCTATTAAAGAAATAGATAAAGAAAAATATACATTGCTATTACTTTGTACTTGCCAAGTTTTTAAAATAAACTCCTGTCTTGTTTCGTTTGCTTGCCGAGGAATGGTTGGAGCTTTGAGCCAGTGATTGACCTTGATGTGAGAAGTGTGTCCTTTGGACAAATGCTAGCGAGAAAAAAAACTAATCTGCAATAGACTGTTTAGTCATGTTTTTATTTTTCTGATAGGAATATATTTCCAATGACCAGCTTCTTGTTTGATTAAAAAAAAAAGCTTAGAATAAACCCTGAACGTCACATAAATCGAGTGCCAAACTTGTATTTTTTATTTAAATAACGATTTAAATTATATATTCCAATTAACTGTTGACACCCATCAGGTGATACAAATGTTATATTGTGATGGGTTCAAGTATATGTGATAAATTTCTTGGAGAAATTCCTTTTTTTTTAAATAAAGTTAATTATGATCAATTTTGAACTCCAATATAAGATGTAGCTTTCCCAGTCTTTTTGATGGTTTCTAGAAGTTTTTCTGCTGGTAAAGTCGATGAACACGAACTATTTGGTCGTCCAATGATATTTTAACATCTTCAATGCCTTGCCCTAAAAGATATAAAGAAAAAAATTACTATTTAGCTATCATTAAATGTTTAAAGTGTCTTCAACACTGTAAATAATAAATTAAAATATAAAAATTAAGTCCCATTATAAACCTAATGGTTGGGGGCTTATAATTTAACACAAATACTTTCACACAATTATAATAGCATAGCTGCCACCACTTGAAATTAATTATATTATAATAATAAATATTATAAATAGATTTAAAGCAAATAGTAAAACTGCCAAATTTCATATAGCCTATGGGTAATTTATTTCACATGGTTAACCTGTGAGGGACCAACATCAGTGGGCATGCAGAGAAAGGTGTAATTCTTGTCAAGACTAAGTTATTTTACCAGTGAGGTCAGAGTTTGAATCCTAGTCGGGTACTATAGGGCCTAAACTGAGGAGTTTTTTCCTAAATCGTTTGCCCCACTTTCTTTATGTAAATGCAATATACATTTCCTATAATTTTATACCTTTCTCATTCCTACCCTATCAGTGTAAATAAGTGTACATCCAGTATGGGTGCCGATAAGATGGGACGCAAAAAATAAAACTTATGAGAGAGAAAACATAAGTTTAGCTCATCTTTTAAATATATTGAGGATCCAAGTTGTTTGAGGATGATTTTAAAAATAATTCAGGCATATATTTATAAATATAAAGAATCAACCATAACAAGCAACAGCTTTTGAAACTAAGCAGTTCTGTATTTACCTTTCAGTTTTCCTAACACTCTCTCAACTGCAGCAGAACAGCCGCCACAAGTCATTTCTACCTTAAACTCGTGAACCTAGTAAAAAAAAAAAGGAAGTTAGTTTCACTTAAGTTTCAAAAATTTGAAAACAAATCGTTCACATAAAATTCAACACAATAATAAAGAAAGAGAAATCTCCCAATCAATGACATAGGCCTGCACGATTAGCTTAAAGCATACTGGGGTTTCCCCCATCTTGTGTTTTGCGGGATTTTCCTATATTGTTATATGTGGTATTTGCTATTCTTCAACTAAAGCGGTACAGAAATGAAAATTATGTATTTTTACAACAAATCTAATTGAATATTTATTTTTGCTCTTATTTGTAGCTCAAGTGTGTATATATTTGTTTAGCAGGTTGGATTTAGATGATACTGACGTTCGGGGATCATCGTGTAAGAGTCAAGATACTTTAAATGTAGAGAAAAGATTTTAACACTATCAAAAAAAATGTTGATTTTAACCTTATCTGTAAAATGCTCTTTACACATTTATGGCACTTAATTGTATTAAGCTTGCAGTGACCAAAAACACCTCTAAATAGGTTTTAAAGGCATAAAAAAATCTAGGGCAGACATGAATAATTACTATCATTACTGAAAAGGTCACTTAATTTATTAAAATAAAGGTGGCGACCCTTAAGATGTCCAGTCAGTTACAAGCAGATTTTTAGGAGCTATAAAATTAGCGTGTCCTGTTGAAATAAAACTATAAGTAGGCATACCTAGGCCTATTTAAAAATCTAGAAAATAAAATAATCTGAACTGCTAAGTTTAAACACATAAACCCTTATTTAAACGCAATATTTTGATTATGTATAAAAAAAAAGTAGGTTACTTAGACCTGTTAAAATATTGAAACATGTTTAGAAACCTACCACAGAAGCCATTGTGAACACTTTGTTGCTCTTCACAGCAGAAGATGATGAACTAGATTAAATGAAGTGTCTGCAATCAATAAATGAAGCAAAGATAAAGGTGGGCGACAACAATTAAAATGACACGAAGCTTATTGACATACGTCAACAAATCAGTAGCTGAGATAACATAACTCAGTCTCAAACAGCTGTTTAGCAGTGTTACCACCACACCAATGATAAGTTCAGATGAAATATTTGTATAATTTTCATTTATGGGTAACACATAGATCGATAGACTGATTTTAAATTCTGTTGATGTTATGATAATTAGGTTTGAGATATATAACTTAAAATATTTTAATAACACGATCTAACTTTAATAAATTAAAATAGGTGGTAGTCATAATTTTATTCAGAAGTGTCCACAAAATTCATCATTCTCGTGAAAAAAAAGAAAATTATGATTAAATGATATAAAGTCTAAACCATAATTTAATTGTATTTTCTGTGGTTTAAATGATAATTTTATTACGTTTTCAATACAATACACTGAAATGGAAATCTACCAATAAATTGCAAGGAAGTTTTGATGAGAGTAAGTAATTTTCACCTTCTATACAATTACATTTTGTATGTTTGTGTTGGCAACTTTGCAGGTGCGCCAATTCAAATTAGCGCGGATTTATCCATTAAGGACTAAATACATAAACATTTTACCATCAAATATCACACTATATCCTAGTCTAACGGTGGTGAAATTGGGGCTTACCATTTCTATCCTTTTACAGGGATAATATATTAACAGCCTAAGGACTGTAAATTTAAATTATTCTAGAATTAATTTAGATATAGGTAGGCTTACCATAATATTTTCTCTCAACCGAGACACTTTTAGGGTTTTACTGGAAGAGAATCATGATGCAGAACCCCATTGGCGTTAAAGGGTAAATTAGCACAAATGTATTGTTACATGCTTCTCCCCACCACCCCATCCCTTACCAATCCAAAGGATGTTTATGATATCATTGGAGCTATAAATTTTTAAAAATTAATTCCCATTCAAAAGCTATTTTTGAACATTTATTTAGATGAAAACAGAAGCCAAACTCACTGATAGAACTATACTTGAATGTATTACAGAGAAAAATATGAAATCATATAGCATAATATTTACTATAGGCTAGGAGATTTAACAAACTTAGAGTCTACAGCTAACAACACTAATTATTATCTGGTTGAAACCAATCGTACTTGTTAATTGTGTGAACTTTTTTTAAAATGCTTTGTTATTCTTTATCTTTTCATAAAACTCATTGCAACTTATTTCAATCTTTATTTTGCAGTACATTAGGCATTTAACTGTTGATTCTACCATTCTTCTTCTTTCCTGAGATCACGCATTGTTCATTAGAGAGAACATCCTTTCAACAGGAGCAGAAAATGTTCTCCCTAACTCGGCCGAGGTTAGATACAGAAATGTTCTGGTCTTTGAAGTGATTGAATAGTTGAACACACTTTTCTTCCCAATTTAAGTTCATAGTTTTGAAATTGTCACAGTTTGAAGAGTTGAAGAGCAAAATGTCTTGGCAACTACCATTTCATCAAATAGTTCATATAAGTTTATTGCACCATTTCCAAGTGTTTCATTAACTTTTTCTGCTGATTTTTAAATTTCAGGCCATATAATTTCAATGTTGTCTAACCAGATAAAAGATTCTGCTCCTGCGAAACTATTTTCCCATAGATCAATGTAGGACACACATCAATCATAAAAATTAGTAAATTCTTTCATAACTATATCAACATTAATGCTTCCAGCCGCCTCTAGTGCCTTGAACTTTTTTTTTTACTCCTTGTGGTATTATCCCGCCTTTCTTCAAGAATTTGTTTTCAATTCCTTAAGTTTGATAACAATATCACTTGCACTTGCTTTTGTTTTCTCTATAGTCAATATTGTTTTGTGTCATATTCTTAACATTTTTCTTCTGACCGGGACAAAATGACAAACCATCGGGACCCCGGGACTAGACCTTCAAATTGGGACAGTCTCGGTCAAACCGGGAGTATAGTAAGCCTAGATATAGGTCATCACTGATCAGTGAATTCATAGTGTATACTTAAAAGAAAATTAAATCTAAAAGTATAATTCAATAAAAATAAGTTTACAAGTATGGTACTCTGACTCTTAAGTGCTACTGTTTTGAAGATAAAAAAAAATGCACCTCACAAATTATTTTAAGTAATTTTCTAGTACTTAATTACTTATATAGACAAATTTATGCTATTATTGGCTTAATATACGTGGAAGTGGACCCTTATTAACAAGGGATGTAAAAACCCCTCGATGAAACCAGTTAAGAATCAAACTTTTTTGTGTTATATTGTTGGCTTCTGCATGTATTTATTAAGCTAATGGAATGGCCACGAGGAAAATATAATTTTAGGAGGAAATGTACCCTCATTTGTGTAAAG
The DNA here is from genome assembly GCA_033556935.1 of Timema podura. NCBI lineage: Eukaryota > Metazoa > Arthropoda > Insecta > Phasmatodea > Timematidae > Timema > Timema podura. The sequence goes on from JAVRXN010000003.1 coordinate 53,801,073, forward strand.
GGGAATGGGAAAATATTTAGGTAAAACCACCCTAGTACAACCGACCGGGATTCGAAACCCTTATCTGGCTATCACTGGCAATCAAGTCAATACAAATGTCACTTTGTACCTTGTGACAACCGGTGCGAGTAGCATCATTATTAATATTATGCAAATCATACAAATTGTAAACCAGCGGCCTGGATTCACTAACGGGAGCAAATAGTTGCACCGGCGCAAGTTTGAAAGATGTGCCTAAATCCTATTCACTAAAAGAAGCAGGCACAATTTGAGAGCAAAGTTGCGCCTTTTATTTGCCACCAATCGAGGGTATTAAATCATGATTATCACTTCAAAAAATTTAAATGGTGGCATATTATGTAATGGCTTAAAATACAATTAGTTAACTGTACTCAATTAATAATAAATAAATAAAAATAACATATGTCTGTAAGGCACAGAATTTGTTACAATTTAGATAGTGGTAACAAAGCAATTATTACTTACCTTTTATTGTTGAATTTTTAATTCAAACAACGAATGGTATTTCTTTCATTATTACAAAAAAAAAGTCAAACAAAACCACGAACAGTGTAATCTTTGTCTAATCCAAAGACATTCGTCACTGAAATATGGCAGTTGTATAGCTTTAAAATTAAGTTTTCTATAAATGTTTTATTAATAAACCTATGCTTTAAACTAATAATATAAATAAATACTAAATAATGTACTAATATTGTTTTTATAAGCACCCAGAAAGAGGCTACTTCTAATTTTATTGCTAGTTTATAAACAAAATGTTTAGAAATTTTTGTATTTGCTGTCACTTTCATTAGAATATTGAAAATAAAGTAGACTTGACTTTAAAAGTAAATTCTTCACACGAAGATTGGTCAAAAAGAGCGCAATTGATGACATTTATGGTGACGTCACCATAATCTTGCCAACAGTTTGTGCCTTGTTTAGTGAAGAGAGAGATGGAGCAAATAATAAGACGCATCTTTAGGAGTATCTTGGGTGCAAAGTTGGGCCATTTCTAGACTTGCGCCGTAGCAGAATTGCACTCGCTAGTGAATCCAGGCCCAGGAGTTTGGAAAACATAGAGCAGTTCAAAGTATCTGGGAAGTCTACTGACAAAGGATGCCTACTGCAACAAGGAAATTATGTCGAGGATCACCATAGCCAAGGAAGCTTTCAACTAGAAGAAGTTACTGCCGACCAGCGAAATGAGTTTGGAATTGAGGAAGAAACTGATGAAAAGCTACATTTGAAGCATCAAACTTTATGGAGCAAAAACTTGAACTCTTAGGAAGATGGGAAAGAAATATTGGAGAGCTTTGAAATGTGGGGCTGGAGAAAACTTGAGAAGATCAGGTGGACAGACAGGGTGACAAATGAAGATATGTCCTAAAAGAGTGGGTGAGAAGAGAACCATTTTGGATGTGATTCTTTGGTGCAAAGCAAACTGAATCGGACACATCCTTAGGAGGCATGTCTTCTGCACGGCGTCATAGAAGGCAAGGTTGAGGGAAAGAGGAGCTTAGGAAGAAGGAGGATTCAAATACTAGATGACTTGAAGGAAAGAAGAAAATTTTGGGCTTTGAAGGAGGAGGTAGAGGACAGGGCGCATTGGAGGTCTAAGTTTCACTGACAAAAGGAATGGACCTGTCATAAACATAACACCTTATAATAACTCACTGTGATAAAAATGTTGTGCTTTAAATGGTAAATAGTTCTTACCATAGACATGTAAGTAAAAAAATAGTTTTTTAGAAACCCTTTCATAAGTATAAATATTATATAATAAATTAAAATCCCCACTCCTTGGTCCAATAATCTGCTTCACTTCTCACTCTTTTATGAAAATCAGCAGTTTAAAACCCAGGGTTACCAAACATTATAAAAAATAAACAATATTAAAAAGGTATTAAATATAAATTTAAGTTGTTTAAGATATAACTTTCACTATACATAACATTACATGTGACCACAATCTAATAATATGTTAGCCCTTAAACTAAACACAAATTCAATTTGGCCACTCGTGGAGACCAGCTTCTTCTCGAGGTTAGTAGGGGTAGAGGGGGAAGGAATTCTAAAGGTGTAATGACAGTTATAAAAAAAATTGCTACAACTACTGGAGAATCTCAATCGGGGAAATGAAAGAGAACTGTCATTATTTTCTTTGTGCAAGAAGCATTTATGTCAGTTTTTTTTATTTCTTTGAGAGTTGTTTTAAAACTTACAATAGTGTGTACTTATTTATTTTTTAACTGTCAAGCAGAGACTTGAGGAGATTAATCTCGTATTTGTGAAATTAGTGTTTTATCTAATCAATTTATATCTGGGCAGCCCTCAGATTGAGCTGGATCTACTTCCTATATATTTTTTTCACTGCGTCTTACTACCTGTTTGGTCTATACGCATATATACTACGCTATTGTATTAGGTATGAATAAGGTTTTATTTATATGAAGTGTATCTGCATCTGTGTGGAGGGAGAGCAACAAACCATCTCAGAACACTAAGATTAAAACCCGGATCTTCCTGTCATTGGCAGTCCAATCTATTGAGAGGGTGACGGCTTACGGTGGGAATATAGGGAACAAGAGAAAAGGTCAGGGTTTTTGCAGTTTTTATGGCAAAACTTTTTTTTTTTGGTTAAAAGAAATAGAATATTTCTTCAGTACAAACAAGAGTTTAATTTTCCTCACATGGTGATATCAACGGTTATTGAATATTTGTTATGAGCATAGCGGCATTAATGTTGTAATGATACCGTTTTGGCCCCTCTCATTTATTCAAAAAGTCATGGATGAAGTATATTTTTCTTTAAAGAACTGTATGTAAATTTTCCTTTTAATACTTCATCCATGGATGATCAGGCGTTTTCAGAAGTAGATTCTATATAATACATTTTAACTCTTTCTTTGTTTAAAAACTTCTTTCGTTCTTTTTGAAACTCTGGTGAGGAGTTGGCTACCTTTTACCCAATAGGAAGCTAGAACATCAGGTTGCCAAGAGTTCTCCAATTAGTTGGTTTTAACACTGAAACAAGGGGTCCAAGAAGCAAGGGTGGGTCATATATAAGGGTTGGAGCAGCTTGTGCGTATAGCGATCTATATAGAAACTCTCTATCTCAATCTGTAGCAAACTCTAGCTCTAGCTCTCTGCGTCAGTTCGTTAAACGAGTAAGAACTGTATCACTTTAATGTTAAATTTTATAATATTGAAAGTGTAACTAACTAAATAAATCATGTATAAACATTTAATTTTACTAATTTCAACAGAAATAACTAATAAGTAATCCTACAGTGGGCTAGGCATGTAATCGATCATCACATAGCCGTGTGATAGCAAGTACGCAGTAAGACAACTGGTATCCCAACCTTGGGATGTATCGACATAAAAAATATATCATAATTGCTCTTCAACTGTGGGGCATGCGCGAGTCCTCACCATCATCATCATCATCATTGTAAAAACAATATCATATAATTGGCGCCCAATGTGGGACATGCATGGGTCCTCCTCCTCCTCCTCCTCATCATCATAAAAACGATATCATCGTAATGTCAAACTTTTTATATGGAGATAAAAAGTTGTCATTAAATCAGGACACCCTTGACAAATATTCAACAACGGTTGATATCACCATGTGAAGAAAATTAAACTCTGTTTTTGCGTATATTTTATTTATTTTGACCAAAAAAAAAGTTTTGCTTTTAAAAACTGCAAAAATACTGACCTTTTCTCATGTTCCGTGCACTCCCACCTTAAGACCATTCAACCCTTCTTAGTTAAAAATCTTGATTTAGCCTAGTGCTCCATTTCAAATAACCTTATACATGTAAGAGAAATTTGAACAAATAAAATACAAAATACATGAAAAAAATAAATAATAAAATAAGAATAGACTAATAACTAAATATTTATTATCACAGTATAAAAGTAGGTACACTATGCCATACAATTTCCCTCTTTTTACTGCACTAAGTTTTAAAATAAACATTAAACTAGACAAAAAAATGTAAACTTAATACAATATTTTATCTGAATTTTATCAGGCATTTACAAGAAAAAATAGGGGCTTGAAAATATTCAATGAAACATTGGCTCAACACATATTTTAATATGCGAAGAAGTTCAATCCAAAAAATATATATTTAGATTTCCTATAAAAATCTGGATTTTTATATCAATAATGGAACAGGGTCAGTTCAATTGTTCGCTATCTCGGTTCTTCCCTTGAGAACCATGACTGATTTTGGTACTAGTACCTTAAAAGTCGGTTTATGGTGTTTATGTAAGTAAAAGCGATTGCAAAAACAATTAAATGGATATATATGACATAAAAATAATATCTAAGTCTTCAATTTACTTATTTCTTTTGCACCTTTTATGCTGCCAGATGATGAATTTAGGACTACTTGTAAAACATAAAGATGAACACAAGTGAGATAAAATGGCTTTAGATTAGTTTGTGGTATTAATTAGAGCCGAAATAGTAGAACCAAAACCAAATCATCACTTCAGTATGCTCATATTATGTTTGTTATTTATGTTGCCTCAATAAAAAAACAAAGTTTTTTTTTTTAATCTGAAGCACATCACCTAAACAATCTTGTCCATGGCTAAGGCCTACCTCCCATGATAAAAATTGTCAGGTGCTTCACAAATGGTGCTGATATGTTAATGTTTATGTTTAATCAAATAGAGATTGCTGTTAAGAAAATTAACGAATATAGATTAAATTGACATTTCAACATGAGAGTTGTGATCCTGCTGTAAATAATTTTGAAACATTAAATCCTGTTCAACATATGTTTAGCTTATCATTATTTTATAGCAATATTTGTACAGTACAAGGGTTATTTATAGCAACATAAAACATATATTTGATAAAATATTTACTCTTTTCCTGTATAGATATTCTTATATTTTTAAACTCATAATACTGATAAATCCATCCAATATTCCTGAGTGTTTTAGATTTCAAGAAAACTATTCACAACACATTATTTACTATTAACGACTACCAACAAAGAATCACATGATTAGTTAATCAACCATAGCTTGATGAATTACAAAGTTCTTAATATATTATGTTATAATGTTTGTATACTCGATTTTTAAACCAAATATAAACTCTTGCAAGCAACCATACTTATAATAGTTAATACAAATAATGGAGCATTTAAAGATAATAATCAAATATTTGCCTGGTGATAAAAAAATAGATTGAAAAATCATATCATGGCAAAAACAGCACTTGATTGAGAAGCAAATGTCAACATTCCTGGTCAGAGCTTAGCAAGCTACTTCACGCCTAACTCTGTAGGTCAAAATAAAATGTTAAGGTAAATAAAACAAAAGAGTAATGATGGCTAAAACTATAAGGTGTTAGACTCGCATAGCACTTGGTCACTGTTAGCAAGGAGATCAAGGTTCGAACCCAAGCCAGGTGCACACAGGGTTTAGGGGGTTTCTAGATGTTATATTTCTATCTGCCACACTAATGCGGGTGCAGTTTTATAAATTATACCCTCATTCCTAACTGTTTATATAAGATATTGTCCAACTCCTTAGCTCACTCAGTAAGCATCTGTATATTATTTACTATTATCTAAGGCATGGTTCTATTCCTAGGATGGCTGAAAAATACCTCATTGGTGAAATTGGGATTACAAGATGACTGGGTTTTTTTTGTTTTGTTTTTATAGGATTAAGTTTGTTTGTAAATCATGAGTTGATATTAGAAAGTGCAAATTTTAGATTATTTATAGAAACTAATTAAATTACTAATAACACAGTGGTTGAATGGTCTAAAGCAAGGGTTTCCAATAGGTGGCCTGCTAAACTTTTTTTTTTGTGGCCCACAATTTTCTTGGAAAAATAATCTACTGTAGTAAATTGATGTTTTCAACCAAGAAACTGAATATTTTTACTTGTTTGGGAAAAGAATCCATGAAAGCTCCAATTGATGGTCATGTTTAATTTCTTCCTTACATCCGCTATATTATATTGACATATCAAAGATAGTAAATTTTAATAGGAAAATTTGTTTGGTATGTAATCAAACATGTCTAAACTACCACTTCTTATTTCATTCACAATTAAATTACTATCACCGTTTTTGCAGAGCTTGACAAAAATTAGCCTATTATGATGCCAATAGACTTGTGGGTTCGGGAACTTTTAATCTGGGAACCCTGGTCTAGGATGTAACTCTCGTAATATACTGGACTTATGATGACAGGAAGACGATATTGGGGTTTGAATCCAGGTCGGGCTTACCGAGGGTGGTTTTTCCCTAAAAGGTTTTCCCCTCCATGCAAACGTGGGTATCCTTCCTCTAAATTCAAACTTTGTCATTCCTAACACATCTAGTGTAATTAGTATATAAGCCTGTGACCCAAATTGGCAGTAGGACGTGGTGGTAAAAAAAACTGTGTATAGAATGTACTTTCCTAAGTAATCGTATGTAGTTATTATTGTCATTGTCAAATACAAGGGTGTGTCACTAAGTAAGGTAACAAGACCCCTCATGTTCATGGTTGTCCTTATTTAATTCAAAGTTCCTGTCAGGTCAGAGTAGATAGCGCACTGCTTCCTCTCAAGGACACTAGACCGCACCACATATGTCATACCGACAAACACCAGTTGTAAAATGGCGGGGTTGGCAGAAACAGGGTCAAACATTGAGGTGCGTAGTGAAATCAAATTTCTGCTGCTAAAAAGCACAACATCAGATGAAATTCATCGCCAACGTGTTGAGGTGTCTGGTGTTAATGTCATGTCAAGGAAACAGGTTTGGGTTTGGTGCCTTGCCCTTGATAAAATCAGGACAAACGTTCAAGATGAGCAGCGATCCGGCTGGCCAAGCCCGTCCTCCACAAATGACAATTTGAGACGAAAATATTTTGGGATCATAAGGGTGTGCTTCTTGTTGATTTCTTCACCCAGGGAGATAGTGATTGCTAATAGCTATTGTGACACATTTAGTCAGTTGCGGAAGACAATTCGTCAAAAACGACTTTGGTTGGCGAGAAGAGAAGAGGTGTCATATTGCTGCACAATAACGCCACTGCCAACCGCACAACTGAGTTGTTACAGCGCTACTATTGGGAGGTACTGGACCATCCTCTGTAAAGCACTGAGTGATTTTAATCTCTTCGGACCATTGAGGAAACACCTGGGTGGAAGGCGATTTGTGACCGATAGTGAAGTTCAGCAAGCCGTCCTGTCCTTGCTTCAGGCGCTTGACACTGATTTATTCTATTCCAGGACAAATGCCTTAGTGTACTGGTGAACCAAATGCATAGACAAATATTGGGAATTTGTGGAAAAATAATCTGTACTAAGGCCGTTATAAGTGTACGTATTACTTGAGTAAATTTATGTACATGAGAAGGCTTGTTAGCTTACTTATTGACACGCCCTTGTAGGTTCATAAATACATTATATTCAATTTATTTCCACACATTAAGCATAACAGTTTTTATTTTACCAACATTTTTCATTTCTCTATGATTAAAACTCCTTTAGTAGAACAATATTTTGTGTTTAATCTAACATTGTTATATTTTTTTAAAGTATTTGCTATTTGCTCTTTACATCTTCAGTGAAGTCACAGTAGGAAAATATGTTTACAAAAGTTCTTAAGTATACCATTGCCAAATAACATGAAACTATCGCCATTGAAAAATAGTATTAATACCAATAAAATAATACAGTTGAATAATTTCAATATTTCAAGTGATTATTTTTAAGGGTGTGAGAAGCTTCAAAATATCAAAGTCGAAGGCGAAATCTCAACAACTTTCACATCTTAAAAACATAACATTTCAGAAAGAAGAAGAAAACTTTGATATATTATGAAAATAAAAAGAAATATCTCACTAAATATGATATTTTAACACCTTCTAGTGATTAAGTGACATATTTAAAGTAAGCGTAGATAAATTAAAATATGTTAGTATAAAATAATACAGTGTGATTTATCCCCCCCCCCTCCCCCCTCCCAATATTTGTCTTTATCTAGAGACACTTAATGGTATACAATGCTTATACAGGTGCTGAGAGTGATCTGGAAAGAGAACAAGATACCAGTAGACTGGAAGAAGGAAGTTATAATACCTATTTTCAAGAAAGGAGACAGGAACGGGTGTACAAATTATAGGGGATAACGCTGATGTGACATTATATAAAAATAAATGAGAAAATACTGGAAAATAAAATAAGAAATAAATTGAAAGGAAGGTGGAGAGAGGAACAGCACAGACTTAGGGAACAAAGGTCTACAAAAGACTTGATCTTTGCCATATGACAGCTTAGGGAAAGATGGGATGAATTTGGGAAAGACTTGGTAAGGCCTAAAAGCTATAAAGTTTGATGGAGTAGAGCTGAGAAAGGTAGAGAGTGTAAACTATCTTGGAAGCGTGAGAGAGGAGAAAAGTGGAAGTAAAGAGCAACAAATGAGAAGAATACAGCAGGGAGAGTTGTTCTATAGGTATGTAGGAGACCTGCTATGGAGAAGAGAAGTGCCCTTGGAGTGCAAGGAAGTGTTGTACAGGATGTACTTTGTACACATGTCACATATGCAGCAGAAACATGGACATTGAATGTAAGGGAGACTAGGAAGGTGGAGGTCATGGGAGTGAAGTTTGTGAGGAACATGTTAGCTGTCAGGAGGAGGAACAGGATAAGGAATGAAGTTATCTGGGAAAGATTTGGAGTACAGGGAGTACATGAGATATTAGAGGAAGCAAGGCTGAGATGGTATAGGCAGGTAATGAGGATGGAATAGGAGAGAATGCTAAAGAGAATTATGGAAAGAGCAGATACCAGAAAAAGTGCGAGTGAGAGGAAAAGAGTGGAAGCAATTAAAGAAGGAAGGGTGGTGGAAGATGGGAGGCATTTTACTAAACAAACCAGACCATAGGCTGGAAACAGATGATGATGATGATGATGATGATGATTTAATGGATCATGTAAAAATTAAGTTTGACAACAACAAAAACCTTTCTTCGACTTTGACTATTCTTTGCATGTTTCAAACATGACTTTCAAACTCCCCTAATATTTTTTTAAATAAGTTTCAGATGTACCTTCCTACCAAGACCCCAACACATCCAGTTTGAGAGCGGATATACTTTATAACTAATTATACATTTATCACAAGAGTGGATCTAAACAAAATAAATAGTATAAATTTCTGCTTACAAAAGACATACATCGATAGTGCCACTTAAACATATTTGTATAATGAAGCACATGATAAAATAAACTATTTTATATTATATACATATAAAAAATTCTTAAGTATGTTCTAAAATACATTTAGAATATTTTATTTAGCTTATAGTAATAATCTGATGAAGTATTCTCTTTTATATGATAAACGTAAATCTTTTAAAGCATAAGACAACAAAACCAGAACTTAATTGTCAAGCCACATTGCAGTATGAATAATAATATCACAAAAATCAGTGTATCATGAAATGAGTAGCACCACTTATTCACTCAGTTTTTGTTATGCGATAATATCAGAAGGTTTAACATGATTGTGTGATCACATGTGGTAAGTACATTAAATTAGATGTGCATTTATTTATTTTTATAATAAAATAGATATATTTTATACTTTTGCCTTACATACTTAGAATATTATTCCAAAGAGCACTTTAGATTTTTAAAACTAACATGTACAGGTTGATTAAAAAATCAAATAAAAAACAAAATTCTGAATAATTGTTGGTTTATGACCTTTTAATTACCTATATTTTGTGTCATAATTTACCTTTTTTGTGTTTTATATTTCCATTTTTAAGAAGTTACATTGCACATTTCTTGATTTTTTAAAGAATGAAAGCTAGATCGAGATATTGAGCAGTAATTACTTATTTTCTTTGAAGAGCAACCACTACCTTAATGTCCAGTGGCGGCAGTGTAAAGTGTGAACTGTGTTAATTTTGTCCAGTGGCGGCAGTGTAAAGTGTGAACTGTGTTAATTTTGTCCAGTGGTGGCAGTGTAAAGTGTGAACTGTGTTAATTGTGTTCAGTGGTGGCAGTGTAAAGTGTGAACTGTGTTAATTTTGTCCAGTGGTGGCAGTGTAAAGTGTGAACTGTGTTAATTTAGTCCAGTGACAGCAGTGTAAAGTGTAGAATGTGTTCCTCTTTTCATTGTAAAAGCCATATTGTGTTTACTTCTATCCTTTTTTCCTGTACCTTCTTCCATATTATGTTAAATTAAATAAGCTATGCAAATTTTGTGTGCCTATGCAAAGCTTTATAATATCAAATCAATACAAATTTAACAAAGTTTCGGACTCGATTCAAAAGGTTGCAGACTTATATTCGATAGAATTTAATTCTAAATTTGAATCCAAAATTCAATTTTTTTTATGAGTCACTAAACTTTTTACTATAAACCAACATTGATCCTTAATCAAAACCTAGCAAACAATTTCACCACAACATTTCTGATACAACGCAAGGCTGTATTTATGTTTTATTTTTAATTTGAATAGATGTCATCATAAAATATAAGTTTTGAAACATTTTCATCATCAAATATTTGACTCAGATTTGATTCAAAATAAAAAATCTTGGATTTATACATGTTCAATATTTTGTTAAGTTTTACAAGACAACAATCTTTGGTTGAATATTTTACTTGCAACACGCTTTGAAAGACATTTTTAAGTGTTCAACAAGGACATTTATTATAGTTGAAACTACCTGCCTCACACACAATATATTGTGCTTTTTTTAGAGCAAGGTAATTTTATAGTTCACTATTACACACACATTCCGACAGTTTAATTCAGAATGAGAAGTAAAGTGGTTACCAACAAAGCATCACACTTGTTAAATAAACATCTTGATTTTTCAATCACTCACATTCTGTCAAGGTCATTCACAGCCTTGTGTACATCTTAGAATATGTAGCGCTGTTGTAAACTTTGTAGGTTATTAAACTTTCCGATCAGCCAGTATACAGGGCCGTGTCATGTCCGAGACTGATTGGCTATTTCTCTTTCACTCCGAATATCTCAGGTTTGAACCCAGGCTGAAGGGAATCAAGCAGATAAGAGTAACAGTGATAAAGTCCACTAACCAGCTGGGTTAAGTATCCCCACCTCAGCCCCAATTTAAAGAACAAATACGGAAGGCACCTGTACAGGCAAACAAATTCCATGCCAGAAACTTCATAATACTGAGATTACTTACTCTTCTTTTGTTTAATTAATACTAATGCATTTTTCTTTCATTTCTTTTTTCACAAATAAAGTTAAAATAAATAGAATACTGAAGATTATAATCACAAAGTAAATTAGTAAAACTTAAGTGAAGTACTAATTGTTGATGAGGCAACAAGACATGACACTCTTGAGGGTTGTTCGGCGAAAAACGTGTAGACAAAGTTTAGGAGAATAATAGTTGGCATTTAAGTTAGAAAGTGATGAATGAGTCTCCGATTTCTCTTGCCCAACCTAAAAATATTTCTTAGCAGTAGAGGTGTGAGAAGTCCATTTATATATATGAAGTGGAGTCGAATAAATAAAATTAATACATAGAAATAAATAAAATTATTTATAAAATGTTATATTGCTAACTTAATTATCATATTTTGTCCTAATCTGTTTAGTTTAAGTTATTATCACAATATGTAATTTAATCATTTTAGATCCTTTGTCATTGTCGATGTATATAACAACAAAAAAGAACAAGAATTGAATATAAATGTGTATGTTAGATGGCAAAAGCTTCGTAAGTGTTGAATTCAAAATTTTATTTTCAAATCAAAGACAAAAGCTAGTGAATATTCTAAACTGAGCTGAAGTTTTCAAAATATCACACAACCCTACATTGCAGAATAGTCGGTTAGACATTTAAAAAAAAAGATACAGTATAGAAGAGGTGTAGGGTGAGGTATGAATTTTTTTTTCGATGGTAACAGCAAAGCTTGTATCATAGCAAAACGAAAGAAATACAATTAATTTTCTCTACTCCCTAACCCCTCCATTACAATATCACCCTTCGTATATGTTTGTCTTCCTGCACAGTAGAGTTTCATGTCTAGCCACATCAACAGTATTTATACATACAGGGTCATAGTCACGGGCAGACATAATGTTGGGCCCCTTTTATCCATTAATAGACTTGATACGTTATATGGCCATAGCTCAATAAGATCATGCCTAGCTTAAAACTGCATAAATATTGTACTCAGACATGTTAAAGGTAAAAACCACAAGTATTTTAATATTTTTTTTCAATTAGTAAAAAAAAATGACACCTGGACACTGGAAATGAAACCGAGAACTGAACACAGGATTTCTCCTGTGCTCGGGGTAATTCTTCACGCATTGTTTATGACAGAGTCAACTACCGAGTCGCCAGTGAATATGGTTATTAATGATAGCTCCAAGTTACCGAATAATTCCCGTGTGAAGTTTGACACAGATATTTCATCATTTTTTATTAGGTTATACAAGAACAGCGTGTCCAGCGACCTGGAAAACAAGGAAAAGTCAGGAAATTTGCTTGGCCAGGTAAAAGTCAGGGAAAAATCAGGGAATTTGATCAAACTTTTGGAATTTTCACAGTCACTAAAATAATAGACCTACACTACTTTCATAAACAATAAAATAACTGTCAAAAAACATTTTTCTTTACTGCAAATTTATTTTAGTATAGTTGTCCATCTTGAATATACTAATCTCAAGTCTCAAAGTCAACATGGAGTTTTCATCTAATCTTTCCACCCCTCTATTGTGTCTTCACCCAAAGTTGAGTCATTAGTTCATTAGCCCTTGTAAGACGATCTTTTAATGTCTCAATATGATCTAACTCAAAGCTAACTTGGAACGAACGACCCAACACTTTAGGCTGACATCCTTTAAACCCTTCATAGAGTGTAACAATTTCAAAATGTAAATGTGTCTAAAAATATTATTACATTAAGGAGAGATCTTAATAAAATAACGTTTATAATATAGTGACTGGGAAAGTTGGAAATTGACTCTAGAAAACCTGGAAAAGTCAGGGAATTTTAAGATATAATTTGGCTGGACACCCTGAAGAAAAACCGCTTAACTGTTATTTATGAAGTGATTTTTCATTTTGTTCCATCATTTTTATTCGTATGTACTGTTCTAGAATAGCGTGGAATGTTCTCATTTTAGTACCATATAACACTCCTACCCTATCTATCAGGTAATACCAGAACTACCAGCTTCGGTGGCCGCATGCTCTAACACGCTACTCTCGCAGTAGACTAGACTGACGATGATGGGGAAATCGAGGTTCAAATCTCGGTCAGGTGGGTTTCCAAAATGATTTTACACTCTCCCTCCATGAAAATGTGGGTACACTTCCACTAAATATAACCTTCCTAATTCCTAAAACCATTAGCGTAATTAGTAATAAATGTACAACCTGAACGGTTTGTATGGTGTGGTGCTAGCAAAAAAAACCCCCGAACTATCACAAATCTAGAAAGCCAATCGAATCAACTCATAGTAAAGCGGTTAAACTCTGAGAAGAATGACCCTGTGCGCAGGACAAATCCTTGGTAGCTCTGTGGTAGAGCATTGACGTGTCCAGTTCTGGTTTCAAGGTGTCATTTGTCAACCAAGTGAAATATGTCAGTGAAGGCTGTATTCCTACAAACATAAGATCATTCCATCTTCTTATTTATTTATTTCTGTTACAGTCTTCAGATTTATACTGTATTTCAAGTAAATGTAAAACCCCAAGTTAAAGGGCCCATAGGGCCTCTTTAGAGGTTTAAGCAGGGGCCCACCACCTGGTCCCCCCTGTACACATGCCTATGTACAGAATGGCCAAAGTAAAACACACACACACACACAACGTTTCCATTTTCAGCCTTCAGTTGGTGAAGAGAAGAAGTGATCTTCCCCTGTTCATGTAGTGAGGTTTTACATGATTAGTCAAATGGAAATCTGCCCTGTGATTGAATGATGCATCAAAGAGAAGTGTGTGATATGTTTTATTCTCGAGAACAATCCTTTTAAGGATAATACCCGCATGTTCATAGTTACTGTCCCTCCTTTTCTTTGAAGAATGGTTTGCATGCAGACATAGAACAATTTCAGCTCGCTGAAACTTAAATATCAGTATTGATATTTTTTTTGTTACTATTTTTGTTGGTGGGTTTTTATTAAAATCAGCTAGAAACACCTCTATGACATGATTAATGGATGGTCTAATGCATCTTCCTTTACTGAATTAACAGAAATAATGTTCTACGATAGATATTATTTCTTTAACACTAAAATCCACAAAGATGGTACGGTCATGTAGTGGGGATGGAAAAGGAAAGAATCTCAATTAGAAGGATGGAGATGAAGTATGCAGGAGAAAGAGTGCAAGGGAGGACAAGAAAAAATTTGCAGGAGCAGGTAACAGCAAGTGTGCAAGTGAAAGGGAATAAAGGAGAGATGAGGACTAATGGTAAGAATGATAAAGAATTGAGACGGAGGCATTTTACTAAACTGTCCTGGCTATAGGTTGGAAACAGATGATTAAGATGATGATGATGATGAGATTGTGAGACTATTGATCGCACCAGAAACACACATTCAATAGAAAATATGTGCAATATTATTCAATATCAGTGTGCTTTATATTGGCCATCCTGTATTAGGAATGGAATTTGTAGTCATACCAGTTTTTGTACCACAAAAAAAATATAAATAAAAACATATCTTAGGAGAAATTACTTAAGAGTAAGAGTGATTCACTTTTATGAACCGATAATCCTTCAAAATTCATAAGTAGAACATTTGACATAAATAAAAGTATTAATATAAATAATAATAATGGGCACATGTTCTTATATGGTGAAATTCGAGATACGCGATAACACATGTACATACATGAGCAAATAAACTGTAGGTAGCGTATAACCTGAACGGGTAATAAGACACACAGCTAAAAAAAAATTGTAGGCCACCTGCACTAAATAAATGTACAGACATGAAATGTAGTTCTTATTAAACACCGACCAATAATCAGCGATCCAGTTTCCTGGGATGCCAATATCAAAAACTTTAAATGCTCTTGGCCACTATTAAAAAAGGTTATCACAAACTAAAAATGTTTCTTGAGCATTAAAGTTAACAAAAGATTAACGCAAGTTGTGAATAAAGAGTAGGTACTTTTTTCCTAATTGTTTAAGTCAGTTTTCAATCCCATGCTATAATCTGTTTATGTTATAAGAGTATAGCATCTCGCGAGATCATAAGTTTGCATCGGTGTAAGAAACACTGGACCGCCCCGAACCTGGGAGGAGACTGGTCCTCTGGTGGACGGGGAAGTCAATCAGCAACTGGTCGCTCTCCGAGCCTGCGTAATTCATATCCGCCTGCTGCGCGCTGATTGATCTCGCCAACTTTCTCATGAACCTCTCTCGCCTCTCCTTGTCCCTCACAGCCTTTAACCTGTGAATTCGTCATCGGAACTGGTGGTGCTCGAGCCTCCGATGCTCACGTTGTCGTCGCCTTGGGCCCCGATGGTGATGCTACTCTCGTCGCCTTGTGAACCGACCTTACTCTCTGCGCCGGTGAGGGAGGGGTTGTCCCCTCCGAACCCAGGGGCGCTCTTCACTGACATGATCTCAGTGTAGGTGACGCTGGACAGTGCCGGAGACGTGGCTGGGGGTATGCAGCTGATGCAGGGGCTGACGAGGACAAAGGGAGGTTCGTGAAATGCATGGGCTTGAGAGAGCTGGATGGGACGGCTACAGGCGCTGATGGGGGAGGGGGTCCCGTCTGGGTAGGGAAGATGTTCCGAACGTTAGGGTGCAGGTCGGGAGGTCGCATGGAGGTCACTGTCGACTGCTCATCCACTTCTTCAATCACTTGGTCAGCGATCCTCATACTGCCTCCACCGATAAACTTAGAGTGGAGGCTGGCGGAACTGTTGCTGACAGGGATTTTACCGGGACCTAAACAAAGTAAGTGAACATTAGTTTAGTTCTTAGTTAGAGATATGACCCTCGAATCCCCAAATCCCTCAAGAGATTCAAGATTTGCAAAAATCACCCAAAAAAATCTAGAGTTAATTAATAAGAGATTGACTTGAAATCCCAGTTTTGATTTAATAGTAAAAGGAATTATATAGGCTTGTGTAAAAAAAAAACTAAATTGTATTCATATTATTATTTTCACCAAAAAGTGTTCTCTTTGTTTTTTATTACACAATAGACATGTCACATGTCCACAAAATATATTTTGTCAGTGGCATCGATTCTTTTTAAAGAAATTAAAATTCAATTTTAAATATTTTTATTTTTATTAAAAATTGTATATTTTTAAAATGTAAGGATTTGACCCATTTATAGTCTTAACTTTAATGTAAAATAGGTAGAAGATTAAAAAAAATGTACTCTCATATTTAACTCACAAACAGATATTTTTTCTTTGTTTTCAAACACATTTTAAAGATTCAATTTGTGAAAAAAAATATGGTAATGCCTTTCTTTTTCCTGCCAGGCATGGTACTTATGAATGTACAAGTAACAGATAGGTGCGAGTAAGCGACTGATTCAGAGGGCTACTGCGAATGACGTCAGAAAAGAGTGCTTTGCTGACCGGCCGCACCATCCGTGTGATACTTGTACCAGGAACTAATACTTTTCTCTATTTGAGTTAAATATTATTGATTTAATCAATCACACAAATAATGGTATTGTTTGGAGCAATGCATGATTTATTCCGTTACCATTAAGTTTCCCATCTAGCATTTTACAATGTTTCCTCGAGTTCTTATCTTCTTTCGGCTACCGGCTTAGTAAGCTTGTTGTGGCCTACATCCGAGTAGCAGAGCTGCCGCTTATAAGTCTTCAGGTAGACCTTCTCTTGGTGGTAACCTTCCCAAACTGAGGCTACAGGTGCTGATTAAGACTTAGCTCATCATTAACAACCCTCTCACTCCCAACCAACTGGCCAGACCCTGTTCCAAGCCTGTTGGGTTTGGCCCTGACCAGTGTCCTGTCTCTCGTCTGCACCTGACCTGGTTTCCACTGGGGTTCAACCCAACCTCCACCAGGTTGCTCAGGCCCCGGGGTACACCACTTGACAATGAGATGAGGATTGAGTAGGAGAATCGGTACCCATTAGGTAAGCAACACGTATTGCGCTTCACTACCCGTTTGTACAGGGGCAGGACACAGGAGATGGAGGTATTTTACTAAACAGACCCAGCCACAGGCTAGAAACAGTTGATGATGATCATCATCATCCAATGACACACTGCCTCAATGCGTTGACCAACCAGTCCTGGTAGCTTTGTCGGTTCAAATCCCAGTAAGATGGAAGTTACTTTTTGTGAAATTGGGTGTGGTACGAAGTTTCTGAAGTCTATCTAGGTGTGATCCCAGTATATCAAATCTGTCGTATTAAGAACCTTACAACTACTGTTGTACTTAAACATTAGAATGGTGGTTACTAGTTAAAATTATTTTCTTGTATCTTTATTTTGAAAGGCCTTAAACATTACATTTTTTTACACTCATTACTGTTTCCAACCTATGGCTGAAGTCAGTTTTTAATTCAAGCCATTTCTTTTCCACTACTGGCTGGTTAGGTTTGTCGTTACTTTGTATACCTTATAACCTAACTTAAGATCTAAGAAAAGCACAACATCCAGTCCCTGGTCATTAATTTAATCATGTGAAAGGGTAAACCCATATTTCACCAATGGTGAGGTGTCGATGGGCTTTAAACAGTAAGGAAGAATTAGTTAAAAAAAATTTGTCTATGTACAATGCATACTTTTTTTTCTTAATTGGGAGTTTTAGGGTTGAGTTTAATGAGTATAGTGGTATACCTTTCGAATATCAAGTCGTAATATTGGTCTTAAAATGTAGCCAGTGTAAAAACCTATATCATGTGCTCTACAGTTTAGCTCTACTTAAAATCATTTAAGTTTTTATTAATATTATTTATGGTCTAGGGAGGGGATAAAGGAGGGTTCAGAACCCTCCCCTTCTAAAGTTTCCTCCGGGTCTGTTGTAAATGTCACTTTAGCTTTGTACAAACAAAATTCATATCATGAATTAGGTCATTTCCTGAAATACACTATCTTGCTTGTTTTTGTCCAATCTACATAATGTTGCCATGATTTTTGGCTCGACAGAAAAAGATGATTTGAATATGTCAAACCACTCATTGAATAATTTTAAAATGCTTGCAGTTGGAAGTATATCTATGGTAAATTTGTTTCTTTTAACACCATGAGCCAGTACGTTTACTGGTCAGCAAGCTAGACTGATGTCATCTTTTCCCTGGCTGACCTTGGAGAAGGTACCTACCTTGTATATTCCTAATACCATGCCTGGCAGGTAGATTATCATAGCCCCAATATGCTCTCTTTACATTGAAGCGTCCAAAATTTGTTTGATTTTAATTGAAAACCATTTTGTAAAACTATATTTGTATAACAAATAATTAAGAAATTTTAAAGCCTTCCAATTCATTTTCAGATCTGTGTGAGACCTGATGGTAAATTACCTGCTCTCCTGACTTCTCCCTCTCCAGGCAAACCATCCACCGCTGCTGTGGGTATGGTGGTAACACTGCCACTGGGCTGACCCTCCCTAGAAAAGAGCCTCCTCAGGACCGAGGTCACCGAGCCCACGCGATGCAACGAGTTGGCCATACTGCCCGTGTTGATACTGGACTGGGAGCCCGCCGAGGTGATGCGCTCGCGAGTGCTGACACGACTCATGCTGCGCTTGGGGCCTGCCGTGAAGTGAATGCCGCTCTGGTTGTCGTCGTACTGAAACAATTTCACATGAAAGATACTTCATATCTTTTTTTTTAATATACAGAGACAACCCTCGGTTCACAAACAAGTTGCGTTCCAAGACTTTTTTGGTTATATGTTTTGTTCTTTAGGTTTATTTTTCATTCCTGAGCATTTACGACACTTATAATTATCTGTTAGTTGCAATTTTCACGCATTAGAGCCATGTACTAAGCATCAAATGTTCTATACAATACTTTTATTATAATATTTGTATGCATTATGGTTTATTGTATACAATACATAATGTAAAGAAAATATGAAATAAAAAAAATACAAGCTATCATAAGTGTTAATTTCAATTCATAGCAGAGAGGGTTATGTTTGTTGTTGTGAAATGCGAAAGATCGGTCGGGCACATACTTATGCTGTGTGTTTGTAATGTTATTATCCGTTTCAGGTATATTTGCGACTGGAAGCTTCTCTTTCCCAGACACAAAATAAACCAACAGTTGACCATCTAAAATAATGAAGGCTAAGCAAGTGGCTCGCTCAAGGTCAGCGAAAAAGGAAATTCGCCATTCCTTTCTCTTTCAGTTGCCAAATTTATTTATTTAAATCTTACAATTGTGTTCACTGTACGTTAGGTATTTTGTTTTATAAGGAACTCTATCTATTGGCGACTTTAAGAAATGTTGTATGAATTGTGACGTTCATTATTGTGAGTGTTTGATAAACCACGAGTTGCCTGTGGTCTTATTTGTGCTGGTTGGTTGTAAGAAAGGTGGCAGCACTGGTTTGGCTCATAAAACACAAACCAAGCCTCAGTTTCTTCCGAATGTTTCCCATGGAAGTGTCATCTCAACCATTTATAGCCCAGCGTTACTCAGATACAGGAAGGATAATATCTGACAGTTATAAGAGTTATTAAAACCACATGAAGTCATGTGATGTTAGATATTCTCAGTATCTATAAAATAATACTTAAAAAAAATCCAGGGTGTCAGCTCGCAAGCGAGCTATACAGACTGATATTTTTAGGAAAGAAAATGCCAACATTTGCGGATAGAGGGTATCATGTAGTCAACATAATAAACCCTACGGCTATTAATTTCAGTTTTCTAGATCGGAGTTGCTAGTTCTTTATTCAAGTAGCTTCTCAATTGTCCTCACATGGTATTAATGTTGACCGCAAAAATATATGTTTTACCGTGTTATTACCGTAAATGTGCCGTCATCTCCATTTTAACCATGTATTATGAAGAGCTATAAATATTTTCATAGGAAGGGCATTATCAGACAGCTAATAAAGGTACTAGATCTACTTTCACATATTCATACGTCAGTTGATATGATCTGTACCTGTCATTTTTAAGAGATAATATTAATACCTATAAAATAGCCCAAATAAACAGTTAAATGTTATAAATGTTTGCCACAAAAAAAAAAGTTTGTATTTTTGTCTTTTCTAAAAGGCTCTTCCTATGAAAATTGGACTGTATATTTTTTCCATTTTAGCCAAATATGAAATTTGTTTACACATGTAGGCCTTTTTTTTTTTGGCTTGAATACAATCATCTCATTTTTATTGTTGTTGTATTAGTTTACTAATTTAATTTAATATTCAGGTGAATTTTTCTTGGAACAATACCTTTCACTACTAACTTTTTTTACCAATTGATTGTATTTTAACAAATATTTTAGATCACTGTTTTTAGACATAGATTGGTTCTTTTGTTTCTGGGTTATTTACTTAAGTGATGTCCCATTTACTTGTATAAAGATGGAGGGGAACAAATGGATTTAGATTAGTTTGTGTAATTGAGTGGAATCTGGAACAGAGTACCTAAACTGGCAACCTAAATAATAGAATTGGAACCGAAACTGGTACAATTTTGGAACCAGCCCATAACTGTTGTTTTGAATGTTTGAGAATGTTCACCCAAGGTGCAAATATTTAGATTTGAACGGCTTTCCTTGGTAATACTTACAGCCGCATCACCCCCATCGTTAACTTTAACGGAGGAAGGGGCGAAATATTCCGCATCTGCTTTTGTGACCTCGATGTTGGCGGTGGAAGGCTTAGGGTGCTGCTCTCGGTACTGCTCGGCCGCGACCGTGTAAGGCAACTCTGCCGGGAACACTTCATCCCAGTACTGGTCCTTGATCAGCTCAGGGTGTTCGTGGTGCATCTCGTCGACGATAAGGTACGACACCTGCAACCAGATAATTCATCCTGTCAATTTATACACTTGTTTGACTATCATGTTTAATACAGAGGTCATTAACAGATTATTTGCATCTATGGGCTAAGGCAGGTGTCTCAAGCTCATTTGACCTTAAGGGCTATGTTGAAATTTTAAAATACTGAGGGGCCCGCAATAAAAAAAAAGGGGAATATTGCCTCCATTTTAACTAAAAAATACCCTAGCTTAGTAACTTTTGAAAATTAAGATATAGGGGATTGAATTTATTATTTTAAGAACCTGAATCGCAGGAAAAATTATTAACAAAAGCAGAAATATAAATATAATGGAGTGATAGAAAATATAAATAATAACTAAATGTATTTTTTGATATAATCTTCTTGTTATAACATTCATACATTCAGTTAAGTGTTAAATTAATGGTCTTGGGTCTGGTTGTTAAGGTCGTTCTATAATTATATAGAGTCTGAATCACCAATAAGGTGTATTAAAGCTATAGAGCAAATTATAGTTCAAAATTTGAAGGAAAAAAAATGAAGTATTTGAGCCTCAAATCTGATATTTTCTTGAATCCTCAAATATCCAATATCCTTATGGATTCTAGGGTCCCATCCTTCCCCCACCCCCACCCCCCACCCCACCCACATGGGGCCATAACATGATCCGTCAAGGAAAAATTATACATTTCAGGGTAAGCAAATAGTGTCTTGTTTGATTTAATCTTAAAATGTTTACCTGCAAGTTTCTGTCGACCAGCCAGTTCACTTCAAAGTCATCGTCATCTTCCCCAAACGGGTTGATCAGACTTTCCGCAACTTTGAGCCACCCCATGTAGAAAAAGAACTGCAATCAAATTACATGTCAGCCCCTGTTAAGATTCACTTTGATTCACGGAGACAGTCTTGATTGATATTGTTTTTCAACATGGTTCTTTCAGAGCTATAAATTGTCCTGAATAGGGGTAGTATAAGTTGATCATGAAAGATTTTTATTTTTAATTTCTTTATTTTACATCATGGTTATTTATAAAGGTAGGTTATAGGAAGTGCACCCACATTAGTGAGAATAATAGTAAAAACCCCTATCAGTGCATTTGCCTCAGCCTCTCTCGCCACCATAAAACATTCATCGCGAGATTGATCCCCTAGACTGTGTAACCTCTGGTGTGGGTATCATGAAGAATCCAGAGGTACCGATACCGGTTATAATATTCCTTGAGAGGGTGACATGAGGTTAGGGGAGGAAAGAACAGGAGTCGGCATGAAAAGCCACCTGCTGTGGTGGTCACAGAGTCTAAGGAGAACTTGGTACTTGATATGACAAGTATAGCCAATCATTAATGTTGATAGCACTGTCCTCTAACGAAGAATAACTTAAACTATTATAATGAAATATTCTGAAAATTGAAAAATGATACCTGGACACGGAAATAAACCCGGGACCTTTGACTTAGTACGCCAATGCTCTAACCACTGAGATATCCAGGAATATTCCCATGGTTAGAGCATTGGCGTACTAAGACAAAGGTCTGGGTTTGATTCCCATGTCCAGGTGACATTTTTCAATTTTCAGAATATGATATCTAGATGGAGTAAATCCTCACTAAAAGCATACATAATAGCTTTGACTATTGATTCGTATTATAATGAATACAAATCATGTTTAAAACTATTATTTTAATTTGATTAAAATAAGTATAAAATATTTGAAATCTACAACATCAAATACAAACCAAATTTAAACTAACGAAAACTATATTTTACTTGATTGATATAATTACTTTCTGTACAACAATAATAAACCATCAAAAATAATAAGGTCATCTCCACAACAATTACTCTAACCCACATGCTCTTCTCACATAAGTCAACTCCTAATATGTCTATTGACCCCAACCTTACTGCAGCATTGTAAGGAGCATACCTTACCTGCAGCATTGTAAAGAGGTCATAACCTTACCTGCAGCATTGTAAGGAGGGCATAACCTTACCTGCAGCATTGTAAGGAGGGCATAACCTTACCTGCAGCATTGTAAGGAGGGCATAACCTTACCTGCAGCATTGTAAGGAGGGCATAACCTTACCTGCAGCATTGTAAGGAGGGCATAACCTTACCTGCAGCATTGTAAGAGGGACATAACCTTACCTGCAGCATTGTAAGGAGGGCATAACCTTACCTGCAGCGTTGTAGGGTAACCTACTGAGCATTAGGAGGCATAACCTTACCTGCAGCATTGTAAAGAGGGCATAACCTTACCTGCAGCATTGTAAAGAGGGCATAACCTTACTGCAGCGTTGTAAGAGGATAACCTTACCTGCAGCTGTAAGAGGGCTAACTACTGCAAGCGTGTAAGGGACATAACCTTACCTGCAGCGATTGTAAAGAGGGGCATAACCTTACCTGCAGCGTTGTAAAGAGGGCATAACTTTACCTGCAGCATTGTAAGGAGGGCATAACCTTACCTGCAGCGTTGTAAAGGAGGGCATAACCTTACCTGCAGCGTTGTAAGAGGGCATAACCTTACCTGCAGCGTTGTAAGGAGGGCATAACCTTACCTGCAGCATTGTAAAGAGGGCATAACCTTACCTGCAGCATTGTAAAGAGGGCATAACCTTACCTGCAGCATTGTAAGGAGGGCATAACCTTACCTGCAGCATTGTAAGGAGGGCATAACCTTACCTGCAGCGTTGTAAGGAGGGCATAACCTTACCTGCAGCGTTGTAAAGATGGGGAAGTAAAGGTCAACAACGTTGTTATGTTTTGCAACACGGGGTCTCGTCGTTTATATCGAGCCACTGGCGCCCCATTACACAGGTTATGAAGTAGGAATAACAGGCCAAAGTAACCACCTGAAAGAAAATAATTCAGTATTGCCAAAATTCCTGCAGTGAAAAAAAGAAAAATATCTAAATTAATTAATAATAAATATTATTTTTTGTTGGTAGCTATTCTGTGTTTTTTAGTATTCCTAAAGTACATTTAATCTCAAAAGAGCATTTTATTTTTATTATATAATCATAATAATTTCCTCAACTGATAATGGACAAATACATTTTGTACCAAGGGTGCCGTAAAATATAGTTGATGTGTTGAAGGGGGCTGTAGAAAATAGAAAGTATAGCTAAAATTATAAATTTTTCTTAATAATCCAACTAAAATTCAACTAGGCGGTAAATTTATTTTCTAAGGTATGATGGTTAGGTTCGCTCTTAATTACAGTCAAATTTTCATAGGAAAAATCCTAACCAGACAGCTATAAAATATTACTAGATCTACTTTTATTATTCATACATCATGCCCTGGGGTATTCAGCTGTAACATTTTTGATAGATATTATAATACTTATAAAATAACACTAATAAAATAATAAAATGTAAATAATGATGGTTTTTTTCACCACGTTTTGCTACCTGTTCAGGTTAGACACATATATTATAATTACTCTAAAAGGGGTAGGGATGAGGAAGGAAGCATTTTAGAAGATGTGTACCTGCATTTGCGTGAAGGATAGTGGGAACCATTTAGGGAAAAAAACACCTCAGTAGAACCATAGAGATTCAAACTTCTTTCTCCCTGTAATCACCAGGCCAGTCTAACGACAAGAGTGACGCCTTAGACCATTCGGCCATTGAATCGGGTGTTAATAATATTGAAACAAAAAAAAGTTTATAATTTTTAAATTGGACTGTATATTTGGCTAAATTGCTAGTAAGCATCTTAATAGATAAATAAAAAAATTAATTCAAATTTTTTGAAAATTTGTTTGAATTCTTAAATCTGAATATCCTTAAGGATTCGAGGATCCGATGGATCTATCTCTAGTTTCTACCGACTGTTGAGGAAACATGTGGAATGTGTCTACCTGGTGTAGACGAGGGGTACGCTGATGTTGTCATAGCTCAACAGCAACCCACACTGCCCCCGGAACTTGTTCAGCTCGTCGATGATGGTCTTGACGGCAAAGTCGTCTCGTATCCTCCCTCCTTGCGGGCCCTGGTGACGATACTCGCCGCCCAGACGATGGGCAACCAGTGCTTGGAGTGCCGCGGGAACTTGTTGTTCAGGTCGCTCATGATGGACTTCTCGTTGTCCGTGAGCAGGCCTGCCTCCACGAAGTGATCAATGGTGGGGAACCTCTTCTTGACCCGCGGACTGTTCATGGTGAACACCATGGATAGGCACAGGCAGACGTAACGCATGATGGTACGGCGCATCACGCGGCCGCGCTCGTCCTGAGAGGAGGACTTTGTTGCAGTAGAACAGTATTGTTAGGAACAAAGGTATGTTACAATAATAGGGTGGCCACAAAATATCAGAAAGCAAAATTTCCTGACTTTTCCTGATCCAAAAAATACAAATTTCCCTGACTAAAAACCCTTATCAGTATTAGTGACGATGTTCAGAAAAATCAAAATGCTCAATTTGATTAAATAATTATTTTTGAAATGGACCAAAAAACAACAGCCATGTGTTTGAATAATATGCAATAAAGACGTTTCTTTTCCTTAGACAGCCAATTATTCCATTTTACTTGATCGATTACAAAATTACTCGACATTTCCCTAATCTTCCTGGCAATTTTAAGTTCCCTGACATGGGGCTTTTCGTATCTTCCTCGAATCTTGTCACCCTGAGTTACAGACGCTATAGTTATAAGTAGAAAAGGACCCAATCTACTATTTACAAAATTTTAATCATGAATCTTTATTTTACATAAAAATCCCAAATCTGAGTCAGAATCTTGGAAAAATGTGGTGAACATAAAAGGTTAACTTAGCTACATCACTTCTTAAGTTGCAATAGAAATAATAACTAAACATTACCATTCTTTGTTATAATGCTTTAATTATAAGATTCATTCATTCATTTAAGTGATAGATTAATGGTCTAGATTATGGTTTTTCAGTTTGTCCAGTAATTATTCTGGCCTAACCCTCAATAAGTATCATAAGAGCTTTAAAATAAATTCTGATTGAAAAATTTAAAATATATTTTTACAAGGCCGTAGCCAGCCAATAATTTCAGGGGGAGATTTGGTGGGCACATCCCCAATTTACGGAGACTAGAAAAAAAATTCTAAATCATAAACAGTTCTAGAAGCTATCTGAAGTGCTTTTTATGGTAACACAGCCCCCTAATTTGTACTTGTACCTTAATTTTAATATTGTTTGAACCACAAATAAAGCCATATATATACTTTGTTCATAAAATTTCGAAGGGGGTTTGAACCCCCAAAACCCTCCCTTGACTACGGCCTTCTATTTTTATATATCCAAATCCATTAAAAAAAATTGATTGTTTCTTAACTATAATAATGTCTTTTTGCATATTTTCAGAAGTTTTGTTAGTAATTGCTCAAATTTGAATTGATGAAAATTAAGTTGGTAATTTTTGTTGCTGTATTTATATGTAAGAAATATAACTCAAAATAAAACTATCAAGATTAATTTACTTTTAAATTTGTTATTAAAATATGAGCATTGAGTAGAGAACAAAACAGAGTTTTTTTAAATTGGTGGGAGGCACGGGGGTACGGGGGGTGGGGGGGCTGGCTGGAGGGTTCAATCTTCTCCTACCACCAAAAGTATTATGAATAAACAAAAATACTTATTTAATAGAATATACGATAAAAAGAGTTGACATCACTTTCAATAATAGAATGTGTGTGTTATTACTGATTACATCATCATATTTTTTTCAAAGTTCATATAATAAATGTGATTACAAAAACGGACACCAATCATGGCAAAAATATTTACGATTGAAACTATAAAAAAAAAATTTGGTCACCAAAGGTCACCATAAGTGTACCCACATTTTCATGGAAAGGAGAGTGGAAAACCATTTAGAGAAACTACCCTTAGTACACCCGAATGGGATTTGAACCGTGGTCTCCCTGTGATCGGCATTTTAGTATGTTGCGAGAATGAAACCTTAAAACTATGGGGCCACCGAAACAGGTCGAATACTACTGGTCTAAAAACTGTTCAATAAAATTTTTTTATAAAAATATTAGTGAATAGATATTTTATTTTATAAAACTTCTTTGATGTATTATCAAAGTTACATCATATTTCTTTGATAAAACATATGAGACAGTGTAATATTGCCCTTCTAGAAGTTATAGCACTTGCAATTCCAATCATGTTAAAAACAAAACTAGATATCAAGTCTAGAGGGTTTTTTTTACGGTCATAATGGTACTTCTTTCTTTGAGGAGTCACGAGAAAGTAAAAAAAAAAAAAAATTCTAACTAACTTCTTGCCTTCTCTTGTTGGGGTACCTCACAATAGATAATTCCAGTCCTCTGAGTACATCCCTGATAAATATACTGGCAAGAGATGCTCACCTGTCCGTGAATGTTGGAGCTCACGAAGACTGCGATGGGGTCGGGCCACGGAATACTGACGTACTGATTCCACCAGCGAGTCATCACGATAGACACGTAGAACCCCAGGACGAAAGAAAGGGGTATCAGGTCATTGAACGTCTCACAGTACTGCACCACTCGTTCAAACACCCTGCAACACCAGACACTATGTAAACACCCCCTGTTATAAGATGCGCATTTTGGCAGGATTTTTTATTAGCACCGCGTCTTACTACCAGTTAGGGTTTATACGCCTTTGTACTAACACCACTAATGTGTTAGGGGTGAGGAAAGGTTGAATGTAGAGGAAGTGTACCAACATTTGTGTGAATGAAGAATGGAAAACCATTTAGAATAAAACTCCCCCGGTACATCCGACTGGGATTCAAACATTGATCTCCCTCTCATCGGCAGTCCAGTCTATTGCGAGGCCTTTTTTGTAGGAAATGTTCTAATCTACATATTTGCATGGAAACTTTTAGTCATAGGACCAATAAATAAGGAGATACTGACCAAAAATTTATTTTTGACACTTATTATGGACTGTAAAATTTTGTCCGTACAATGAAATTAGTGGGGACTTTTGATATTATTATATTATATTATTATCATCATTATCATTATCATCATTATCATTATCATCATTATTATTATTATTATTATAAGCACCGCGTCTTACTACCCGTTCGGGTTATACGCACTTACGCTAATGTGTAATGGTAGGGTGATTGTGAGATGAAATGGAGGACCTACAGTTTAACGTGGGATCCGAACCACGGTGGAGGCCTAGCATTCCACACATTCTCAAGTTGTGATTAATACAAGTCTTGTCAGAGGTGTGGTAAGGGTTTGGCAATCAGATAAATTTGTGCCAGGACCGAGGATTGAAGCCCGGACCCCCAGCACAGAAGTCTGACACCTGACCCATAGACCACCAGGTCACCTTATTATTTGTAACTACTAAATGAAAGTACATACCAAAATTCAGCTAGCTCTGAATTTATCCATAAGGAAACCCCTAAAGTCACTGGACTATACATGCCAAAATGTATATGGGACGGACGGCTTTACTTCCCCTCCGAAGGAAGTTGTGCTACAGATTTTTATCGCTCAAGAAAAATATGTTGACCCTGGCTGGGTTTGAACCCACGGACATCGGACATCGGGTCCTAAGGTGAGCACTTTACCTCAAAGTCACCGAGGTAGACAGCCTTTTAGAAAATACATATTTTTTTGCGGTCAACATATATAATATTTTATTATATTATTATTGTTATTTTATAGGTATTGATAATATTTATTAAAAGTGACAGCTGTAAATCACATGACTTGACGTATGAAAGTAGATCTTGTAGCTTTTCTAGATGTCATTTAAGGTTCTTCCTATTACAATCGGACTGTACCGACTAACATGACATAAAATAAGTAATTTATGAGTATTATAAAATTATTTGAATTTCAAAACGGGATTAATATCCGTTTTCCTAGAATTTCAAATTCTCTACAGCAGTGGTTCCCAAACTTTTTAGAACCGCAACCCCATCTTTAGAACGAAACACTTTCGCGACCCACCTAGCTTTAATGGTCATAAGAAGGGAGGGAGGGGGATTTTTTAATTTTAATCATTCTTTACTATTGTTTATTAAAATTTATTATTGAATAGGGCCTGTAAATTAACAAAAAACTTATCTTTTTCTCATAATGAAGCTTGTGCGAACAGTGCCTTTAATTTCAGATTCTGCGTCCCAGCCATGTACATACATATATCTATATCAGTATGTTATGTGCTCTATTTTCTCTTTTTTCTCGTTTTTTCACTTTTCCATTTTTTAATAATTCTCTATTTTTCAAACTAAATTTTCAAAATTTCAAAAACTTTTTGACGAACCACCAAAAATCAGCTTGTGACCCAAATTTTGACATGTTTGCTTTACAATATTTGAGGGAGTTTGAATATTTGAAGTAATAATAATAATAGTGATGGTTGTGAACTCACTTCTTCTGGTCAAGATCGAGGACGTATCTGTAAGTGAAGTTGAGGGAGTAATATAGAAGTAGGAACATCATGAGGTCCGGCCAGACCAGCTTGTAAATACTGCCCCTCCATCTGGAACAAGACACAAACAGTGCTACAACGTGTTCATCACCAGGCGCACAGCCAGTGGAGGAGGTGACGGATATATTGTCATAAATTAAATTAATAACTCTGTGTGAAGATGTCTAATCACGTGACGCCCAGCACGGACCTGAGAAGATTCATTGAATCCCTACCAGACATAAAACACAACATTTTTAATGCAATCAGCTTGAAGAGTTTGTTTATTGCGTCAAGATAATAAGACTACAGCAAACCAAGATCACTAATTTTTTCCGACGTAATGTCATTAAAGTACTAAATTAATTTATATCTGCAATTTTCGTAACTTAAGTTAAGGTGGGGATGTAGGGGACGTGAGAAAAAGGTCAGTGTTTTTTGCAGTTTTTATAGCAAAACATTTTATTGGCCAAAATAAATAAAATATTACTTTAGTAGAAACATAGAGTTTAATTTTTTCTCATATGTTGAATGTGTGTCATGAGCATAGCGGCATTAGATGAGAAACTTTGTAAAAGAAGAGAAAAAGTTATTATTAAGTTCCAGAACACCCTTGATAGATATTCAACAATTGTTGATATCACCAGGTGAAGAAAATTAAACTAAACGTTGCCACAGGAGCAATATTTTATTTGTTTTGGACAAACAAATGTTTTGCTATGAAAACTGCAAAATTACTGGCCTTTTCTCTCGTCCCCTTCGACCACACCTTACTTTAAGTTTTTATACTTCCGGTTTGAATTTTTCTTGTTTGTTAATGTACGTACCTATGTATATTTTATGCATGTGTGTTTTACGTAACAAATATACATGTGTGTATTTATATGTAGTATTTTTGAGGTTATTGATGTATTGTGTATCAGTTGCCTAGATACTAATAAAAACGGTTAATTCGAATTTTAGATACTTCGAATCTTTTTTTAGATATCCCTTGGACTTGGAATTAAAAAGGTTGTACTGTCGCAGCCCAATTACCAACACGCCAGAGTAATAAGTCATCAGTATCATTACCCTAGTGTGTGCAGTGGAATGCCAAGGTGGGTGACGATCAATGCAGGGGGAGGGGGCGGGGAATTCCTGGTAAAGTAAAAGGTCAACCAACACGACACATCACATATCGATGATTGGCTACACACAGTAAGAACATGTAGACTCTAATCGGGAGGAATAATACCATTATTTATCGTAATGAACCGGTGTCTGTTAGGTTGTTTAGAATAAAACAAGGGGCTACCATCCATTCGAACTCTATAAATATATTCTTACAAATGACAGAATGTTCATTAGGCTGGATAACATAGAGATGTCAAGGCAGGGCCTTTACCAGTAGCATTTAAACTCACTTAAAAAAGTTTTTTTTTAACAAAATTTCTTGGGGTTGTTGGCATTATGGATTTTATAAGACTTCAATAATCAACCCCCAAGTGTCGCCCTCCTACCCTAACCATTGGTACGACCCTGTGTCTAGAGATTTGTTGAACTAAGAGAGAAAGAGGTAAAATAATTACGTGAAAAAGTTTTTTTTAATTAAGTAAAAAAATCTAAGAAACCATTATATTTAATTTTATGAATCGTTACTTTCTTGCAGCCCCTGAGAAAGAAAGAAAGTTTTTTTTACAGCCATTATTGTTTCCAGCCTATTTCTGGGATCAGTTTTTTATCCAAGCCATATATTTCTCCACTACCATCTTTCTAGGCCTGTTTTAGCTTCACATGTCTTATAATATAACTTAAGATTAGGCCAGGCACAACATCCAGTCCCCAGCCATCAATTTATCAATGTGAAAGGGTAAACCCACATCTCATCAATGATAAATTCTCGGCCATGCCAGGAATCTAACCCGGGGCTCTTAGCTCAGTAGGCAGACAAGCTACTGACTGAGCTAAGGTGTCGGACAGAGAGAAAGTATTGTGATCATTAAAAATATATATATATTTCGAGATTTTGATGGATGTCTACGTTTCATGACACCCCTAAACCCAAAAATGTGGTTTTTGCGATGCTCTCTGCCTAATCTCAACATTTCACCGATCGGGTTAAAACTTGGTATTTAGGGTTTTCGTGAGATTCCCTATTATTTATTTTTTATTCGTAAGTTAAACACAAGATTTATTAACGACTTAATCTAAGCGTTAGTAATGAGATCGTAAATTCGAGGAAATGTACCCGCATTAGCTGAAGCACAACTGTCGTACAGTTTGAGGAAAGTTCAGAAGTACAGTACGTTTCGTATAACTTGGTTTGCCGGTGACGAGCAAGTCGAGATTCGAATCCCGATCTAGCGTACTGAGGGTGGGATTTCCTAAAATGGTTTCTCGCTCTCCCTCCACGCACATGCCAGCACACGTCTTGTAAAATTCTACCCAAATCCACCCCGGTGTAGTTCCTTAGTGTATACCCCAATTTTCTTACTAGTGTACATATCTGACAGCTAGAAAAGCTACTAGATCTACTTTCACGTATTCATACGTCAAGTCATGTGATCTGCAGCATATGTCACTATTAATAGAGATTATAAATACCTAAAAAATAACACTAATAATGTAGTAAAATTTTATCAATGTTGATAGTTTTTTTCATTCAGTCTAACTACCCGTTAGATTTATAAGACTCTGTACTAATTACGCTGTATTAAGGATTAGGAAGGTTTAATTGAGAGGAAATGCACCCACATTTGCGTGGAGGTAGTGTGGAAAATCAATTGAGCAAAAAACCTCAGTGCACCCGACTGGGGTCGAGCCCCGATCTTCGGCAGTTTAGTTCAACACAAGATTAGCGCGCCAGACCACGCAGCCACCAAAGCGGTTAATGTTGATGGTAATAAATAGGTATGTGTTTTCTAAAAGGGTCTCAAAATGTCCATTC
The DNA here is from genome assembly GCA_033556935.1 of Timema podura. Taxonomy (NCBI): domain Eukaryota; kingdom Metazoa; phylum Arthropoda; class Insecta; order Phasmatodea; family Timematidae; genus Timema; species Timema podura. The sequence goes on from JAVRXN010000003.1 coordinate 53,833,370, forward strand.
GTGAGAAAATCAAGGTATAGCTATGAGGATATCCCGGCCAGGTATTAAGACGAGGAGCATGAAGGGGTTGGTGGGGTGTAGAGAGGGAAATTAAGAGATTTATCTAAAACTAATAGTCTAAGGCGTCACTCTCGCGATATACTTGACAGGGATATCGGGGTTCGAATCTCGGTCGAGTGTGCTGAGGTTATTATTTCTCTTAATGTTTTACCAATCTCCCTCCACACAAATGTAGGTACATTTCTTCTTATTTCAACCTTACTCATTCCTAAAACATAGCGTAATTAGTACATACGCGTACAACCCGGACGGGTGGTAATACGCGGTGCTTATATATATATATATATCGTTTACCCAACTTCGATCACCTCCAGGTAAAGTTCGTTATGAAAATATCGAATGTTCCCGAGAACTAGAGTTACGTAGGGAATATATAGGCAACCTTGTATTTTAAGTTACTTCTTCTGTGAATCTGTCCTGAGACAGGTATCAACTGGACATCTTCCATTTCCCTCAATCCTGAGCATCTTCTTTCATCCTTTTATAGCTTCTTCCTATTAAAATGTGTTACTGTGTAATATATACACAGCTTACTCCAGGGGCGGATTTAGGCATAGGCCTAGTAGGCACGTGCCTAGGGCGGCAAATCGTGAATCGCGAAAAAACATACGATTATTATAACTGGCAGGAAAATTTTTTTTTTGTCTTAATCATGTGTGTGATTGTTATGGTTTGCTGTAGTTGCGTACCAGCCTGACAGAGGATCGCCTTAATTCACTGACATTCTTCTTAAGGGTGCTACATGGGCAGGTAGAAATACCTCGTCGCCTTTTGGAAGTAAAAAAAATATTTCACCTCTTCTCTTTACTTATCATTCTTCGTAACAGATTAGTGAAAGAGGAAGGACGAAAGACTTGTCATTCAAGGCCGGGATGATACATTCACCAGTAAAAGCGATATATTTGCCACTATTTTGGTTTATATTTCACAACAGCCCACTTGCTTGATACACAACCAATCTACTTCCAAATTTAGACAGTGGTCGAATTGTTTAAAAGAAATAAGAACATTACTATTTCAAGTTGCTAGTAATGCTGCTCTTGTATATTAAATCGTGATTTACATTCCTTTACATAAAATAATTAGGTACCTATAACTTTATTTTTTAGCTTTGTATCTATAACCCGCCTCGGTGGCGTAGTTGGCTAACGCACCAGTCGTGTTGAGCTCGACCGCTGAAGACGGGGAGATCGAGGTTCGTATCTCGGTCGAGTGAACTGGGGGTGGCTTTTCCTAAGTGGTTTTCCACTCTCCCTCCACGCAAATGCGGGTTCACTTCCTCTAAGTTCAACCCTCCCAATTCCTAATCCATTAGCGTAATTAGTACTTAAGCGTATAGCCCGAACGGGTAGTAAAACGCAGTGTTAAATATTATTATTATTATTATTTGTATCTAAATATTGATTTTTAGGTTACTTTTCAATAACCATCAAACTACATATTATGGATTATTTGCATATCCACTAATTAATACGCTAATATATTAGGGAAAAGAAAAGTTTAATTTTAAAGGAATTGTACCCGCATTAACGTGGAGAGTGAATGGAAATCAAGCATTCAGGACTAAATCCCCTCTATACAACAGACAGGGATTCAAACCCTAACCTCCACGTCATTGGCAACCAATTCTATTGTTAGAGTGACGCCTTAGATCATTTGACCCTTTTGGTAAATCCCAGCCGGAGAGTAGTTTGAACTCATTTAATTTTTTGTTTAAACATCTTATAAAATCATGACTAAAAAAATAATAGCCCTCTCCAATGGGCACGTGAGCAAAATCATTTCTCTCATCTAATCTAATTTACAGGTGATGGGTAGGTCAGGATTGTAATTCCAGTCGTGTGGTCTGAGATTTTTTTCCTTCGATTATTTTTCACTCTGTGTTCACACAAATGAGAGTATAGGATCTATGATTGATAATTTCCACTTTCTTCCCCTTTAGTGTGATTATTGTATTATTAGGGAACTCAATAATTATTTAAATGTGTAACAGTTTCATAACAATTATCTTTCTTTCCAATTTTAAAGTAAGTGGTGGTGAAAACTTTAATTGTATAGAACGTTTAGATATTTGTAGTACAATATTTTGATTTCTAGTTGGTGTAATTAAAACTATTATGAGACAACTTTATAACCTGTCTTTATCAATAATATTAGATAAGATGGTGTAGGTAAGCGTGACCTTTAAAATTACTTATTAGTTATACCCACAAAATAATTACGAAATATTATGCTTGTGTTTTGATTTATTTCGATTTTTATATTTATAATTTATTTTGTATGTTTCAAAATATTTATAAGCCAACCAAAATATATTACAATAGCTATCAATAAGCTTGTAAGGATGTAGCTTTTACACAAGTCATTAAAAAATGAGTTTAATTTGTTGGTATGTGATTAAAATAGCTTTCACTTATATCTACCAACGAGTAAAATGTGTTTGTTTCAATCTCTACGTGGAGAGCCTAAACAAGGGAAGTAGTGTTGAATATATTTTTTAAACCAAATAAAGTTGAAATAAAATATAAATCTAGAAATAAATTTAGGCAAGGAATGTCCACTATATGTGTACATCTAATGAAAGGTAACAATGTTCACTATATGTGTACATCTAATGAAAGGTTAGAATGTCCACTATATGTGTACATCTAATGAAAGGTAACAATGTCCACTATATGTGTACATCTAATGAAAGGTAACAATGTCCACTATATGTGTACATCTAATGAAAGGTAACAATGTCCACTATATGTGTTCACATGATGAAAGCTAACAATGTCCACTATATGTGTACACATGATGAAAGCTAACAATGTCCACTATATGTGTTCACATGATGAAAGGTAACAATGTCCACTATATGTGTACACATGATGAAAGCTAACAATGTCCACTATATGTGTACATCTAATGAAAGCTAACAATGTCCACTATATGTGTACATCTAATGAAAGGTAACAATGTCCACTATATGTGTACATCTAATGAAAGCTAACAATGTCCACTATATGTGTACATCTAATGAAAGCTAACAATGTCCACTATATGTGTACATCTAATGAAAGGTAGCAATGTCCACTATATGTGTTCACATGATGAAAGCTAACAATGTCCACTATATGTGTACACATGATGAAAGCTAACAATGTCCACTATATGTGTACACATGATGAAAGCTAACAATGTCCACTATATGTGTACATCTAATGAAAGGTAACAATGTCCACTATATGTGTACATCTAATGAAAGGTAACAATGTCCACTATATGTGTTCACATGATGAAAGCTAACAATGTCCACTATATGTGTACACATGATGAAAGCTAACAATGTCCACTATATGTGTACATCTAATGAAAGGTAACAATGTCCACTATATGTGTACATCTAATGAAAGGTAACAATGTCCACTATATGTGTTCACATGATGAAAGCTAACAATGTCCACTATATGTGTACACATGATGAAAGCTAACAATGTCCACTATATGTGTACATCTAATGAAAGGTAACAATGTCCACTATATGTGTACATCTAATGATAGCTAACAATGTCCACTATATGTGTACATCTAATGAAAGGTAACAATGTCCACTATATGTGTACACATGAATGAAAGCTAACAATGTCCACTATATGTGTACATCTAATGAAAGCTAACAATGTCCACTATATGTGTACACATGATGAAAGCTAACAATTTCCACTATATGTGTACATCTAATGAAAGCTAACAATGTCCACTATATGTGTACATCTAATGAAAGCTAACAATGTCCACTATATGTGTACATCTAATGAAAGCTAACAATGTCCACTATATGTGTACATCTAATGAAAGGTAACAATGTCCACTATATGTGTTCACATGATGAAAGCTAACAATGTCCACTATATGTGTCACATGATGAAAGGTAACAATGTCCACTATATGTGTACACATGATGAAAGCTAACAATGTCCACTATATGTGTACATCTAATGAAAGCTAACAATGTCCACTATATGTGTACATCTAATGAAAAGCTAACAATGTCCACTATATTGTACATCTAATGAAAGCTAACAATGTCCACTATATGTGTACATCTAATGAAAGCTAACAATGTCCACTATATGTGTTCACATGATGAAAGCTAACAATGTCCACTATATATGTTCACATGATGAAAGCTAACAATGTCCACTATATGTGTTCACATGATGAAAGGTAACAATGTCCACTATATGTGTACACATGATGAAAGCTAACAATGTCCACTATATGTGTACATCTAATGAAAGCTAACAATGTCCACTATATGTGTACACATGATAAAGCTAACAATGTCCACTATATGTGTACATCTAAATGAAAGCTAACAATGTCCACTATATGTGTACACAATGATGAAAGCTAACAATGTCCACTATATGTGTACATCTAATGAAAGCTAACAATGTCCACTATATGTGTACATCTAATGAAAGTAACAATGTCCACTATATGTGTTCACATGATGAAAGCTAACAATGTCCACTATATGTGTTCCACATGATGAAAGGTAACAATGTCCACTATATGTGTACACATGATGAAAGCTAACAATGTCCACTATATGTGTACATCTAATGAAAGCTAACAATGTCCACTATATGTGTACATCTAAATGAAAGCTAACAATGTCCACTATATGTGTACATCTAATGAAAGCTAACAATGTCCACTATATGTGTACATCTAATGAAAGCTAACAATGTCCACTATATGTGTTCACATGATGAAAGCTAACAATGTCCACTATATATATATCACATGATGAAAAGCTAACAATGTCCACTATATGTGTTCACATGATGAAAGGTAACAATGTCCACTATATATGTATCACATGATGAAAGCTAACAATGTCCACTATATGTGTACATCTAATGAAAGCTAACAATGTCCACTATATGTGTACATCTAATGAAAGCTAACAATGTCCACTATATGTGTACATCTAATGAAAGGTAACAATGTCCACTATATGTGTACACATGATGAAAGCTAACAATGTCCACTATATGTGTACACATGATGAAAGCTAACAATGTCCACTATATATGTTCACATGATGAAAGCTAACAATGTCCACTATATGTGTACATCTAATGAAAGGTAACAATGTCCACTATATGTGTACACATGATGAAAGCTAACAATGTCCACTATATGTGTTCACATGATGAAAGGTAACAATGTCCACTATATGTGTACATCTAATGAAAGGTAACAATGTCCACTATATGTGTACACATGATGAAAGCTAACAATGTCCACTATATGTGTACACATGATGAAAGCTAACAATTTCCACTATATGTGTACATCTAATGAAAGGTAACAATGTCCACTATATGTGTTCACATGATGAAAGCTAACAATGTCCACTATATGTGTACACATGATGAAAGCTAACAATGTCCACTATATGTGTACATCTAATGAAAGCTAACAATGTCCACTATATGTGTACATCTAATGAAAGGTAACAATGTCCACTATATGTGTACATCTAATGAAAGGTTAGAATGTCCACTATATGTGTACATCTAATGAAAGGTAACAATGTCCACTATATGTGTTCACATGATGAAAGCTAACAATGTCCACTATATGTGTACACATGATGAAAGCTAACAATGTCCACTATATGTGTACACATGATGAAAGCTAACAATGTCCACTATATGTATACGCATCCGATGAAGGAATGCAATGTTAACTATATGTACGGTGACCATACGTCCTGAAAAAATCGGGACCGTCCCGATTCTAAGGGCTGTGTCCCGGCGTCCCGAATAACGACCAAAATGTCATGAATTGTCTGACTGATGAAAAAAGTTTATACAGTAAAGTAAAAATATCGAAATCGTTACATTTATAATATTTTACTTTTATTGAGAGTATATGAATAACCTCCCTGAGTTTTTGCCTTTGAACCGGCGGCGGTGATGGTGGTGGTGGGGCGGCCGGTCCACCCCTCTAGAATAAACAAATGTTATTCAATGCACATAGATTTTATATACGGAATTTAAAAATGGCAGCCTTTATAAGTCACAAATAGATATCCAACTTAAAATTAAATCATTGAATCTACTGAAAACTAGTAGAATTAGGAAAATGAATAGAAAAACATCATAATTTTTAATAGCCTATTATATTTTTACAAAATATAATTTTCTCAAAACTCTTATTATTAAACTTTAAAATTACTTGTAACTGTGAGCCACTTAGTCTTAGAGATTGAGATGAGTCCAGTAGTTTTGACTACAATTTTTACGTAGCCCATATTGCTTTATAGCTATGACATATTATTGTAATTTATGTTTTTTAAACTACTAAAAATAAAAAATCTTGGAATATGTTTGTTCTTAATCATGCTTATCCCTTATGCTTATGCACTTATGATACTTTTGAAAAATGTTGCCAAGTTGTCCCGATTTTCACTGTCAGAAATATGGTCACCGTAACTATATGGGACTTCACTATATGCATGGTTCAAAGCAGTAATTCCCAACCTTTTTTTAACCTACTGCCCCCTTTTGAGAATTTGATGCTGTTACAGCCCTCACACCCAAGTTAAATGTAATATGCATTCTGAAATCAATGATAATAACCTTGCAGAAATACTATCTTGCCAACAGGTCAATATTTCCTAATTTGAAAAAAACATGATCACAAAATAAATGCACATTTTACGTGGCATAATTTATAATTCTTATGAATAAAACACACGTTAAAACATAATGTATGTTAAATGGTTATAAAAATAAGGACTTGATCGTATTGTCAAAATTATAGAACATAAGCACAGTATTTAATATAAGAACATTTTGTTAAATATTCTATAGGTTGTATTTATTAGCATAAAATTATTCCTGCAATATCAGTACAACCCCATACGCTGCCGTACAACTCCCTTGCAATTATTTACATCTCACAAAACTAAAAATACCCCCTGGAGGACGGTATCACCCAATGTGGGAAACACTGGTCTAAGGCTTCATTCTCGTGTTATCGTCGTGGCCTGCTGATGACGGGAACATTGGTTTTCAAATCACAGTCGGGTATGAAACATTACACGTATACCACAAAGCTTAGGAAAATTCTGTTCACTATACGTAGGCCTAGATCACAAAATAAAGGAAAATCATGTTCACTACACGTATACTACAAAGTTTAGGAGAATTATGTTCCCTGCGTAGGTTATATTACAATATTCGAAATTTATAGATTCCAGCGAAAGAACGAAGCGAAGGTGGACCGAAGAAATTCCCCAGGCAAGTACCGAAGAACTCTCCTATGCAACAAAAATTAACCTTCGAACTTCAGAAAAATTGTATACTGTGGAAGTTGTGAAAGATGTGACATCGGGCAGCCCATCAAAAGCTCAAAGGTATCGAAAATCTTTAAAGTTTATTCCAGAAACCATTATTTCAGGCGATAACGCTCTTTCACTTATAATTGAGTAGAAATTATCGCGAAGTCAGTATCAGGGTTTGAAAAATATAAGCTTTGAAAATAATTATAAATTGTATCCTTCGTAAAAAGAAGTTTTAAAGGCTAAACGTAAATGTTATCATGATACATCAAGCATCACTGTAACTTAATGCAGTGCAGAAGTAAAACTACAGGCCTTATTAGACCATACAGTTAAACAAATTTTGTCGACTCAAACGGAGCTTTAGTTCTGAAAAACTTCTTAACTTGAATTTTATTTGCAAGTGGGGTTGTGATGGCAGCTCTGGCCAAAGTACGTATAAACAAAAATTCAGTGATGATGACGGAAGTAAATCAGATGAAAATATTTTTTCACTTCACTTGTTCCACTACAAATCATATCCTAAGATGAAGTTAATAATGCAAAAATCCAAGACCTTCATCTCCTCGATTTTGTCGGCCAATTAAAATTGAATTTTTGCACGAAAATACGGAAGACACTGTAAAACAAACTGAGTGTGTTAAAGAACAAGAGACAAAATTTGTACCTTTTGAGATTGTAAGAAATGGAAAAGAAATATCAGTTTCTTATAAAATTGCGTTAACGATGATAGATGGCAAAGTTTGTAATGCAATTACCAATACTGTATCCACTCAACGTTGCTATTTATGCCAATCAACTTCCAAAGGTTTTAATAATATCGACGATATTTTATTAAAAAAGATAAATCGAGATAGTTTATCGTTTAGGTTGTCTACACTACACATGTGGATTCGATTATTTGAATGTTGTTTACATTTGTCCTATAAACTAGAGATTAAAAAGTGGCAAGTGCGAAGAAAATAAAATAAAGAAAAACAGAGAATATAAAAAAAAATATTCAAAAAGATTTCCGTCAACAATTAGAACTTATTGTCGATCAACCAAAGCTTGGATTTGGTAGTACGAATTACGGAAATACTGCTCGGAAATTTTTTGAAAATTTGTCTGTTTCCGCTTCTATAACGGGCGTGGATGAAGGTCTAATTAAAAGATTTCATGTTATATTGCAAGCCATTTCAAGCGGCCATGAAATTGATTTAATTAAATATAAAGAATACACATTAGAAACAGCTCTTAAATTTGTAGATTTGTATCCCTGGTTTTACATGCCAACTTCTCTACATAAACTTTTAATCAATGGCACTGAAATTCTAGTTAATGCATTAGTGCCGATAGGACAAATGTCTGAAGATGCGCAAGAATATTGTAATAAATATATAAAAAGATATCGTGAAGACTTCGCGCGAAAATGTAGCAGAACAAAAACAATGGACGTGTTTATTTTACGTCTTTTAGTAGCATCCGATCCCTTTATTTCAAGTTTGAGAAAATTGCTGAAAAAAAACAACTAAAATCTATGTCACCAGAAGCAGTTGAATTATTAATTTCACCAACCATTTATATTTGTCATGCTGCTGGCTACAACACTTCTTTTTCGATGCCAGAATCTTGTGATTACGATACAGGTAACTCAACTGATGACAATGAATAATTTTCATTTACATATTATGTAAAAAAATTGATAAATACAGATTTATTTTATACATTTCGCTTTGTATTTAATTCTTAAATTATTAAGTTTTTCATTTTTTTTGTTTTAATTTTTTCAGTTTCATTGATTGAATAGTACAATAAAATATTTTGCAAAATCTTTCTGCGTGAAAGTTGTTGTTAAATTTGAGTCAATATATGGGAAAAAATCACTAATTGTGTAATTTAAAATACTTCAAAAGAGATAGTAAATATACATGTTTTACTTATTAACATAGATTATACTTTAAAATTTTACAGTTTTATATAAGAAGATCATGTTTTTGTTGACAATACTCTAACTTAAATAAATATATTTTCAAAATCAAATGCAATTTAAAATCGCTGTAATTTTATTTCAAATATTTTCAAGAATAGGGCCTATAACCCTATATGAATACAGTTTCTAAAGAATTGGAAGAAATCTCTTGCGTAAGAACTCTTTTTTAGTGTAAAACACATGCGTTCAGAAACAAATATCTTATAATTTCTTAAAGTTATTTTCAAGGTAAATAGTACATAAGTATAATTTTAAAGAAAGATTAAATGTAAACAGTTTTAAAAAATGTAACTAGTTTCCAAATCATTTCTAAATTTATTTTACTATTTAAATAAAATGCAATTTTTTAAAAAAAAAAAAAATTAATCAAAAGCTAAAATTAATATTATTACTATGTTAACTTTGCCCCACTCTCCCCTATTTACAAAGTTTTTTCCTTAAATTGATTTCGCTCGGTTTCGTGGGTTAAATAATTATTTAATTTAAAGGTTTATGACTTTTACTATTTAAATATTTAACTAAAACAAATAATGGTTCTACCCGGTTTCGTACATTATTGTATTATTGGGCTAGAGTAAAAGTTTTTTTTTAAATTCTAGTGTATAGCTTCAACAAACAATAGGTTTTTTCCTGTATTGTGGGTCATTGAGACATAGGCTTTAAAGGTTATGGTTTCAATATAAATAAAAGTTTATGTTCTTCTAATAAATCTTTTATTTTGTTACACCTTAAATTTTTCCTGGTTAATAAGGTGTAGGGCCTATTATATGTTATTTTGACTACATTTTATATGTTTAAATATTTATGGTCCCCATATTAGATCCGTAATTTTATTATTTTGCAATTTTGACTTTGGTTTCTTAATCAGTGACCTCTAAAACCCCTAGGTACCAAGTTTCGTACAAAATGAATAAAACTTGAATATTTTGCTGGCTTTTATGAATTTATAACTGCCTAATGGGTCCACCATTTTGTTTTTTCAATTCTGACTTTTGATTAGCAATCAGCAACCTTTAAAACCTCTATGTACTAAATTTCATACAAATTGAATAATAATTTCATATTTTGACCAACTTTTCGGGATTTGGCCCCACGGCCCGGCGGTGGGAAATGCTGCTTTAAACACATGCACTTGTGGTTATAAAATTTAATGCTTCTGGCTCTCAAGAAACTGGATTGATTTGAGGAAGAGGTAAATATATGAATATTAACTAGATGCACAACATCTAAATTGTCCCTGTTGTTTACCCATTCTCACTCGATGCTGATGCAGGTGAACATTTGCTAAGCTACCTTATCACTCCATTGCACTTAAATCGCCTCTTAATAAATATGGTAGCTAAGTAATTAAAAAATGCAGGTTGTGTAGCACACGTTTAAGTGTTTACATCTAGAGGACACTAGTTTGATACCGGGGGTGCTAGAAAATAAAATTTCTATTTGTAGATGGATACGTCCTTCTATATGAATGGTGAATAGCTTGCACTTACTAAAATGTGGTCAAAATGTATTTTTCAATAAAGAGCGCCACGACCTACAAGGTTCTACCGAAGGTGATGAGCCGGGTGGAAGTACGAACAACAAGAGAAAGCGAGGGAAGGATTAACCTGCTTGTCTGCCATTCTTTCACTTCTCCTAACCCCTCCTTCTCTCAGAGCAAAGTTTGACCGGTCCTTTGGCGAGTGATGGTGTTAGTGTACAGGGAAAATGTTACCAGTTGCTACCTCTCAGGTTAATAATAATGCCAATAAATTTTGTGTTGTGACCCCCCTAATAAATTATGTAATTCGATTCACAAATCTCCATTCTATGTTCCTATAATATTGCCCTTTCATTTCGCTTGGATTTAGGTATTTAACAATCAACTCAAATATCGCTTATTTTGACTTTTCTAAGGGCAAAATTTCATATTTAAAGCCATGTTTACAGATTTCTCTTATCTATAGAAACATAGAATAGAGTTTTTTATTCATTCCAGTGAAGACCAAACTTCAATACTACTAATAGTTTTATCAAAATCGTGTTAGAGCTGAACACTTGAGTGACACTGTATTGGCTCCCCTATGTAGCCCCCTTAAGTGAAGGTCCACTTATTGAATAAATGGTTGTCTGGCATTAATGAACAGTTCACTCAGCAGAAATCAAGGCGAACGATATTATCGACTATTTTATTTTTGTGTACATGCTAATATTTAATTTGTAGTAACATGTTCTAAAGTCTACTAATGCAAACTTTTATAATGTTGGATTAAATAATAGGCCTATTTGAATCTGTGTGTTGTGATGGTGTAAGAGTATTTATTTCAACTTTATAAGTCTTTGCTTAGATTTTTACTACTTTTAAAACCTCACTGTAATAAATTATCAAATAATGTAAGAACTTTTTATCTGTTCTTCCACAGATAACACTTGTGTAAATGGTATATATATGTGTCGGTGTATGAGGGGGTAGGGGGAAACGGGATTTAGAAGGTTAGAAATTAAGATAAGAAAAGTTGGCGGCAAATTATCTAGTGCCTATGGGCGGCAGAGTCATAAATCCGCCACTGGTTGACTCCCTTCACCCTTTCCTCTATTCAAACTACATGTCCTGTTATATCTTAGAATCCATAAGGCAGTCAAACGTATGACGTCATCAAAGCATTCTTCACTCAGCCTGGAACGCTGACCAGCCAGCCTTTCTCGCGCGCCAGATGGGTTGTCTAAGCATCGCGGGGCTATCTGTAAGAAACGAGGCGCGAAAAAAAAAAAATCGCTGAACCGACACGCAAAGGAATTTACTAACATATCATCGGGGTTATTTTTCCTCTTACGTGCATGCGATTTTTTTTACACATATATGTGATTACCACCAGTGGGCGTGCGGTCTAAGGCATCAGGTTTGTAATATAATAGAAGAGGGAGATCAATGATTCGAATCTCAACTGGGTTGTATTGAATGTGATTTTATAACCATAGATTCAAACCAGAACCCTAAAAATAAATTGCCTAAGAACCAGAACCGAAATTAGAATCAATACATATTTAGGTTCATAGAGATTCTTATCGGTTATTAAAATATTTTTATAATTTATTATTTTATGCTCTTCTTTTTTTAACTTAATCTTATTTTAAAATTCTCTAATTTCCCTTTTCTCGTGAGTTTTTTTGTCAAAGTAGGAAGTATTCCTTTGTATGTCCTTTATATAAATAACTTTAAGTCTGTTGTAAATAATTTTTAATGTATTTTTTATTTACGAATTTTATAATATGGTAGTGTAACTTTATTTATTGTTTGCAAAAATATTCTCCTGGTGATCATTTAAATGTAATTAAAGCATCAGTGGGTTTGAAAAAAAATATCTAATACATGGTACTGACCGTAACATGCATGCAAGACGTGCACTAGTCCATCTAATGTTTGAAGGTCAGTATTTGTCCGACTTTTATCCCATTGCTTTAGCTAGTGTAGTTCTTATTTGTGACGTCATAGATTTCGGAGGGGAGAGAAGGGGAAGAGCTGCGGATGTCAAGTAAAATGCAAGCAGCCGAGCTACGACTTCTCTTGCCCGAAAAGTGACGACTAGAACCGAAGTTACTACCCCTCTCTTCCCCTTTCAAAATATAGAGGGATGGTATGGCATGAAAGGGGAAATAAATATATCCTACACATCTTTAAGACCGTTACACAAAGTACATAAAGTTGTACAAGAAGTTGCAGCATGAAGATGGCGGCGTGTGAACACCAAAACTTGTACAAGATCTGCTTTGCACAACTTATTGTATACAATTTCAGGAAATAGAACGCGTCCTATATCAGCCATTTTTCTTGTACAACTTTTGAGTTGTAAACACGAAAATTTAGTCTGCTAGACAGTTTTTTTTTAAAAAGAGTGATTGTAAGAAAAACAGCTAAATGCTTGAAAACAAACAAATAATTACAATTATTGAAGGAGGTTAAACCCCCAAAAAAATTAAAAATTAAAAAAAATATATTTTCATAATGTTTAGGAATGAATAAGAAATTATTTACATTAAATACCAATATCTTCCAAATCATTCAATCCTTATTTTTCCATAAAAAGGGCAAACACGCCATTTGTTTTTCAACTATTGTATGCAATCTCAAATGCCATATGAACAACCACTGGCTAAAATTTGTATGCAATCAATGTGACCAATATATTGCACAACTTTTTGTATTGTACAAGAAGCAGATGCTTTTATTTTGATGTGTGTATCAGTGAAAGCTAACAAACGAAAGTGTATAAGTATATGTCTATAACAAGAAATAACACAATAACGCAAATCACAAAGCCACAACTATAATTTAAAAAAAACACCTCCAAATAGCTTCCCTAAGTATAATTTTTTTTTTAGAAAATTCCGGGACCTCCCCTTTTAAGCTTGGGGGCACCCCTTCCAAGCTTGCCTAAGAATTTTGGTCACGAGACGCTACTGATACCAACCTATTATTAACTCTGATGCTACCCGCACGCGGGCTAAAGGCATCAACTTAGTCTTGTCTGGTTCAGCGGTGACGAGGAGGTCGTTGTTCGAACCACGGCAGGGTGCATTGAGATTTTTTTTATCCCTAATAGTTTCCGAAAAATATTGATACATTTATTCTACACTCTACCCTTCTCTTCCTTAGTCAATTTGTACCAATATGCGTATAAACATTTGCATAAAAAATGAGAAAACTTGATGTTAAACATAGCAGCGAGCTTGAGATAAGAAGTTTTTTGGTTTTCTTTTCTCTCGTTCGTAATGAATAAAGAGGTGTATAAAAAAGTAGTTCCAGAAAATGACAACAGACCATTGTATTCCAAGCCGTGTATGTTTTTTTCTTCAGGTTTTAAATATATAACATTGGAACAACAACCATAAATTCCTAGATCATTTTTAAAATAGTCGTAAGGCCCTTAGCCTGTCGAGTGCAAGTCTAAAACCTATTTTGTGGTATGGTGGGCGGGAGGGTGAAAGGCGTGCGTGGCTTCACAACCGATCAAAGTATCCTTCCGCGCCAACAAGAACAGATGGACCACGGAAACCGTAGATGGCGCTAGCTACCGGACAGGTCTTGCGAAAAATCATACGTATAGAAATATCAGTTTTCTCGAGAACTATTTGAAATGTTTATGTTATATTTTCAACACCCCTTCTAAGATAATGTATAGATGTTTATTAATTGTTACATTTTCTTATTTTTTGTGAATCCAGCCGGCAGTTTTCTATGTAAAAATGCCAATTTTATCGATATTTGATCACTGTTAAAATGATTGAGGAGATGTGTATATAAAAAGTATAACTTATTCAACATGCTTCTATTCTTGAACAGTTTCCGAGAAAAAAAATTTATTGCAAAACCATAAAAATTCTTTAAGATAACAGTTTGTTCCCATGGCTCCGCATTTCCACGCCAAATTAAAAGGGCCAATCGCCTTAAATTGTCATAAAAATAATTTATATATTTTTAAAATCTTGAGGTTTTTTTGTAAGCATATTTTTTTATTCGTCTAAACTCAGTTAGTAGGCTTAGTTAAGCAAATGGCCTTTATGAATATTCCTGCCAGGGTGTAGATTAAAAAGTGCCAGCATATATCTATCTAGGATAGGAAACAATATATATATAAAATAGTTTGTGTTTATACTCGTCAGAAGAAGAGGGGAAGTGCTATAGCAGATAAACAAGAGGCCTCACAGGGTTAACTGCTCATTTTCTTATCTCTTTTTCTATTTCGTACATTCGTGTCTAAATGTAAGAGTGTTTAGACTGCTTACATGCGTCAAGTTAAGCTGCAGCCCACTGAAAGTGAGTATGGTTGTGTGCATAACCAGCCGCGGCCAGCTGATTCAATTATGTACACAAGTTATTAAACCTGCACCAGGGTCTCTTACTCCGTGTAACGAGATGAGAACAGAGCACAAGTTAGCTCAAGGCCAGATACACCCACACGCGCAAAACCTCAAACACCGCCGGAGATGGTAGCAAGGGCTGTACAATGCAGGAGTCCTGCGTTAGGAGATGTGAGATGTAGAAATTTACCGGCAAATTTTTCGTTTTAGATATTTAAATAGCTCTAAGTGCAGCTCAGACTAATTATACCTAAGGTACGTTAGCACTAGAAACATAACCGGCCCCGTGGCCTAGGGGTCCCGAGCTCTATTCCCGGCTGGTGACCAATGGTATTTTTTCCCTTTAGGGGAAAAATTCTAATGATCACTAGGGTTTGGTTAATTAGGCGAAGTTAAGACTCACCCCCGCTCCACAAGTTCATCATAACTATCATCACAATCCATTATCTGATTACGGGTACGACGTGTAAACAGCCTCCTATGATGTACCCTGGGCAACGCTATGTGCCGACAGAGCGACTAAAAGTCCACATATAAGGGTTCGGCCAGACTGACAAGCGTGCGAGCGGCGACGGGTGGCAGATGACGAGCTGCGAGCGAGGCGTGATTAGCAGATCGCTCTCGTTAGTTGTTGACGAGGAGGCTCCGAATCTTGGCTGAGCGAACTGAGGGGGTTTTAACAAGTGATTTATTGTTGTGGTTTTCTCACCCTCTCTCCACGCTAATGGTGATTCTTATTTGTAAAGGCCTACTTTGATTATAATATTGAAGTATTTTAATATATCAGTTTTACATATATATATATATATATATATATATATATATATATATATATGTTTATGATCTTAACCCAATTAAATTAGGCCGTTAGTAGCAAGTGTGTAAACCTATCGATAGTAATAAAAATGTAAGAATGAGAAGTTTTCCTAGCACTCAATGAACCAACATACAATAATATTGCTTAGCGCCTGTAAACCAGACTTACCGGGTCGAGCGCGCGCGCTTGAAAAATAGAACCAGTTCTAGCTTTCAAACGTGCGCGCTCAGTCGCTCGCTCCAGTCTGGCCACCTCTCATTACAACCAATGTGTTCTATTTTATATTTTAGTCGCTCAGTCTGGCCGTCCCCTAAGGCGACCGAACCTTAATGTCAAAGTCCCTCCAGGTCAAATGTGACATACGATAAAAAAAAACAACCAAAATCATCACATGCATTAAGTAATAAAGTAATGCATAAAGCATAAAGTAATGACCCTTCTCACAATCACGTGTCGGCTGCAGAGCTTGGTGGTTGAATGTGTCACTAAAGACCGGTCTGCTGTAACCCTGATTTGTTAATATTTCAATATTATAATCATAACCTTAACAAATACATCCCCTTCCCTTGCCATTCAATGATTTGAAAATGTTACTGATTTTTTTATTTCTTTTATTGCCATTATTTGTTTGGATTTATTTTCAGTGTATCACTAATGTAGAGTGTATTTTTTAGCGAATTTATTTGGATTTGAACGACCGTGACTGGTACCGAGTCACTCGCATACAGCATCCCTCTTTGTCTTGCAGATGACGGAATTTACTCTCTACGAAACGTTGTTGACGTTATATGAATATTATTATTTAGCTATCCGGGAGTAAACTTCATTAGGATTGGTCGCTCCACTCTTCGTCTGATCGCAACAAATGACTAACGAGGGGCGGCTTCTTGGAATACATGAGACGAGAACTTTACAAATCTCACAGTTACGTCACGCTGACGTCACAGCGCGGTGTGATTGAGAGGTAAACTCTACGGCACAAAACTTGAGAAAAAGTCAAATAAATTTTAAAGTCTATGTTGGATAAAGGAAAGTCGTAAAATAAAAGGATTTGTCTCAAAAACTTGTTTTATATCTAAAGTAGGTACATTTAGTTTACTGTGTAGGAGAAAAAGCTTACCTTGCATTGTTCTACTATGGCGTAGCTTATAAGAAAAGGCCATAGGGCAATCCGTCAAGGTAAGCAAAGTGTTAATTTTCTAAATGAATGGTTATACCACTACAGTAACCGACTCCGTGATGTAGTGATCTGTGCGCCTGGCTACGGGCCAAGGGGTCCCGAGTTCGATTCCCAGCTAGTACCTAGGTTATTTTTCTCGAAAGGGGAATTACTCCAACGGTCACCAGAGTTTGGTTAGTTAGGCTTAAGTTAGATTGTAAGACGTGTTTCCACTAGTTCTACACCATCATACTATCATCACCATCACCTTATCTCATCGGGACATGGAAAGAGCCTCCACGGAAAGGATGTACGATCAGTACATTCGGGCGTCCCCTGGGCAACGGTACATTAGTACTTGCTAATCGTTTCACTAATGGACTAAAATTGTTGTAGCCCAGACGCGCAGTACTATATATTATATATATTTTTATTCCACTATAGAAATGTATTATTAGTTAATTTATTTATGTAATCAATATGTTCAGCACCAAAGCTATTAAAGGCTTTAAAAAAAGATGGAAATCGGAAGGTTAACTTGGATAAAATGCATCAAAACTATAATGATAGATCCCAATTTGTGGTACCACCTCCATTCCCAAAGTGCACCCGGCCGGGATTCAACCTTGACTGCGAGGATGACGTCTTGGACCATCGGTCCACAAGCGTGAACATCACACAATTTAAAATATAATTTAAACAAACCTACTGTAACCCTTCAGAAAGTGTTATCTTAGGTAATCTATAAGCTCAAATAAATATCACTCTTAATGGGGAGATAAAACTTAAATATTTAATGGCGTTAAGGAAAATTAGCCAAGTTTAGTAAAATAATAAGATAAAATTCAGTTTCAACTTTCAGGTAGGTAACTTGACAATTTAATTTCTCCTTAAAATTAAACTTTACTTAAAGTGCATTTTTTTTCCGCGTCTTACTACCTGCCCGGATTATACACTTATGAGCTCATTACGATAGTGTATTAGGAATAAGAAGGTTGAATTCAGAGAAAGTGTACTCGCATTTGCGTGGAAGTAGAATGGAAAACCATCTAGGGGAAAAACCCTCAGTATATTCCAACCGGGGTTCAAACCACCAATCTCCCTGTCACCGGCAAAAAGACCAGATAAAAGTTCAAATGGATACAGTAATGGCCAAAAAATCAAATTAGCATTTTTTTTTTCAAAATTCTTATCCAGTATAAGTAGCCTAATGCTTGGATCTATAGGCACACGGATTAAGACGTCAAGCTCACCTGGTCTGGTTGTCTAGTGACGGAGAGGTCAGGGTTTGAATCTCTGACGGGTATACTAAGAGGGCTTTTTTTTCTTCAAACTAGCTACCCACTCTTACTCCATACAAATGCGGGTACGTTTATTCCGAAACTATACCTTCCTCTTACATACCCCAGTGAGTCCATAAGCGAGCTATACCAACCGAGTGGCCGCCATCTGTTTGCGAAGATAGTGTCGACTGCTGCGGATAAAGGGTGTCATGTGGTCAGTACAACGAGCCCTCCGCCATTAATCTCAGTTTTCTAGACCAGAGCCGCTACTTATTTATTCAAGGACGCCCCTCATTTGTCCTCGCAACTCTGAGTTGACCCCGTTCCAGACCAATGCTTCACGGAAAATCCTGGAAGCTCCGGGGATCGAACCCGGGACCTCTGGATATGTAGCCAGGAGCGCTGACCACAGAGGTGGTCTATACTTACACTAATAGCGTAATTAAATGCGGATAGCCCAGAAGAGTAGTAAGAATAAAGAAAGAGCCCAGACGAGAAGTAAGAAGAAAGAAAGGAAAGATTAAAGACGAAGAGTGGTAGTAACAATTGAAGCGTGCGGCCGATTAAGGGTCTATGTTACAATTGGTAAGTTTTGAGAAAATACATTTTCAAACTTTTGATAGTAATAATCGTCTGTGGCATCCAAGTAAGTTACATATACCCTTTTTCCACAGTACTATTAAAACTCTTTAGTGCAATATTATTTCACCTGATTAGTACCGCGTCTTACTACCCGTTCGTGTTATACGCACTTACGCTAAATTGTATGGTAGAGTGATTGTGAGATGAAATTGAGGACCTACAGTTTAACGTGGGATCCGAACCACGGTGGAGGCCTGACATTCCACATATTCACAAGTTGTGATTAATACACGTCTTTTCAGAGGTGAAGGAAGGGTTTGGCAATCAGATACATCTGTGCCGTGACCGAGGATTGAACCCCGGACCCCCAGCAGAGAAGTCTAACACCTTACCCTAGACCGCCAGGTCACCCTATTTCACCTGAAAATATTGTCTTCTGATAATTAACATAAAATAGGCACATTCAGGGTTCCAGGTTTGCATAAATAAATTAACAAATGAGGCCAGGATGAAGACAATGGCATGGCCTTTCTTTCACATTCTAAATATTCTTTAACACAATACTATACTATGATTTTATTTTAACATCAGAAAATGAAATATATGTTACACTAATGCAATATCTTGTTTTGTCATAAAACTAAATATTTCAACAACAAGAATAAATAATAATAATAATAAATTTTAAGTTTTTTAAATGTACATAAAATAAAATAAAATAATATAGAGTACCAAAATATTAATTTTCTGAGTTTGAAACAGATAATATTTTCTCAGTTTGTTTAAACCCTTGGGCAGCAACAAATATGTATATTCACGCACTCACGATTTAATGTAATCAATACAGTACCACAAACTACTATACTTTTCGTGTACAAATAAAGAAAACACGCTCTAAAATATGACATAGCCTACACAACGTGACTACTGCACATAGACCTTTATTTCAGAGCAAATACAAGCTTCTCTCTGATAACAACCACTGGTCTGTGCTGCCATCTCAAGGACAATAATACAACTACCTTATTGGGCGGGAAGAGAACTTTATGTAGACCCCTTTTCCACCAAAAACTCAACATGAGTTTAAATGTAAATGCACATAGACCCTTATTCGGCCGCACGCTTCAATTCTGTCTAGACTCTAGATTCTAGAACAAAAATGTTCCCAATAATTTTTTTTAGAACAGCGACCCAATTTTTATAACGGCAATCTTTCGCGATCCACTTGGCTTTAATCGACATGAGGGAAATTGGGTGGGGAAGGGGGGATTAAGAAAAATCTTATTAGTTATTTTTTTAAATTTATTTTAGATTATAATATTACTTTTTTATGTGCCTTTATTCTCCCCACCTTTTTTTTCTTTCCAAAAATCGGCTTGCGACCCACAGTTAGGGAACTACTGGTCTAGATCATTTCTAATCTGTTTTGCAAACCTATATATATAACCTTCACCAAAGAGAAAAAATTAGGTATGTACCGCCGTAGTGTGACGTCATGTGTGACATCTGACAGATAGCAGATGGCATACATAACCTGTTATTTGTTTGTGATCCGAACTATTTACACGTCTCATGTTCACATGTCGAGCTTACCTGAACACAGTGTCTCATAAATCCGACATCTTGGTTCCGCAGGTCTGCCTTCCTTAGTTGCGGGTACCGGGTTCAACTCTCGATATGGTGACAAATATATATATTAGCTTAACTCTAGAACAGAGTCTCCTGATCGTATATATATATATATATATATATATATATCGTTGCGTGGGGGGCTTGCTTTTCACTGGTGATGAATTTACGATCAGGAGACTGTTCTAGAGCTAAGCTAATTTTTAAGTCGTGCGCTGATATAATCTGTGTGTTTAGAAAGTTCACGTTAAATATCACAAACAGTATAACTTCTCTCCAAATTTGAGGTATTAATCAAAGATGACCCACATCAGCGCAGTACGCGGAAAAATACGTCAAATATTTTTTGGTCTGGTTTTCCCAGCGATTTGGGGGGGGGGGGGGGTCGAATCTCAGGCTGTTGTTTTGAGGATTTTTTTCTACGCTAATGTTTTTTAATCTCCCTCTCCACAAGTTAACACTGTAAGGGTGTGAGAAATGCTCCTTTTCAATCCGAAGCCAAGTAAAATCGAATAATAGGAAATATTCTTGAAGCTGAATCAAAGTTCAAATATTAAAGAAAAAAAACTCCATGACGTCAGCCCTCAAACGAACTATACCAACCGAGAGGTCGCCATATGCTGGCAAAGAGAGTACCAACATTCGCGGATAAAGGGTGTCATGTCGTCAGCACAACGAGCCATCCAGTCGTTAATCTCAGTTTTCTAGACCGGATCCGCTAGTTATTTGTTCAAGTAACCCCTCATTTGTCCTCACAAAGCCGAGTTGACCCCGTCCTAGACCCACTGATCACAGAAAAATTCTGGAAGCTCCGAGGATAGAACCTGGGACCTCTGGATCTGTAGTCAGGAACTATGACCAAAGAGGCGGTAATATGTATTAATATATGAAAAGAGAAAGCATAAAATATGTGTATTTTAACTTGAAATATGTTTATGAGCAAGGCTTTGTTGTAATAATTACTGTCGAGCCCGGAATTTTACCCTCTTTTCACATTTTAAACTGTCGAAGAGAAGTCGAAGTTTTCGAAGTTTCGCGCGCTCCTATCTGCTTGATAGTCAAAGTTAATCAGTGAAGTATCTCAAGATAATAATTGAAACTTGTATTGCTAAGTATTGTTTCCCCAATCGTTCCCCCACTAAGCCGAACAAACCAGTGCTTGAGACTTCAAAGATAAGGACGTTTATCTCAAGGGAATAATCTTTATGTATTAGAGTACTTGTTGATTATCTCTTATGTAGCTCGACTCTAATTTGTACGAGCAGAGTTGGCAGCTAGTCTGGTTTTGTGGCGAAGAGGGAAAGGGGTCAGGGATTAGGTCCAAATCCCGGGTGGACGTGCTGAGTGTGGGTTTTTCCCCCTTAAGTCGTTTTTACAACCTACTTCTCCTCAAATGCGGGCGTATTTCCTTTAAATTCAATCCTATTCATTCCTATCCTTTTAGTGTTTTTTTAAAAACGGTATTTAACGTGCACTATCTGAACCGACTGAGAATACCAGCACACGACTTACAGACTAGTTTAAATCTAGAAACCCGCCTCGGTGGCGTAGTTGGCTAACGCGCTAGTCGTGTTGAGCTCGACCGCCAAGGACGGGGAGATCAAGGTTCGAATCTCGGTCGGGTGAACTGGGGGGGTGGTTTTTCCTAAATGGTTTTCCACTCTCCCTCCACGCAAATGCGGGTTCACTTCCCCTAACTTCAACTCTCCCATTTCCTAATCCATTAGCGTAATTAGTACTTAATCGTATAACCCGAATGGGTAGTAAGACGCGGTGCTAATTATTATTATTAAATCTAGAACAGACACAACACCCAGACCCCCGGCAGTTAATCATCACTATTAAAGGGGAAACCCTTATGTCACCAATGGTAGACGCGTGAGCCCGTGGTTAGTGAACAGTCGGCGATGTGTCAGAAGAGATTCAGTTGCGTTGAGACCAGTCTCGTTGGCCACAGGGTCTAACGCGCTACTCTCGCAACAGACTAGACTGCCGATGATGGGGAGATCGTGGTTAGATCCCGGTCGAGTGTACTGAGGGTGATTTTTCCTAAGCTTTCCCACTCTCTTTCTATGCAAATGCGGTTACACTTTCTCTAAATTCAACCATCCTCATCTCTAACCCATTAGCGTAATTATCACATAATCGCACAACCATCTTGGGTAGTAAGACGCGGTGGTAAAAAAAAAAATTACGTCAAGTGATTGGGATGACCTACTGGTTACCAGGATACTAGTAGGTCTAGTAGGACCGTGGTAGCTCGCTACACAGCCCTGTCCCTGTAACCATACGTCTGTCTTATAAGTGTAGCTCCTATCCTGCACTACAATAAACCATTCTACAACTTTACGTACGTGTCGACTTGTAGAATGTTCCACCCTCTAAAGGTAAGCGCCCACTGGGTCGGTACCGCACGGACCGCACGGACGGAACGGAAAGTACAACTAATTCGTAGCATTATTTGTTACCAAGATGCGCCCACTACGTCGGTACCGCCGGCAACGGACTCTCCGCCGTTCCGCCATCCGACAGAAAGTCCGGGCGAGTGAATTAAAATCAAGTGCGGGCCGGAATTTTTGGCGTCATCTTCAACCAGATCAGGAAATAATGTGTAGTATTCGCTAAACATAAGTCTTTTCCTGTTGATGTGAACCCAGAATTGTCGTTTCGTACATTTTCTTCTTTCCTCTTCAATTAAAAGGCAACTAAGAGCTAAACATTCTTCATCGCTTTCCATATTTAAATATTACGGTGAAATATCACTCACAAAAGCACAAATATAAACATGAAACAAATACAACAATAGCAGAAATGCAAACATTACTTCCTTGAGCTTTCAAACGAGAAGCTCACCTTCTGGCTCAAGAGCAGCTGAGCAAACTTAGTTTCCATCCGTGCCGTCAGTGCGGATAGTGGGCGCACCCCCCTAAAATGTGCGGTCCGTGCGGTACGTTCCGTCCGTGCGGTACCGACCCAGTGGGCGCTTACCTTTACTCCCCAATCCATCCAGTGTGGATGTCACAGGAGGGTGACCATCAAAGTATCTATCTATCTATCCATCTCTCTCTCTCTCTCTCTCTCTATATATATATATATATATATATATATATATATATATATATATAAAATCCTGACATCCATCTCCAATAGGACCTGAATACGCAGGAATCAAACTCGACACGTACCTGAAGAGATATCTGTGGCGACAGTTGCTATATATTAAAAAAAATAAGCCGCACCGATGGTCACACAGTCTAAGGCATCCAAAATACTGGATCCTCTGTGACGAGGAAGGTCGTGGTTTGAGTCTCAACCAGATACACTAGGTTTGATTTTTCTTCTGTGATTTATAGCTTTGTATGATTTTTACCATCGCTTTTCCACACTTCCTGTGAAATTAAACCTCCTTGCGTCGAGTTATCCCCTTTAAGATGTTGATAACCTTTGTGTTAAAGCGTACTAACACATCATTATTTCGATATTCCTAAAAAAAAGTCTCAAGTCTATGAAAAAGTAATCAAAATGTAGGATAATTTATCTCCGTTTTCCATAGCGTGCGAGTCATCCCGTACCAAAGCTGGTGGGCGGGAACTTCCCAAATAGGAAGCGGGGCCAGGGTTCGAACCAGAAACTACTATTCGCGAAGCCGCCACCCGCTCCACAGCCCAGTTAACCTAGTTGCAGCCTGGGAGTCAAGATCAATAATATCTCATCCCTTGCACAAAATACGGCGTGCACACAGCCGACAACTGCGCTTCCAAGCGGCCAAAAATCTCAACTAACCTCTTACCCACACCCTACTCGAAAATACCGGTAGTGGCAAGGATAATGTACACGACTAATATATAGTCTGATCGCCATTCTAAGAAACTTTTCAAACAGTTTATACAGCTTCTAGTTCATCATCTACTTATGCCAACGAAATTCACACCGGTGGATATGCAGACTAAGGCATCAGTCTCACAATATATCGGATTGCCTGTGACGGACGGTCAAAGTTGGAATCTCAGTCTGATGCACTGAGGGTTATTTTTCCTTAATGGTTTTCCACTTTCCCTTCACGCAAATGCGGGCGTAGTTCCTCTTAATTCAACCTTACTCACCCTTAAAACATAAGAATAACTATGGGTATAACCTGAACGGTTAGTAAGACGCAGTGACAAAAAATAAAGTTTATGTTAAAACAAATAAACTAAAAAAAAGTTGTTCAAACGCTAAGCCATGAGTTTTGTAGATGTCAGTTTTTGGCCGATGGTTTCAAAAGTTAACAAATACAAGAAAAATGCAGTGCACTGTTTTCACTGTTGGTTGCTCTGCCCTTACTTTGATTGGCCCAAAAGATTCTTCCGATGGCGATTCGACTGTAAAGTAGAGGGTGTTTGTGTAGCATTATTTTTAGGTCTGTAGTACCAGACTTACAGGACCAAATAAGAGCAGACTATACTTCACAGATTAGGTTATTTTTATGATGATCCGGATATAGTTTACATACAAGGTTATTTTTATGATGGTACGACTAAAGTTTACAGCTAAGGTTTTATTCTATGATGGTTCAACTATATTTATAGATTAAGGTTATTTTTATGATGATCCAACTATAGTTAACAGATAAGATTATTTCCATGATGATCCAACTATAGTTAACAGATAAGATTATTTCCATGATGATCCAACTATATTTAACAGATAAGATTATTTCCATGATGATCCGACTATAGTTACAGTTAAGGTTCTTTCTATGGCGATACTGCTATAGGTTTCAACAGTTCTCAAACCTTATTTTGATCAATTTCATTGTTCTTCACTGGAGCGAGTATTTCTCTTGCATTAATTAAGGCCTTATTCAGATATTTTTTTTAGGGTAAGGGGTCGAGAGGCGGGCCCTACCTGCGATGGCACGTAAAGTACCCCAAGGGAAGATGTCAAGAAATTGTCCAACAAAACTATTTCTTGAAGCTACTTAAACTGTTTAAAACAATACTAGAGTTGTAGATAATATGATTTTTATAATTCTCCAATAAGATATTAGCCTAAGCATTGAGGAGTGATACAAAAAAAAAACCTCTCGGCTGGCTGAGGGAGTAATCCCCGACTATTGATGTGGTATCGAAAGAAAATTATCTAAACTGTACAAATTAAAAGTATCGGAAGAAAAGTATTTATAACAATAGGTTTTTTTACATCCATTACTGTTTCCAACCTGTGGCCCGGGTCAGTTTTTTATTCAAGCCATATATTTTCCACTACCGGCTTGATAGGTCTGTCGTAGCTTCATCTGCTTTATAATCTAACTTAAGATTAAAACAGGAACAACATTCAGTCCCCGGCCGTTAATCTATCAATGTAAAAGGGTAAACCCATGTTTAATCAATGATGATTTTTTCGGCCATCCCGGGAATCAAACCCGGGACCCTTAGCTCAGTAGACAAACACGCTACCGACTGAGCTAAGGTGTCGGATTGATAGCGAAATGTTATTCAGAGAATTTTTTTATCAAATAATAAAAAATAAAACTTTTTCATTAAAATGGTATTTTCATATTTATTAAAATAGTGAAAATTATAACGAGCTGACCATATTAAAGTATAATTATTTTGGAGGGTGTGATAGTATTGTATGATGGATATTATGAAATGTTTACTATACCAGCTTTTATTAAAAATATGATATACTTTTTCCATCTGTTTTGTAGCTTCCTTTAACCCAAGTTATAGAACGTGCCTTATTTCGTTTAATTTTAATGAAGCTCTTAACCAATAAAACTATAATTACAAGTTTTTTTAATATTTAAAATCGCTCAAAGCTCCCAATCCTCTCAATGCTGAGAAATAGGAAATTAGCAATCATTTTCCCCAAAAGTCTGTTTCTTTTAATTAGTTTTTTGCTACCACCGAGTCTTACTATCTGTTCAGGTTATACGCATATATGTGATAATTACTCTAACGGAGTAGGGATGAGGAAGGAAGCATTTTAGAGGTAATATACCCGCATTTGCGTGGAGGGAGAGTGAAAAATCATTTAGGGGAAAAAACCTCGGTGCACCCGACCGAGAATCGAACCTCGATCTACAAATCTTTGGCAGTCTAGTCTATTGCGATAGTGACGCCTTAGACCCTGCAGTCCTTGCTTTAGAAAAAAAAAAGCTCAGAAACCAAAGGACTGTTTCTTTTTATACCAGTGATTAATAATCTAACAAAAACTATTGTTTTCCAAAATGGCGAGTCGGGCAATAAGGAATACTACTATTCCATGATGTCCGCACATTTTTCAAGTAGGCTATTTGACAAAGAGATTTATTTTGTCAACGTAAGCGTAAACATTTTTCCTAACATATAATAAATCTATTAAGAGAACAATGTAACCCGATACAATATTTTAGTCTATTATATTTTAATAATTTAATATTTCAATGATTCGTTATTATTACTATTCTATTGTTTTACACATAATATTTGCATTTTTTTTTACACTTTCCTATGAAAAACTTGTTAGTTTTAGTAAATATAATTAATTTTTTTTATATAAAATGTGTATTATTCCATATTGCCCTCATTTATTCCACAGCTCTCTTTTAAGTGCTCCTAAAAGTTATTAATTTTGCTTCAAACACTAAAAACAGTTAAAAACATATTAATTATAAGTTTAATATGGAATTCAATGACAAAATGTGAAAATACGCTTTGATATTATTGAAAAAGTAAATGGTATTCCAAATTACCCGCGCTTCATTCCTCTAAGTATCGATACTTGTTTTTACATCCCTCT
Organism: Timema podura; assembly: GCA_033556935.1. NCBI lineage: Eukaryota > Metazoa > Arthropoda > Insecta > Phasmatodea > Timematidae > Timema > Timema podura. Next base: position 53,860,823 of record JAVRXN010000003.1, read on the forward strand.
AACGCTGACAATAATAAAACAAAAATCAGCATAAGCGATAAACTTTCAAAATAATGTTATATAGAACTCTTGTGGGGCCAAGTTTGGAACTATTTTTGAAACAATCGATTGAATTGAAGTCACGTGCCCCTCGATGACCTCTGGGTGTCTTGGGGAACACCCCCCAGTAGTCCTGGAGACAGCCCTAGAGTATCCACGTGGAGCGGCGACTATTTTCCTACCTCCTGCGACCTCCTGGTGCCCTGATACACGTGCCGAGATCAATCAACCCTAAACCAAAGACTCAGCGCCCCACCACACACCTTCCCTCCTTCCTACCCTCACAGGGGATTAAATAAATAATGATATTGAATTAAATATACATTCTTATCATATTATACTACTATAAAGCCACATGGCTGACTCACTCACTCACTGACGTTAATGTTTACCCACTTCCAGATGAGCTAGAAACTTGAAATTTGGCAAACTTATAGCTTCTAGCCTGTAACCGACGGAAACATTCCAAAAAGTTAAAAAAATTAATTTTTAACCCCCGGAAAAAATTCAAAATGGCGGAGCAATTTTAAAATATGTGCGGACCTTTCTTTGGAGGTCTCTTGTGGCTAAACGGTAAACCCTATCAAAAAACGGATTGCACCAGCAGCCACGGATTTGGCGAGATCCACAAGTTTGGTCCTATTACTTTTTGTCGTATCTCCATCGGTTATACCTTAGATAGAGCTAGAATGTTTGATTTTAGGTAAATTTTGCACCTTTTCCACACATATTTTAATTTTCTGACACACTTATGGGGCAGCTAGACTCATATAATTTGGCAGGCATATTGGCACATTCAATTGCCATAAGAGTGCCAAATTTGATGATTCTAGCTGCCCTATAAGTATGGAGAAACTAAAATAATGTGTGAAAAATAAAATACAATACCGGTAACTTCAAGTTGTTACGTTCAAAACAACACTGGAACTATATTAGTTTACATCCACTTGCAAAGAAAACCCACTGGGGGTTTGGGGGAGGAACCCCCAACGAGCAAAACGAGCGTTCACATAAATCCAGTTATTTGAAAACTGAAAGCTCATTTTGCCACAATGGCGGAAGTAAAAAAAACTACCTTACCAATCAATGTTCACATTCTTAGTTTATTATCACCGCGTCTTCAGGTTACACGCATATATTATAATAATCACTCTAATGAAGTAGGGATGAGGAAGGAAGTATTTTAGAGGTGATCTACTCGCATTTGCATGAACGGAGAGTGGGAAACCATTTAGAGGAAAAAAACCTAAGTACAGCCCAACCGGGAATGGAACCCCGATCTACCAGTCATTGGCAGGCCAATCTATTAAAGAGCGACGCCTTAGAACATTTAACCAAAGAAGCGGGTTGGTTATTTATTTTACAAAATAAATTAATGAGTTCAATAATTATTTTTTTAGCTAAGATCTATTGAAATATTTTTTTTTTAATTTTCACTGGGAGATATTTAACGTGCATTTTATGAACCAATTGATTATATCAGAAAAGACTTACAAACTAACTTATTAGTCATGGTAAACCAGTCATCTTGACCGTTAATTCTCCATTTTGAAGAGGGAACCTCTAAATTTACCCGACAATACATAAAAAAAATTTACTATTTCGGGAATTGAACTCGAGACCTTTTAACAGACGTGGTTTTCTGAGCGAGCTAAGGTATCGAATCGCTTGAATATAAAGATCGGTGTTTATTCAAAGAAACATTTTAATAAGGGATATATAATGTAGACTTTTCTAAACACTTATCAGCAAATCAGGAGGTGCCAAACGCTGCCAACACGTGGCACATTCTGTATACCTACGACAAGATAGTACGGAGACTAACTTCGAGAAAAGGTAAGAGTTTTTGCAGTTCATATGGCAAAACAATTTTTTGGTCAAAATATTTCTCCAGTAGATTATTTAGCACCACGTCTTACTACCCGTTCGGGTTATACGCTTAAGTACTAATTACGCTAATGGATTAGGAATTGGGAAGGTTGAACTTAGAGGAGGGAGAGTGGAAAATCATTTAGGAAACCCCCCCCCCCCCCAGTTCACCCGACCGAGATTCGAACCTCGATCTCCCCGTCCTCGGCAGTCGGGCTCAACACCACTAGCGCGTTAACCAACTACGCCACCGAGGCGGGTTTCTCCAGTAGAAACATAGAGTTTAATTTTCTTCACATGGTGATATCAACAGTTGTTGAATATCTGTCAAGGATGTCCTTGAATTTTATGACTTTTTCTCTTCATTTAAAATGTTTGTCAACTAACGCCGCTATGCTAATGACAGATATTCAACAACCGTTGATATCACCGTGTGAAGAAAATTAAACTCTTATGTTTCTACTGTATAAATATCAGATTTATTTTGGCCAAAAAATGTTATGCTATAAAAAGTGCTAAAACACTGGCCTTTTCTCGCGTCCCTTACTATTTAGAAAATTTTAACCTTTGCATGATATTTTTAAAACTATAAAACTTAATGTTGATTGATACCTTTCAACTCCAATTTGGCATAAATCATATTTTTAAATGACCAACACCTTCTTAGAGTATTTAATGTGTGATTTATGGACGTCTACAACACATATCAGGGATGGAATGTTTTTTTTATTTTATAAAGATTGAAACGGATTGATGCTACTACAATCACAGTAGTTCAGTAAAACGTCGCCAGGGGCGAAGCTGTAAATCATTGGAGATACAATTACTTCGGTGTTCCGCGCAACAGCGTTCTAACTTGTTTATGAGTGTAATATAATGTTTTTTACAAGCGAGAGAAAAGTATCGGACCCTCTCCCCCCCCCCAACCCCTCGTCTTTCATTCTGTAAAGTATAGAACAGGAATAAAACCAGATTTTTATTTGGGGGGTGGGGGCGGGGTATGTGGTGAAGTCCCTCAACCGAAAATGACAAACACACAATTATTTTAGCCTCTAAAGATGGGAAGGGAGCCCGCAGCCTTTTGAGATGTTCGTTGAGTGAGGCCTTTTCGTATATTTTACCAATAATCTATCTCCACCGTTTATAAATTATACATTCTCAAATAGCACGTATTTTAATTAATTAAAACCTGCTTCGGTGGCCGCATGGTCTAGGGCATAACTCTTGAAATTGACTAGACTGCCGATGACAAGGACATCGGGGTTCACATCCCTACAGGTTGGTTTTCCCTAAATGATTTTTCATTCTCCCTTCAATCAAATGTGGTTACACTTCCTTTAAATCCAACCTTCCTCATCCCTAACTCATTAGCGTAATTAGCCCATATGGGCATAACCTGAACAGGTAGTAAGACGCTGGGCTGACAAATATAAATTATAATAAAAATATCGTTATTTTTAAAGTATATGTTAAAAAAACACCTCTCTTATCGATGTATCTATCTATCTATCTATGATTGACACAATATCATTTTTAGCGAAATATACTCTGATGAAGTGTGTGTGTGTGTGTGTGTACGTGGTTTTATGAGGAAACCGTTGTAAGACATGAGGTCCTTCTTGTGACCAAATGTTCTAAGCCCCTGGTGTAAACTCGCTAGAAGAAAAATGATTAAGGGTTATAGGTGCTAAGAATAGGTTAATAACAAACTAGTGGGTAAGCGGGCTAAGGCGTTAAACTAGTAGTCTAGTCTGTTTTGTTGGTAACAGGAAGGTCATAGTTCGAATTTCCACAGTGTGTACAGATAGTAGATTTGTAAAAATATAAACTTTGTTGTTGGATTTGTTTTTAAAGCGCTGTTTTTTTCTAAGATCCTCAGGTTCCTTTGTAAGGTCGTGTTCTTATATATACGTATCTTGATTTTCTTACGAATAGACTTTTGGAATACCTTTTAGTAAATATAGCACAAACATGTTTATTGCGGTCAAAATTAATAACATTTTACTATATTATTAACGTTATTTTATAGGTATTTTCATTTCCCCTTGGATTCGATCAAGGCTATTCTATGAACAGTTACCACTCTACCTAACTAAAGAAAATATATTTTGTATTAAGTCATTGGAATGGTCGAGCAAAATCCTAAACGCCAGAAACCAAGCGGGTTTATAATGTTTCTGAGTGGAGCTATTCGGCTGTAAGAGAACAAACAGGAGAGGAGGAAAATATAAATGACAATACAATTTGTGTTGTGATCAACCTATTAAATGACATTCTATTCACAAAGATCCATTCTTACGCTCCTATAACAGTGTGTTGTGACCCTCCTATTAAATGACATCATTCTATTCCCAAAGATCCATTATACGCTCCTATAACAGTGTGTTGTGACCCTCCTATTAAATGACATCATTCTATTCACAAAGATCCATTCTACGCTCCTATAACAGTGTGTTGTGACCCTCCTATTAAATGACATCATTCTATTCACAAAGATCCATTCTACGCTCCTATACCAGTGTGTTGTGACTATTAAATGACGTCATTCTATTCCCAAAGATCCATTCTACGCTCCTATAAGTTACCTTTCGTTTCCCGGACATTTAGCTCTCAATGATCAACAGAAATATGTGGATTGTTGTACTTTTCAGAGGGAAAATGTCAACTTTTAAACTATGTTTACAAGTCTATATATATATTGGGTCATAGAACATAGTTTTGTTTTTATTCCAGTAAACAACAGACTCGTGGACTGTTGAAGGTTTTATCAACATTTAACCCAAGCGCATCATCTGATTGGCGATATTTCACCCACCTTGGCAGCACCCGCCACTCGTTAGAAAGATGAGGTACCTATGAGATAATGTAAGATAATACCCTATCAACACCCTTGTTCTCTCTAAACGAAACCGGGCTCACACGCAATAGGGTGCCATGAGAAGCCCCCCCTTTGCATCCTCGCACCCCCTCCCCTTACACGATCAAGTTGTTTTCGTGCCAACTCCTATTAATTAACAATTATCAGATTATTTACATTCCGGGTCAAAGACTTTCGACACTTTGAACTCTTTTAACCTTTCACAAGACATGCATCGGCGGGCACGCGGACTAGGGTGTCGACATTATCTCGTCTGGATGGCGACTAAGGGGGTCGGCGTTCAAATACCGGCCGGGTGTAAAAGAGGACAATTTTTTTTTTCGTAAATGTTTCTCCCCTTTTCACTTAACGCAAAATGCGGATACATTTATATTATATAGACACCTTTCACATCCTTACCCTATTGTAATTAGATTACGGATAGCTCGGGCGGGAAATAAGACGCGGCCCTTTCCCAAAAATAGATAGATTTTCGTGACTACAGCTTATTTGTGATTTTTTTTGGCATCTTATCTGACTACCTGTTCAGGTTATGTACGCATATATGATAATTACTCTAATGGGTTAAGGCTGTTACATGGGGAGGGCGTTTTATGCGTTTGGAAAACCCGCATTTTTGAAGAAGTGGTTTTATATATTTTTTAATGGTTTTCACCAAACTGTAGGCGAAAGCTATCAACAGAACCCTATATAGCTATAAAGCTTAAATTTTAAGTTTAAATTTTTTAGAAAGAATTCAACTACGCTTTACGCCAATATGTGTACTTCTGAGATTAAAGTAAAACGATAGAGACCTAAACTAGCCTTCCTATTTCAGATAAAGTAATTTTTTGATAGGGTCACAACAACATAATTGAAGCAAATGCGGGATTGTTTTTTAAGGTTATACAGAAGCTACCAGACTTTTTTTTTAAACTTTAAACTCTTTAACAGGTCAAAACTTAAGCCTAAATTTTGTTGAAAACCATTTTAAGAAATATCAAACCACTTCGTAAATAATCCAGAATTTCGAAACAGCTGCAACGCTTTCAGTACTCCCCCGTGTTACACCCTTAAGGATGAAGAAGAAAGCATTTTAGAGGTAATCCATCCGAATTTGCCTGGGAGGATAGTGGGAAACCATTTAGGGGAAAACCACCCTTAGTACACCAGACCGAGATTCGAACCCCAATCTTCCTGTCATCGCCAGTTTAGTCCAACATGAGAGTGACGCCCTAGACCATGCGGCCACCGAAGTAGGTTTACAGTAGATTCACAAAGAACTATTCGTTCCCGAATGTGCGTCTCTATTGTAGTCTATCTTAGAAATGAGTTGTTCTGAGTTGTAGAAGGGATACATTTTTTTTAAGTATTTTTTTGGGAGGAATGGTGGAGGGGGAAAATTGTAAAGAGGAAGGGTGCCCTTTCCACGAGCAGGCTAAAAGTGAGTGTATACTATGATTTTGGTAGGAGGTCCGTTCTATAAGGCCTTTTATCCTATTAATGTATACTATACGGTAGGATTTTGGTACGAAATAAGACCTTCCAGAACGGGATTCTTACCAAAATCATGGAATAACCTATAATTAGGGATGTGAAAGAAGTATCGATACTTTACTAATATCGATATTTTCCTTTCAATACTAGGTTTTTTTAATCGATACATTTACTGATATTAGTACTCACTCTGGTATCGGATAGGTATCGAAAGAAACAACTTATCTTCACTCATGCTTGGATTAAATGTTTAATATGGTTAAAGAAGTGTACAAAGTAGATTGAAAAAATATATTACTATTCATATTTAGCTATAAAATAACTTTCCATTAGCTATATTTTATAGACATTTTGAAAGCTGGTGTGGTAAAACCTTTTATTATATCCATCATACAATACTTATACCATTCAAGTTCCAACACATGACATAGACGCGATAGACCTAAAAACGGGTGACCTGGCGGTCTAGGGGTAAGGTGTCAGACTTCTGTGTTGGGGTGTCCGAGGTTCAATCCTCGGTCCCGGCACAGATTTATCTGATTGCCAAACAATTCCTTCACCTCTGACAAGACGTGTATTAATCACAACTTGTGAATGTTGGAATGCCAGGTCTCTACCGTGGTTCGGATTCCACGTTAAACTGTAGGTCCTCCATTTCATCTCACAATCACCCTAACATTACACATTAGCGTAAGTGCGTATAACCCGAACGTGTGGTAAGACGTGGTGCTAATAATAATAATAATTATAGACCTAAATATACTGTAATATGGTTAAATCATTACAGTTTTCAGTGTTTAAATAAATATGTAAATAAAAATATTATTATTACTATGCAAAGTTTATTACTTGATAAAAATAAAAATTTCCAGATTAAAATTTTGATACCGATACTTACTGTTATCGATTCTAGTACACGGTATCGATATTTTCCTTCCGATACTTTAAATGAGTACAGTATCGATACTTTTATTTCGATACCCCATCCCTACCTATAATAGTATTCTGGCATAAATAGCCTTTTAGAAAATACAAACCTACTATTTATTTTGCGGTCAACCAATGATAACATTTTACTATATTATTAGAATCATTCTATGGGTATTGATATTATCTTACAAAATTGACGTCAATTTGGCGTATGTAGATATGTAGATAATTCTTGTAACTCTTTAACTGCAGGATACTGTTCAGCCTACCATAGCTAATACGGATCGTATTATCGGCCGGTTATTTCTGTCCACAGCCAAGAAACCGGATGTTGTTTACGGAAATGTCACATCCTTGTCGTCGACTTTAAGAGAGTGGAGGGGGAGGGAGTTTGGGGGGGAGGGGCTTAGCATGTTTAATTTGATCAAACATTAAAAAAAAAGACGCTATACTGTATTTGGTTTGGTTAAACTTAATCTCGAATATCCGTATTGTTGTAGAGCTGACCCTCCCCGCACTGGTGGGCACACGGACAAAGGTGTCAGTCTCGTATTGTCTGGCTTGTCAGTGTTGTGGTGAGGTCAGGCATTTATTTACTGGATGGTTCCTCATTCTCCCTCTACGCAGATTCGGGTACATTTACTCTAAAGTCTACCGTTACTTATCTCATCGGTGGTTAGCCCGGACGGGGAGTAAGACAAAGGTACAGTAGCCCCATGTCTTCTTTGGTGCTGACTGACAGTTCACAGCTGACTTCTGACAGTCAACAATTAGGTATATGCCTAAATTTTGACTGTCAGAAGTGAAAGCTGCTAAACACATGTTTTTTGCAGTTCATATGGTTCGGCGTAGGGATACATAATTTGGTCTGGTAGCTATTCAAAGCCGTCGGTTGTCAGCTGTGAGCTGTCAGTCAGCACCAAAGAAGCCATGGGCTACTGTACAACGATGAATCTACTGTGTTGGAATAAGGAGGGTAGTTGGAGGAAATGCATCCGCATTAGGGTTAAGGGAGAGTGGAAATAAAACATGGGCTTAATAAACCACGCTCCAGTGCATCTCACCAGGATTCGAACCTTGACCTCCCCCGTAACCACCGACCCATCTCGCCTTAAACCAAGCGACCACCGATATGGGTCATTTATCGACTGCCCCGGATGATGAGGACGTCCGAATCCCGACCGGGACTACTAAGGGTGTATATTCCTAAATGGTTTTCTGCACTCTCCCTCCACGCAAACGTGTGAACATTTCCTCTAAATTCAACCTTCCTCCTCCCTATCCCATTAGTATAATTAAATGCGGATCGTCCGGACGGATATAAAGACGCGGTGGAAAAAATAAATAATATTTTAAAATTTCTAATCTAAAAAAATACTACCCCGGCCTGGAGCTACGATGGACGGGACCAATGGGCCGGGTTCGACCCTCATCCGCGAGATAGCGGGTCTGGGTGTATCGCTGGTACGTATCGATCAGTCGCCACCCTTCACCCTCCCGCCACCCCCAGCTGTGGGGGCGGTTACCCACGCCCACACTGCACAATATGATCAGCAAGGGGATATTTAATATCTTTAGCACCGCGTCTTACCAACCACTCGAGTTATACGGCTGTGTACGAATTACTCTAATGGGTTAGGGATGAGGAGGTTTGAAATTTAAAGGAAATGTACGGGAATTTACGTGGATGGAGAATGTAAAACAATTTAGACAGAACTATTCTCAATATACCTTACCAGAACTCAAGCAAAAATGTTTTTAAAATGTTAGAAAGTAACTGCGAGTTTATTTGTGGTATATTAAAGTTAGTAAAATGCTCCTCTACCCGTTACTTGTGTAGATTACAAAGCTAGTAACAGTATTCAATAACCAACACAAAGAAACAATTAAAGGGGCGGTTTTACATTTACTGCCCCCCCCCGTATATCTTCACAAATGATGTATTATGGGCACCTTCAGACCTACTAATTGGAACTTTTGAATGAAATTTATTTAAAACAATCATTTATAACTGTCCCGGTGGACCAGTCCACCCCTGACTAAGGGTAGTTTTACAGAAGATAGTTTTCCATCCACTCTCCACAGAAATACGGATACATTTCCTCTAAATTCTACCTTTATTATTCTTATACCTCATGAGTAGAGCCCGGATTTTTATGTAATTACATATTTTCATCCTGCCAGCTAGAAATGTTAAAAGAGAAATATTGGTGAATAAGATTGTTTGGGACTGTATTTTCATTTTTCATTTGACATATTTTTACATATTTTATTGCATTCTACATATTTTCGAAGATATTACATAAAATGACATATTTTGTGTGTTTATTTACTATGGTATTATTTTTTGTCTTTATTGAGAAAAAGACCTTAAAATGATGAGTTACTAATTTTCAGGCAACCTGTACTTTCATAAAGAAATGTATTCAGTGAAGGGATGGCGGTGGACAAAGTCCAGGTCAGATAGGATTACAGTTGCCATAACATAACTTTATGTCAAACGTTTCTCGTGCTGTGAAGGAAGAGAATGTGGCGTTGCCAGAAAGTTGTTTCAGCTGCACGTCTATCGCGCGGCGTGTCAGTTTGTAAACACATCTCTACGAGTTGTAAAAACAATAGTTCTTGGATCTTATTATCTCATTTTCCCGTTGTTTATTGGTTGGGAAAATAAACAAATATAGAGCAGCAAGAAAACATAACATCATCTGTCAATTAAGAGAGAATTTTCCCACAATTCCAGATGACAAATCACACAGTTTGCATTCCTACCCCTACCTCCTCAACCACAGCTTCATACCTGTAGTTAGTTCGCAAAGTATCAGCTAATAGAGTGCAAGTGATAGCCGATAGGTTGAGTGTTGTGGAAGAGTGGCCTTCAAAAACTTTCAGCCATAAAATCAAATTTTGTTCACTAATATTTGTATGTATTATTAACGTGACCACTTATGTGGTCTTGTGGTCAGAACTCATGACTACAAATCCAGAGGTCCCAGGTTTGATCCCCCAGTACTTTCAGATTTGCTGTGAAGCAGTAGGTCTGGAACGGGGTCAGCTCAGCCTGGTGAGGACAAATGAGGAGCTACTTGAATTAAAAAGTAGCGGCCCCGGTCTAGAAAATTGAGATTAACGGTTGGCGGATTCATCGTGTTGAGCACATGACACTCTCTATCCGCAGAAGTTGACACTACCTCCGCCAACAGACGGTGACCGCTTAGTCGGTATGGCTTGATTAAGGGCTAACACCATTAAGTTTTTTTTTATTATTAACGTAAGAAAAGAAGGTTTATTCACTATTACATATTTTCACACTATTTCATATTTTACTACATATTTTAACTGATTTTATTACATATTTATGTACATATTTTGTAGGTTAGTACTACATAAAATTCCGAGCTCTACTCATGAGTAGGCTATCGTTAAATACAGATCAATCGGACGGATGTGGTGCACACAAAAAGATTAAGTTGGCAACATTGGGTCAACAGAGTCGATGCTGGTGTGGGCTGGAAACTTTGCATGAGAACAATTACACCGACCGGATCCGAGGCTGGTGTGGGATGAATCATAGGCGCTAGAATAGTCGAGCAGAAATAACTAAACGCCAGAAAGTAAGTGGCTTTATACCATTCCTGGGTGGAACTGTCCGGCAGTAGAACAAACAGGGAGGACAATACAATTTGTGTTGTGACTTATTATATAGCATCACACTATTCACAAAGATCCATTCTACTCTCATATAGCAGTGTGTTATGACCCTCCTATTAAATGACATCATTCTATTCACAAAGATCCATTCTACGCTCCTATACAGTGTGTTGTGACCCTCCTATTAAATGACATCATTCTATTCACAAAGATCCATTCTACGCTCCTATAACAGTGTGTTGTGACCCTCCTATTAAATGACATCATTATATTCCCAAAGATCCATTCTACGCTCCTATAACAATGTGTTGTGACCCTCCTATTAAATGACATCATTCTATTCACAAAGATCCATTCTACGCTCCTATACCAGTGTGTTGTGACTATTAAATGACATCATTCTATTCACAAAGATCCATTCTACGCTCCTATACCAGTGTGTTGTGACTATTAAATGACATCATTCTATTCATAAAGATCCATTCTACGCTCCTATAACCAGTGTGTTTGACCCTCCTATTAAATGACATCATTCTATTCACAAAATCCATTCTACGCTCCTATACCAGTGTGTTGTGACTATTAAATGACATCATTCTATTCACAAAGATCCATTCTACGCTCCTATACCAGTGTGTTGTGACTATTAAATGACATCATTCTATTCACAAAGATCCATTCTACGCTCCTATAACCAGTGTGTTGTGACCCTCCTATTAAATGACATCATTCTATTCACAAAGATCCATTTACGCTCCTATATCAGTGTGTTGTGACTATTAAATGACATCATTCTATTCACAAAGATCCATTCTACGCTCCTATAACCAGTGTGTTGTGACCCTCCTATTAAATGCATCATTCTATTCACAAATATCCATTCTAAGCTCCTATAACAGTTATCTTTCGTTTCCCGGACATTTAGCTCTTAATGATAATATATGTGGATTGTTGTACTTTTCAGAGGTAAAATGTCAACTTGTAAACTATTTTACAAGTCTATACATGTATAGAGTCATAGAACATAGTTTTGTGTTCATTCCAGTAAGCAACTAACTCGTGTATTGTTAAGGTTTTGTCAATATTTAACCTGGTTGGCGATATCTCAGCTACCTAGGCAGCACCCTTAAGTTGGGATGGAAGGGGACGCGAGTTAAGGGCAGTGTTTTTTGAAATTTTCATAGAAAAACAAATTTTTCCTGCTAAATAAATAAAATATTGCTCCAGTATAAACGTAGAGTTTAATTTTCTTCACATGGTGATTTCAACGGTTGTTGAATATCTGTATTGATCATAGCAGCATTAGATGAGAAACTTTTTAAATTAAGATAAAAAGTTGTCATTGAATTCCAGGACACCCTCGACAGATATCCAACAACTGTTGATATCACCGTGTGAAGAAAATTAAGACTATTATGTTTCTACTTGAGCAATATTTTATTTATTTTGCCGAACTAAAATGTCTGATATGAAAATTGAAAAAATACTGGCCTTAGCTTCAACCCCCCACCCCCCACTTCCGTTAACCAGAATTACTCGACTGTTCCTCTCGCCAAGTTGGCAGCCTCTCATGAAATCAGGACGCTATGAGAATGACAACCATTCTTGTGTTGGCGTCAACTATGAGTCAGACTATGTTACCCAGAAATCTACAATTAGTGTCCGGCCAGCTGGTCACTCGGCGGTAAATAGACTTGATGACGAGTAAGCTATATGAGGAACACTAATTAATTATAATTAAGGGTAAGGCAAAAATCCCAATAGCAATATTGTAAAGGTTGGCTATCTTACACTTATCTTTTTTATTTGACCTAAGAGGTCCCTCATTTCGCGAACCGACTACACGAAGATCATCTTTGGCAAGAATTGGAACCGACGTTAATTTTATCTGTACTCTTTCTTTCTCTTTCTAGTAATGAAGTTATGATGGACCGTTAAGGGCAGTTAAGAGCCCTTAGCGTCTAGAAAACTTTGAAAGAACTCAAATTACTCCCCCTCTCCACTTAAACCACTTTTTTTCTAAAACTCTTTTTGAGGGCTTTCTATAACGGCCCAAACTGACAGTCTTTACATCCGAACACTATTAGAGCATTATTTTTAAAAGTTATATTTGTATAGACATATTTTCAGATTCCAACTTAAGGTTAGTGAAGATGAGAAATTGAAAATGCTTCTTCTTTTGTCACAGCGTACCACACCCGTCCTGTTTAGGCCACTTACCCAATAGTCAAAACAAAACCAACATCGAACAAAACATTGTTTGTGCTTTAGAGTATATTTGTGATTTTATAATCATGACAGAAGAGACTGAATGGACTGTGAAATGCTATTTTTTTTTATACAGACCATCCTGTTATCTGCGATCAATCTGAAAAGGAGTATCAAAAAGAGACATTTGTAGCAATACGACTTCGACTTCCTCTCATCAGCCCGTAGTATTTCCATAGAGCCGCAGAGGTTCCTGTCTTCATAATTTGTCTGAGAACAAAACTAGCTTTTATTTGCAGCATCTTCTTCTTCCATTTTGAGTAAAGGATGACATAGGACCGAAGAGATAAGTAAATCCATGTCTTCCTCGTCCGCCGCCATGTTGCTACTGGAGGAAGTTTTGTTTTGTCTGATTATGATATTCCCCAGCATCGAACACGTGTTCGAGGCAGTTGTCCGAAACCATTTGTTACAAACTGATTGTCCAACCAGCGGATAAGCGGTCGTTTTGAGGAAATGCACCCGTATTAACATGAAGAAAGGATGGAAAATCGACAGCGATAAACCGCAACAGGTAGAAAAGAAAACACTACCAGTTCCTAATGGAACCCGGCTGTATTTGAACCTGGGCATCCCCGTCACCCGGTGATCACAATCTGTTGCAAGAATTCACATCTTAGGGTTCGGCCAGACTTACAAGCGTGCGAGCGAGCGCGTGATTAGCAGATAGCTCTCGATAGTTGTTGACGAGGATCAAAGTTCGAATCTTGGCTCAGTGAACTGAGGTGGTTTTTGACAAGTGATTTATTGTTGTGGTTTTCTCATCCTCTATCCACGCTAATGGTGATTCTTATTTGTAAAGGCCTACTTTGATTATAATATTGAACTATTTTAACGTATCAGTTTTATATATCTATCTATATAATTATATAGTTTATGATCTTATCAATTAAATTAGGCCGTTAGTAGCAAGTGTGCTAAACCTATCGATAATTATTGTAAAAAATCAAATATAATGTCTAATTGTGACGTTTTCCTAGTACTCAATGAACCAACATACAATAATATTGCCCAGCGCCTGTAAACTAGACTGTACCGGCTCGAGCGCGTGCACTTGAAAAATAGAACTTGTTCTATATTTCAAGCGCGTCGTTCGGGTCGCTCGCTCGCGCGCTCCAGTCTGGTCGTACCCTAGCCTTGTGATCACCGTTGCGGGTCCATGATCTAATTGGGAGTCCAACTTAAGGCTATGTTTTAGTCCTTGGTTCCATTCTAGCCACTGTCATAGTTTGACTATTTATTAATTGCAAGTAGCCGGCGTTGCCTGATAAGGACTCACGAATCGTAGCGAAGATTATTCTCTGCGGAGAATATTGTCTTCGATACTACAGCGTCGCTAGGCGAAGTTTTATGTCACCGGTTATTTCCGGACAATTTCGAGGACATTCGGTAGATCAGTGTGATATGCTATCACCGAGCAAGGCTGTGAAAATATTCTACAAGTCGCATGCAGATTTTAAATTGGTTTGATTTGTTTGGTGAAGCGTCTTACTACCCGTTCGGGTTATTCGCCTAAATAATAATAGTCCAACACGAAAGTAGCGCGTTAGACCATGCGGCCATCGAAGCACGTAATAAACACTAATTACTTGTGTGGCTCTTCTTTATATCCAAAACCAATGCATTTCGACTTTTCCTCTTCGTATAGGTGTTGAGTCCAAATACCGTGATTCGATTGACTGGGTGATACTTAATGTTGGCATTACTGAGAATTTTTTTTTTTGAATTTACGGATATTTCTCCTTGATGATAAATGTGGACAGAAAACAAGTTACTACCGTATTCAACAGCGCAAACAATACTGATAGTGAACAGTTATTAGATATCTAATAAACAGCACGAACATAGGATCACGCGATTCAGCTCTTCAGGTTCGTAATATATGTAAAAGTTAACAAAAAAACTAGTTTCCACCTCAATTTTCATAAAGTACGCACGCATATCAAGTTTCAGTTTTATAGATCTGTTATTTTTTTAAATACCCACGTCAATGATCCCACGACCTAAGGCATTGCAGGCTCACAAAGGATGTAATAGTTTAAAAAAAGGGGCTTAAGGAATATACCCTATGGTTTCCTTACTTGACTAACCATATTCCAAATTTCAATTTCATATTTTTCTTAGTTTTGGAGATTCCCGAACTTGTGGCCAAGTGGTCTAAGACTTAACACTTACAATAAATAACTAAATAACCCTCTCCGGTGGCCGCATGGTCTAACGCGCTACTCTCGAAGTAGACTGCCGATGACTGGGAGGTCGAGGTTCGAATCTCAGTAGGGTGTACTGAGGGTGGTTTTACACTCTCTCTCTCCGCGCAAATGCGGGTACACTTCCTTTAAATATAACTTTCCTAATCCCTAATACCATTAGCGTAATCAGTACATAAGCGTATAACCCGAACTGTTATTAATACAAAATGCTTAAAAATATATATAAGCCTAAATATATATTTAAAAAAGCTCAAAATGCACATCTTCAGGTGTACTTATAAAAATATGCGATGTTTTAATTTCCTAGGTTTCTTGGTGTTGGAGTTACTCACATAAGTGATCACGCAGTCAAAGGAGTTAGGATTTTAAGATATTATTTAAAAGCGTAAAAAATACGCCTGATCTGCACAATCCAAGTTGGTATTAATTCGAATTTTCTTGGTCCTTAAGTTACAGCGTGAACACACAAATATACAAATTATTCTATAATTTTATAATTATTATTTTCTTAACTACTCCGGAGTTTTAGCTGTCTTTTAAATGGGAAGTCGTCTGTTTGTATGAATTTTTATCTAGGTAAATGCAAGATTATATCAAATAAAGATATGGAACGTTACCTGCTTAATTTTTATTTGCCAAATAAACCTTTCCTATTTACTAATGTTAATACGAAACAACATACCAAACTATAAACAGCGATGAGGCTATAATCTCCTATTATTTATCTTTGTATTTCATGTTGAAATATCTCCTGTAATTTATCTGTGGATTCCATGTTGAAATATCTTATGTAATTGCTCTTTGGATTACAGTTTACGTTGAAATATCTCCAGTAAATTCTCTTTGGATTTCATAGTGAAATATCTCCAGTAAATTCTCTTTGGATTTCATAGTGAGATATCTCCAGTAAATTCTCTTTGGATTTCATAGTGAGATATCTCCTGTAAATTTTCTTTGGATTTCATATTGAAATATCTCCTAATTTTTCTCTGGATTTGAAGTTGATAATTTTCCAAAATAGGTAGAGAAAACATCTAAGTACTATGTTCAATAGTACATTGTCAATGTTAATGATGTTTAAGACATCAGTCTCGCAAAATATTTAAAAAATAATTTTAAAAACTATGCCCGAGGTGCACATCCTTAGGTCCCCCTAAACAAGTATGGCAAGTTTCTGCTTCCAAAGTTGTTTGGTTTTGGACTTCTAGCGTCTAAACTAAACTCACAAACACTCAAATAAACATTCTATTTCACTTATATTATATTTGGATAAGTCCTGTTAAATTTTTGGTTGAAATGAGAAAAGTTTTTTTTTAGCACCAGGTCTTATTACCCGTCCGGGTTATATTTAGAAGAAGTGTACCCGTATTTGCGTGGAAGTAGAGTGGAAAGCCATTTAGGAGGTAGACCCACCCTCGGTACATCCGACCGAGAGCAGAGCTTTAGACCATATGGCCACCGCAGTGGGTTACTTGAGATAAGAAGCTTCATGGTGACCTGGTGGTCTAGGGTAAGGTGTCAGACTTCTGTGCTGGGGTCCGGGGTTCAATCCTCGGTCCTGGCACAGATTTATCTGATTGCCAAACCCCTCCTTCACCTCTGACAAGACGTGTATTAATCACAACTTGTGAATGTGAGGAATGCCAGGCCTCCACCGTGGTTCGGATACCACGTTAAACTATAGGTCCTCCATTTCATCTCACAATCACCCTACCATTATATATTAGCGTAAGTGCGTATAACCCGAACGGGTAGTAAGACGCGGTGCTAATAATAATAAGAAGAAGCTTCATAGTTTTCTTTCCCCTCTTTCTTATTGACATGACAGAGGGTGGTTGCAGGAAAGGGAGTAGAGTAAACATGCCAAATATGGGCCTCAGCCTAATATGGGCCCCCTGTCAAATTCGACCTGATTCATGCAGGCATCTTTTGCTTCCCATAAGAAGTCCTTCAACGAGAATCAAGCAGTTGTATTCTAAGCTGAGAACGCTCAAAATCAACAGTTAAGTGCTCACACAATAAAATTATCAATTTCGTTAATTATGAACTTTTTCTAGTGTTTGACTTCAATCGATATAAACATCTCAAGGTAAAATATATTTAAATATTTATCTTTAATTAGTGCCTAATGGCTTGGAAATGTATAATAAGACAGTGTAGAAACACTGTAGAGTAATGTAAAGTAATTGATAGTGAAGGAAGTCAACCTAAAAGGATAGCTAGGTTAGGCCTAGATAGAAAAACACACTTCTCTTTTCATTTCTTCTCTTCTGGAACTATTGCACTTCACACGTTGTTTAGAATTTTTGGAGATGTTCCTTTATAATTAGAAGAGACACGTTGAAAAATTAAATTTAAAATCATTCTATAAACATGTAGTTCTATAGCCTATAGCATATCTTTGTTTGTGTTTTTTCAATGTGTATTTTCTAATGATAAAGGAACATCTCCGAATATTCAATAATGTGTGAAGTGTAATAGAGTGCAACAGTTCAAGAAGAGAAGAAATGAAAAGAGAGTGTGTTTTTCTCTCTAGGCCTAACCTAGCTATCCTTTCAGGTTGGCTTCCTTCACTATCAATTACTTTACATTACTGTACAGTGTTTCTACACTTGTCTTATTATACATTTATATATAATTTTGTATTTCTGAAAGGACATTATTTGTACTATAGAACATAAATAGTTCATAAATAATTCAGACGCATGCTTCTTGTATAAGGTATTTTATATATTCTGCCTGCCTTTTATGGGCCCCTTACTGCCGTAGGGGACCCATAATAGGAAGGGACTACGTTTAGCCTCATATGACTATAAATATTCTAATGGTTAGGAAACAAGTATATCCACACCACTCAACGAACTGCACGGAGTAAGAATGTAAGGTCTGATTCAACCGACTCAGAATCTGACGTTGACGATCCCTTACATCGACACAGACGAAGATAAGGACCCTGATTGTGATAGTGGTGATGCCGCTGAGTGTTCCTATTGCGGAGGACTCTTTTCCGAAGACAAAAATTGGGAGCAATGGGTCCAGTGCACTCGGTGCCTAATGTGGATTCATTCCGACTGTACACAAAATTCAGGACAAATAAATTTCATTTGTGAGAAATGCTTGAATGGCTAAACAAACTATTATTTTACACAATTTAAAATGGTTTTGGTAGGGGCCCATAATAGGACATATACCTTCCTAATGTGGGCTACTATGTATTTTCAAATAATGTATTATAAGTGTAGTGATTGTGTTAGTGTATGGTTTTTTACTAGCCAGCCTTGGGCCAGCGTGCAACCGGGGACTTTCCAATGATAAACTAACCAGCCTTGGGCCAGCGTGCAACCGGGGACTTTCCAATGATAAACTAACCAGCCTTGGGCCAGCGTGCAACCGGGGACTTTCCAATGATAAACTAACCAGCCTTGGGCCAGCGTGCAACCGGGGACTTTCCAATGATAAACTAACCAGCCTTGGGCCAGCGTGCAACCGGGTACTTTCCAATGATAAACTAACCAGCCTTGGGCCAGCGTGCAACCGGGGACTTTCCAATGATAAACTAACCAGCCTTGGGCCAGCGTGCAACCGGGGACTTTCCAATGATAAACTAACCAGCCTTGGGCCAACGTGCAACCGGGGACTTTCCAATGATAAACTAACCAGCCTTGGGCCAACGTGCAACCGGGGACTTTCCAATGATAAACTAACCAGCCTTGGGCCAGCGTGCAACCGGGGACTTTCCAATGATAAACTAACCAGCCTTGGGCCAGCGTGCAACCGGGGACTTTCCAATGATAAACTAACCAGCCTTGGGCCAACGTGCAACCGGGGACTTTCCAATGATAAAATAACCAGCCTTGGGCCAGCGTGCAACCGGGGACTTTCCAATGATAAACTAACCAGCCTTGGGCCAACGTGCAACCGGGGACTTTCCAATGATAAACTAACCAGCCTTGGGCCAGCGTGCAGCGTGCAACCGGGGACTTTCCAATGATAAACTAATCAATACTCCGCGGTAATTTTTCGAATGTCGGCAGAGCACGCGTCACGCCACCGACAGCTCAACCGGGCACCTTTTTGTGTGCTTGACGTCAGAATCAGAGGTGCTCTGGCAGGTTCCCCGGGACTATAAATACACTAGAACCTCGTTAATCCGAACCAATTGAGACCAAAGCTTGTTCGGATTAGCGAAAAATTCCGATTATGAGGGAGTATACAGAGGGGGTCTATGCGGAGGCAGAGTGTTTCCACAAAATTTTAAGTTAGAGTTAAATGATAATTTATATTTTTTAATTTAAATAATATAATATTTAGATGCGGTTGGAGCCGTAACTAACAATTATAATAGCCAATAATACAAGGGCAACTGTACCAATGCGCGTATCACGATGGATTAAATAGCCAAGCTATTATATTTGTTGGTGACCTGGCGGTCTAGGGGTAAGGTTTCAGACTTCTGTGATCGGAGTCCGGGGTTCAATCCTCGGTCCCAGCACAGATTTATCTGATTGCCAAACCTTTCCTTCACCTCTGACAAGACGTGTATTAATCACAACTTGTGAATGTGTGGAATGTCAGTCCTCCACCGTGGTTCAGATTCCACGTTAAACTGTAGGTCTTCCATTTCATCTAACAATCACCCTACTATTAAACATTAGTATAAGTGCGTATAATCCGAACGGTTAATAAGACGCAGTGGTAATAATGATATTATATTTGTTAGTTATGGTTTTCGCTGCATCTAAATATCATATTCTTGTTCTACATTTGGCTGCATAAAGCCCTCCCGAGTCGAAGGTGGTTGCGTTATCCGATAGATCGTGATCTTAATTGATCGCTCATATGTATCCGACAATTTCCACACGTCCATCACAGACTCTGCCTTAAAATATGAGTTAATACTGACCTTGGGCACGGAAATACTCAAGTGGTTAGAGCATTGGTGTATTCAGCCAAAAGTCCCGGGTTTGATTCCCGTGTTCAGGTGTCATTTTTCAATTTATAGAATATGATATTTAGATGCGGCTATTACAGGAACTAACAAATATAACTTTGGCTAATTAATCTGTTACTTAAAAAGGGTTTATATAAATTCCAATAATTTAAAATGTTGTTTCAAGGTATAATACACTGCATGAGAAAGTTTGGTGCGAGTGTGTCGTAAAATTGATTTAGATATTTAGGGTGCGCGTTGTGAACCGACTGATTATATCGGCACACGACTTGTTAACTAACTTAAATCAAGAACAGACACAACACCCAGACAATAAATTTATCACTATGGCAGGGGAAGCCCACATTTCTCCAATGATGAATTTTTGACCACGCCGGGAATCGAATCCAGGACCCCTATCTCAGTAAACAAACACGCTTTCAACTGAGATAAGATGTCGGACCATTTAAAATGTAAATGGTTTATATTTGAAATAAGCACAGTTCTAATCATAATATACTTTTAACTGTGAAGTAGATGATTCGTATTTATTTAGCACCGCGACTTACTAACCGTTCGGGTTATACGCTTATGTACTAATTTCGCGAATGGTTTTAGGGATGAGTAAGGCTATATTTAGAGGCAGCGTACCCGCATTTGCGTGGAGGTGGAGTGGAAACCGTTTTGTAAAAACTCCCCTCAGTACATACGACCAAGATTCGAACCTCGATCTCCCCATCATCGGTAGTCCAGTCTACTGCGATAGTAGTACCTTAGACCATGCGGCCACCGAAGCGTGAAAGATTCGACGTGTGAACTGCAAACATGTTGAAACTTAGAGCTCAAAAGAAGCACGTTAAGGTAAATTATCCGTACCTGTGACTTTCTGGGCTGTATATTTCAACATGTTCTGCTTGTACGTGTGCCAGTTTATTAACAGTACCTAATATTTAATTAAACAAAAATGTGTGTGATATGTAGAGAGGAAAGATTTACGGTAAATATTTATAGCGGAAAATGTTCTGGTAAAAATTGTCAGATGATTTAATCCCAAGGGAAGAGGATGTATTCATTTATGATTTGGTTATAATCAGTAGCGAGGCGCCAGGGCAGGCAGGATAAGGTCAGCTATCCCAAAAGGTTTTGAAAAAAGGAGAGAAAACATCTCCTTACATAAAACAGATGTAAGATTGAAATTTTAATCGTCATTTTTTAAAGCGTAGTGATATTTAAACAAGCAGTGAAGCGAATGTGTCAGTTTCTTTTGTCAAGATAAGCTGATATCTTTCCGCCTAACCCACCCGGAGAATCAAGCCTGCGAGGAGCTAGGAGGGTAATGCGCGCGCAACTGTTCATCCAGCCACTGAAGGCGACCAGTAAGCCGGCTATCCTCGACTCGTGAGTGTTACATTCTGAACATGTATAGCGTGTTTCAAAGGTTTATTTCAGTGTAGATTAGTTTAGTTTTGTGATTGTGACTTAAATTTTATTATTTTATTGAGTTGTATTAAATTTCGTATTATAATATATATCGGTAATGTTTTAGGATTTAGTGTATGTACCGTAGAAGAAAAAAATGGGAGACGCTGTAATACATCAACAATGATTCTTTCGGTTCAGTTGACTTTTTCTTAAATAATTCTAGTGAGCCTTTAGTCTTTTGAACGAAAAGTGCATTTAAAAGGAAAAATATGAAGACCAAAATGAGAGATTTCACAGAAGGTATAACAAAAAATAAAAATAAATTATTATTATGATTAATAATATTAGTAGTCTGCCGGTACTGCATTATATTAGTGTTCATAACTCACCTCACCCAAAAACTATCATCACGCTTCGCCACTTGTTATAATAATGAAGTATTAGCATATCTGATCTAATGCAGACCTGACGTTTAGTGACACATTCAACCACCAAGCGCTGTAGTCGATGTTATTGTTTTTTATTATAACTCAAGTGATAATGTTTCTGGTGTTAACGTCCTAAGGAGAAACCAAGTAGATTAAACCAAACAAGTTAACGACGATATCACAGGCAGTCTAAACACAGTACCTAATTATGGCCGGTGGTAATTCGGGTGGAAAGTTTGGTTAGAGGATTGTGGAAAATAAGCTACCGTGTCACACAATATTAATGGTCCTTTGTGACAGAGATGAGAGCGTTGGAATCAGTCTAGAGAGCGTTGAAGTTTTCCAGGGGATTACTGTTTTATACTGACTGATGGACTACAATGGAGACAAGGTCCACACTACACTAGAATCAGGAGGTCCCAGGTGCTAGACAAGGTCCACACTACACTAGAATCAGGAGGTCACAGGTGCTAGCAAGGTCCACACT
This sequence comes from Timema podura, assembly GCA_033556935.1. Lineage (NCBI taxonomy): Eukaryota > Metazoa > Arthropoda > Insecta > Phasmatodea > Timematidae > Timema > Timema podura. The sequence goes on from JAVRXN010000003.1 coordinate 53,883,408, forward strand.
ACACTAGAATCAGGAGTTCCAGGTGCTAGACAAGGTCCCACTACACTAGAATCAGGAGGTTCCAGGTGCTAGACAAGGTCCACACTACACTTGAATCAGGAGGTTCCAGGTGCTAGACAAGGTCCACACTACATTAGAATCAGGAGGTCCAGGTGCTAGCCAAGGTCCACACTACACTAGAATCAGGAGGTCCAGGTGCTAGACAAGGTCCACACTACACTAGAATCAGGAGGTTCCAGGTGCTAGACAAGGTCCACACTACACTAGCATCAGAGGTTCCAGGTGCTAGACAAGGTCCACACTACACTAGAATCAGGAGGTTCCAGTGTAGACAGTTTCACATACTAGCATAGGGTGGTTCAGTGCTAGTACAAGGTCCACTACTCGTTCAGGAGTTCCAAGGCTAGCAAGTCAACTACTAGAATCAGAGTTCATTATGACAGTCAATCATAGAATCAGGAGCCCAGGTGTAGACAGGTCTACATACCCTGGAATCAGGGTCATAGCTAGACAGTTCACACTACATAGAATCAGAGTTCGGTGTAGCAAGGTCATAAACTGAATCAGAGGTTAGGTGTAGACAATGGTCACATACATTAAATCAGAGTACAGTGTAGACAAGTCCAACCACAGATCGGAGGTCAGTGCTAGACAGTCACACTCACTAGAATAAAGAGGTTCCAGGTGTGCAAGGTCAACTACATACAACAGGAGTTCCATGGTGCAGACAAGGTCTACACTACATAGAATAGGGGGTTCAGTGTAGACAAGCTCCACACTACACTAAATCGGATGCCCAGGTGAACAAGGTTACACTACACTGAATCGAGGTCCTGGTTATTGTCTCGAGGCAAAGAATTATATTAGAATATGATTCCCTTTACACAGTGAAATTACTGCTGGGGGTGTGTCGTTATCGTTAAGCTATTTATAAGTAGCTATGTGTTAATATAATTAGTAGGCTCAGGAAGTGTTTGTTAAACTCCTCCAATAAATAAAAAAACTATAAAAACCTCAAACGAATGAACAAACTTTTTTATAGTCACTGATACGGAAGACTCACACATGACGTGTACGTGTGTGTGTGTGTGTGTGGTGTTGATGAGAGAGTAGAGAATATGAGCGTGTGTCGTCATGCATGGTTTTCGTAAACTGGGAGGATCTTTAATCAGGACCACTTGATATACGGAGCACAATTACATGGCGTGACCGTGAATTAAGGGGGCTGTGTGCGTTACTACCCGCCCCTACCATCCCTAATCTCAATTCAAGATATGAACAAGTTAGTAAAATTATATATTATTATTATTATTACGTATTAATTTATTTTTTTTTTTTTGTGCCCCACTATCCGTAGAGGCGAAACGCATTTATTTACACCTTGAGTTATTCCGATAATTCGATGCCTCTATAGGCTATTTGAAGTTGTCTTCACCCGGCAATATTTTGAAAATGGGATCTTCTTGAAGCTATTTGGAATGATCCTTGAAACAGAAAATATATTTCATGTTAAATTTATCAGGATGTATTGAGTTTTAGTGAAAGTTGCACTGTTGGTCTCACTTTCTAAATACAGACACAATACATTTTGTGATTTTTGTATATACGATACTTAAAAACTAGCAGTAAAGAACAGGACAAATTGTAAAAGATCTCCCTGAACTGAGTTGCAATTTTTTAAGTTACCGTGAAAGTGATCTTGGCCGATCTATTTGTATGAAGGGAAATAGTCCGAGGGCACGCGGTGAGTGTTGCAAGAAGCTCTCATGGCAGCCATTGGTAGAACATTCGCGATAACACCAGCAAACAGAGTGGACGTGTGTTAAACACTCGCTATAACACCAGCAAACAGAGTGGACGTGTGTTAAACACTTGCAATAACACCAGCAAACAGAGTGGACGTGTGTTAAACACTCACAATAACACCAGCAAACAGAGTGGACGTGTGTTAAACACTCGCTATAACACCAGCAAACAGAGTGGACGTGTGTTAAACACTCGCTATAACACCAGCAAACAGAGTGGACGTGTGTTAAACACTTGCAATAACACCAGCAAAACAGAGTGGACGTGTGTTAAACACTCACAATAACACCAGCAAACAGAGTGGACGTGTGTTAAACACTCGCTATAACACCAGCAAACAGAGTGGACGTGTGTTAAACACTTGCAATAACACCAGCAAACAGAGTGGACGTGTGTTAAACACTCACAATAACACCAGCAAACAGAGTGGACTTGTGTTAAACACTTGCAATAACACCAGCAACAGAGTGGAGTGTGTTAAACACTTGCAATAACACCAGCAAACAGAGTGGTCGTGTGTTAAACACTCGCTATAACACAGCAAACAGAGTGGACGTGTGTTAAACACTCGCAAAACACCAGCAACAGATGGACGTGTGTTAAACACTTGCAATAACACCAGCAAACAGAGTGGACGTGTGTTAAACACTTGAATAACACCAGCAAACAGAGTGGACGTGTGTTAAACACTTGCAATAACACCAGCAAACAGAGTGGACGTGTGTTAAACACTCACAATAACACCAGCAAACAGAGTGGACTTGTGTTAAACACTTGCAATAACACCAGCAAACAGAGTGGACGTGTGTTAAACACTTGCAATAACACCAGCAAACAGAGTGGACGTGTGTTAAACACTCGCAATAACACCAGCAAACAGAGTGGACGTGTGTTAAACACTTGCAATAACACCAGCAAACAGAGTGGACGTGTGTTAAACACTCACAATAACACCAGCAAACAGAGTGGACTTGTGTTAAACACTTGCAATAACACCAGCAAACAGAGTGGACGTGTGTTAAACACTTGCAATAACACCAGCAAACAGAGTGGTACGTGTGTTAAACACTCACAATAACACCAGCAAACAGAGTGGACTTGTGTTAAACACTCGCTATAACACCAGCAAACAGAGTGGACGTGTGTTAAACACTGCAATAACACCAGCAAACAGAGTGGACGTGTGTTAAACACTTGCAATAACACCAGCAAACAGAGTGGACGTGTGTTAAACACTTGCAATAACACCAGCAAACAGAGTGGACGTGTGTTAAACACTCACATACACCAGCAAACAGAGTGGACTTGTGTTAAACACTTGCAATAACACCAGCAAACAGAGTGGACGTGTGTTAAACACTTGCAATAACACCAGCAAACAGAGTGGACGTGTGTTAAACACTCGCTATAACACCAGCAAACAATGACGTGTGTTAACACTGCAATAACACCACAACAGAGTGACTGTGTAACTCCAATACACCAGCAAGAGTGGACTTGTGTTAAACACTTGCAATAACACCAGCAACGAGTGAGTGTGTTAAACATGCAATACACAGCAACAGGGTGTTAACACTGCATAACACCAGCAAACAGAGTGGTCGTGTGTTAACACTTGCAATAACACCACAAACAGAGTGACGTGTGTTAAACACTGCAATAACACCACAAACAGAGTGACGTGTGTTAACACTCGAGCATCAAGAGTTGAGATGAACACACTTCAACTCAACTTCCATTATTTATTATTCATAACCAACCGAATGGCATGACAATCCTAGATATAATTTGTGGTCTTTAATTCAAGTAAGTTAAATTTAATCAACTAAGTCTATCGTTGCTAGGACGTGAACTACTGGCGCCGAACAGATATTAAATTGATCTAGCGTGAGATTAACTGACGCACTGAATCTAGGGAGATCAGGTCGTATACTAACCAGTCAGGATCCGAACCAAGGACGCTGCTCAGACTGATACGACCACGCACTGTTAGATCCTCTTCTGGACATTTTTTGGAAATAGATGCCTCTAGAAAATCATTTGGAGTAGTCTTACACAGACAAATATTTGAAAATCGAATCCTTTCAGAAGCTATTTGGAATAGTCTTCCCTGGAAATTTTTGAAATGTGGATGGACCTAGAAGCTATTAAATGTGGTCCTTAACCGGACAAATTTTCGAAAATTAAATGCCTCTAGAGTTAGATTTAAGTCCATTTTTCAGCTTCATATTCGATAATATCAGAGATTTGAAATTTATCTAAGGAAGGGCAAACTTATTCTGGAGGACGGGGCTAATTCTTTCCAGAGGGGCAACGCCCTATCCCCCGTTCCCAAACAGTTGCACCCCCCCCCCTGCCTCCTCGCCTGTCATAGAAGATCCAGTCTACATAAGACTTACTCCAAAGACCACGTGACCATAGGTACGGACGTTTGCAAACAAAGTTCGACGCCAAGTTCTATCGCCCAAATCGGTGAGCTCTGTAGGGCCTACTACTGGAGGGGCAAGAACACACAATTTTTCAATTGACTAAAAAGTTGACGTTCGATCTTGTCGTCTGCTAGGGACAAACTCTGGCTTTGATTTCGTTCTTATGGCGCGAGCGTGTTACTGAAACTATTGTTGTTTAGAAATTACTAGGAATATATTATTTTGTCCATAAAGTCACACATATTTATGATATTTAGACATTTTAGTAACCCATTTATCACAATAAATATAATAACACCTGATATATATTATAAATTCGCATAAAATAGTGGAGTATGTCTAAATGCCTAATTGACTTGTGTATGTGTAAAAGAGAGAAAAAAACCGAAAGCTTATTTCTTTCTCGCGCATTGGTGTGCAGACGACAACTCGAAAATTTCAGCCACATATGTTCCATACGGTTATTTTATAAAGTTCACTGGTCCAACTATTTTAATTTTATTATTATTATTTAGCACCTCGTCTCACTACCCGTTCGGGTTGTACCCCTATGTACTAATTACGCTAATTTTAGGGATCATGAAATGTACCGCATTTGCGTCGAGGAAGAGTGGAGAACCATTTTGGAAAAACACCCTCAGTACATCCGACTTAGTTTCGAACCTCGATCTCCCCGTCATCGGCAGTCTACTGCGAGAGTAGCGCTTTAGACGATGCGGCCACCGAAGACGGTGATCCAACTACTGATCCGAATCAAGACATCCGCATTCGATTCCCGGTGAGACGAGACACACAACTAACCGCTCGGAAATTAGATCTGTCCCCTCACCCTGAGGGGTTTATTAACGATATAATAAGTGCTAGACATCAGCTTAGTCGGTAGCGTGTCTGCCTTCAAAACCAAGGGTCCCGGGTGTTCGATTCCCGGTATGACCTAAAAATGTATCATTGGCAAAATGTGGGTTTCCTCCTTCACAGTAATGAATTAACGGCCGGGGGGGGGGGGGGGGTATTGTGTGTGTTATTATAGTTTTAAGCTAATGTATAAGTCATGTGCTGATATAATTATTGGTTGGTTTAAAAAGTGCAAGGAGCTTATTGAGGGACACAGTAGAACAGGATGGTTGGGACGATACTAATTGACCCTGGTTAACAATAGCGTCGGAACAATGCGAGTGTGTGCTAACACAACAAGCTGTGCCAATATGCTCGGCACTTAGCACGTCTGCAACGAGGTGTAGGATGCAACGTGAATACTGGGCTTTGAACTGTCCGAGCCGCCATTGCAACAGCCGCATATTAGCAGTCAAAGGAAAGGAAATACACTGGCGCCATCTTATGTTAGGAACATTATAGTCGGACCGACATAGCCGCATATTAGCAGTCAAGGAAAAGGAAATACACTGGCGCCATCTTATGTTAGGAACATTATAGTCGGACCGACATAACCGCATACATTGATCTTATTAATCTAACTGGATATACATCTGTGGCTGACATTTTCAAGCTATCGTCTGCACACCATTGTGTAAGAGATAAGGAAACTTTGGGGTATCTCTTTCTCTCTTACACACATACAAATACTAGACAGGCATTTTGACATCGTTCGTTAATTTGTACGAATACATGAGACACATCACCGTATTATTATTTAAATGAAACAAATGTGTTGATAAAAGGTTTAAAAAACATAACTAGGTTCGACATTCGTGACTAGTTTCTAAATAAGTTGATGTAGGCTAAAAAAAAGTAATATTTTCTAAAAGCCTATAGCCTAAATGATCGTTTGAACGTAAGAATCCTACACAAAGTCTGTCATTCAAACAAAAATGTAATTAAGTTTTAAGCTACTTGATTTCATTATATTTATCGAACTTTCAATAAACGATGTGTTCTGAAACCATATACAAGTTGGCAAATGTAAATATATAGTAGACTTGGCAGAATATAAACAACATGGGTAATAACTACCATAAATATTTTATTCGGGTTTGTACCATATAACCTGTAAAATTGAACTGTATATTCTTCAGCGTTAATGTTTCTTCAATCAAGTGTGGTGTGATACTTCACTATTTTCAAACAACACTTTTATTCACCAGAGACATGTTTTCGCATGAGAACACTCTCCCCTCACAATCAAGCAGACGACAAACTTGAGCATCACGCTTTGGTCCTTTGCAAGGCGTGTGTTTGCATTATAGTCGGGTCGTCACAGCCGGTTATTAAACGTTAATGGAGCGCCATCTTATGTTAAGGATTTTAAAGTCTTAAGAACCTCTTTAGCTAGTAAGTCCATGTATTTCTACTAATGAGGCAAGTATGAGGACGGTAAGAAATTAAAAAGTTAACTCGAATATGCGTTTAGGGAGAGAAAGTGTAACATTTTTTGTGGAAAAACCAACCTCACTTCACCAAGCCGGGAATCGAACCACAACCTCGTCCGTTACCATTAAATCCAACAAGACGAGACTGAAGCTTTTTGTCCATGTGACCCACCCAATACGGGTGGTAAAAACCAATAAAACTGAGGAGGTAAATGTCACAACGAGAGAGGTATGACTATTTGTGACGCCAGGACATTCCTAGTTGCGCCACCGCCTTGACGTATGACGTCACAGCAGTCCAGGATATTCTCTTGGCCGACAGTTTTACACGCCTCCTCGTCGTAAAAACACTTTTCATAATTTACGACCCTATTTCCAAGAGAGGGGGGGCAGCTTATCGGGCATTGTCTCGACTAAAGATTTTACATTGTAATGAAAGGTAAGGTGGTAGCTGTGAGAATAAAGGCGTTAGTCTCGTCTGGTCTGGTTTAATGGTTGACGAGGGAGGTCGGGGGCTCGAATCCATGCCGGGTGGACTGAGATCCGAAACGGTTTCTCACTCTACCTCCACGCGAACTTGGGTACCTTCCTCGTCAATAACTACATTAGTAATAAATATGTGGATAGCCCGGACGGGTAGTAAGACGCGGAGCACGGAATTAAAAAGTGTAATCGCAGTATGACGGTAGGTTTCCATGTTGCACCATCTTATTCCCCGTCTGGATCATTCGTAAATGTACACTAATAGAGTAGGGCGGAAGAAGGTAGACTTCAAGAGGAAATGTACCCGTATTTGTGTGGAGGAAAAGAGGGGGAGAATTTTATGAACTAAAAAACTTTAGTGTGCCAACATCGGGTCAGGTTTCTAGCCCCAACCCCCCCCCCGTAACCAGGTTCAACCCCTTCAAGTGTCCCGCCACCCGCTACGGTGGCCAAATGGTAAAAGGCATAAGCTCTAAGGCTAAAGCACAATAAACGGGGTTAGAGTCCCGGTCGGGTGTAATGAGAGTAGTTTTTTTCCTATATAGTTTCCCACTCTCCCTCCTAGCAAATATGGGTACATTTCCTATACATTAAACCTTCATAATCCCTAGCACATTAGCGTAATTGGTTAATATGCGTATAACCCAAACGGGCGGTTAGACGCGGTGCTAATAAGAAAAGTGTGCCATAAAAAATGCGTTTATTAAAAAGTATGCGACGAACACAAACAGGTTGAGAACCACTACCCCACCGTCTGGGTTCGACTACCACTAACCAACAAAACAAAGAATTCTAAACATTTTGAGCAGCGGAATCCCAACCGGATTGATACAACTTTTCGCTTCGTCCATTACAAAGACCCCTCTAAGAACATAATTGGCGAAGACAAATTAAGAGTTACAAAAACAAAATAATTGGGTCAACTTCTTGTGTAATACCCCCCACCCCCCTCCGTAGACCAATGAGCTTCCTGCGCCCTTGTGACCACCCTCGTGTCATCATAAAACAAGACAGTGTATTTACGTCGCGTAAACAACGGGTCGTCCTATATCTCGCTGACAATAAATTGAGCTAATTACGTCACCGAGTTAGTTACACCTGCTACCTACGCGCGGTCTTACCTGAGCCAACGGATCTAGAGGTTGGGTCTGGAGTGAATGAAACGCTATCCTTCACCTTAAGGTGGGAGTGCGGGGAACACGAGTTAAGGTCCGTGTTTTTGCAGTTTTTTTTTTTAAGCAAGAATTTTGTATTTGTCAAAATAAATCAAATATTGCTCCAGTAGAAACGGATTGGGGAAAATTGCGCCCGGGAAAATTGCGTCCGGGAAAATTGCGCCCAGGAAAATTGCGCCCAGGAAAACTGCGCCATCCCAGAAAAAAAGGGGAAAATTGCGCCCTTCTATCAATCATCCCACCATTAGGTGGGAAAAGTGAGCCCCACACAGTTTTACACACTTACAAAACAAGAATGCTCAAGGACCTAACAAAGTGTTTAAAGAGTCTGGTCTAGATTCAAAAAATGGAGTAAAAGGTCGTCAATAAGGGGTCGTCCATAAGCCACGTAATGCTTTGAGGGGGGGAGGGGGGAGCTCTAATGTCTACATGCTGCTACATGGGGGGGAGGGTGGGGTGTACCAAAGTGCTATGTAACACAGATCTTATATTCAAGTTCTAATGTTGAAAAACAATATTATTATTCATGTTTTCACCTTTGATAAACATACTTATAGGTAACTTCCGTATATCTGTGGCATTAAAAATGCAAGTTTTGCACTTACTTTTTGTCTATCAATATTTCGAATGCGCTCAGGTGGCATTGTCTGCCCGAGACTACGAACGCCAAGCATACTCGAAAACACACATTTTCATGTGGATAACGGTGGCATGTTCATACTCGCGGCACTTGTTTGGATTTGTCCAATCTACTGACACCCTCACGTGCTTTTAGTTGGATAACAGCTATCAGTCGAAGCGGCCTTAATTTATAAGTATAGTTGAGTTTGAGTATAATTTAGATTCCTATTGCAAATTCTTTTACATACAAAAACAAAAATTTCAAAAAGAGGAGACTTGTTTATTGCTTGCGTATTAAAAGCAATATCTAGAAGGAAAAAAAACTGTGGAAGAGTCTCGAAAAGATGTTTTAGTGACATGGAAATAAGCAAAAGTACAGAATTTATCTCAAGGCAAGTTTGAGGAGTCCATCAATAATGTTATTTCTTCATACCAGCAACATGATATGAAAAGTAAAGCTTCAAATACCATTAATTATTCACAAAAGGTAGGTGTATTTAAGCCTATACCTTTTCCCTTCTGATAAATCTAATATGTATGTATATAAATGCAACAATTATACACCCGCTATGTTGGCCGCATTGTCGAAACTGTCATTCTCTCAGTAGTCTAGACAGCCGATGTTGGAGCGATGGGGTTCGAATACCAGTCAGGTCTACTGAGAGTTGCTTTTTCTAAATGGTTTGCCAATCTCCCTCTATGCAAATGTTGGTAGATTTTCTTTAAAATTCTACCTTTTAATATACATTTTGTAGGTTGGTATAATCAAATTGTAGTTATTCTAGTTATTTTTTATTATATTTATTTAATGGAGTAGAAATGAATAAGGTAGAATTTTAGAGGTAATCTACCCTCATTAACGTGGATAGAGAATATAAAACCATTTAGGAAAAGCCATTGAGTACACCCGACAGGTATTCATTCGTACCCCGATCTCCGCTTCATTATCCATTATATATTTAATTTAAGAACCCTTTAAGGGGAGGATCCAGAGGGGGGTGAGCAACCCCCTAGTGGATTTTTTAAAATAATAATAATTAAAACACAAAATCAACTACTATATATCTATGTAAGAAAGCAAACGCTTGTATAATTTAATACACATGGACACCAAAGCAAAGTACTAGTTCTTCTGTCATGTAATGTCTCACTAACCAGGCTTCAATTTTTTATTTTTATTGGAAATATTGTTAGAAAGAGAGGGATGAAAATGAATAGCTCACCCTGCGAGGCCCCTTGTTTCCCTGCTGACAAAACTTCCCTCTATCTGACGACACTCACTCTAGTCAGCATTGACTTGTATTTCAATTTTTTTCCCCCTTGTTTCCTATTCTGGATAGACATTTGCTACCACGGACTTTTTTAATCTACATCCTGGCAGGAAGATTCATACAGGACATTTTCGTGAATAAACCAAATAATCTGAGCTGTGTATTTAACCACTTTATTTTTTTGCCCCTCTGCGTCTTACTACCCGTTCGTGCTATCCGTAATTTATGTATAATGATGGTCTACGAATAAGTAAGATGGAATGTATAGGAAATGCACCCGCATTCGCGCTTTGGGAGAGTGGCAAAAACATTTGGAAAAAACTTAGTACACCCAATCGAGATTCGAACCCCCGATCTTCCCGTTACTGACAACTCAGCCTAAACCCTGACTTACAATGGAACCACGTGTTTGTTTTTTAAGGAGCGACAGGATATGACGTCAAGACAACTGGATGTTTACTTGGATTGTTTGTTGAAGACCATGTTTGACTTTAGAACAGCCAGGGCCAGAGTTTATACCTAGGCCGGGCATCCGGCCCGCGAGACATACAGTATTCACGACAAAATGGAGGGGAAAGTTATCAACATGTCGCCATAGGACTAAAAAAACTTACATTTTAATTATTTTAATAAATTAAATTATTTATTTTATCAAAGGTGTTTAGTGTGCACTTTATGAACTGACTGATTATATCATCACACACGACTTATAAACTAATTTAAATTTAGAACAGACACAACACCCAGCCCCCGGCCGGTAATTCATCAATGTGAAAGGGGTAATCCACATTCACAGATGATAAATTTTTTTGCCGTGCCGGGGACCGAACTCGCAACTCTTAGCTCGTTAGACAAACACGATACTGACTGAGCTAAGATGTCGGACTAATAAAATAACAATAAAAAGTTAGTTAAAATATATAGTTAACTCATTTAGAAGGACGTTTCACGCGAAATATCTTGAGTTCTGAGAGCAAAGTAAAGTCAATTTTAACAGGTGCACAGCTTCGGTGACCGCATGGTCTAACGCGCTATTCTCGTAGTAGACTAGACTGCCGATGACAGGGAGATCAAGGTTCTAATCCAAATCGTGTGTACTGAGGTTTTTTTTCCAAAATGGTTTTCCACTCTCCCTTCACGCAAATGCGGATACACTTCACATCTAAACTTAACTTTCCTAGTACCTAAAACCATTAGAGTAATTAGTACATAAGCGTATAACCTGCTAAAATAAAAATAACAAGCTCACAACAGACCTTTTTTTTAATAAGTGAGGATTGTTTTTAAGAGTTCCAAAGCCAATGCCATAACAAGGGGGGGTTCATCCCCCCTCGAAATCTTATGAACAAAATATATATGGCTTTATTTATGGTTCAAACAATATCAAGATTAAGTTACAAGTACAAGTAGGCCACAGATATATTGAATGGAGAAACATTTGCGTGCGCTGGTAGGCATATTTTTTCTTAACACGTGTCCTTCTTTACAATCGCCTGGCCCAGTGCCCAGTGCCCAGTGCCCAGTGCCCACCCCTACTCTCCCACAGCCCTCACCCTCCACTTCCATTACCTAAGTGGGAGGTACGTGCCCCCTGTGCACCCTTAAATCGCGCTTGGGTGGGGTGTAGGGAACACGAGCTAAGGGCAATGCTTTTGCAGTTTTTCGGCAGAACTTTTTTTTTTTTACCAAAATAAATAAATATTGGCTCCCGTAGAAACATAAAGAGTTTAATTTTCTTCAAATGGTGATATCAACAGTTGTTGGATAGCTGACATGAGCATAGCGGCATTAGATGAGAAACTTCTTAAATGCAGAGAAAATGTTGTCATTAAATTCCAGGACACCCTTAGCATATATTCAAGAACTGTTGAGGTCACCATGTGAGTAAAATTAAACTCTATGTTTCTACTCGAGAAATATTTGATTTATTTTGGCCAAAAAAAAAAGTCTTGATATAAAAACTGCAAAAATGCTGCCTTTTTCTCGAGTATCCTACATCCCCGCCTTAAAGTTCAAAATAACAAAACAAATTAGTGTTTAAAACATGTTGGAACTTTTGTTTTGTGCCAGAGAGGGGCTTGTTGTAAGGGGGGGCTGGGGGGGGTTGCGAGATAGGAAAATAGGAGGAGGCTGTGCTATAGCGGTCAGATTGGTGCAAAGTCGCCTCTCCTGAGGACCGTACAAGACTGTAATCTCCCCTCCTCGCAAATGAACACACACGCGATCCCCGCGAAATGTCGCGTGTTTGCAATTATCGTGGATAGAACCGGTTCAGTTCCAATTTGTTTGACTGGAACGCCCTCGTAGAGCAGAATACTCGGGTCAGGACACGCAAGAGACCCGGAGTTAGACTTGTTCCGTTTAACGAGTGGCCAGGGAGGAACCTTGCAGCTCTCAAAAGCCCAGAAGATCGAATACTTTTTTTACTATGTCAAATTTCCAAGATGGTTGACCTTTTAAAAGCTTTTTCTTATTTTAGCACCGCATCTTACTGCCCTTTAGGGTTACACACCTATGTACTAATTCCATTAATGTGTTAGGGGATTAGGAAGGCTTAATTTAGAGGAATTGCACCCGCATTTGCATGTATATAAGAGTGGAAAGCCACCAGTTCACCCGACCGGGATCTAACCACAATCTCTCCGTCTTCGGCAGTCTAGTCTAACACGAGAGTAGCGCGTTAGACCACGCGGCCACCGAAGCGGGTCATTTTGAAATGCACGTAGTTGACGTTTTTATATGACGACCTTTTTCAAAATTCAGTAGAAGACTTTTTTTACTGACGGCCATTCGCAAGATGATTAACTCTTAAGTTATGACTATCATTTCTCTAGTTTTATAAAGGTCGTTTTACATTGTTGTCAACATTTTACTATAGCAGCCATTTTTAAAGATGGCCTCTTGTTTTTACGAGGTCCATTTTTTAAGATGGTCGATATTTACTCATGAAAGCCATTTTCCAATATGGTTGATTGTTTATTGACGGTCATTTGGAGGATGGTAATTTTTTTTAAACCATGACGGCCACTTTCCAATAGGGTCGACTTTTTAATGACATCCATTGTCCAAAATGGTTCCAAGATGATTTACTTTTTTTCGTTACGGCTATTTTTCAAGATAAAATCCAACAAAAAAAGTTTAATTTGAACAAGAATGTGTTACTGAGATTTATTTTTAAGACATACTAATCCTCAATATTAAAAAAAGATATGTTAAAAAACTTTTTAGCACCGTGTCTTACTACCAGTTTGGATTATACGCCTATGTTATAATTATGCTAATAGGTTAAGGATTAGAAAATATAAATTTAAATTAGGTCTACCAGCATTTACGTGAAGAGAGGGTGGGAAACAATTTACGAAACGCACCCAACCGGGATCGAATCACGATGTCCCCGTCATCGGCAGTCCAGTCTAGATATTGCGAAGGTGGCGCCCTAGACCATGTGTCCACCGAAGCAGCTACAAAAGATTTTAGAAATCATGAAAAGGAAATATTATCTCGTATGGTAGTCCTACAATTTGCATTTCCAAGAGTCTGGATTTTTCCAGTTTTTTAGTAATGATAAAAAATGTACAAAATCACGTTCTAATTTGTAAATTTTTTGGATTTAAAATTAATTTTTTTTAATAATATGAACTCAAAATATGAGTTATATTTTATCCAAAAATAAATAGTCTCTAGAATATTCATTGTTATCCTACGATTTTCTGAAATGATCCTTAAAAAATCCGGAAGAGAGAAAATTAACTGGTTATTTCTGGTCTGGGGTCACTCTGTCATGCCCCCACGGCAACAATGAAACGATGCTGCTACAATCGTTGAATATATACATTCAACGTTACAATGACCTGAAGAGAAATCAATAATATGCTGGGCGGTTGAACTATGGCCTGGAAAGCTATTTTTGGTGGCGCCTACTTACCCGCCATACCCCAACCCCAAAATATTATAAATACTCACTAATATGATAACACGCAAGACAAAAGACAATTGCCCCAATTGTTGTGAGATATTATAGAACATTATAGTATATATTTTTTCATATTTTTACGATATTCAAACTAGATTAATTATGCTACAATTTTCGAGTTTCAAATGATGTAAATTGTTTTGGACCGTTTAGTAGAGAGGAATTCTTTATAAGGCTACAGTATCATAAATGGAATTGTGAAGCCGAGTTATTGTCACTTTAATGTATATTCAATTACGATTTTACTTGTCCTAACATTGTTCCTAGAATAAGAGGCAATTAATTACTCTGCTCTGTGTCCTAACATAGTTACTACAAGACAAGAACTCTGCTCTGTGTCCTAACATTGTTACTACAATAAAAGACAAGGACTGTGTCCTAACATAGTTACTACAATACAAGACAAGGACTCTGCTCTGTGTCCTAACATTGTTACTACAAGACAAGGACTCTGCTCTGTGTCCTAACATTGTTACTACAATAAAAGACAAGGACTCTGCTCTGTGTCCTAACATTGTTACTACAATAAAAGACAAGGACTCTGCTCTGTGTCCTAACATTGTTACTACAATAAAAGACAAGGACTCTGCTCTGTGTCCTAACATTGTTACTACAATAAAAGACAAGAACTCTACTCTGTGTCCTAACATTGTTACTACAATACAAGACAAGGACTCTGCTCTGTGTCCTAACATTGTTTCTACAATACAAGACAAGGACTCTGCTCTGTGTCCTAACATTGTTACTACAATAAAAGACAAGGACTCTGCTCTGTGTCCTAACATTGTTACTACAATAAAAGACAAGGACTCTGCTCTGTGTCCTAACATTGTTACTACAATAAAAGACAAGGACTCTGCTCTGTGTCCTAACATTGTTACTACAATAAAAGACAAGGACTCTGCTCTGTGTCCTAACATTGTTACTACAATAAAAGACAAGAACTCTACTCTGTGTCCTAACATTGTTACTACAATACAAGACAAGGACTCTGCTCTGTGTCCTAACATTGTTTCTACAATACAAGACAAGGACTCTGCTCTGTGTCCTAACATTGTTACTACAATAAAAGACAAGGACTCTGCTCTATGTCCTAACATTGTTACTACAATAAAAGACAAGGACTCTGCTCTGTGTCCTAACATTGTTACTACAATAAAAGACAAGGACTCTACTCTGTGTCCTAACATTGTTACTACAATAAAAGACAAGGACTCTGCTCTGTGTCCTAACATTGTTACTACTATACAAGACAAGGACTCTGCTCTGTGTCCTAACAATGTTACTACAATAAAAGACAAGAACTCTGCTCTCTGTCCTAACATTGTTACTACAATAAAAGACAAGAACTCTGCTCTGTGTCCTAACATTGTTTCTACAATACAAGACAATAGCTCCGCTCTGTGTTCTAATATCGACCCATAGCTAGTTATTAACATTTTTATGACAAACAATTATTTTACAAGTTACTAAAACAGTTTCTTGAAGTGTCGTTTAGCTTCAATTCAAGGTTATAAGGTTACTTCCCCCTTAAACGTCCACGAGACCTCACAGTCACGACTATCTGACGACCTTGTACACCGAACATTCCCGCTGGTCGAGTAGCTTCCTCTCCACGCCGGTAGCCGAGCGGTCTAAAGCCCTGTCCCCATTTGACTGAGTCATGTGGGGTCACGGCGGAACGGAAAATATCATCCTCACAACATCCTAGCAGCCGACCTAGTCAAATAGGTGAGACCCTTCGGTCGTTGTACACTAGATGAGAGAGGAGTTCGAAGCCCGGTTTTGGTGTACTAAATAATAATAATATTTAGCACCGCGTCTTACTACCCGTTCGGGTTATACGCTTAAGTACTAATTACTCTAATGGATTAGGAATTGGGAAGGTTGAATTTAGAGGAAGTGAACCCGCATTCGCGTGGAGGGAGAGTGGAAAACCATTTAGGAAAAACCAACCCCAGTTCACCCGACCGAGATTCGAACCTCGATCTCTCCGTCCTCGGTGGTCGAGCTCAACACGACTAGCGCGTTAGCCAACTACGCCACCGAGGAGGGTTTTGGTGTACTAAAGAAAGAAAGAGGTTTAAAAATAAGTGTTTTCCCAACCTTTCTTAGTTTTTAGCACTGAATCTTTTTTTCTTTCTATTTTAAGTATTTACCGTGCACTTTCTGAGCCGACTGATTATAATCAGCACACGAGAATTTCTATGAGCTATGGCGAAAGGGCCTACCAAGGTATTTTCTCATACCTTCCAGGGTTCTTTTACTAATACACAATCGACATGGAACCGACTGCTTTACTTCCCCACCGAAGGAAGTTATGCTACGGATTTTTATCGCTCAAGAAGACCGGCGCCGTGGTATAGTGGTCAATGCACCCGACCACGAATCTAGGGGTCCTGGGTACGATTCCTACGGGTATTTTTCCCCCAAAGGTAAATTAATCCAAACCCGCCTCGGGGTGGCGTAGTTAGCTAACGCGCCAGTCGTGTTGAGCCAGACCACCGAGGACGGGGAGATCGAGGTTCGAATCTCGGTCGGGTGAACTGGGGGTGGTTTTTCCTAAATGGTTTTCCACTCTCCCTCCACGCAAATGAGGGTTCACTTCCTCTAACTTCAACCGTCCCAATTTCTAATCCATTAGTGTAATTAGTACTTAAGCGTATAAACCGAAAGGGTATTAGTAAGAAGCGGTGCTAAATAATAATAATAATAATAATAATTAATCCAACATTCACCATGGTTTGGTTATTTAGGCTTAAGGTAAGTAAGTTTAAGATCACTCCAGGCTCCACACCTTCATAATCACTCTCATCACAACATTTCAATGCGGATATGAGGGGTAGACAACCTCCATAGGTGTACCCTGGGCATCGTTCTGTGCCACCAGAGGTACGAATAATCTACATACACAGGCGACCAAACTACATAATATCTCTCTCAGTCAAATTGACCAGACACTGAAAAAATAACTCTTAGGCATAATCCGTCCACTCCAGTTGGGTTTTAACCCACGCACATCGACTATTGCGGCGAGCACTTTAACCCGTAATCACAGAATTTTTTTTTTTAGCACCGCGTCTTACTACCCGTTCGGGTTATACGCTTAAGTACTAATTACGCTAATGGATTAGGAATTGGGAGGGTTGAATTTAGAGGAAGTGAACCCGCATTTGCGTGGAGGGAGAGTGGAAAACCATTTAGGAAAACCCACCCCCAGTTCACCCGACCGAGATTCGAACCTCGATCTCCCCGTCCTCAGCGGTCTTGCTCAACACGACTAGCGCGTTAGCTAACTACGCCACCGAGGCGGGTTTACACAGAAATCGATCCGCGTCATACTACCAGTTCAGGTTTTACGAATGTATCAAAAGTGTACCCGCATTTACACGGAGGAATATAGGGGGAACATAAAAACACCTCAGTTTTTCTCGACCCAGTATTAGAACCCCAGTTTCATCCATCACCGTAGAAAACCAAAGACCTTAAGGTTAGAACTTTTAAAGGTCTGATTAAAAAAAAAAAAATTTAACCGGACCCTTGTAGGTCACTTTTACCACTTAACTCTCCAACTATTTCTCAACAGAAAATTTTCAGTCAAGACTGTACTTGACCTTGACAATTTTAAACCCACCAGCTGTTCTAACTCGTACAAAATAAAGAACAAATAAAAAAAAAAAACAGCTTGGAAATAAACGTTTAAAAACCATTGCATGGCAAACTTTACTCCCCACACAATGGTTTTGCCGCCAAGGTCGTGAGAATCACAGATCGTCATGATTTTTTTATTCTCTCTCTCTCTCTCTCAGAACTTTAGTGAGCGGAAAATATTTAACTTCTAGAAATAAGTTACAAATCGAGTTAATATGTTTAAAACCCGCTTCGGTTGTCGTATATATATATTATATATATATATATATATATATATATATATATATATATATATATAATAACCACATCTTACTACCCGTTCCGGTTATACGCCTTTGTACTAATTATTACACTAATGTGTTACGGATTATGGAAGTTGAATTTAGAGGAAGTGTACCCGCATTTGCGTGGCAAGTGTAAAACCACCCTCAGTGCACACGACCGGGATCGAACCCTAGTCTAGTGAGAGAGTAGAGCCTTAAGAACATGCGGGCACCAAAGCGGGTGGTGGTCGAATAGTCTAAGGAAGGAGTTCCCAAACTTTATATATGGAAGGAGCCCTTGCACCAGAAATAAATAAATGCTCTAAACCTCATAAAAATATTTATACTAATATTTGAACATTCAATAACGAGCGTTAAATTTTACAAATATAAAAGTCAATAGTAAACAAAAAAAAATCAAATGTTCTGGCTGCGTCTTTGAGCAGAATTCCTTTATTCATATTTGTAAAAAAAAACTTATTACTGATACTAAGTTATTTTATATTGTGAACAACAAATAAAGAATATTCTAAAATTACCTTTCACGGAGGCTGAGATGACTAGCGGGGCCCCAGGGCCCCGTGAAACACGCTGTCTTTAAGGTCTAAAAGGCGTCACTCTCGCAATATACTGGACTGTCAATGATAGGGATATCAGGGTTCGAGTCCCGGTCGGGTGTACCAAGGTCGTTTTCCCACCCTCTCTCCACTAAAATGCGGGTACACTTCCTCTAAATTAAACCTTCCTCATCCTATATATATGTAATTAGTACATGTACGTTTAGACCGAGCGGCTAGTAAGAAGCAATGTTTAAAAAAAAAAGTCTTAAAGCTTAATTCACGCGACATTTTATTTGAGAAATATCGAAAAGAAATCAAACCATGTTCTTACCAGGGTGTTCTACAAGGGCGGACGACCGACTGCCAGGTCACGCCGTGTCGGTGATATTGTCTTTAAAATAACTAAAATAATAATAATTTTTGTAAAATGTATTGAGTACATTTTTCAGACATATTTGATATCGTTTAACTCCCTTTTAGTTTCAGTACGACTTTTGTCACTCACAGGACTATTATGATTTATGTCGTTTACGGTTGGCACATTTGCTACTCAGCTTCAAAAATCAAACTGCGGAAGCTTTGCAATGCTGAAAATTGTGTAAAAAAATATGCGATTTGCGAAGATTGTTAATAATATTTTTACCAATTCAAAGAAACTTGTTATTCTGTGTTAAATAACAGGTGGAAAATATATTTAAAAAAATAGAATTTGAAATGTCAAGGGTGCTAATTTCATTTTATAATTTGTTCTCCTCGAATGTTTACATGAATTCAAAAACTGTCTCTTAATGATGTTCATTAGACCTTCAGCAAATTTAAAGAATAATTTTATATAAAAAAATTGTACTAATAAGGTGGACTGTATATAACTCGCTCAAGACAGGAATAGGGTGTAATGAGGTGGACTGGATATAGCTCGCTCAAGACAGGAATAGGGTGTAATGAAGTGGACTGGATATAACTCGCTCAAGACAGGAATAGGGTGTAATGAGGTGGACTGGATATAACTCGCTCAAGACAGGAATAGGGTGTAATGAGGTGGACTGGATAGAACTAGCTCATTTGGAAATGGTTAAATATGATTTTAACTCATAAAAGGAATATTGTTATGATCTGGATAAATAAACAGATGGAAATATATTTAAAATGTTTGATGAAGGGTGACTGATTTCATTTAAGATGTGATGTCCTAAAGTACTGAATTAACTTGCTCAAAACATGAATAGGGTGTAATGAGGTGGACTGATATAACTGCTTAAGACAGGAATAGGGTGTAATGAGTGGACTGGATATAACTAGCTTAAGATGGGGATAAGGGTGTAATGAGGTGGACTGGATATAACTCGCTCAAGACAGGAATAGGGTGTAATGAGGTGGACTGGATATAACTGCTCAAGATAGGAATAGGGTGTAATGAGGTGGATGGATATAACTCGCTCAAGACAGGAATAGGGTGTAATGAGTGGACTGGATATAACTGCTCAAGACAGGAATAGGGTGTAATGAGTGGACTGGATAAACTGCTCAGACAGGAATAGGGTGTAATGAGGTGGACTGGATATAACTCGCTCAAGACAGGAATAGGTGTAATGAGGTGGACTGGATAAACTGCTCGACAGGAATAGGGTGTAATGAGATAGATTGGTATAATTAGCTCAAGATGGGGATATGTGGCTTACTTTTATAAGTGCCATAGAGTAAGTAGCTTTTATAAAAATCCAAATCGAAATAGTTGAGAAAAACAACAGACACGGGCATAACATATTATTTGTTTGTCATGTAATAATTTTCTTTCAAGGTCGTAAAACAATGATTGGACCAAAATGATGTACTAGAGGAGAGGGCACCAAAATTAAAGTTCCACCCGACCACAGCATTATACTCTGGGCCACCCTTTTTTTACAAACATTCATTTTTGACCTTGGAGGCTGAGTTCAATACTCCCAGAAGGAAGATCCACTATTCTCTCACTAAACGAATTCTGGTCGATCTTTCTAAAAAAAATTATCCTTTTCATTCCGTTTTATGGGGTCAACATGGCACTTTGGCTATAATTAATTTGAATAAAACTTTTCTTTATGTCGGATTACACTCCTTTTACCAGGAAAGAGTTGTCTTTCTTATCTTGATTTTCATTTTTAGTTTTCAGCATACAACTTATCGGGTAACCTAATGTTGAAGAATGTTTGCTTTCTTAACGCAATACAATAGAGTAGCGATTATCCGGCCCTCCGTATTATCGGCCAGGTTATCGGGTTAACAAATCGGTACATATCCGCTAGTAATTAATAATAAATCCATTTGACGTTCTATTTTCACTTGTTTTGTTTTGTAGCCGATGTTTCATTTCCAAAATAAATTAGGCCTACTGTTTGGCCTATAGTAAATATTATCGGGTGACCTGGTGGTCTAGGGGTAAGGTGGTCAGACTTCTGTGCTGGGGGTCCGGGGTTCAATCCTCGGTCCCGACACAGATTTATCTGATTGCCAAACCATTCCTTCACCTCTGACAAGACGTGTATTAATCACAACTTGTGAATGTGAGGAATGCCAGGCCTCCATCGTGGTTCGGATTCCACGTTAAACTGTAGGTCCTCCATTTCATCTCACAATCACCCTATCATTACACATTAGCGTAAGTGCCTATAACCCGAGTGGGTAGTAATACGCGATACTACTAATAATAATATAGTAAGGATTAAAAAAATCTTTCTCGTTAAATTTTTACTGACCCCCTATCATTACTTTTTTTTAGCACCGCGTCTTACTACCCGTTCGGGTTATACGCTTAAGTTAGTGGAAGTGAACGCGGATTTGCGTGAAGCGAGAGTGGAAAATAATTTAGTAAAAACCACCCCAGTTCAACCGACCGAGATTCGAACCTCGATCTCCCCATCCTCGGCAGTATGGTCCAACACGAAACTAGTGCGTAAGCCAACTAAGCCACCGAGGCGGGTCCTATAATTACTGTGTTCTTATTTTGCATCGCAATTTGAAAAAGAGCAAATTCTATTAAAACAAAGTTAAATGTTCTGTGAAAACTAAGAAAAGGAGGCAAACCTATACCGAAAATGATTTGAACTTGAATTCCGTATTATCCGGCCCGAAATGTCGCCACTTTAGGCCGGATAATCGTGACTCCAGGCACTAGTGTATTTAATTCTACGATGAGTTATTTTAAAATATGGTTGACGCCCAAATAAAGTCGAAAGATTCCAACAGAGCTCTTCTTCCTTATCAACCCTAAAGTCCCAAGTTTTATTAATGGAGACAAAATGTATGAAAATGTGACATCTCATTTTCAACGAATTTTTAATCATATTTGCGGAGCTATGAGACTAGGCTTAACGAAAAAAGGGCTCTAGATTTAGCCTTCCTCTAACAAATACAGTAATTTTTTTATAAGCTCACAAAAGAAAATTTTAAGATATTTGAGAACTAGCAGATAAGAAGTTTCATAGTTTTATTTCCCTTCTTCCTCAATGACATGACAAATGATGGTTGTAGGTGAAGGGCGAACGAGTGTATAAGATCAGACAGAATAGAGAAGTAGTTCCAGAAAACGACACAGACCATTCTATTTCAAGTCATGTGGCCTGATAGCGATTGATATTTTCTTGCCGACTGAGGCGGCCGCCCCATTTATTTACTGTCAAAGTAACGTAAGCCAATAACAAACGAGCCTGTCGCTTTTCTTAGGCTCAATGTAATAGTTTTACCCAAAAATTAGCGACGAAAATAACTTTGAAATCTCCACTCATGAAATAGTTTATTCAAACTAAAAATAAAGTTTTGAGTAACCATGACGCTAAATACAAATTCTTGTCTCATATTATAATTGATCTTTTATAATGTTTTTAATTTATTGAATTTGTAACTAAAACACGGAAGAAGGGCTTTTTTCCCCCTAAGTGTGAGAGGATTTTTGGATTTCATGTTTGCTCATTTACTTCTCTATTCCATTTAAATTGCAACTCTTTTATACCCTGTCAATTTTATCAGGTTTTATGGGTTTTTTTTACTTTCTCTGTCTATTCTGTTTGTCTGTATGTATACCTGGGGCTGCAGATTAAACTGTTTGATGGATTATGTTCAAACTATAGCCATTTAAGTATCGATAAATATATATCGAGATTTAAATGACATTTTTATATATATATATATATATATATATATATATATATATATATATATATATAATCGAGACTTAAATGGTTAATTTATTCAAATTCTAAAATTGGGGCGTAGTTTACTAATGATTGATTTTTTAAATGCAAAATTTTCCAAAAATGGTTCTAACAATATATTTCATGCTTCAAAATGTCGAAGCGAGGAAGATTTTACCCTTCGACTTTAACTTCGACATTTCGTGAGAGAGCATTTTAATCTGATTGTGAAGTGAATATAAAGGCTGTGCAATTTCTGCTTTTATTGCGATACGTGGTTTGTTAGACGATAAGAAGGAAAAGTGAGGCAGAAGTTGGTTGGTGGAAAGCAACTATGTCTAAAAACAGACAAGTATACAGTGGAGGTGGTTTATTAAGAGACTTAACAGTAGAAGAATATTATGAAATTAATGTTTACAAATTGTTGCAGTGCTGAAACTTGTTGAACTGGACATAATTAAAAGTAACACAAACTATAGGAAAGCCTAAATTTTCTTCATCTTCAAAAAACAGCTGCTAACAGCAGACCAGAAAGAAACCAACACTGAATTCGGGAGGGAAAGAGGAACCATTGCTTAGCTTAGCTTAGCAATGAGACTGAAACCAAGCTGACATAAAGTCTTAGAAGAGGACAGCACAGCTTAGCGTTCTTTGTGTACCAGCCTTTTAAAGTTGTGAATTTACCGAAAGAGCGAGCGGGGGCAAACATTTGTTCGGATCCATCGTTTCGCAACGAGCATTCTAATCTTGGTGATTATGAATTCAATATGGCTGATCTAAATAATAAGCTACTTTGTGTAGGTATTTACACCCCTATCTATTTTGAGTGTCCGACACTTTAGCTCAGTCGGTAGCGTGTCTGCCTACTAAGCTAAAGGTCCCGAGTTCGCCTTTCGGCATGGCCGAAAATTTGTCATTTGATGAAAATATGGGTTTAACCTTTCACATTGATAAATTGACGGTCAGTGACTGGTTGTTGTGCCAGTCTTAGGTTAGATTATAAGACATATTAAGCTAAGACAGGCCTAGCAAGCCGGTAATGGAAAATGTATGATTTGAATAAAAAAAAACTTACCCAGCTCACAGGCTGGAACGCTTGCCGCACACCTAATCGGATCGAATCAGAATGCAATGGTTCGGCTTGCCATGGAGGGGATGTTTTGACCGGTTCCGAAGCTATGTTCATGCGAGTCCTCAGCTATTGAATCATGCTCATGCTCAGCTACACAAACAAGGCCGTAGCTAGTCAATAATTTCGGGGGGGCGGGGGGGGGGTTGGTTGGCACATCCCCCAATTGCCGGAGGCTAGAAAAAATTCTAAATGATAAACAGTTCTAGAATCTATCTGAAGTGTTTTTTATGGCAACATAATTTCTATAACTGCCGAAAGCGAGGACCAATTCTAAATATTAAACAGTTCTAGAAGCTATCTGAAGTGTTTATTTATGGCAACATAATTCTATAACTGCCGAAAGCGAGGACCAATTCTAAATATTAAACAGTTCTAGAAGCTATCTGAAGTGTTTATTTATGGCAACATAATTCTATAACTGCCGAAATCGAGGACCAATTCTAAATATTAAACAGTTCTAGAAGCTATCTGAAGTGTTTATTTATGGCAACAGAATTCTATAACTGTCGAATGCGAGGACCAATTCTAAATATTAAACAGTTCTAGAATCTATCTTAAGTGTTTTTTTATTGCAACACCATAACTACCGAAGGCTAGAAAATAATTATAAATATTAAACACCTCTAGAATCTATCTGAAGTGTTTATTTATGGCAAAATAACCCCCTAATTGACGAGGGCTAGGAAAAATTCTAAATATCAAACACCTCTAGATGCTCTCTGAAGTGCTTTTTATGGAAACACAGCCCCCTAATTTGTACTTGTACTTTAATTTAGATATTGTTTGAACCATAAATAAAACCATGTATATTTTGTTTGTAAAATTTCGGAGGGAGGGGGTTGTGCCCCCCCCCCCCTAACCGACTACGGTCTTGTATACAAACACCTGTTGGTTTTCGCTTCCTCTTCGTCGGCGATTTTTGTTTAGTTAAACATGTCTTTGGATGAAAAATTAATCACTTGGGTTCAACTACACCCTGTGATTTATGACATTGGTAACAACCATTATCGTGACTTGTGTTTTGAAGGAAAATGCGTGGCAGGAAATGGCGGCGGTTTTAAAGGAAACTCTTAAGTAAAATGTCACACATTGTCCATCTTTTATCCATTACGAATTAATACTTTAAATTTAATGATATTATGAATTATTATCTTAATTCAAATCTCTGCCAGTTAGTGGAGGTCGGAGGTGTTTCAAAACTTTAGTATCGTTAATTTATTGGAAGCTTTGTTTGGCTCTAGCCAACTGGTCAGCTTCATAACACTTTAATTATGTTATGTCTTCTTTTTTTTTAATACATTCCTTTATATCGAGAGTACCAGGTGTTCAGCTCGTTCCACAAGTGCATTTTCCATTTTCCTGAAACGGGTTTTATCACAACAGGGACCATAAATAAGAAGAAATAACATACATTCACTTCTCTTCACTTCTGCACCACTCATCTTCAATTCAAATATAGTTATGTACCCTCTTTGGCTGCTTCCTTCCAACTGACCAAAATTTTGAACAAGTGTGCGGACAAAACTCGTTGCCGTTCGTAGGGTTCCGATTGGATTAGATGTGTGGATGTAAAATATTATGTATACTGATGTTTGCGTCGGCTTGTTTGTATCTTTTAAGAGAAATACATTTTAGAATGTAAACCAATTGTTGATAAACTTCTTCTTTGCCCATTCCTGAAGTAATTTTGAGCGTCTGTTCCCCCCTTTTATAAATGAATAAAGCAGTAATTGAATCTTCTTTTTTTAATTTCTGAACTTTCAGTCTCCAACATATCGGATAACTCTGTCCAAGCATCCTCGTTCTTATTTTTATTTTAATAAGATGGTACAGCAGAGCTCCATAAAACAGGCCGGTCTCTATAGGCATTTATCAGTTTTAAAACTTTTTCGTTTGACCATTCCATTACGAAAATAAATGAATAAATCAGATCAATAGCTATATCGTCCCGGCACAGATTTATCTGATTACCAAACCCTTCCTTCACCTCTGACAAGATGTGTATTAATCACAACTTGTGAATGTGTGGAATGCCAGGCCTCCACCGTGGTTCGGATCCCACGTTAAACTATAGGTCCTCCATTTAATCTCACAATCATCCAATCATTACACATTAGCGTTAGTGCGTATAACCCGAACGGGTAGTAAGACGCGGTGCTAATAATAATAATAATAATAATAAATAATAATAATAAGAATAATAATAAGAATAAGAATAATAAGAATAATATTTAAAAGTAAACATTTGAACTGCACTGCACCACAATCATTTCAACTATACAATAATCATCATCTACACTAAACTAACAAGAACAAGTATTTTCTTTGATGTACCGCCACCTCCTCGATCTTTTTTTTTTTTTTTAACACACGTGAGCGAATGTTTGCTTGCTCGCTTACTAACCCGTACTCACCGGACGATTATAATTGTGAGAATACTACTTGTTCGCTCTTGCTCGTTCTTTTGGTAAATATCCACCTTAAGAAAGTTTGCAAGATTATGTCATAACGTTTTTTTTTCCCCTTCCCCTTAGTTTCAAAGTTTGTATCTGTGTTTATTATATGAAGCCAAATGGCCGCTTTTTATGTCGACCCGCCTTCAAACCCAACTGGTAATAATAATTTCTATGGGGTCGCTGCCAAGCCTCTGATGTAAACGACCTCTCATCGGAGTGACACTGTTCGTGGTTCGTGTCACACGAATGACGCCGACGCTCGATCATCGACCATCTTCTCTTTGCCGGACGAAATCTCTCTTTCTTTTTTCTTTTCAGAGTACAAAGGTTTGGTTGCATAACCGTCTGAAGGAAACGAAGAATACGGTAGCGTAGTTTATATAATGGGCACGACCCCGCCCTGTGGATACTCCTCTGCTCGCAGTTCGCGGGGGCGCTACCATCTTTTAGCGGCAGGGTCCGATTCAGAGGTGGGGGCGTGCTGGCTGGCTGGAATACCTGCATTTTACCCACCATTGTACGAGTCCGCCTGGAATCCCCACGACGCATAATAGAGTAGAAAAATCTCTGGTAAGGACAATCAGCGTTTGTAAAACGTACACGATCTGGATATCACGGGCGCTGGAACGTTTTGTGTTCAACGGGGTGGGAGACAAATTGACGTTATAATCAGGTTAAATAAGGTTGAATTTTAAAAACGAACACATTAGGGTGCGTGCATATTGTTTGGCATAACTCTGTAATAATAATAAAGAATTGATTCTCTGTATTTTATCATCGTACTTGAAAAGATAGAGAATCTAGATATTCCTTATTTCCCTTGTCGTGCCAAGTTATGTGGATAAAGTTTGAAGTACAAAGATAAAGACGCGCACATCGACCTATATTAATTACACTTATGCTATATAATTTATTAGTTTGGAAAAATTACTAAATTGATGTAATGATAAGATTGCTTGAATGAACTTGCATCAATTAGTGTCAAACACAAGGCCGTAGCCAGCCAATCATTTCGGGGGGGGGGGTTTGGTGGGCCCATCACCCAATTGACGGAGGCTAGAAAAAATTCTAAATAAAAAACAGTTCTAGAAGTTATCTGAAGTGTTTTTTATGGCAACACTACCCCCAACTATCGGAGGCTAGGACAAATTCTAATTATTAAACAGATCTAGAAGCTCGCTTAAGTGCTTTTTTATGGTACCATAACCCCCTAAATGCCGGAGGCTATAAGAAAAATCTCTATATTTAAACAACTCTAGAAGCTCTTTGAAGTGTTTTTTTATCGTAACATGATCCCTAACTTCTGGAGGCTAGGACAAATTATAAATATTAAATGGCTCTATAAGTTCTCTAAAGTGTTTTTTATGACAACATAACCCCCTAACCGCCAAAAAATAGGAACAATTCTAAATATTAAACACCTTTAGAAGCTATCTGAATTTTTTTTTATGACAACATAGCACCATAACTGCCGAAGGCTAGAAAAAATTCTCCTCTGAAAACTCTCTGAAGTGCTTTTTATGGTAACACAGCCCCCTAATTTGTACTTGTACCTTAATTTTGATGTTGTTTGAACCATAAATAAAGCCATATATATTTTGTTCATAAAATTTCGGGAGGGGGGGGGGGTGTTGAACCCCGAAAATCCTCCCCCTGAATATGGCCATGGTCAAACATCAAAATAGTGTTTGCTAAAGAGATATTCAACTTACAGATTCAAGTATTACTAAAAACACAGTTTAAAGAAGTAAATCGATGCAAAAATTTTCATAATCCTTGCTTCCCCTTCTAACTGTACTCAAGGCTAAACCCTGCCCCCTCCCACTATAAGAGAAAAAAAGGGGCAATGTACCCATATCTAAACCCTGCCCCCTCCCACTGTAGGAGAAACAGGGGCTAATGTACCCATGCCTAAATCCTGTCCCCCTCCCCCACTGTAAGAGAAAAAGGGGGCAATGTATCCACGCCTAAACCCTGTCCCCCTCTTACTGTAAGAGAAAAAGGGGGCAATGTATTCAGCCTAAACCCTGCCCCCTCCCACTGTAAGAGAAAAAGGGGGCAATGTATTCAGCCTAAACCCTGCCCCCTCCCACTGTAAAAGAAAAAGGGGTAATGTACCCATATCTAAACCCTTCCCACTCCCACTGTAGGAGAAACAGGGGCTAATGTACCCATGCCTAAATTCTGTCCCCTCCCACTGTAAGAGAAAAAGGGGGCAATGTACCCAGCCTAAACCCTGCCCCCCTCTTACTGTAAGAGAAAAAGGGAGTCAATCAATGTACCTATACCTAAAAACTGCCCACACCCTTTTGTTCCGGTGCATATATTATGATTTTTATCGTACCATAATTTCACCACGTCTACAATCATACGAGCCAATGTTGGGTTATTACTCCAAAAGTAATGACCTGAAGCTATGGTATGAAGTAACAATAATACAATAATTTATTATAAAAGAATAACCCGATTGATCAATGCTGTCGAGGATTTACAATATACGTTTTAGATTAAATTTTGGTTCGAAATTAATTTGTATGCGGTGCGATTAAATGGAGTATAATTTCGCACCTTATCGCTGATATCGCCACTTTTGTATTCAACATATTTTAGAAGAAATAAAATAATATTCTGCCAGACAAAGTAAAATTAATTTTCGGTTAGCATCTTAAAATTCTAGAGTGAAAACAAATTTATTTTTTATTTATTTGAATTATTTAACGTGCGCTTTCTGAACCGACTGATTATTTCAGCACAAGGGAATTTCTATGAGCGAAAGCGAAATGACCTACCAATTTTGCCGGGAAAGGTATGTTCGATTACCATTGAGGGTTCTTTTTAGATGCCACAATCTACATGGGACAGACAGCTTTGCTTCCACGCCGAAGGAAGTTGTGCTTCGGATTTTTATCGCCCAAAGAAAAACCCATCGACCCAGACTGGGTTTGAATCCACGGACATCGGGTCCTAAGGCGAGCACTTTAGCCCAAGACCAACGAGGTTGACGAAAACAGTTACCGATAAGATATTCTCAGGTGACTTCCTTCCAACTAGCCACAAGTCCGCTTCCTTGCTAGTTCTTCAATCTCTACATTTTAACACTAACATAATGTATGTGTGGTCAACTATTAAGAGAAGGGAAAAGGAAGGCGAGGGTGGGCTGGGAGGGGGGTGTTTTTAACGATCTGACGTATCCCGACGTGGGAGGAAGGGGTTTAAACTAGCGTGACGTCAGACAATCTAGTCATTTAGCTCATACGAACCATATATTTTTTTAAAGCTTTCACATGTCCTGATTCGCATGACCACCACCCAATCCCCCCCGCCCACAATTAGTATGGATATATACAGTCCAATTTCATAAAAAGGGCCTTTTAGAAAATACATACATATTATTTTACGACCAAAACTAACAATTTTACTATTTTATTAGTGTTATTTTATAGGTATTGATAATATCTATCAAAAGTGACAGTTTCAGACCACATGATTTGATGTATGAAAACGTAAAAGTCTGAAAATTAAACTGTACTTGCCGGCCGCTTTAAGCAGAGTTATATCAGTACACAACTTACATTATGTTCTAACATAATCTTGGAGGCCAGGAAGTAATTCACTAAAGTACGAGAGTTATTTGGCTTTCATCGTTAATAAATTCACTACACATCACATTGTTTATCAAAACTTTTATTTTCACATCAAGCAAAGTCTGCCTTAAAGTATCAATCCCTGTTCCTGTTTGTTTATTAGTCACTAATTTTAAGTTTGTGTTTCGTGACGCTAATGATAGCTTTTATTCCACGTGTCTTCTTTAAAATAATATTAGTGGAAATATTTCAATTCTAATAGCATTCCATTATTAAAAAAAAACGGTAAAAGTTTAATGAACGGCTGATTCTATATACGGTTGTTAACGCTTTTGTTGGACGTATAGCACCAGCATTTCCAAATTTGAAAATAATTCATTATTATTTGTTGTTACTTAATGTGTTGGTTTGTTTAGCACGATGTGTATAATTTAAAATAGATTAAACAAATTGTAGCTGAGAGCGTTAATAAATCCGAGGAGTATAAACATTAAAAAAAAAAAAGTCCCCATTATTAAATTATTCCCCAACTTTTTGGTAAGTTTAACCGATTTAAAAATAAAAACGAGCGGAAGAAATCTTTTCCAACAGGTCGGTGTGTTTTTTAATTAAATTTAAGAGAAATTGATTCATTGCATATCTCAAAGTTCAGCGGATTGCCACCACATAAGTTGTTCTACTTTGTTTAGCGACAGTATGCAGTGGTTGTAAACAAAATCAGCTGACTTATACTATTGGCAGACATATAGTATACCAAAATGTACTCACCGGAACAGAAGTTTGAGGAAACAGCCAAATCCTTTGCACGTAGCGACCTCGCCAGTATATGTAACTGTCATGGTTTTTCAATTGTTGAAAGTAAAAGTGTATGACAAAGGGGATCACTGACTGGAAACTTAAGGTAGGGCGGCCTTGGTTAATAGTCTCCCGTTCGACGGTAGAGAACCGGCCAACTCAACATATATTAAACTAGAGAGAAATAATCTTATAACTTAAATATCAGTTATAGCAATGCACAAACATTTCAAAATAGTTTTTGTCAAAATGATTAGTTTCTTTGACGCGTCACAAGTGGACAAAAGTTAATTACTTTTCTTAAAGTATCAAATACTTGCTCCGCAAGATAGGAATATTTGCAGTTGGGTTGATTAAATTATTTAAGCGGTCTAACAATGCGATTGACATAATACTTAAGCACTTTATTACAGCCACGTTACAATCTCGCGCATAAAATTTTCACATTTCAGATATTTATAGAAAATGTTCTAAAGTGACCTAACTCTAGATTATTCCCATTTTAAAACATTTAAATACGAACAAAAGTTTCTCAAATAACAATAAGCAGCACTTGTGTCAATTAGTTGTATCATAAAGCGATTGAGACATTCATTGTTAATTGAAGGCAAATTTAGATCGTTGCAGACTTATAAAGCGTTAATAACACTAATCAAATAAAAATTGATGTCACTCAACAAAAACATTGATTCAGGCACTAGTGTTTTAAAAATTGTTGCATTATATTAATGGTTATTAAACACAGCCCTGTTAGTTCGTTTAAATCATGGCTCTATACTGTACCAACCATTTGATACTATAGTAAATACACACAAGCAACAATGATCACATCTTTTCACATAAACAAACCACCTGCAATGAAGGCATCGCTTCCGTCACAACGAAAATAACAAAGATACCATGTGGCCGCTTGCTATCTTCCAAGATAGTACGAGAGCCTGCCGCTAGATCAGTCGATGCACTACTGTCGCTCCGAGGCGGCTCGACTGTTTGGCAAGGGAAGTGGCGGCATCTGTCGACTTCTTTGTCTCTCACTGCTTGCGTGTCATTGGTCGGTTTCAGCTACCCCTCTCCTGCCTCAACAAACCATTCGCTGCGCTGCGGTTGAATGGAAGTATGAACTAAAACAAGCCGGCTAATAAGCGAGATAAAGACTGGTCAGCAAACGAAGCGGTAAATTGGATCGCATGTAAAGTCGACTCTTAATCAATGGGAAAATTATCTTGAATACAACGATCAACTCTCAATAAAGTAGGGTTGCATATCAAAAAATGAAACAAAATCTCGACATCACTGCTTAAATTAGAATGGTTAAGTGAAGTTAAAAGATTATTTATTTAATATTTGTTTGTTTATAGTTAATCTTGAAAAGGACAGAAAATAATGTCAAAACATTGAAAGATTAAATATAGATATTTTATTCATAAATTTTATGTACAAAAATTACCAGGTTGAAATATTTTTTGCTCCACGTGCCATTAGCTAATAAGTAATATTTTGTCAAAAATAAATAAAAATTGAGATCGTAAGTTATAGCTATTTTTTTTAAAGACCTTCCATGACTGTAATCGATCTCACTTTCCTAAATGTATGTAACACTTTAGGGAATGAACCACGCCTACATTAGGATGTTTATATGTATACGAGCTGATTTTGGCTCTTTTTATAAACAAATTCCGAATAAATAACTAACTAACTGCAATCTATAGAGCCAAAAGAGATTTTTATCACTCCAAAAGTTTGTGGAGCCCTGGGGCAGTTAGTCCCTTGTCGCCCTCCATCCTGTTATATTTTGTTCGGAAATAAGCCAAACACAACTGGACCCTGTTTTAACATTTTGTCTTTACATCATCATTATTATTATTATTATTATTATTATTATTATTATTATTATTATTGCACTATAAAGAATAGGAAAAGTGCATTTATAATGCAAAAGTTGTATTTATTGTTATTAGATAAATACAAAAACTTTAAAATAAAATATGGTACGGTGCATATTTACTAAAAACTCGTAAGATTTGTGAAACGAAATAATATACATTGTTTCATAGACACCCCTCTCCCCCCCCCCCCCCCCAAGAGAGTGAATGAAATAATATACACTGTTACAGAAACATTTGAGGAAAAAGTAACATCTTTGTTCACCAAAGAGGGTAAACAATAAATTTCCCAGACCTAAATTTAAAAATGTATTTGTTAATATCTCAGAAATTATTGGTTTTATGAAAATAAATTTTAAATATGAGATTTTTAGTTTTAATAGTCCAACAGTTGTGCAGTTGGGTGTCTGAGAATGCTAGCAGAACAAGTTTTGGAAGTGAACAGGGAAATGTATGTTTGTTTTATTGACTGGGAGCAAGGGTTCGATTGGAAGGACCGGAATATGATACTACAGGTTTTGAGAAACATTGGTATAGACCGGAAGGATAGAAGAATGATAAAGCAGCTGGACACAGGACAGAAAATGGCGGTGAGGGTGGAAGAGGATGAAACAGAAGCGATGAACATCGGAAGAGGGGTGCGGCAGGGATGTTGTATGTCACCAGCGTTTTTCGATACATACACCGAAAAGTTGATAGAGAAGGCTCTAGAAAGGGCACGAGGTATTGTAGTAAGCGGAGAACGACCGATGATCAAGCGGCGTTGGCAGAGTCGGAGGAAGAACTGCGGTACATGATGGATGGTGCTATGAGAGTGGGGAAGGAATTTGGAACGAAGGTAAACATCGATAATACGAAAGTGATGAGAATTGGAAAGGAAGAAGGCAATGTTATTATCATATATCCATTGAAGGGAAGAAACTATAACAGTTATAGTCGTTCAAATATTTGGGATATCTGGTGACTAGGAGTGGACACCATACGGAGGAAGTTAAGGCAGGATAGCTATGGGGAAGGGAGGAAGGGTGAGGGGATTAATGATAGCGGAAAGAATCCCGATTGAGTTAAGAAAGAGGTTTGCAAAATGTTTCGTGTGGGGTGTGGTGACGTATGAATCTGAGACGTGGACGATTAGAAAGAAGGAACAAAGGTATTTAGGAAGGTTTTGAAATGTGGTTGTGGAGAAGAGTTGGGTAGGTGAAATGGATGGATAGGGTGGGGAAATAAGGAAGTGTTTAGGAGGGTAGGAGATGAAAGGAGCCTGATAAAGATGATAACGAAGAGAAAATATTGCTTTGGACCACACACACACTACGTAGGGATTGTTTAGTGAAGAGGACGAAGAAGGTTTGGAATGCTAACGGATATAAGGAAAGAAAGAAGCTACAGAAGTATTTAAGAAGACGCTCAGGACCAAAGAAAATAAAAAATGTCCAGTTGATACCTGTCTCAGATCAGATTTAGAGAAGAAGTCCTACAACTTTGTAACGATAAGTTATTTTGTATCTCAAAGAAATACGGAGATATTATCAAAATTAGTAATTTCCGATTTGGTAAAGTAATGTTTGTAATGTTGAACAGTGCCCAGATATTAAATTTAAGCAATATCGTTAAAGTCGATTTTAAGAAAATCAATATTTTCTCTGTTCACCCTTAAGTAAACTACCATTAATATTAGGGTTGGATAGATAATTCGAAAAACACTTACGGAAACTCTAGATACCAAGTCTTAGTTCGATTGGTTAAATGGTTAAGGGTCCGGGTAACAGATGGACAGACAGACGGTATTGCAAAAATAAAAAAATCTGGTTTATATAGTAGTCATGAAACCCTAGGAGTGCGATCAGGGCTGTCCTTATCAGACGCGAGGCCCTGGGCAAACTTTGTTTGTGGGGCCCCCAGTTGTCTGCACCCCTAACCCCTTACCCATCCTAAATAATAATAATAATAATAATAATTTTTTATTTAATGTTATTACAATAGTTTGCACCTATAAACCAATTTTCAGACGTATAAGGTATCAGGAAATGCCATAAAAGGTAATTACATGTAATAATAATTAATGCTTAAAGTCATGTATTTAAACATGTAAGAGCTTATGCCTCCCCAACCCTTATTTAGATTATCTTTACCGATGAACTTGATCTGTATAAAGGTACAAAAAAACTGTGCCAATTTTTAATTAAATCAGCTATTGCGGCCAGAAATTATCATGAAACATATCCACCACAAACAGACAAATGCAAATCGGTAGAGTTAAAACGGAGAACCCGCTTCACTCGTCCAATAAATCAAACCACATGACTTTTTTTTATTTGTTTTTACACTCTGACAATAGTTTATAGATCACCTAGATAGGGAGCCTACTATATGAGCGCGCAATTAAAAATTCTTACCCCAATTTTTTTTTTTTACCTCTGTCGCCTAAGTAAGCGTGGGGCCCCCAAAATTACGGGACTTTGCCTGTGCGGTCGCGCCGTTCGCACACCTGTAAGGACGATCCCGAGTGCGATAAAGTAAAAACATGATTTTCAGATAAAATTCCCTGCTCATTCTTTCGATACGGATGTCTACTGTAGAGTGTAATCGATACTTTTCTTTCTGTACTACATCTCTAGGAGCTCCTTCGAGCGACAAAGAGAAACTATGTTAATTGGTAAATAATGTATTTTATTTATTTACTTAGCACCGCGTCTTACTACCCGTTCGGGTTATACGCTTAAGTACTAATTACGCTAATGGGTTAGGAATTGAGAAGGTTGAAAATAGAGGAAGTGAACCTGCATTTGCGTGGAGGGAAAGTGGAAAACCATTTAAGAAAAGCCACCCCCCAGTTCACCCGACCAAGATTCGAACCTCGATCTCTCCGTCTCTACGCCACCGGAGCGGATGGTAAATAAAGTAGATATAGGGAGATTCCTGTGTCCGTTAGAAGCTACTCAAGGTCCAAGTGGTCCTATCTGTGAGTCCCACAATCATCCCTCAACCTCTACTCTAAAGTTGTCAAAACTAAATGTTTTCAATAGTACTTAATACCCAGTGGTGGATTCAGGTTAGGAGCCCCCTGTCATTTTTTTAAATATACAAAAATCGTTTACATTCCTCCTAGATAAAAGAAAAATAATAATTCATTGTTAACATATGAAGTGATACTGGATGCAGAATAAACACATTAATCCGGTTTTTCCACCCACTATAGAGGTACTTCATGAAGAATTGGATTTATGTTGGGAATTCTTGATGATACAAAAATCCGAAAAAGTCGATACGTCAATGGAAGCTTACAGATCTGCGTCTTTATTTTCAAACAATGAGTGTCTATTGATAACTCTTGTGTGATAGCAGCTACTATTTCATTAGCAGAGTGATCTATTAGTTCGTTTAATAGAATTAAAACTTACTTGATCCCAAAAACGGGTCATTGGTTTGACCATGCTCAATATAAATATTGAGATAATCCTTGAAGATGTTCTAAATATATTAGAGTTTATGTAAACGTGTTTGTTCTCTTCTTTATTCTCAAAGAATTAGAAACTAAGTTTAGTAAAAACATTGACAAAATGTTCTTCATAACTTATAAGGTAGTTAATTATTTATCAACAAACCCACAAGAGCTTTTATATAACCTAGATTTATATATCTTTAAAAAAATTACTTTTCATATTATAACATTTTTTATAAGGATGTAAAACAATATAATTATTTGTATAATGGTACCGCTCCTGTCATTCCCCCCCTCCCCCCCCCCCCCGATTCACCACTGGTCATAAAGCAGTTATCTTTAATTCGAACTATAACATTTTACTATATTATTATTACTGTTATTTCTTAGGCATTAACATTAACTTTTAAAAATAATAGCTGCAGACAAGGCTGGATTTATACCTGTGAAGCCGCCGGGGCTGTAAAAGAGTTGAAGCCCCAACATTAAACAAATCTCTTCAACGTCTTTATAATATCATTTTATATTTACAAAACCAACTAATAAAATCTCAATGATACAATATATATTATTTAAATAAGGAAATATTATCATCACAATAAATTTAATTTAAAAGTCCATATTATGTAGCCACTAGATTTAAGGGGGGTTGTAGGAGACGCGAGAGAAGGTCAATGTTTTCGCAGTTTTTATGGAAAAACTTTTTTTGGTCAAAATAAATAAAATATTTCTCCAGTATAAACATAAGAGTTTAATTTTCTTCACAATGGTAACCTCAACAGTTGTTGAATATCTGTCATGAAAATAGCGGCATTAGATGAGAAACTTTTTAAACAAACAGATATTCAACAACTGTTGATATCACCGTTTGAAGAAAATTAAACTCTATTTTGCTACTGATTAATATTTGATTTATTTTGACGAAAAAAAATTAATCTTTTTGCTATAAAAACTGCAAAAAACACTGACCTTTTTTCTTGTTCCTTGCATCGGTGTTGCTTATGTTTCGAAAATAACCGTCTGAAATATTTGTTTGCTGTACGTGCCATTGGTAAGTAAGTAGTATTTTGTTAGAAACTGATAGGGTAAGCTATAATAACGTTTTTAAGACCGGTACCCAGGGTATACCATGGAAGGTTGTCTGCTCGTCGTACCCGCAATGAGATGATGTGATGATAATGGTTATACCCGCCTCGGTGGCGTAGTTGTCTAACCCGCCAGTCGTGTTAAGCCAGACCACCGAGGACGGGGAGATCGAGGTTCGAATCTCGGTCGGGTGAACTGGGGGTGGTTTTTCCTAAATGGTTTTCCACTCTCCCTCCACGCAAATGCGGGTTCACTTCCTCTAAATTCAACCTCCCCAATTCCTAATCAATTAGTGTAATTAGTACTTAAGCGTATAACCCGAACGGGTAGTAAGACGCGGTGCTAAATAATAATAATAATAATAATAATAATAAAATAATAATAATAATAATAATAATAATAGTGGTTATGAAGGTTTGGGGACTGTGGAAATATTAAACCTAACTTAAGCCCAATCAAACAGACCATGGTGACGATAGGAACAGTTCCCCCAATTCGGGAAATATACCACCGGGAATCGAACCCTGGACCTCTAGATCAGTATTTAGGGACGCTGATTACTAGACCAAGGGTCTGGTTCATTTGATAGTTTCAACAAAATTCGTGCCTGACTGCGGGTCACATGACTGGACATATAAATATTGTTTGAGTAATTTTTTTAAACTGTCAAAAAAATGTCTTCCAATCTAAATTAGACTATAGCTATAGTAAGACCACGTAGGACGGACCTTTAAGAAAATACTAACTTATTTTTCAGACAACATTGATAACCTTTTACTATAGTTGTTAGTTTTATTATAGTCGTTGATAATATCTATTAAAAGTGACAGCAGCATATCACATGACCTGACGTATGAATACAGAATACGTAAGAGTAGAATCATTAACCTATTATAACCTGCTTCGGTGGTCGCACGTCCGTCCTTTTCACACAATGTGGGTGCATTTCAGCTTAATTATACCTTCCTCGCCTCATATGTGTAAATTTGCGGATAGACCGGACTTATAGTAGCACGTGGGACATAAATGAACAAAAATAAATGGTACGGTTCACCGCACAGTCTTTATATAGATAATTATACTTACAAGCTCGTGAGATAAGTAAAACGAAATAATATACATTGTTATAGAAACATAATGGGAAAAAAAAGACCATCGAATTTCACTGTTAGAGAAATATATTATTTGTTCTGTGCGTTTTCAACTCCCCACTTCCCCATGATTTTTTTTAACATTTGCCTATAACACTGAAAATATTAATTTTATAAAACATGCTTTGAGATAAAAGTTGTTTATATTTAATAGTCCTATAACTTTTTAACTATAAGTATTTTCGTACCTCAAAAAGTGAGATATGATCAAATTTGAAACTTTATCTTATATAAGGTACCCTCAAAGCAGTAGCGTACGCAAGATTGGGAAGTAGGTGGGGGTCAAGGGGAGGCTTGGGGGAGGTCTCCCCAATCACTGGAGGCAATCTTTTCACCATTATATACACCTAGAAGCTTTTTTTGGAAGGTTTTTTATTGGTATTTCGTTAACTTGATCATTTATATTTTTACTATTATAAATGTGATGATCCAAAAAAATAATAAATAGATAGGCCTAAATTAAAGTTGGCTTAGCCGTCACATGGACTTACTGTCACAAAAATCACCGATTATTTATAATAGGTAAATACATGTGCATAGAAAAGAGAACAATTGTTGAGTGCTGTAAATAATAATCTTACGAAGAAAGGCTGAAAGATAGGTACGGGGTTAATCCTACTGACCAAAGAATAATATTTTCAGTGCGTGAAGATATCCCACTTCCATTCCATGAAAGATTATCCACTCCTATGAAATAAATACATTTGGTGATTGATATAGATAATATTTCCGATCACCTGATATTTTCTTTGCCCCCAACCACCACATTTTATTTTCTCTTCGGATCTGCTTAGATCTCGGGGCATCCCCAAACTATGGTAGGGGGCTCGAGCCCCCCACAAATCCCCCTGTGGTTAAGCTACTGCCTCAAAGTTATTTTTATAGGAAAATAAAATGCGCGATTTTGTTGAAATGTTAAACAGAACCGATTTTGAAAATATCTAAAAAATTTGCTTTTCACGCGTAAGTAAAACTACCCTTAATTTTCGGGTTGGATGGATTAAACAAAAAAAACTCTAGGGAACCCTATTAAAACGCAGTATACCAAGTTTTAGCCTGATCGGTAAAATGGTTTCGGCTCTAGTCCTAGTAATAGACTGAAAGATGGCATATAATTATATTTTTTTTGACGTTCACAATACTTTCTTTCTACATGGGATCGCGAGAAAGTAAATATAATAATGAAATTAGTTCTTATTAAGCCCAATAGAATTGTCGCCAGACTCATAACAAGGCCATTCCCGCCTTAACTTGTTTATTCTGTATTTGTTTCATCTAAACATAGAAATGAGTAACAAATAAAGGTCTCTTTTCTAACAAAGAGCTGCTAATTGTCTTCCTCTGAACCAAAGGTGTGTATTAAATAGTCGTCACCTCTGGCAATGAAATACGTTACGTTTAAGATCTAAGATAGTCGATGAATATGTCCTGTGTTGGACGAACAATTATCCTATAATTAATATTGGGAACTGAACAGGTAGTAAGAAATGCTGCTAAAGGCAAAAGAAAAGAAAACTGGGAAGACCAGTACTATTAATTCTCTACTCCATGTTTCAGTCCTCTATGCTATATCTCTGAATTATGCTCCTTTTATCTAGGTTCTCTATGCCTCGAAATTGAAGTGTTTTGTTCATTATTAGATTATTATGTATTATATTGTTTGTTTTGGGTTCTTATTTGTATTGTGTTGTTGAAGAAGGTGAAAAACGTAATGTTGTGTTTTTTTTTGTATAACTCTTTCTCACACACTATTAAATACTTTGATTTATTTTATTTAACTAGTAAAACTGGTATTCCTAATTTTTTTAAATCTCTGATTTTTAATTTATTTAGCTAAAACAAGTACACATAGAGGTAATCCCATCTAATAAAACAATACAAAATTATAGAAATGCAACTTTAAATAAAGATATAAGCTGGCCATGAAAGTATTTCTTATGTTCAATAACCCTTAAAAAAAACATTATAGGCCTATAAATAATTTTATTAATATTATTTGTATATCCAAAAAAAGAGATCACAATATATTATTTAAAATATTCTGTTTGAATATTTAAGTGAAAACACACTATATTTTTTACAAATCATTATAGAAATGCTGATAAAACTGATTAGTTGTTTTGATATGCTTTATTTTTGGTTGACAAACGAGCTATTATTGCGTTTTGCGTTTGCTAGATAGCACTGCAAGTCAACTGTTACTGTGTTTTGCTCATTGATCTCTATACTATAACTGGATGGACATCTGTGGATGAAATTTTCGAGCTGTCGTCTGCATACCATTGGGTAAGAGAGAAGGAAACTTTCGGGTATCTCTTTCTCTCTTTCACCCATACAAGGCAATGTGGCATTTTGATATCGTTCATTAATTTGACTGAATATATGAGATACATCAATGTGAGAGTGGTTAAATTAAATAAATATTTTAGTTAAAGCTTTGAAGAGCATATAAAAGTTCAAAACTGGTTAATTTTTTCTTTAAATAAGTTGATGTAGCCTAATATGTACGATGATTTTTGAAGGAAGCTTACTTTTAAGGCTTTATCTCGTACCATAATCATACCCTATAGTTGTGTTTAGTTAGGATAAAAGACCTTCCAGAAGGAAATTTCTACTTCTGTTCTAAATTGCCGTTCATCCTACCAAAATATTATATATATGATAGTATTCTGGTACGAAATAAAGCCTTACAGATTGGAATTATTACTAAAATCAGGGTTTAGTAGATTCTGTACTTCCTACAAGCCAATAACCTAAATTATCATTTGAACGTAAGACTTATACACAAAGTGTGTCATTCAAACAAATGTAATACAGTTTTTAGCTAACTTGTTTCATTATAGTTATCGAAATTTCAACATAATATGGTTTCTGAAAGATATGATAATACTTTCCACAAGCCTATAACCTAAGTGATAGTTTGAATGCATGGCAACTATTCAAAGTTTGTCATTCAAACATATATAATCAAGTTTTAAGATACCTTGTTCATTATATTTACCGAACTTTCAATATAATATGGTTTCTGAAACCAATATACAAGCTAATAACCAACTTTAAATATAAGTGTTGTCGTGGCAGACTGTAAACAACATAGATGATAACTACATAAAAATTGAAATATCTAAGGTTTTATTCGTATTTGTACAGTATTACCTGTAAAACTGGATTGTATATCCTTTAATGTAAATGTTTCTTCAGGAAAGTGTGGTATAATACTTCACTATTTTCAAACAATAACACTTTTATTCATCAGAGACATGTTTTCGCATAAGAAAATTTAAAGAAACTGTTAAATCTCTCCCCCCCTCAGTGTAGCAGACGATACACTTGAGCGTCACGCTTATGTCCTTGGAATGTGCATGTGTATGTCCATCCAGTTATATTATAGAGATCAATGGTTTTGCTAGGTATTAGTACTCACAAAGGCTGCCAGAAAGCGCTTCAACTAGAATGCACCAAGATACATATACTAGAATAATTTGTAAACACGACCCATTTATATTTTCTTCTGTTATCATTTTACTTTTTAATAATGTTTTTAGTGTTTTTGTTCATGCTATCAACATTTTACATTAATTGATAGATGTATACATCATGAAGATTATTAAAAAATAATAATATTGTCACCATAATTTGGACCTAGTTTGTATTTTTAGCTCTGCCCTTCCAAATATGTGCTTAACGCACTAGCGCTGACAAAAGTATTAGTTAGTGAAATACTTGATATGATGTTCTAAATAGGACACTTTTAATCGTGACTACATGACGTTTCAATGTGCAACTCTGTTTTTTTTTGTATCTTTATGAAAATGAACCATGGCTATTTCTTTTTATTTCATTTAATATTCATTCAATATCAATTAAACATTTACTTGCAGCCCTATCTGATAATAAGGCAAATTAATTCAATGGGTACCTACAAAAATTATACTTGCCTTCATTTTATGTTTGAAGGTATTATCTAAGTTTGAAAGCTGAGATAATTCACCTAGTATAAAATTTAATTCACAATCAGCAAACAAACTATTATGAAACTTAATAGCTCTCAGACCGAGTTAAGGAGAAATTTATGTTTTGAGCTTGTTTACAAAATTAAAGACGAATAAAATGTATTTCCTATTCGTTTTGTTTACAAACGTAAACCTATAGTTACATGTTTATTTTAGAACATTAATCACTGTTATTTTGAATGTTTTTTCCGCAAGGTTTTTTCATACGTTAACCATTTCAGATTTATTAAAGAATATATATTTTTAGGTACTTTTAATTTTCTACTTTATAATTTATTAAACTCCTTCCACTTTCGTGGGAAGTGATGGCCTTTATCACCTCGTTTATTTGTTTTCCCGATACTCTTGCTTTCCCAAGCGTAGATTTTCGGTATTCCCAAACATTTAGTCACTACATTTAGTCACTACCCTGTTTCAGGGCCGTATCGATAGGAGTGTTTTGGATTTCAGATCTCTCACGCCCCCTGAAAATATTACTACTTCTGTAATTTTGTATTTCTCCTCAATGTCTAGGCTATTAATTATATTGAAATCATACTAAATCAATATCACCTACAATTCCAATTATATTTTAAAATACTATATTTGCTCTACGGCATTAGGAACGTGAAAATTCATTGCCGCACTTACAAAAATACGACACATATCTTGAACTAGTTCTATCCAGTCCACCTCACTACACCTTCTCTATCTTGAGCTAGTTCTATCCAGCCCACCTCATTAAACCGTATCCCTATCTTGAGCTAATTCCATCCAGTCCACCTCACTACACCGTATCCCTATCTTGAGCTGGTTCTACCCAGTCCACCTCATTACACCATATCCCTATCTTGAGCTGGTTCTATCCAGTCCACCTCATTACACCATATCCCTATCTTGAGCTGGTTCTATCCAGCCCCCCTCATTAAACCGCATCCCTATCTTGAGCTGGTTCTATCCAGTCCACCTCACTACACCCTATTTCTATCTTGAGCTAGTTCTATCCAGTCCACCTCATTACACCATATCCCTATCTTGAGTTGGTTCTATCCAGCCCCCCTCATTAAACCGCATCCCTATCTTGAGCTGGTTCTATCCAGTCCACCTCACTACACCCTATTTCTATCTTGAGCTAGTTCTATCCAGTCCACCTCATTAAACCGTATCTCTATCTTGAGCTGGTTCTATCCAGTCCACCTCATTACACCATATCCCTATCTTGAGCTGGTTCTATCCAGCCCCCCTCATTAAACCGCATCCCTATCTTGAGCTGGTTCTATCCAGTCCACCTCACTACACCCTATTTCTATCTTGAGCTAGTTCTATCCAGTCCACCTCATTATACCTTATATCTATCTTGAGCTGGTTCTATCAAGTTCACCTCATTACACCGTATCCCTACCTTGAGATAGTTCTATCCAGTCCACCTCATTACACCATATCCCTACCTTGAGATAGTTCTATCCAGTCCACCTCATTATACCTTATATCTATCTTGAGCTGGTTCTATCCAGTCCACCTCATTACACCATATCCCTATCTTGAGCTTGTTCTATCCAGTCCACCTCACTACATCGTATACATATATATATGTATGGTTCATGATCTTACCAATTAAATTAGGCTGTTGGTAGCAAGTGTGCTAAACCTATCGATAGTAATAAAAATGTCAAAATGAGAAGTTTTCCTAGCACTCAATGAACCAACATACAATAATATTGCCCAGCGCCTGTAAACTAGACTGTTCCGGCTCGAGCACGCGCGCTCAGTCGCTCGCTCCAGTCTGGCCACCTCTCATTACAACCAATGTGTTCTATTTTATATTTTAGTCGCTCGCTCGCCCAGTCTGGCCGTCCCCTCAGCGGATAGTAAAAGAAGAGCCAGTTCAGGACAGGATAGAGATGGAACGAATAAAGTGGTATGGCCAAGTGAGAAGGATGGAGGGAGAAAGGATGCCCAGGAGGATGTTGGATATGGAGGTGGGGGGATGGGGGTAGTATGACGAGAGGAAGACAAAGGGAGTAAGGAGGAGTGTGAAGGAGAGAACTGATCCAAGTTGGAGGGAGAGGTGGTATGAGGAAAGGAGGCGGTGGATAGGCTTATGTTCCAAACAGTCCCAGCCAGTGGCTGGAAGATGTTCATGATGATGATGATGATATGAAAACCAAAGACGTTCTAGCTATAATTTAAACTAAAATAAATTTATTTGAAAATGTAAGTAAAAATATACATATAAGTCATCACAATAATAATTAAAACAACTAGATCTATACATAACGTTTAGATATAATTAAAAATAGTTAATCATATGAACAATAATTTCATGGGCTCAAAATATATTTAAATTATTTTAAATATCAAAATAAAGAATATATTTATATAAAATTTTGAGTGGAATATAGCTAAATAGAATAGTAAACATTGATTCATTTTTAACAATATGTTTTTAATATGCGTACACAATAACATTCCAACGCCATCATGAGATAAGATACGTCCCTAAAACATTAATGTTAAAAGTATTCAACAATAAAACATAATAATCCACTTATAGAGCCAGACGTGTGTAGTTTTCTTGATTCATAGATTGATAGCTATCTAATTCAACTCTTCACTAAACTATCTGCAGCGTACGTTTTACCTGTTATTTAAGGCGTATTGTATAATATAATATTTAATTTTCTTAAGTACAACCACACCAAAGATGTTTA
Organism: Timema podura; assembly: GCA_033556935.1. Taxonomy (NCBI): domain Eukaryota; kingdom Metazoa; phylum Arthropoda; class Insecta; order Phasmatodea; family Timematidae; genus Timema; species Timema podura. The sequence goes on from JAVRXN010000003.1 coordinate 53,928,365, forward strand.
GGAAAAAAAAAGCCAATCGTAAACAGACTTGCTACATCAAACACGTAATAATCACGGCATAATTAGGAGTACATAGAACCGTAGACCTTATCCGCAAAATGAGTATTGGTTTAGTTTGAATAAATTATTTATATGGTCAAATGTTTCTCCGATATAAAGGTCTAATACAAACAATTTCTTATCTGATAGACTTCAAACAATAAATATTAAATCATGACAGAAAAAAAATGGTTACAGTTGACGTAATAATTTCTCTTACAAGTCTTTGCATTCATTAAAAAAATGTAGGATTTTAAATTTAACTTTTGACTCAACGCTTAAACTTTTTTTTTAGTTAAATAATTATTGGTAGTGTTGCAAGATACAATTATGCCTTTTTTACCCTAGACAGCAATCAAGTTGAGACTTGGAAGTTTAAGAATGATTAAAACTAAATTCAAAATTTTTGTTTTAAGCTAATCGGGAAGAGTTACGCTTATCGCGAGAATTAACACACATATATTTCAACGAGTCGTTATATTAGAGTTAAATTGATTTATGTGCTACTGAAGAAGTTCATGTACTAACCTAGCTACTTTAATTATTGTCTGCGGGAAGAACGCGAACCAAGAGTTAAAGAAATAAGGGGATGGAAACTGAATACGTTAAGTCACCGAGTCACCGAGCGTAGCGCTACCCAGTTACATCGCACGCGGGAAATATCCGAACTAAAGGTTGAATATAAATGGAAATAGGGGAGAGCAAGTAATTTTTCCAGCTAATCGACTGCAACACCAGACTACGTGGTGCAGAGTTAATAAAGTCAGAATATCAATTCAACTTATAATCTATGAGCATTGCAAATATTAAGGTTTATTTCTAAAGCAAATCACCTATAATGTTATTCCTATCTTAATAACTATAAGTAAAAAAGTGATCTGGACTAATTAGTCCATAATCTAAATTATTGCTATCGAGCTTTTCTTTTTATTGTCTGAACGTTTCGTTAATCTATAAAAACGTAGTGTTAGCAACCAAAAGGCTAAGTCGTAATCCGAAATAGTTTCCCCATCGTGTGAAAGGGATTAAGTCTAAGCGATTCGATTGTAAACTACTTTTTTTTTTTAAAAGTATTCTCGTTGGGCCGCGAGCGTCCTACAGCTTGTCTCACGAAATGATTGATGAATGTGCTTGAGTGTAACTGTTAATGCCTTGGGATGTCACTTCGACGACAACACTGAGGGCTTTGTCCCACGCCGCAGCCGCTTGTGGGGTTAGTTTGTTTCCTAATTTCTCGGTCAACACGATCAAGATTACCTTTTTCAGCTCCTGCAACAAATAAAAGTTAGATTTTAGTTCTAACTATCAGGGTAAGATAATTACTATAATTTGACAGTTTTTAAAACAAGATAATGACAAATTAGCATACTCATTATGACAACAATCTACAGTGTATACCAACATACATAGAAAAGGAATATGTATAGAAACGCCACTCTAATGTTGGCAAGTAGAACAACATCGCTATCGCTCGTGGTGTTAGTGCCGCGAACTAAACTATTCGAAGCGGGACGTTAAACTTGGAACACAACGCATTTTAGATTGCGAAATGTTAATTAATCAATTCTTATATCAAATTCAATCAAATGTAGCTAAATCCATTATACTGTAAATAAACCACGGTATAAAATGCAAAATCTAGAAAAGTTAACTAAATTCCTTCTTTAAAATAAGCTACAAATTGCTAACAAATCAGTAATGGCGAATTTTAGATATACTTCAAGCTTCCTTTTCTATGGACATCACGCCAACGCATGCGCATTCCTCTGTGATATCATTGCAAGCTGTTCCTCAAACTAGTTTACGGGATCAGCTAATCCTATAAGAGTTCCCACCCCATGCCAACAGTTAAATTCATAAATTTGCACAGAACTTACGTTGCTCTCCATAAATCTTAATAAAATTCAGGATACACCAATTTGGATTTGAATTATATACAACGGAACATAATTTTATAACCATTTATTAATTAAATAATATTGAACATATGATTAAAAGGTATTTAATGAATATTTAGAAAAAAGTACACCTATTGAAATGTCTACACGATATTTTGAGAATACAATCAAAATAATAACTTTATATTACATAAAATATATTTTTCATATTTTATTTAGGAGGTTATGGATGGGGTGGATACACCATTCTCCCTCGCTTCTGCGTTCCTTTAAAATTAACCTTCTTCATTCTACGTCCTAAGTTTATGTAATTTCTGGTAAATATTGCTAACTTTATTCACCCTAAGATTGTCCCCTTAAATTATTTAGTTTTAAATTCTGATGGTCAATACAAGCCAAGCACAAGACATACAACTACAATATAAAAAAGGTTTGTTTCTATTTTCTCCACCATTATATTCAGCGTTAATCTTGGTTCATGGTCAAATGTTAAGCATTCAGATGTTTTCATACAAATTTCCTTAATACCTTATATCATCTTTATATCTTTTCTTAACACAATCACTGATTGATTCATAAATTTATATATTATCTATCCTTACTAAACTTTAGAACGTGTTTAAAAAGTTAGGATATTTGTAAAGGGATCTCTGACCTCGAACTCAGACTTGACGATCTTCCTCCGACCATGGTTCTCTCCCAGCTTCTTGAGCATCTCCACCAGAACCTCAGGCTCGTCCAGGTTGTCGACGACGCTGGTCACTGTGTACATGATGGCGTTAGCGTGCGCGTGGAACTTCTTGTTCGTTGATAGCTTATCCAAGGGGACCGTGGAGAATGCAGCGAATTTTTCCAGTTTTTGCGGGTACGTCCTGAAGAATCTGGATAAAATAACGATACAGTGATGGGTCGTTTGCAGGGGTACTTACTTACTCTATGACTCTAGGAATTCGAATGTTCATTGCCGCACTTACAAAAGTACGTCACCTATCCCTATCTTGAGCTAGTTCTATCCAGTCCACCTCATTACACCTATCCCTATCTTCAAGGCCGTAGCCAGCCAATAATTTCAGGGGGGGTTTGTTGGGAATCATCCTCCAATACGGAGACTAAAAAAAAAATTCTAAATCATTAACATTCTATAAGCTATTGAAGGGCTTTTTATGGTAACAGAAGCCTCCTAATTTGTACTTGTACCTTAATTTTAATATTGTTTGAACCAACAATAAAGCCATATATATTATTACTTTGTTCATTTAAAATTTGGAGGGGGATTTGACCCAAAACCCCCCCTTGACTACGGCCTTGCCTATCTTGAGCTAGTTCTATCCAGTTCCACCTCATTACACCCTATCTCTTTCTTGAGCTATTTCTCTCCAGTCACCTTTTACCACCTTATTTCTCTCTGAGCTGATTCTCTCAGTCTTTCACTTATTACACCTTATTTCTCTATTCGAGCTATTCTATCCAGTTCACCTCATTACGCACCTATCTCTATCTTGAGCTAAGTTCTTCCAGTCCACCTTATTACACCTTATTTCTCTCTTGAGCTAGTTCTCTCCAGTCCACCTTATTACACCTTATTTCTCTCTTGAGCTAGTTCTATCCAGTCCACCTCATTACACCTATCCTATCTTGAGCTAGTTCTATCCAGTCCACCTCATTACACCTATCCTATCTTGAGCTAGTTCTCTCCAGTCCACCTTATTTCTCTCTTTGAGCTAGTTCTATCCAGTCCACCTCATTACACCCTATCTCTATCTTGAGCTAGTTCGATCCAGTCCACCTCATTACACCATACCTCTTTCAGGTCCATTCTAATGTTATCCTCCCATCTGCGTCTAGGTCTTTCCAATGGTTTCTTTCCATTGGTTTGCCAGTTATAGGTTCTCCCATTCGCGTTGCATGTCCTGTCCACCGTAATCTACGAGACTTGATCATCTTAATAATGTCTTGTGATGAGTACAGGGTATGTAACGCCTTATTATGTAACCTCCTCTACTTCCCAGTGGCCTCATCCCTTTTTGAACCAAATATCTTCTTAAGCACCTTGTTTTCAAGCACCCTAAATTTGTTTTCGTCATGCAAGGTAAGAGACCACGTTTTACAATTAACACCATAGAAAAGAGGCGGTAAAATTATTATTCTGTGCATTCCTTGAAAGCAGATACACAGATACGAAAAGGAGGTGATAGTAGGACCCTTATCACAAATCATCTTTTTCCTTTTATATAATATAAACCTCTGTTTTTTCAAAGGCAGCAGGCTTACTTAGATTTATTTCGCCATGATGTTTAAGTAAATGTAAATAAGACCTTGAGAAATAACAACAAAATGTTGTGAAAGTATTTTATAATGCTCTTTGTAGTATTTAAATATTATATTAAAATATCAACATCCACCAGACCTCCTATGGTGATGATAATAAATAAAACAGATTAAGTTAGACAGGATTTTCTAATTTAACAAATTTCAATTCTCTTTAATCTCTTTTTATAAATGTTAATAAAGGCTATAATATGTGATCGACTTTTTTTTTTCAAGCAATAATAAATTGGCTAACTTATCAAATATATTTTACGTCAGTAATAAAAATTGAGATGTTAATATAATAGACAGCGTATCAAACAGGACCAAAAGTTTACTCCGACCTCAAACTAATTGTTCTCTTAGATATCACAAAGATATATTGGTCACGTCAGGCGCACGGGAATTAGCTACGCATGCGTTGTATAATAGTTTAAGTATACGCAATACGCATGTACAAAGGGCTCAAACGACGCCATAGCTACACAAAAATGTTAGCAGTTGCGTGGTCTGGGAGTAATCAGTATATATTTTA